>LR880967.1:963895016-963916984 GCA_904067115.1 Aegilops sharonensis
ATCCTCTTCTGCCATGAAGATCTGATGATATCCTGAGTATGCATCAAGAAATGAAAGCAAATCACATCCAGCCGTGGAGTCAACAATCTGGTCGATGCGCGGCAAGGGAAATGGGTCTTTGGGACAAGCTTTATTAACATCTGTAAAGTCAATACAAAGTCTCCATTTCCCATTTGCCTTGCGTACAACTACAGGATTGGCCAACCACGTTGGATGGAGCACTCCTCTGACAAGGCCTGCTGCTTCCAATTTCTTGATCTCCTCTGCAATGAATTCTTGGCGCTCCACTGCCTGTTTCCTGACTTTCTGCTTGACGGGCCGCACATGAGGACAGACAGCTAAGTGGTGCTCAATTACTTTCCTGGGAATACCGGGGATGTCAGACGGTTGCCATGCAAACACATCGACATTTGCCCGCAGGAAAGCAACGAGCGCGCCTTCCTATTTAGGGTCGAGAGTGGCACTGATGGTGAAGGTACCACCAGTGCCGTCCTCCTTGGCGGGCACCTTCTTGTTCTTTGGCGGAGCTGCCATTGTCTTCTTGCACTTGCCGGTGGAGCTCGATGGTGCGTCCTCGACGGTAGTGCGGCACTCCGAAGAGGTGCGCTTGCCGGAGTGGGCATCAGAGCTTTTGCCGGACTTGGTCTTCTTCTTCCCCCAGGGAGCTTCAGCGGCAAGTGATTTGCTATCTGCCGCGGTTGCTGCCTCCCGGTAGATCTTGTCGGCACAGATAAGAGCATCCTTCTTGTCGCCATGGACAGAGATGACGCTTATCGGGCCTGACATCTTGAGTAAGTTGTATGCATAATGAGAGGCTGCCATGAACTTAGCGAGTGCTGGACGGCCAAGTATCCCATTATAAGGCAATGGAAAATCAGCAACGTCGAACGTGACCCTCTCAGTTCTGAAGTTCAGCTCGCTGCCAAATGTTACTGGCAACGTGATCTTCCCCTTCGGCTTGCTCCTTCCTGGATTGATTCCTTGGAACGTGCCAGTCTCTTCGAGCTCGCTGTCAGGGATTTGAAGCTTCTGGAGCACTGCGGAGGAGATCAGGTTTAAGCCGGCCCCGCCGTCAACTAACATCTTGGTGACCTTGAGGTTGCGGATAGTTGGTGAGACCAACATCGGCAAGCACCCGACCGCAGTTATGCGATCAGGGTGGTCCTCAATATCAAAGATGATAGGCGTGCTGGACCATTTCAGAGGCTTGCGCGACTCTACGGATGGTTCTGCTGCATTAACTTCCCGCATCCATTGCTTGAGTTGGCAGTGTGAAGTATGCAGAGAGGCACCGCCGTCAACGCAGAGGTCCTCTGTTGCTTTCTGAAACTCCTGCTCATCAGTTTCGTCATCCTCCATATCTTCATCGTCATCGTCGCCTTCGTCCTTGTCGCGGCCGCGGGGAGGTCTGTCACCTTGCCGCTATTTGGCCTTGCCGCGGCGTCCTTCCCGGCCGGGTCGCTTCTTGCTAACTCCCCCAGCACCTTACTGGGCCTTCTCCTTGTCGCGCCGCTCGTACTCAGCCTTCTGCTGTTCAACAAGCTGCTCGACCTTCTTGCAGCTCTGGAGGTCATGGCCCTTGGTGCGGTGAATCTTGCAGTACTGTTTGTTGGAGCTGTCCTGCTTGTCGGCGGCCGCCACAGGTTGGCGGTCGGTGTCAGCGGCAACCTCCTTGCCGGAGCCACCAACCTTGGCCTTCTTGGTGCCACCTCCGTTGCCGGACTGCTCGACAACTAGCACTTCTTTGCCTTTCTTCTTTCTGTTGTTCCGCCGCCGGCTCTTCTTCGCCGGGGCGGTTTCCTCACTATCAGATCCTGCTTCTGCATTCTCTCCTGGGAGTCTTCTCCTTCCTCAGCACGTGCACACTTGTCGGCCAAGGCATACAGCTCACTGACGTCCTTGAATTTGCACATCGCCATCTCCTCCCTCATCCTGCGGTTCCGCACGTTCTGATGAAACGCGCTGATCACCGCGGCAGGGTGGACATCTGGGATGTTGTAGTGCACACGGCTGAATCTCTGGATGAACTTGCGCAGGGACTCTCCTTCCTTCTGGGCGAGCAGGTGAAGGTCACTCTCCTGGCCATGGGGTTTGTGGCCGCCTGTGAAGCCACCGACAAACTGATGGCATAGATCTGCCCAAGAGGATATGGAGCTGTCCGGCAAGTGCATGAGCCAAGATCTGACATTGGGCTTCAGTACCAGCGGGAAGTAGTTGGCTAGGATCTTGTCGTCTCGTCCCCCTGCAGCTTGCACCGCGATGGTGTAGATGCTGAGGAACTCCGACGGATGCGTCCTGCCATCATACTTCTCTAGCACGTCTGGCTTGAAATTTTTCTTGTCGGGCCACTGGACTTGCCGCAGCTCACGAGTGAACGCAGGGCAACCTACCGCGTACGGCAAGTCACCTGGTTCCCCTGGCGCATGCACGTCGACAGAGGGCCTAGCGCCCTGGTCGGATTGACGCCGCGCTTCTCTTCGACGCTCGATGCGAGTTCGAGCGTCTTCTTGTTGCCGTTCTTGAAGAACTTGGCACTGATCACGGCGAGCTCGTGGATCCGATGACGCGGTGGAGTCGCTGTCGAGGTGGATCCGACGAGTCGGCGATCTTGGCCTTCGGGGTGGAGAGTGCATGGTGGTTGCACCCCCCGCAGGTTTCGTCGCCACCGGCTCGTGCCTTGTCGTCTCGCCGCGGCAGCGATGTGCTTGGTTGCCGCGGAACGTCGCCGTTGGCAAAGCCGATGAGACTCTGGATGGTGGCCCTCCATTCGTCGACCTTGTCCGCCGTCGGAGGGTAATCCAGGAGCAGTTGAGCTCGCGCCAAAGCTTCTGCTTGAGTAGTGGGTGGCAATGGCGAACGGTGCGAGGAGCGGGATATGCTCGGACTTCTAAATACGTTAGAAGGAGCAGTATCCCGTCCAGGCGACCGTGCCCCACTCGCACCAGCCTGTTGGCGCGCGAGCTGTTCTTGAGCGTCCCCGGATCCACCAGCTCGATCTTGGCCCAACGAACGCATGGCGCTGCGAGCACCATGACGCTGTTGGTCTCGCGCCTCCTGAGATGGACGCGGTACGTGTACGGACGCCGAGGTTTGCGCTGCCTTGTCCTTGGACTTAGCAGTGACACGGGCTCCCTCGTCGACGTCCGCTCTTCCGCCGGCATCTTCCCCACCACTCGTCGGCTCCGGTGGTGGTGGGTTTGACGCGGACGGCTCTGCTGCCGCCGAAGCCTTCTTCTTCGGTGGCATGTTGAAGAAGATGATGAAGATGTTGCTCATGTGAACGCCAGATCAGGTTCACACAGCCTCGACGCCCCCTACCTAGCGCGCCAAAGATGTCGGGGGAAGCTGATCATAACGCACGAACACCTATGGGACCTGGCGGACCGAGTCCCTTTTGGTTCGGTGGGGGGCGGAGATTGCACGAAGAGCAGATCGAGGTGATGCACACGAGCAGTTTACCCAGCTTCGGAGCTCTCCGGAGAGATAATACTCCTACTGCTGCTTGTCTGATTATATTATGTTCTTGCTAGGAAGCACAGAGAGCTACAAAACCTAGCTTGAGTGTGTAGTCTCGAATGAGTCGAACCAGCCGAACCCCCTCTACGTTGCGCATGGGCCTCCTTTTATAGGCTCAAGGGGTCACCACAGGTGGCAACGTAAACAAGGGAAAAATGGGAAAATGAGTTGCGGTTGGTACAACTACTTTGTACAGTGTATTCTACCTAACTCTGACGGCAAGGGACAAAAGCATTAAATGCCCGTCCATGTCGCCTAAACAGTGCAGAAAGGGATCGTCAGGGGCGCCACCGCTCGCCACGATGGCACCCCTGTCAGCGCCGCTTACCGCTGCTCTCCGCTGGTTGCACAGTCTCTTGACACGCACGCCTGGAATGGCCCCATGGCGACACGTTGGTGGATGAGCTGGAGCAGAGATGAAGAGAGGTTGCCTGCCACGGCAAGCACCTTGCCGCGGCTGAATCCTTGTCGCTCTCGGGAGCTTGTCGCTCACCAAGCCTTCCCGGCAAGCTCCTCTTGCCGGGGTCTTGTCTTCTGCGTGCCTTGAGTGGCCTTCCCGGCAAGCTCCTCTTGCCGGGTCCTTGTCTTCTTGGCTTAAATACTTTGTTCTTGAATGGCTCCAAAGGAACCACATGGAGGACCTTGGCGGTCACTAGGCAGCCCTGCCGTGGGGTGCTGCAACTGCCCGTGCACGAGTTCGGGATACTAGGGTACCCCTACTCTAGTACACCGACACCATCTGTGCATCGGTGATTTTTGAGCCCTTCTGGAAGCACTCTTCTGCCTTCTGCCGATTGCTAGTGATAGTGATTACTACTTTGGGACCAGGCATCTTCAATTTGTGATACACGTAGCATGGTCGAGCCATAAAACGTGCATAAGTAGGACTTCCCAGAATAGCATGGTAAGCACTCTGAAAATCCACTAGTTCAAATGTCAACTTTTCCTTGCGGTAATTCTTGGAATCACGGAAAACCACATCAAGGGCGATCTGGCCGAGTGATTCAGCCTTCTTGCCAGGTATGACGCAATGGAAACTCATATTGCTTTCCCTAAGCTTGGACATCGGAATGCCCGTTCCCTTCAAGGTCTTCGCATACAGGATATTTAGGCCACTACTGCCATGTATCAGCACTTTAGTCAGTCGAGTGCCTTCGACAACTGGGTCGACCACCAACGCTTGCCTCCCAAGGGTGGCTATACTGTTGGGTGGTCAGACTGGTCGAATGTGATGGCAGTCTAGGACCACTTCAGATAACTTGGTGTTGCCGGGGCAACCATGTTCACCTCTCTATTTATAACTTTCAGTCGACTTTTGCTTTCAACATCAGCAAAAATCATCAGAGTGGAACTGATGTTGGGAAAACCATCATCATCTTCTTCCCTGTCATCACCCTTGTTTGACTCCTCCTCTTTCTCCTTGGGTTGTTTCTCTCGGAACTGCTGGATCACGAGCCGACAATGTCGAGTGGTGTGCTTAGGGTAAATGAGATTACCCTCTTCATCTTTTTTGGCGTGAATGTGGCATGGCACATCCAACACATCATTTCCATCTTGATCTTTTACCTTCTTAGGGTTCCAAGGCCCTTTGGGCTTCCCCTTGAACTTTCCTTGAGCCACAACAAAAGCCTCACCAGGAGCAGCTGGTTCAGCCTTACGCTTCTGCTTCCGATTGGAAGTCCCTCCTCCAGTTTGTTGGGCGACTGTTTTATGCTTGCCACTCCGGAGTCGGTCTTCTTCTTCACCGTTAGCATACTTGGTGGCAATCTCCATCATCTGAGTGAGGGACATATCTCCTGTCCGACCGAACTTTAGATTCAACTCTCTGTACTTAACACCCTCTTTGAAGGCACAAACTGCTTGGTGATCTGACACATTCTCTATTGTGTGGTGCAATGTGATCCATCTCTGGATATAATCTCTCAAGGTTTCATACGGTTTCTGCACACAGGACTGCAACTCTGTTAACCCCGCTAGTTGTTTGCATGTACCTTCAAAGGTTCTAACAAACACTCGGGCTAGTTCCTCCCAACTATATATGCTGCCAGGAGCCAACTAATTCAACCACACTCTGGTCGAGCCTTCCAACATCAGAGGAAGATGTTTCATGGCCACTTCATCATTGCCGCCACCGATCTGTACAGCCACTCGGTAGTCCTCAAGCCAAGTGTCAGGCTTGGACTCACCAGTGAACTTGCTGACTCCAGTCGCCAACCTGAAATTGGGAGGAATCACTGCTGCCTTGATGGCTCTGCTAAAGCACTCTAGACCTGAAACATGTACTCTGCTGCCAGTCGAATAATCTCTGTCATGACCTTCTCTCAGCGCTCTGTTCCTGTCAACCAAACCTTGAACGAGAATAGATCTCGCATCAAAGCCCGGTTCTCTGTTGTCGACTGGAATTCTTCGTCCACCACTGTGAGGGCGTCTGTCATCGTGCTGCCGCAACACATATGACCCACTCCTCGGGGGAGGTGTGGGCACTTGACGATGGTCATCATGGTTGAGTGGGCGAGCATACTGCTCACGGTTTCTGTACTGATCTTCGGTCTCTGATACGTCCATTTTGAATCATGCTTTTATATCGATATTTATTGCATTATGGGCTGTTATTATGCATTATGTCACAATACTTATGCCTATTTTCTCTTATTTTACAAGGTTTACATAAGGAGGGAGAATGCCGGCAGCTGGAATTCTGGGCTAGAAAAGGAGCAAATATTAGAGACCTATTCTGCACAACTCCAAAAGTCCTGAAACTCCACGAGTTATTTTTGGAAATAATAAAAAAATATTGAGCGGAAGAAGTACGTCAGAGGGGGCCCCACCTGGCCACGAGGGTGGGGGAGCGCCCTACCCCCAGGGCGCGCCCCATGCCTCGTGGGCCCCCTGTTGGCTCTCCGGTGGCCATCTTCTGCTATATGAGGTCTTTCGTCGAGGAAAAAATCATAAGCAACCTTTTGGGACGAGACTCCGCCGCCACGAGGCGGAACCTTGGCGGAACCAATCTAGGGCTCCGGCAGAGCTGTTCTGCGGGGGACACTTCCCTCCGGGAGGGGGAAATCATCGCCATCGTCATCACCAACGCTCCTCTCCTCGGGAGAGGGCAATCTCCATCAACATCTTCACCAGCACCATCTCCTCTCAAAACCCTAGTTCATCTCTTGTATCCAATTCTGGTCTCCAAGTCCGGGATTGGTACTAGTAGGTTGCTAGTAGTGTTGATTACTCCTCGTAGTTGATGCTAGTTAGTTTATTTGGTGGAAGATCATATGTTCAGATCCAATATGCATATTAATACCCCTCTGATTATGAACATGAATATGCTTTGTGAGTAGTTACGTTTGTTCCTGAGGACATGGGAGCAGTCTTGCTATGAGTAGTCATGTGAATTCGGTATTCGTTCGATATTTTGATGAGATGTATGTTGTCTATCCTCTAGTGGTGTTATGTGAACGTCGACTACATAACACTTCACCATTATTTGGGCCTCGAGGAAGGCATTGGGAAGTAATAAGTAGATGATGGGTTGCTAGAGTGACAGAAGCTTAAACCCTAGTTTATATGTTGCTTCGTAAGGGGCTGATTTGGATCCATATGTTTCATGCTATGGTTAGCTTTACCTTAATACTTTTGTTGTAGTTGCGGATGCTTGCAATAGAGGTTAATCATAAGTGGGATGCTTGTTCAAGTAAGAACAGCACCCAAGCACCGGTCCACCCACATATCAAATTATCAAAGTACCGAACGCGAATCATATGAACGTGATGAAAATTAGCTTGACGATAATTCCCATGTGTCCTCGGGAGCGCTTTTCTCTATATAAGAGTTTGTCCAGGCTTGTACTTTGCTACAAAAAGGATTGGGCCACCTTGCTGCACTTTATTTACTTTTGTTACTTGTTGCTCGTTACAAATTATCCTATCAAAAAATTATCTGTTACCACTTATTTCAGTACCTGCAGAGAATACCTTGCTGAAAAGCGCTTATCATTTCCTTCTGCTCCTCGTTGGGTTAGACACTCTTAATTATCGGAAGGACTACGATAGATCCCCTATACTTGTGGGTCATCAAGACTATTTTATGGCGCCGTTGCCGGGGAGTGAAGCGCATTTGGTATGTGGAATTTGGTAAGGAAAAAATTATATAGTGTGCTGAAATTTACTATCACTTGTTACTATGGAAAGTAATCCTCTGAGGGGCTTGTTCGGGGTATCTTCACCCCGACCAGTAGAGCAAAGAGTTGCTCCTTAACCTACAGAACCTACTGAAAATGAAAATGTTCCCTTTGAAGTTCCTTCAGGTATGTTAGAAAAACTGCTAGCTAATCCTTTTGTAGGAGATGGAACGAAGCATCCTGATGAGCACCTAATATATGTGGATGAAGTTTGTGGATTATTTAAGCTTGCAGGTATACCCGATGATGTCGTTAAGAAGAAGGTCTTCCCTTTATCTTTGAAGGGAGATGCATCGACATGGTATAGGCTATGTGATGATACGGGATCATGGAACTATAAACGATTGAAATTGGAATTTCATCAGAAATTTTATCCTATGCATCTTGTTCATCGTGATCGCAGTTATATATATAATTTTTGGCCTCGCGAAGGAGAAAGCATCGCTCAATCTTGGGGAGGGTAAAATCAATGTTATATTCATGCCCCAATCATGAGCTCTCAAGATAAATAATTCTTCAAAGTTTTTATGCTCGGCTTTCTGATAACAATCGCACCATGCTCGATACTTCTTGTGCTGGCTCTTTTATGATGAAGACTATTGAATTCAAATGGAATTTATTGGATAGAATTAAACGCAACTCTGAAGATTGGGATCTCGATGAAGGTAAGGAGTCAGGTATGACACCTAAGTTTGATTGTGTTAAATCTTTTATGGATACCGATGTTTTCCGTAAATTTAGCACTAAATATGGACTTTACTCTGAGATAGTAGCTTCTTTCTGTGAATCTTTTGCTACTTATGTTGATCTCTCCAAGGAGAAGTGGTTTAAATAACATCCTCCATAGAAGTAAAAGTAGCTGCACCTACTAAAGTTGAAGAAAATACTATCACTTATAATGATCCTGTTGTTCCTACTTATGTTGAGAAACCACCTTTCCCCGTTAGGATAAAGGATCATGCTAAAGCTTCAACTGTGGTTCGTAAAAGCAATATTAGAACTTATACACCTTCTGAGCAAGTTAAATTTGAACCTAATATTGCTATTTTAAAGATCTCTTGGCTGATAATATTGATGGGCACGTTATTTATTTCTGCGGTGAAACTGCTAGAATAGCCAAACCTTGTGCTAAAGATAAACATAGACCTGTGGTAGGCATGCTTGTTATTTCTGTTAAAATAGGAGATCATTGTTATCATGGCTTATGTGATATGGGTGCTAGAGCTAGTGCAATACCTATTGACTTATACAAACAAATTATGCTTGAAATTGCACCTGCTGAGATAGAAGGTATTGATGTCACAATTAAACTTGGCAATAGAGATACTATTTCACCAATGGGAATTGTTAGAGATGTTGAAGTCTTGTGTGGGAAAACTAAATATCCTGCTGATTTTCTTGTTCTTGGCTCCCCACAAGATAGCTTTTGTCCCATTATATTTGGTAGACCCTTCTTGAACACAGTTAATGCTAGGATAGACTGTGAAAAGGATGTTGTTACTATAGGCTTGGGTGATATGTCTCATGAGTTTAATTTCTCTAAATTTAGTAGACAACACCGTGAAGAAGAATTGCCTAGTAAGGATGAAATTATTGGTCTTGCTTCTATTGCCGTACCTCCTAGTGATCCTTTAGAACAATATTTGCTAGACCATGAAAATGATATGTTTATGAATGAAAGAAGGGAAATAGATAAAGTGTTCTTTAAACAGGAACCTATCCTGAAACACAATTTTCATGTTGAAATCCTAGGGGATCCTCCTCCACCCAAGGGTGATCCCGTGTTTGAGCTCAAACCTTTACCTGATACTCTTAAATATGCTTATCTCGATGAGAAAAAGATATATCCTGTTATTATTAGTGCTAACCTTTCAGAGCATGAAGAAGAGAGACTATTGAAAACTCTGAAGAAGCACCGTGCTGCTATTGGATATACTCTTGATGATCTTAAGGGCATTAGTCCCACTCTATGTCAACATAAAATAAATTTGGAAGAAGATGCCAAACCAGTTCGTGATCATCAATGACGGCTGAATCCTAAGATGAAAGAAGTGGTAAGAAAAGAAATACTAAAGCTCCCGGAGGCAGTTATAATTTATCCCGTTGCTGATAGTCGGTGGGTAAGTCCTGTCCATTGTGTCCCTAAGAAGGGAGGTATTACTATCGTTCCTAATGATAAAGATGAATTGATTCCGCAAAGAATTATTACAGGTTATAGGATGGTAATTGATTTCCGCAAATTAAATAAAGCTACTAAGAAAGATCATTACCCCTTACCTTTTATCGATCAAATGCTAGAAATATTATGCAAACATACACACTTTTGATTTCTAGACGGCTATTCTGGTTTCTCTCAAATACCTGTGTCAGCCAATGATCAATCAAAAACTACTTTTACTTGCCCTTTTGGTACTTTTGCTTATAGACATACGCCTTTTGGTTTAGTAATGCACCTGCTACCTTTCAAAGATGCATGATGGCTATATTCTCTGACTTCTGTGAAAAGATTTGTGAGGTTTTCATGGACGACTTTTCTGTCTATGGATCCTCTTTTGATGATTGCTTGAGCAACCTTGATCGAGTCTTGCAGAGATGTGAAGAAACTAACCTTGTCTTGAATTGGGAAAAGTGCCACTTTATGGTTAATGACGGTATTGTCTTGGGGCATAAAGTTTCTGGAAGAGGTATTGAAGTTGATAAGGCCAAGGTTAATGCTATTGAAAAGATGCCATGTCCCAAGGACATCAAAGGTGAAGTTTCCTTGGTCACACCGGATTTTATAGGAGGTTCATTAAGGACTTCTCCAAAATTTCTTGGCCTCTCACTAATTTATTACAAAAAGATATACCATTTGTCTTTGATGATGATTGTGTAGAAGCATTTGAAATACTTAAGAAAGCATTGATCTCTGCACCTATTGTTCAGCCACCTGATTGGAATTTACCCTTTGAAATTATGTGTGATGCTAGTGATTATGCTGTAGGTGCTGTTCTAGGGTAAAGAGTTGATAAGAAATTAAGTGTTATCCAATATGCTAGTAAGACCCTAGACAATGCTCAAAGAAATTATGCTACTACTGAAAAAGAATTCTTAGCGGTCGTATTTGCTTGTGATAAGTTCAGGCCTTATATTGTTTATTCTAAAGTAACTATTCACACGGATCATGCTGCTATTAAATATCTTATGGAAAAGAAAGATGCTAAACCTAGACTTATTAGATGGGTTCTCTTGCTACAAGAATTATTGCATATTGCTGATAGAAAGGGTGCTGAGAACCCCGTTGCAGACAACTTGTCTAGGTTAGAAAATGTTCTTGATGACCCACTACCTATTGATGATAGCTTTCCTGATGAGCAATTAAATGTCATAAATGCCTCTCGTAGTACTCCGTGGTATGCTGATTATGCTAATTATATTGTTGCTAAATTTATACCACCTAGTTTCACATACCAGCAAAAGAAAAAGTTTTTCTATGATTTGAGACATTACTTTTGGGATGACCCACATCAATATAAAGTAGGAGTAGATGGTGTTATTAGACGTTGTGTACCTGATCATGAATAGGAACAGATCCTACCCAAGTGTCACTCTGAAGCATATGGAGGACACCACGCTGGAGATAGAACTGCACATAAGGTATTGCAATCCGGTTTTTATTGGCCTACTCTCTTCAAGGATGCCCGTAAGTTTGTCTTATCTTGTGATGAATGTCAAAGAATTGGTAATATTAGTAGACGTCAAGAAATGCCTATCAATTATTCACTCGTTATTGAACCATTTGATGTTTGGGGTTTTGATTATATGGGACCTTTTTCTGCCTCTAATGGTTATACACATATTTTAGTTGCTGTTGATTACGTTACTAAGTGGGTAGAAGCTATTCCAACTAGTAGTGCTGATCATAACACCGCTATTAAAATGCTTAAAGAAGTTATTTTTCTGAGGTTTGGAGTCCCTAGATATTTAATGACTGATGGTGGTTCACATTTTATTCATGGTGCTTTCCGTAAAATGCTTGCTAAGTATGATGTTAATCATAGAATTGCATATCCTTATCACCCACAGTCTAGTGGTCAAGTAGAATTGAGTAATAGAGAGCTCAAATTAATTTTGCAAAAGACTGTCAATAGGTCTAGAAAGAATTGGTCCAAGAAACTTGATGATGCATTATGGGCCTATAGAACTGCATATAAAAATCCTATGGGTATGCCTTCGTATAAAATGGTTTATGGAAAAGCATGTCACTTACCTCTCGAACTAGAACACAAGGCTTATTGGGCTATTAAAGAGATCAATTATGATTTCAAACTTGCCGGTGAGAAGAGGTTATTTGATATTAGCTCACTTGATGAATGGGGAACCCAAGCTTATGAAAACGCCAAATTGTTTAAAGAAAAGGTTAAAAGATGGCATGATAAAAGGATACAAAAGCGTGAGTTTAATGTAGGTGATTATGTATTGCTATACAACTCTCGTATAAGATTTTTTTCAGGTAAACTTTTCTCCAAATGGGAAGGCCCTTACGTTATCGAGGAGGTCTATCGTTCCGGTGCCATAAAAATTAACAACTTCGAAGGCACAAATCCGAAGGTGGTGAACGGTTAAAGAATTAAACACTATAGCTCAGGTAATCCTATAAATGTTGAAACCAATGTTATTGAAACCGTAACCCCGGAGGAATACGTAAGGGACACTTTCCGGAACGTTTCAGACTCCGAAAAGGAATAGGTATGTGGTACGGTAAGTAAACCGACTCCAGAACAGTTTTTAAGGCAATATTTCTCCGTTTTGGAATATTTAGAAAAATAGAAAAATAAGAAGCAGTCCAGGAAGGACACGAGGCCTCCACGAGGGTGAAGGGCGCGCCCTACCCTACTGGGCACGCCCCCTACCTCATGGGCACCTCGTGCGCTCTCCGGACTCCGTTTTCTTGCACGATACGTATTTTGGTCGGTAAAAATTCATTATATAATCTCCCGAAGGTTTTGACCCCTGTATCACGCAAATATCCTCCGTTCTTGTTTCGAGCTGTTTTTCTGACAGATCTAGATTATCATGACGTCTCCAAGTGCCCCCAAGGACAAGTTCTTCGAGAAGGTCATCAACCCTTACCTCGCGGAGGTGCTGCGACACCCTCAAACCATTGAGATGCGTGATGGGTTGCTGCACATCCGCGATGTTGAGGGACAGAAGGGGACCGGAAGCGTGGAGGCGAGTCTCGAAGCAATGGAGCAACAAGTTTTCAAGTGCCAGGGGATGGTGGAACGTGGACTCAACTCCAACCACATGATGATCGCGGAGTTCACCAACAATCACAACCTAGATGCGGACAACATCGGGGAGGCCATCTTCAAGCTTCACGAGAGGATCAAGCACCTTCAAGCCCAAATCTATGACCTTCAAAACCAAAACTGTGAGTATGAATATAGATTCAAAAGGATGAGTTTGGCTTTAGATTTCAGGATCCCGGAGACTCGATCATCCTTCTATGATGGTGAGCCTATGCCTTGGAAGATGGACGACAAACCCGCATCATCAACAACTCCACCTTCTTCACCAACAAAGAAGAAGATATAATCACATGGGTATGGGCACTCCCCTTGGCAAATGCCAAGCTTGGGGGAGATGCCCCGGTATCGTATCACAACCACACTCCTATTTTTACCGTTTTTCTTAGTTCGATCCTATTTAGTAGTATCTTGATCTAGTAGAATAAAAGTTTTGGTATGATCTAGTTTTGAGTTTTTCTTTATGATCTCTCTATGTAATCGAGTCCGTGAGCTATATAATAAAGATTAGTGTTGAGTCAAGGGCTTGATTATCTTGCTATGATCTTGAGTGAATAAAAGAAAAGAAAAAGAATAAAAAGAAACAAAGAGATCATATTGATCTTATCGAGAGTAATGACTTCACATAGAAAGAGTATGATGATTAAAACTTGTTGGGAGTTGGCAAACATAGCCTTGGTCATTGTTGCAATTAATAGAAAGTAATAAAGAAAGAGAGGTTTCACATATAAATATACTATCTTGGACATCTTTTATGATTGGGAGCACTCATTAAAATATGACATGCTAAAGAGTTGATGTTGGACAAGGAAGACAACGTAATGGGTTATGTTTTCTTATATCTAAGATAAAGTATATTGTCATGGATCATCCAACATGTTGAGCTTGCCTTTCCCCCTCATGCTAGCCAAATTCTTAGCACCAAGTAGAGATACTACTTGTGCTTCCAAAAACCCTTAAACCAGTTTTGCCATGAGAGTCCACCATATCTACCTATGGATTGAGTAAGATCCTTCAAGTAAGTTGTCATCGGTGCAAGCAATAAAAATTGCGCTCTAAATATGTATGATCGATTGGTGTGGAGGAAATAAGCTTTATACGATCTTGTGATGTGGAAGAAATAAAAGCGACGGACTGCATAATAAAGGTTCATATCACAAGGGGCAATATAAAGTGACGTTCTCTCGCATTAAGATTTTGTGCATCCAACCCTGAAAGCGCATGGCAACCTCTGGTTAACCTCTGCGAAGGGCCTATGTTTTATTATTATCTTCTACCTTATGCAAGAGTCATGGTGATCTTCACATTTCCTTTTTACATTTTATCCTTTGGCAAGCACAGGGTGTTGGAAAGATCCTGATAGATATATTTAATTGGATGTAAGTCAGCATGAGTTATTATTGTTGACATTACCCTTGAGGTAAAAGGTTGGGAGGCGAAACTATAAGCCCCTATGAGGGAGTTCCGGACTAGGGGGTGTCCGGATAGCCGAACTATCATCATCGGGCGGACTCCAAGACTATGAAGATACAAGATTGAAGACTTCGTCCCGTGTCCGGATGGGACTTTCCTTGGCGTGGAAGGCAAGCTTGGCGATACGTAGATCTCCTACCATTATAACCGACTCTGTGTAACCCTAGCCCTCTCCGGTGTCTATATAAACCGGATGGCTTTAGTCCATAGGACGAACAACAATCATACCATAGGCTAGCTTCTAGGGTTTAGCCTCTTTGATCTCGTGGTAGATCCACTCTTGTAATACACATCATCAATATTAATCAAGCAGGACGTAGGGTTTTACCTCCATCAAGAGGGACCGAACCTAGGTAAAACATCGTGTCCCTTGTCTCCTGTTACCATCCGCCTAGACGCACAGTTCGGGACCCCCTACCCGAGATCCGCCGGTTTTGACACCGACACCCTGTCTTTCTCTGTGTCCGATTAAAACTCTGTAACCACAAGTATTGCGTGAGTGTTAGCAATTATGAAAGACTAAATGATAGTTGACTATGTGGACTTGCTAGAAAGCTCCGACATAGACTCTTTCTGATGTTATGATAAATTCCAATTGCTTCAGTGACTGAGATTTGGTTCTCAATAAAGTTTATGATTCGTACTTTTGCATTGTGAATAGATTATTACTTGAGCATAGGAAATCATATGACAATATCCTTATATGTTGTTGTTATGAAAATAATCATGATGCCCTCATGTCCGTATTTTATTTTTATCGACACCTCTACCTCTAAACATGTGGACATATTTATCGTTATCGGCTTCCGCTTGAGGACAAGCGCGGTCTAAGCTTGGGGTAGTTGATACGTCCATTTTGCATCATGCTTTTATATCGATATTTATTGCATTATGGGCTGTTATTATGCATTATGTCACAATACTTATGCCTATTCTCTCTTATTTTACAAGGTTTACATAAGGAGGGAGAATGCCGACAGCTGGAATTCTGGGCTGGAAAAGGAGCAAATATTAGAGACCTATTCTGCACAACTCCAAAAGTCCTGAAACTCCAAGAAATTTATTTTTAGAAATAATAAAAAATATTGAGCGGAAGAAGTACGTCAGAGGGGGCCCCACCTGGCCACGAGGGTGGGGGGCACCCTACCCCCCAGGGCGCGCCCCCCGCCTCGTGGGCCCCCTGTTGGCTCTCCGGTGGCCATCTTCTTCTATATGAGGTCTTTCGTCGAGGAAAAAATCATAAGCAACCTTTCGGGACGAGACTCCGCCGCCATGAGGCGGAACCTTGGCGGAACCATCTAGGGCTCCGGCAGAGCTGTTCTGCCAGGGATACTTCCCTCCGGGAGGGGGAAATCATCGCCATCATCATCACCAACGCTCCTCTCATCTGGAGAGGGCAATCTCCATCAACATCTTCACCAGCACCATCTCATCTCCAAACCCTAGTTCATCTCTTGTATCCAATTCTGGTCTCCAAGTCCGGGATTGGTGCTAGTAGGTTGCTAGTAGTGTTGATTACTCCTTGTAGTTGATGCTAGTTGGTTTATTTGGTGGAAGATCATATGTTCAGATCCTTTATGCATATTATTACCCTTCTGATTATGAACACGAATATGCTTTGTGAGTAGTTATGTTTGTTCCTGAGGACATGGGAGCAGTCTTGCTATTAGTAGTCATGTGAATTTGGTATTCGTTCGATATTTTGATGAGATGTATGTTGTCTATCCTCTAGTGGTGTTATGTGCACGTCGACTACATAACATTTCACCATTATTTGGGCCTAGAGGAAGGTATTGGGAAGTAATAAGTAGATGATGGGTTACTAGAGTGAGAAAAGCTTAAACCCTAGTTTATGCGTTGCTTCGTAAGGGGCTGGTTTGGATCCATATGTTTCATTCTATGGTTAGGTTTACCTTAATACTTTTTTTGTAGTTGCGGATGCTTGCAATAGAGGTTAATCATAAGTGGGATGCTTGTTCAAGTAAGAACAGCACCTAAGCACCGGTCCCCCCACATATCAAATTATCAAAGTACCGAACGCGAATCATATGAACGTGATGAAAACTAGCTTGACGATAATTCCCATGTGTCCTCGGGAGCGCTTTTCTCTATATAGGAGTTTGTCCAGGCTTGTCCTTTGCTACAAAAAGGATTGGGCCACCTTGCTGCACTTTATTTACTTTTGTTACTTGTTGCTCGTTACAAATTATCCTATCACAAAATTATCTGTTACCACTTATTTCAGTACTTGCATAGAATACCTTGCTGAAAATCGCTTATCATTTCCTTCTGCTCCTCGTTGGGTTCGACACTCTTACTTATCAAAAGGACTACGATAGATCCCCTATACTTGTGGGTCATCAGTCTCCACGCCCCTCACGCCTCGGAGGCGATCTTGGGCAGTGAGCCGACTGAACTGTGTCTGCCATCACAGATCTACTATGGATCCTATTCCGCGACTGAGACACTGTTGTGTTTTGCTCTCCCGCTGCCCGGAGTAAAGGCCGGATCTGCATCGAACCTCTACCAGCTTTCGACCGGGAAGGCTGAATTGACTCTACTATTCGGGATGCAGCTGTGAGATTTTGAATCGAAGTTCGGTATACCTGAGTTGGAGGCAGAAAAAGTTGTCGTCGACTGGACTCAGGAATCCGCTGCCGAGCACGCTCGTCGAGTGCGTGCTGGAGGTTCTCCAGTCGGGTGCACTCAGCCAAGTTGGTCAGGCGTGCCTCCTCCAAGGCCAGGGCCTCAGGGTTTCTCCAATGATAGGAGTGTTAAGTGCATCCATATTGCGGCGGCGAAGCTCTTCCCTCTGCTGCAAGAGAGGGGCTCGGGGTGGTACTCCTCGTGAACGCGCGACGGGTCACCGCCACCATCGCCACCGTTGCCGCGGGGGAAGCCAGGAGGACTGCGTGGCCCGTTGACCATCAGAACTTCTGCCGCGGGATCGCCGCTGTCGCACTCGGATGCAGTCTCGATGAAGCCAGTCGAACAGGCCATAGAGAGTTTCGTCGGGCTCGATCACCGCGACTTGTGGGGTGACCGACTGACGGGCCACCGTGTGCCTCACCCACAGCTGGAGCCGCGACCGACCAGAATGCTTGCGTCGGCGGCCCCGCGGGGAGTGAGGACGCGACAGGAGCCGACCAATACTGGGTCGACGGCTGCCGAGAAGGACGCCGCGGACGCACGCGCGAAAATGCGTCGCCCCGCGGACGGGGAACGCCTCGACATCGAGTGGAGCCTCTTGGAGCCAAGCGGAGTCGTCGGCGATGAAAACGAACGCGCCGAGACGGATCTTGCAGCCCTCAGCCATTCCTCCGCCGGAAACTATGACGATGGGAATCAGAAAAATTGCAACCTCACCAAAAAGTCGCGAAGACACCTGCCCCATGGTGGGCGCCAACTGTCGTGGTAATAACACGGACAGTGTTGTAGGGGGGTAGGTATGAAGAGGCAAGATCCTAGCTATGGTGAAGTTGTACACACGAGTCCTACGAGTTTAGGCCCTTCTCAGAAGAAGTAACAGCCCTACGTCTCGGAGCGCGGAGGCGGTCGACTGGATTATATATGTGTGTTTATAGGGGTGCGAACCCTTTTCCCAGAGGAGAGGGGTGGCTTATATAGAGTGCGCCAGGTAACGTCCCAGAGGAGAGGGGTGGCTCCCCTCCGTTACATAGGGTTCAATGTACATAAAGAGAGCGTTACAGGTAACGTCTGTGATAAAGTGCTATTAATGATCATTAAGTATATGAGTAAACGCCCGACTGTTGCCCCGTGGAGTGGCTTTAGGTCTTCTGTACGTCGAGTGGTTTAGTGGTCGAGTGACCTAAATAAGGAGGGGTCTCCGAGTGTATGGTAGGTCGAGTGGATTGCACTCGACACCTTTGTTGGGCCCTCTCTATTTATTCTTGAACTTCTTTGCTTCTAGGACAAGGACCTTAGGTAGGACGTATAGGTCAAGCCTATTACCCTACCCCAGGTCTATGTCCTCATCATTAGCCCCCGAATGGATTGAGGTCCGAGTGAAAAGAAGGTTGAAGTTGACCTTGCTTTGGCTCTTGCTTTTCTCAAGAATTCATCTCCGATCGGAGGCCAATTGTTGGAACTTTGGCTTCGTTTCAGTCGCCTTGATCGATTCAGAAATTGCCGATTGGTTTTTAGAACGTCACGCGTCGAGTGTTTTCCTTGACATGGAATCTTTGGCGTGATCGGTTGTAGAGGATCCCGGATTTCTATACAAGGTTTGACCCAGTCATACGATAGTAATGGCGCACTTTGTACAGCTGTGCCATTACTATGTCAAACTTAGTAATGGTTCACCTACACAAAGTGCGCAGTTACTAACTTTGACCAAGGTTTGACCAAGTCATACACATAGTAATGGCGCACTTTGACAGGTGCGCCATTACTATGTCAACTAGTAATGGCGCACTATCCCCTGGTAAGCCAATGCACCCCCCCTCCCGTGGACCGCCTTTTTAGTTTTAAGAAAATGATGGAAATGTCAAAAAAAAATAAGTTTCCCACGTGATATGTGGTCTAGTTGTTGGGAAAATTTACAAATATGAATTTCGACTTTATTTGCAAAATCTCTCTGGAATTTAGTAAAATGGGCATAACTTTTGCATACGAACTCGGATTAAAAAGTTTTTTATATGAAAAATCATCTACTCGAAAAGTTACATCCGAATTGAACTGGGGGAACAACGTTCAAGATTTTCAGAATCCCCAAAAACCTAACAGAATAAAAGACACGGGGCTTTTAAGATCTAGAGGGGGGAAAATGGAAAAAAAAATCAAACTTACAAGTGGCGCACCATTTGCTAGGTGCGCCACTAGTAACAGAAAAAAAATTGGTTTCAATATTTTTTTTTCAAAATATGGTACGTAATATGACCGGGAAGTTTGAAATATTTTTCTAAATTTCATCACACTCATGAACATGAACAAAGTCCTAGACATCAACAAGGTTTAATAGGATTGATATGATAGATATATCAACAAGTGCCTGTTAAGTGAGGTGGTGCTGGGGTTGGATAGAACTGCGAAGTTAAGCGTGCTCGGGCTGGAGTAGTGTGAGGATGGGTGACCTTCCGGGAAGTTTGACCAGTTAGTGCGATTTGACTTGAGATTAAGCATATTGACCCGAGATTAAGCCATAGTGACCCGAGATTAAGAAAAAATCTGAAAAAAATTGAAAAAAATTTCTAAAAAAAATTGTTAGTAATGGCGCACTTCTATGTGGTGCGCCATTACTAAGTCAGATAATAATGGCGCACTATAGGTGCGTCATTACTATCTGTGATGGTAATGGTGCACCAAATGTGCGCCATTAGTGCGTCATTACTATCTGTGATAGTAATGGTGCACCAAATGTGCGCCATTAGTATTTGTTACTAGTGGCGTGATAATAGTGGTGCACCTGTAGTACGCCACTAATTAGCCTTTTCCTAATAGTGAGCGTTGGAGGTCACCACTGGGTCATGGTGTATTACCCAAACGGTGGTGTGATAACCCATAAGTATAGGGGATCAATTGTAGCCTCTTTCGATAAGTAAGAGTGTCGAACCCAACGAGGAGCTAAAGGTAGAACAAATATTCCCTCAAGTTCTATCGACCACCGATACAACTCTACGCGCACTTGACGTTCGCTTTACCGAAAACAAGTATGAAACTAGAAGTACTTTGTAGGTGTTTTTGGATAGGTTTGCTAGAAAGTAAAGAGCGAGTAAATAAAAGCTAGGGGCTGTTTAGATGAAGACACAACTAAATCAGTTTTAGAATAGAGCTTTTTGTTACAAGAAAGTTATTTGTCCGTAGGCAATCGATAACTAGATGATGTCTACTACGCAACCTTCTTCTTGTAGACGTTGTTGGGCCTCCAAGTGCAGAGGTTTGTAGGACAGTAGCAAATTTCCCTCAAGTGGATGACCTAAGGTTTATCAATCCATGGGAGGCGTAGGATGAAGATGGTCTCTCTCAAGCAACCCTGCAACCAAATAACAAAGAGTCTCTTGTGTCCCCAACACAACCAATACAATGGTAAATTGTATAGGTGCATGCTACGTCTTGAGCTTGCGTTGGTTTTCCTCGAAGAGGAGAGGGTGATGCAGCAAGTGTAGCGTAAGTATTTCCCTTAGTTTTGAGAACCAAGGTATCAATCCAGTAGGAGGCTCCTCAAAAGTCCCACGCACCTACACAAACAAACTGAGAACTCGCAACCAACGCAATAAAGGGGTTGTCAATCCCTTCACGGCCACTTGCGAAAGTGAGATCTAATGAAGATAGTATGATAAGATAAATATATTTTTGGTATTTTATAATATAGATGCAAAAAGTAAAGATGCAAAAAGTAAAGATGCAAGTAAAAGTAGATTGGGAGCAAATATGATAAGAGATAGACCCGGGGGCCATAGGTTTCACTAGTGGCTTCTCTCAAGATAGCATAAGTATTACGGTGGGTGAACAAATTACTGTCGAGCAATTGATAGAAAAGCGCATAATTATGAGATTATCTAGGCATGATCATGTATATAGGCATCACGTCCATAACAAGTAGACCGACTCCTGCCTGCATCTACTACTATTACTCCACACATCGACCGCTATCCAGCATGCATCTAGTGTATTAAGTTCATAAGAACAGAGTAACGCCAGTAAGCAAGATGACATGATGTAGAGGAATAAACTCATGCAATATGATATAAACCCCATCTTGTTATCCTCGATGGCAACAATACAATACGTGCCTTGCAACCCTTTCTGTCACTGGGTAAGGACACCGCAAGGTTGAACCCATAGCTAAGCACTTCTCCCATGGCAAGAAAGACCAATCTAGTAGGCCAAACTAAACTGATAATTCGAAGAGACTTGCAAAGATAACTCAATCATACATAAAAGAATTCAGAGAGGATTCAAATATTATTCATAGATAAACTTAATCATGAACCCACAATTCATCGGATCTCAAAAAACACA
Organism: Aegilops sharonensis; assembly: GCA_904067115.1. NCBI lineage: Eukaryota > Viridiplantae > Streptophyta > Magnoliopsida > Poales > Poaceae > Aegilops > Aegilops sharonensis. The sequence goes on from LR880967.1 coordinate 963,916,452, forward strand.
CCACAAAAAGAGATTACATCGAATAGATCTCCACAAGAGAGGGGGAGAACATTGTATTGAGATCCAAAAAGAGAGAAGAAGCCATCTAGCTAATAACTATGGACATGTACACTACAAAAAAAGACACATCCGTGACATTTTGGGCCGAACGAAAAAAATTCTATCATACATATGACACTTCTATGACGATAATTGTGACAAAACCCGGTATCATAATAGATGCGGTGGGCCGGAGACGCAGCTCATGACAGAAAATAGGTTTTTCGTCCTGGGCGGGCCGGAGACGCAGCTGCATGACATTCTTTGGGCCGTCCATGACGAAAAAACCGTGGTAGAAGCGAGGGGGAGGAAAATTTTGGGGAGTTGCTGGTTACAGTGGGAGGTCGGGGGCCGAGCGATGCGCGTTTCTCTCATACGTACGCGCGTGTGTGCGAGCCGTTCGCTCTAACTGAACCCGAGCGAGGCGTTGGGCCCTAACTGAACCCGAGCGATTGCACTGCAGGCTACGCGTTACTGAACCCGAGCGATCGATC
>LR880967.1:963917393-963932155 GCA_904067115.1 Aegilops sharonensis
CGATTCCTTCGCTACTGCTGCTAACTGAAGCAGATCGATGCTGCCTCTGGGATGAACAGTGAGCATTGCGGGGGAGTGGGGTTTGGATGAACAGTGAGCGGTGGCGTTGCCTCTGGATGAACAGGAACCCGTGGTGTGGAGGGCTGGATGAGCAGTAGACGGTGGAGGGGTGGCCGTGGAGGGGTGGTTGAACAGGACCCCGTGGTGTGGAGGGCTGGATGAACAGTAGATGGTGGAGGGGTTCCCATGGAGGGTTGGTTGAACAGTAGGCGGTGGAGTAGCGCGCGGTAGAGGCTGGATGAACAGGAGCCCGTGGAGGCTGGAGGAGGTCGACGGTAGCCCGTGGAGGCTGGAGCAGGTCGACGGTGGAGATGAACAGTATCCCATAGAGTCTCGTTTTGCGGTACGCCACACCCCTCCCGATGAACAGGACCCCCGTTTCGACTGTAGCGCTCTAACACCGGTCCGTTTCATTCATTTTGCGGTACGCCACACCCCTCCCGATCAACAGGACCCCCATTTTGACCTTAGGAGGTCTGTTTCCTCCGTTTTGCGGTACGCCACACCCCTCCTGATCAACAGGACCCCCGTTTTGACCGTAGGAGGTCCGTTTCCTCCGTTTTGCGGTACACCAGACCCCTCCCGATGAACAGGATCCTGTTTCGAACATGGCCGGTCGAACACAAGGCCGTTTCCTCCGTTGTGCGGTACGCCAGGCCTCGTTTCGATCGCCTGTTCCGTCCAAGCCCTCCCGATGAACACGACCATGCAATCTGTTCCGACCCAGCCGGTTGGCTCCCACGCGTTCCGTTACCTCCCGATGAACACGATGCATTCCGTTGCCTCCCATGAACACGATGCATTCCGTTGCCTCCCCATGAACACGAGCATTCCGTTGCCTCCCCATGAACACGACGACGACGTTGTTTCTCCGTTCCGATCCAGCCATGTACGTATGCGCGAGTAGGCATTCGAGACCCTGCCCGTATGTACGTATGTGGCCGTATTTTCTTTCTTGCACCATCGTCGATGTACGTACGTGTACATGCTACGTGCGCGCCTCTACTACGACACTTGCGCACCTCTACAACGACCAGTATGTACGTACATGTTCGCGACCAGAATGACAACTCTACGTACGCTTCGACCAGGTGGGTCCCGACTGTCAGGCACTTCCTTCCCTACGAAGATGTAGCTGGTGGGTCCCAGCAGTCAGGGGGCGAATCGTTTTGGGTTTTTTTTGCCCGGGCGCACTTCCTTTCGTGCGAAGGTGTAGCTGGTGGGTCCCAGCAGTCAGGGGGGAAACGTTTTTTCGCGAAATACGGTGGCCCGTCCGGTGGGTCCTCGCTGTCAGGTGGAGGAATAATTATTTTCCGTGTAATAAGGAGGCACTTCCTTGCTGCGGCCGTGGACCTAGCTGTCAGCCTCTCCACATACAGTCCATGTCCGATGGAAATCGTTCCTTGACCACGTTGACCACGCCGCGCCGAGAGCACCAGGGCGGTGGATGACGGCGAGGCCTAGGAAGGGGACGATGGGGAGCCGGGGAAGACGCGGCAGTGGAAGCCCGCGCCGAGAGGAGTACGAGGGTTCACTGGTTCGGCCGCGGTGTGAGGCTTCCGTCGCTGCAGGGCCTGGCCAGCGGTGGGAATAGTAGGGGGCGGTGAGGCCTCCGCGGCAGCACATCCGGCCACAGGAGGCAGGAGCATGCGGCACGACCGGCGCTGCTTTGGGCGGCTGGAGCAAGAAGACCAGAGGTTGAAGAAGCACTACGGCCGTTGGTTGGACATCGTACGGTCACTGGAGCTAGAATCGTTTATATTGACTAAGTTGACAAAGCCCTCCGTCCCCGTCAACTTAGTAGGCCCACAAGTCAGCCTCCCACCAAGGTGGGTCCCAGCTAGCAGGGGGTATTCATTTTTTTGTGCCTAATAAGGAGGCACTTCCGTGGGTCTGAGCTGACAGCAGGGGGAATGTTTTCCTCGCGAAATACGGTGGCCCGTCGGGTGGGTCCCAGCAGTCAGGGGCATACGTTTTTTTCGCGAAATACTGGTGGCCTGTCTGGTGGGTCCCTGATGTCAGGTGGCGGAATAATTATTTTCCGCATAATATGGAGGCACTTCCTTGCGGCTGCCATGGACCCAGCTGTCAGCCTCTCCACGTACAGTATTCTTCCGATGGAATTTGGTCGCTGACCACATTGACCACGCCGCGCCGAGAGCACCACGGCGGTGGACGACGGCGAGGCCTAGGAAGGGGACGACGCGGAGCCGGGGAAGACGCGGAAGTGGATGCCCACGCGGAGAGGAGTACGAGGGTTCATTGGTTCGGCTGCGCTGCCGTCACCGCAGAATAACAGGGGGTGTGGGTGAGTGGAGTGGAGTGGAGGGATGGCCTGGCCAGCGGTGGGAGTAGTATGGGGCGGTGAGGCCTCCGCGGCAGCACAGCCGGCCACGGGAGGCAGGAGCAAGCGGCACGACCGGCGCTGCTTTGGGCGGCTGGAGCAAGAAGACCAGAGGTTGAAGAAGCACTACGGGCGTTGGATGGACATCGTATGGTCAGTCGAGCTAGAATCGTCCATATTGACTAAGTTGACAAAGCCCTTCGTCCCCGTCAACTTAGTAGGCCCACTATACTGGGTCCCAGCTAGCAGGGGAGTATTCTTTTTTTGGGCGTAATAAGGAGGCATTTCCTTGCGTGCGAACATATAGCTGGTGGGTCCGAGCTGTCAGCGGCGGTAACGTTTTTTTCGCGAAATACAGAGGCCCTTTCGGTGGGTCCCAGATGTCAGGTGGAGGAATCATTATTTTGCGCGTAATAAGGAGGCATTTCCTTGCGTGCGGCCGTGGACCCAGCTGTCAGCCTATCCACGTACAGTACACTTCCGATGGATGTCGTTCATTGACCACATTGACCAGGCCGCGCCGAGAGCACCAGTGCAGTGGACGACAGCGAGGCGTAGGAAGGGAACGACACGGAGCCAGGGAATACTCGACAGTTGTTTCCCACGCGGAGGAGTACGAGGGTTTACTGGTTTGTCTGCTGTCGCCGGAGAATAACAACATGTGTGGGTGAGTAGAGGGATGGCTAGGCCAGCGATGGGAGTACGGTGGGGCGATGAGGCCTGCGCGGCAGCACAGCCGGCCGCGGGGAGGAGGGAGCAGGTAGTCCCGCCGGCACCTGTTTGAGCGGCTGGAGCAGGAAGAGCAGAGATTGAAGAAGCACGACGGTCGTTGGATGGACATCCAACAGTATACAGGCCATCTGTGGAAAGCCTCAAATATGTGGAAAACAGCATACAACCCATCTGCCATTATTTCAAATAGTTTATAGCCCATTTGCTAATTCTTACGGTTTTTTTTTGGAGCCCATATTCTTTTTGTTAGCATTACAGCCCATATTGTGGCCACGGTTAAAAAAGTATATGAAATTTTGCATATGTCGGTGCGGTCTGAACTGTTTTTAATCCCGAAATTTCGAGTCACATTCAGACTAATTTTAAAAATAAATGTATATCAATATAAAATCCAATAAATTGTCCATGCATAAAAATCAATGCAATTTAAAATCTCGAAATGAGAAAAAGATATTTGAAACTAATTGTCGGTTTGATGTGTTTTAAAAATGTACAGCCCATTTCTCATTACTGATAGGCCATTTTCTCGGCCAGCCGAATGAAGCTCTGCTCGTCTTGAAAGATTTGCCGCCCAACAGGCCTGATAAAGTGACTTACTTGACAAATCACAAAAAAACTGGGCTAGCCATTTTCGAAAAGAAAAAAACTACTAGGCTGGTCTGGGGTAAACATAAAAGAAAAGGCTGTCTAGACAGGCAAGAGTGTCCCGCACAGCCCAGTTGACACCGTGCTTCTGTCTCGAAAACAAATTAGATAAATGCCACTCCAATTATGGCGATTCATAAAAATGCCACTGCAATTTCCAAACTTTGAAAAATGCCACTGCAATTTTTGTAAACTTTGAAAAACGCCACTGCAGTTTGCAAACTTTGAAAAACGCCACTCCAGACTTCAAAAAATGCCACTAGAAATGGCATGAAATGGCATTTTTCAAAGTTTGGAAATTGCAGTGGCATTTCTCGGAGGCATTTATCAAATTAACCCAAAACAAAAATAACTGGGCGAGCTACTGGGTCCCTGGTGTCAGCCACTCGTTGTGCAATTCTCTCGTTTATTGACTACGTTGACAATGGCATGGGACCCAGATGTGAGAAATCCACTAGGAGGAGCCATTTTTTATTGGCTTGAAATAAGGAGGCACTTGCTTGCGTACTTCCATGACCTTGGCAGGTCCCTGCTGTCATCCTCTCCATGTACAATCATCTTCTGATTGTGTACGCGTCAACTTGCTAGGCCAACAAGTCAGCCTCTAAACCCGGGGAGGACAAATACAACCCATTTAAAAAAAGAACAGCCCATTACATACGTTCAAACGGAAAGTTCAACATCCAGAGCAAAGTAACAGGTCTGATCCACATATAGAGTACTGAACTTCCACGTTGACAACCATCATAGCCAAGTTAACTATCTAATCCCACTAGACAAGTACTAACTTACTCTTAGCTAACTAGACGATGCCAGCGGTACACACTAAACACCGGCACCGGCGTCCTGCGCCTCGCCTCGGACTTGCCAGAGGTGCGATAGGGCGCGTTGCTCGCGCGCGTTGGCCCTTTCCATGCCGGCGTGGTCCACCGAAGCTTCGGCTTCCAAGCGGGAAACCCACTTGATTAGCTAGTAGTAAAAATCAGCGTCGCGAACGCGTGCGTGCCCGACAGCCTCCAGGGCTATTTGCCGGGCGTCGGCCTCCACGTAGTCGGGCTAGTTGTGGGCGCTCTGCTCGCGACTCAGAGCGTCGGTGTGATGACCAACAATTATAGGTGATCTATCATAGTCCTTTCGATAAGTAAGAGTGTCGAACCCAACGAGGAGCAGAAGGAAATGATAAGCGGTTTTCAGCAAGGTGTTCTCTGCAAGTACTGAAATAAGTGGTAACAGATAGTTTTGTGATAAGGTAAATTGTAACGAGCAACAAGTAACAAAAGTAAATAAGGTGCAGCAAGGTGGCCCAATCCTTTTTGTAGCAAAGGACAAGCCGGAACAAACTCTTATAATAGGAAAAGCACTCCCGAGGACACATGGGAATATCGTCAAGCTATTTTCAATCACGTTCATATGATTCGCGTTCGGTACTTTTATAATATGGTATGTGGGTGGACCGGTGCTTGGGTGTTGTTCTTACTTGAACAAACATCCCACTTATGATTTATCTCTATTGCAAGCATCCGCAACTACAACAAAAGTATTAAGGTAAACCTAACCATAGCATGAAACATATGGATCCAAATCAGCCCCTTACGAAGCAACGCATAAACTAGGGTTTAAGCTTCTGTCACTCTAGCAACCCATCACCTACTTATTACTTCCCAATGCCTTCCTCTAGGCCCAAATAATGGTGAAGTGTTATGTAGTCGACGTTCACATAACACCACTAGAGGTTAGACAACATACATCTTATCAAAATATCGAACATATACCAAATTCACATAACTACTAATAGCAAGACTTCTCCCTTGTCCTCAGGAACAAACGTAACTACTCACAAAGCATAATCATGTTCATAATCAGAGGGGTAATAATATGCATAAAGGATCTGAACATATGATCTTCCACCAAATAAACCAACTAGCATCAACTACAAGGAGTAATCAACACTACTAGCAACCTACTAGCACCAATCCCGGACTTGGAGACAAGAATTGGATACAAGAGAGATGAACTAGGGTTTGGAGATGAGATGGTGCTGGTGAAGATGTTGATGGAGATTGCCCTCGCCGGATGAGAGGAGCGTTGGTGATGATGATGATGATGATTTCCCCCTCCCGTAGGGAAGTGTCCCCGGCAGCACAGCTCTGCCGGAGCCCTAGATTGGTTCCGCCAAGGTTCCGCCTCGTGGCGGCGGAGTCTCGTCCCGAAAGGTTGCCTCTGATTTTTTTCTCATCGAAAGACTTCATATAGGAGAATATGGGCATCGGAGAGCCACCAGGGGGCCCATGAGGTAGGGGGGCGCGCCCCCACCCTCGTGAGCAGGGTGCGGGCCACCTGGCCTTCATCTTTGGCGACGATTTTTCTTTATTTTTTTAAGACATCCCATGGAGTTTCAGGACTTTTCGAGTTGCACAGAATAGGTCTCAATTATTTGCTCCTTTTCCAGCCCAGAATTCCAGCTGCCGGCATTCTCCCTCTTCATGTAAACCTTGTAAAATAAGAGAGAATAGCCATAAGTATTGTGACATAACGTGAAATAACAGCCCATAATGCGATAAATATCGGCATGATGCAAAATGGACGTATCACGGTGCGCTGCTGCTCCATGTCCCGCTGGCGGCGCAAATCGGCGATGCGCTGCTCCTCCGCCAGGCGGTCGCGCTCCAACAACTCTTGCTCCTCCGCCATGCGGTCGGGCTCCAACAACTCCTTGATCTGCGCATTGCCATCTAAAGACAGATAGAATGCCTCCTCCCTCCGTCTGCCTTCTAGTGAAAAACCGAACACTAGTTCCGGCGGTGACCGCCTCTGGCGTCACCTACCGCGGACGGGCGGGGGCATGGCGGACGTGGAGAGCGACGTCGGGCCGGTGGGGGCTTATGAGGATATGGCTAGTTGGGTCACGGTGGCATTGGAGAAGGCCGGGAAACAGTACTTATAGGGGGAAGGTAGCGCGACGGTCATCAGAATTCAAGGCATAATGGCTTAGCGCGCCAGCCTGCCGTGGAAAACTAGGGAAACTGAAATTATGACTATACTGTCCCGTCCCGTCTGGGTCGCGCACCGGCATGGCGGTCAAACGAGTGCACTCGAATCATCTCCCTCCTTGTCAATAATGATTTCACGGATTTAAAATCCCGCAACAATTAAAGCGTATCTTTTTTCGCATCAGTTAGCTGCCTTAATTACGGCCGGCTGCATGCAGGCACTCAGAATCGCTCGCAGGCAGTACGCGAAGCAGGATGCAACGAGTCATAGCCGAGGGCACGCATGCAGCCAATTAAATCGCTGGAATTAATTAGGCTTAAACTTCTGCATGCCGTTAATTATTGCCATGCTTTGGTCTTGCTGCTTTGCTCACGGGGCTAATAAACCCGGACGGAGGGAGTACCTTGGTTGGTGAGAGGTTTGAATTAAGCCCTGCAAACTGGAAAGGAGGTACTAGTACGTGCATGATCCGCTATTTATTCGTGTAGGATCGAGTAGGTCGTTTCTTGAATTGAGCCCTACAAACCGGAAAGGAGGTAGTACGTGTGTGATCCGCTATTTATCCGTGTAGGATCGATAGTGTAGCTTGTCAGTTTCTTCAGAGATAGGCATTTTTATCCGTGTAGGATCGATAGTGTAGCTTCTCAGTTTCTTCAGAGGTAGGCTTTTTATTCAAAAAAACTGCCACTTCGCATCTTGTGTCGCAAATAAAACTGCCAGGAGCGCATTTGTAGCCTAGCTAGTGATCGATCAGTAACTTGTAAACACTGAGGGAACAGAAATAAGTAACTGTTAATGCATCTCAATGATTCACAGATCATATACAAATATGTAGCTCCAAAAGCAAAGATCAGCTACTTCGGATCTTGCGTCGCAACTAAAACTAACTAGTACGATTCCCATACATAAGATCAACATGTTAATGCATCTGAATGATTCACAAATCATATACAAATATGTAGCTCCAAAAGCAAAGATCTAGAAAAAACATATGTTCTTCCTACTAACATGGATGCTTCTCTTGGCCAACATTCAGTACAGACTGAAAGACAAATTTGTTTGTGAAGTCTACAATTCCTCTTGCAAACATAAGTGGTTTCACCAATAGCTGGAACCATGAGAATGAACCACACATGATGGAGGAACATCCACTTCAATATGATTTGGTCTTCTCTCGATCACACCGCGAGACTATTTTCGGAATACAAACTTTAACTTAGGGAATATGATGCCCATTGTATAATCAGACCAAAGCAATGAAGCACCTAGTGTTGGCCAGTAAATAGTACAGTACTACTTTTCTGCAGTCCATGAAGTGACTATCCAATCTTTGTGTCTATTTTCAAATGGCACTGCATGCAGTGACTATACTATTCTCTTGTGCAGTTCAACCAAAATTGCAGACACTTTGTTTGTTCGCCATATAGCAATGGACAGACATCTCTGTCTGCACAAATATCAAGCAGCTAGTAAACATATACCACACCATGTTCGCAGTGATGGAAGAGGTGAAATCGATACAACCGAAATTGAGCATCCAATCATTGAATCCTGTCCTGCACCTCCAATGTAGGTCCACCCTGCCAATAAATTCACATGCAAACCACTAGTATTACTATCTAATGACAGTACAAAAAGAGTAGCAAGATAGTAGCAAACCATGTACCTTCATAATGAACAGCTCATAGTGCCACCAATTGGATATAAAGGTTTGGAAAAAACATGCTCCTAATGTTAAACCAGTTGGACTTTTTGTGCAGCTCCACTAAAATCGAGCATTCCTGTTTGCATAGATATTGAAAGTGTGATTACTATAAAAGTGGCACTAGTTGAAGCATAGTTCACAAATATAAGCATTCCAATTTCTTAATGGGAAAAGGTAGCAAGACTGTTTCTAACCACCTGTTTGAAGGAATAAATAAAGCAACAGCGGCTGATGTCAGGAAGGCATACATAGTTTTTTCTGAAAAACTGAGCCATTCCTGACCTTTCCTCTTCTTTTAAGCAAATTTTGTGCAGTTCTACTAAAATAAAATGCCATCACCGCCTTAACAATTTAGTGACACTATACAAAAGGAAATGACTTAACATTACATCATGATGTCGGGTATGTAGTAGACAGGCATTAGAGACAAACATACAGACCTCCTCCGATAACATAATGAACATTAATTTTAACAAAGGTGTGACTAGCTTTACCGGGATAATTTGAGTGAACTCTACACCCTCTGTTCCTTAATATAAGACGTTTTCGCGGTTCAGTTTAAAGTACCCAAACGTCTAGTATTTAGAAAAACAGGTAGTAGTTTTCTTGAGCACATATCTGGGAAAGCTTGCCACACTTTATTTATGTCCATACGCTAATGCAACACCATTCGAATACTACAAATATACACTAATCCAGTGGCTAGTGCAACAGTAGAGTAGTTAGTTTATTACAGGGTACAGTACAATGGTTTTACTGAACAGATTTCAATAAACTCTAGCACTGGAAGGTTTCTATAAGAATTAACAATACAAAATGTAAAGGTAACAAGTTTCAGCATTGGTATACTAGCTGTGCATGAGCATTAAACCAAATACATAAGTTTGAAGGTAACTAGCATTACTAACTAATGACAGTATAAAAAAATTGCAAACCATGTACCTCCAAGGTAAATATCATTTTGAACTCGGGGGGACCTTAAAAATTGCTATCCCAATCTTGATAATCGATCAAACATAAAAACTTGATCGAACGAATCAAGTAAACAGCCGGAGGAGGAGGTGCCCACTCTTGACCTTTCCTCTTGTCTTCATAATTGTCTGTGCAGTTTAACCAAAATAAAATGACATCAGCGCCTTGGCATTTTGGTGACACCGTACAAAAAAATTAACTTATCTCATGAAAGTGAGGTATGTAATCTATAAGCATTAACAGTGCAAAAATCTGAAGGTAGTAACAAGTTTCATCGTTGGTATACTGGTTGTGCAACAGCATTAGAATGCCTTAGATGAAAAATCTTTAATACATCCACAATCAACAGCTAACCCTGAAATGATCTAGTGACATTAAATGGCACTGCTTAAATTTATCTGTGGCATTAGACTGAGAGCAGCATTAGTTAAATGTGGCATCACTTTAGCAGTAGCATTGCTTGACTTGACTGCTAGTGTTATACTAACAGCAAAAAAATTGGCAATAAGAGCATGGGAGGCCCATTCGGACAGTGGGCGCACCAGTACGATGTACCTCCACGGACGCAGAGTGGTGAGGGAGGTAGGTATGGTTGCCCAGAGCAACAAAAATCCAGGCAGCATATGTGGATTACGTCCCATTTTTGTTCTCTTTAGCCACCTTTTTCCTATGTGCGGACAACAAACCGATCGACCTGTCATTCTCTATTGCGTTGTCATGCCTTTCTACCCTTCTTCAACCAAGAGACACAAGACTCGTTCCTTAGCTACTGATTTTCCCCTTTTCAACCTAGATGCAGTTTGATGCCTACTCTCTTGGACAGTACAGTCTCCCTTCCTTTCCTTATTCAACCCAGACATGCATTAGTCTGCATGAAGTAGGGTTTCCTTTAATAGTGCAAATTATGGTTTTTGTCTGCGTGGCCAGCAGAGCAGAGTTTAGAAAATTGGGAAGATGGTGGAGTGGAAAAAGATCCATATGCAACGACGTGCCAGATGGGGCAATAGAACAAGGGTATGGTTCGAAAAGAGGTAGCATACCTGAGGGTCGGCGGGAAGTGGCTTCGCTCATGGCCGTCGTCCTCCGCACACACTACGGCAGCGAGCTTGGGGACGGAGGCCATCCCGCGCGGGCGCTAGGTCTGAGAGCACAGCCTTGTCGTCAGTGCGTGACCTCGCTCGCCGACGACGAGTGCGTCAACGCTGCACGTCCTTTTCTTCCCCGGCGGATCTGTGACCACCGGTGAGGAGGGAGAGAGGGGCCGTCTTTTTTAGACCTGGAGAGAGGGTGGTAGTGTGAGAAGCAAGTGGGCAGCCCTTGGCAAGAAAGCGCTGAAGCTCCAGCCTATATATCTTCTTTATACCACTAGTACTGGAGGTGGAGTAGTGGTAGAGCAGTTTATATTTTCTCTGCGTACACTACCAGTTAGTCGTGCTTCAAAACTGAACGGCACGCCATTAAAAAAATAAAGGTCGATAACTAATGCGGCACCTCGGGCCAACGCGACCAGATCGCATTTTGCACGAGAAATTACACACCATGTTTCGTTGGCATGTGGTCCCGTTCCACATATCAGTGAGCTGACGGAGAGTAGTAGGAGTATTTCCGAACCGACGTGTAGGCCGGGGCGCCCCTTCGTGAACCGTGGCAAACTGGCAACCGTCCACCGAGTCTTCGCCTTTCCCTCTCGATTTGGAACTGCTATCGCACGCTCTTCCTCTCCCTCCTCCATTTTCCTTCAGCCCTTCACCCTTTCTTCTGCCATTGTTCGATCGTCTTCTCCATGGAGGGAACAGGACGGAAACGACCCAGTTATTCTTGCCCCGATCTGAAAGATGACGTGGTGGAGGAACTCATTGATCGGTGCGACGTCATCACCTCGGCTAGCATGGCAGGTTCGTTCAAGCCCATTCTCGACTCAACTAATAACATCATTACAAGGAACCCAAGAGTAAAGGAGCGGTTTGATCTCCCCTATCTTCTTCATCGTGACCCTGATGACTGGCGCCGTCACGACTGAGGCCTCGCCCTGTGCAAGTTGATGCCGCTTGATAACGATAAGTATGATGTTTAGATGCCATCGCTTGAGGGCAAGGCTTGGGCAGGTGCAAATGGAGATTGGGTTGTTTACATTGGGTCCAACTGCGAGTGGGAACTTGTGAATGTGTACACTCGTGACCGGGTTCCACTTCCAAAAATCTCAGCAGACTGCCCAGAGGTTGAGCACACCGGTATTGTACGCACGTTCAAATACAATCATGGTGACTGTCTTCTAAGGAAGATAGCAATTTCTCGAGTCCCCAACCGCTCTTGGAATTACAACAACTATGAAGTTGTTGCTATCTTCGACAAGTTGTTACCCACAACCAATAAGCATGTTTGCGAGTCCCAAGTGCATGATACTACTTATGTTCCCCCACTATGGCCAGCCTTGCTAATTAACCTTCTTCTTGTGTTTCCAAGGTCCTGTGAACATTCCACCACCTATACTTGAAGATTTTTATAACCAAGGGGGAGATGATGATGGTGATGATCACGAGCATGAGGACGAGCAGCGCCCATATACTATTTGGCGCCTGGCAACTAATTCCGATGGATCACCTCTTCTCGTGTGTATACAGCCCACTGATGATGTTACTGCTAAGGAAGCAGGTGTAGTCTCCCATGTTCGCACTCTCCGGACCTATTCCAACACCCGTTGCATGGTATTCGGGATGGACACTAGTGTGCTAGCGCCAACTCCTTCTCCCTGGTACAGAATTGATAGTCTTGGAGAAAACTCGCTTTTCCATGGACAAAACTATCCAATGATGGTGAAAGGCGATCCAACTGTTTTTGACACAACGTTACTACCATTTATGAGAAGCAACTGTGTCTATACCTCGGACATTTGGCTGGTTCCCTACCCTGGTACTGATATAGTAGGCCACTTCAGCCTGGATGATCAGTCATGCGTTGGTCTCCAGATCAACAATGGATGGCCCGTCCCAGAGATTCACTTGTGGTTCAAAGCAAGCATTTCCAACGCCGAGGAATGGTTGACTTGAAGTTCATTTCATTGCTTGTTATTTGTTGTGTGGTGAAAACTTTAGTATTTATAATGTATCCTCGTTGTCGATGTGGGTTGATGACCTGTTGTATGTAATAAAATGATATGCCTGTGATAAACTTACTAAATTTATGAATGGCTTTCGAGTTGCTTCTGTGAGTGAGTGGTACGACGAGGCAAAAAAATATTTTCCGAATACATAATTGTACGTGCATTGCAACAGGTTATCGGATGAGGCCAATCAACAATAGTAGTACACTATTTGTACTAGCTTCACATGCTTCGCGCGTCGTGCGGGTCTTTTTACTGTAGCCATATTGTACTACGTAACCAGCACCTCGAATCCTCGATTCTAGTAGTACTATATAGTAAGTAGTAGGAGTAGTAGGGTGGCATGGGTCAGAACAAGCATTCACATCCAGGAGTACGGCACATGCCACCAGCACAACTTCCATCTGACACCATATTTCTTGGAGTCCGTGCTAGAGCAATCTCTTCAACCTCATCGTTTCTCTAACTCAGCCTTCGCGCGGCGGGCGAGGTGGGGGTTTGCCGATAGTCGGTTTCCTTAACTGCAGTCCCACTTGTAAGGCCAACTGCAACGCACGACCCCAAACGGACCTCCGTTTTGCACGAACTCCAATGATAATTTTGACTAGAAAAGCAAGACCAAAGAAAACAAGAACCACAAGAATACATTTTACTACTCCTGTAAGTTGGATTAGTGCCTTCTCGATGCATTCATTGTTGATCTGCGGAGGCTCGATCTTGCGTGCTTCTTTCTTCTTCGAGTGTAAAGAAGTAGACGTTGCTTCCTCGCATCTAATCTCATGTCTAGCCTCTATTCTAGTACTCCCTCCGGTCCGTTTTTCTCTGCGTCTAAGCAGCAACACGCATACCAAGTAAGAGTATCAACAAGTGCACTAATCTATAGCCTATGTGCTAGCTAAAAGTGATAGAACATCTACTAAATTGCGCTCTATCAATATATGGATGTACTCTTCTTCCCAATACAAAAAATTGCATCCATTCTACTCCCTCCGTTGCACAATACATGCCTTCTATTTGACAAAATATATATGTATCTAGACATGTTTTAGTATATAGGTACATCCATTTTTGGACAAATGGAAGTCAAGTATTTTGGAACGGAGGGAGTACACAATAAAAATTTTAAGTTAGCACAACTAGTCTAATCCGAGAGCACAACCGAAAATTTGGTCTGGTTCTTCCTCCTTTTGCCGACACGAGGGCCATCCAGCATCCAGGTCGTGTCATGAAAGAAAATAGAGTGGTAGTTGAAGCCACGAGATGTGCAACTTGGGTTAAACTGTAAATAGAATCTTACTACACTTGAGTAACTCCAAAAGCGGCCACCGAAGATCTTTCTTGCATTTGTTTTTCATCACCAGCACGTCGAGGTGAAAGATGTGCAGGTTCAGTGGGTCCGCTTGCGTTTTCACTGACATGTGGGACCGCATGTGAGCAAACAGTCGATGGCTCCACGCGTCCGCTGGCTAGCTGAGAAGAGAGATACAGGAGTGCTGAGCACGGACTGCGGGAAATTTGTTCTACGTACCTCGATATAGGCTCGATATAGTGGGGTGGCATGGGCTATAGTGTAACATCCCAAATTTCCAATTTGGAATGTTATACATAGGTCATCTATGCATATCATATTTTATTGCATCTTCGTTCCGAAAACCTCGAAATCCTAAGCAACTCAAGGACCCTCGGAGAGAGTTGGGGATTTTCCGAATTTTCGTATTTGATTTTATCAAATAATGAAAACAAGCATTTTTGATTTTAATTATTTTTTCTCCGGAAAATATTTCTTATTAAAATAAATGAGAGGAGATAATATGACTTCTCCAAAACAATTGAAATATTGGAGGAAAAATGTTAAAATCATTATTTGGATTTTATTTGATTTTATTTGGAATTTTATTTGCCCTAGAAAAATTTGCACGTTTTAAAAATTGCATTTTAGGGACCAAGAAAATGTTCACCTCGTCCTAAATATTTCATTTAGACGGTGAAAATTTATTTTGATATTTTTAGATTTTTATTAATTTTTCTAGGATTTTTCTAAGTTCCGGCGGAATTTATTTAAAAAAAAACTTGCGCCGGCCCGACCAGGCCCAAGGCCCAACCAGGCCGGCCCGCCTCGCAGCCGCCTTCCCCGCGCGCGCCGCCGTGCGCCGCACGGACGCCGAGGGGAGCCCGAACCGGACTCCTCCCCGGGCGCCCCCTTCCCCAAGCCA
>LR880967.1:963932680-963950579 GCA_904067115.1 Aegilops sharonensis
CCGAGCCGCCACCGCCGCCTTTAGCCGCCGCCGCCTCCCGCGCCACCTCGCCCCTCGCCGGAGCCCCGCCCCACCCCGCTAGCCCCGCCGAAGCCGCCCCGCCCCGCCGGAGGACCTCGCCGGAGGTACCGCCCGAGTCGCCGGTTTTTTTAAAGAAAAAACCCACTTCGGTTTTTTTAGAAAAACCCTAGTTCCGTTTTTTATAGATCGGTTTTATTCTCCGGTTTATTTATTTAGCGAGCGTTCGCTTGTTCATTCGTTCCAGCAAACGCGTTCTTTGTTTAGTTTCAGTTAACGAACGTTCGTTCGTTAAACTGTTCGTCGCTTTTCTTTTTATCGGATTTATTCCGCGATTTTCCTGATCGCGATTTCTGGTCCGATTTTCGATCTAGTATAACTTTTCGCTCGTTTATCGGAATCAGGCGATTCAAGCGCCTGGAGTTTCATCTCGAAACCCTCTTTCCGAATAACCAACTCAAACCAGCTTTTGTCTCTGTAAAATTTGACCCTAGTTAAGATTAGTAAACGGATCTTATTTCTTTCGCCGTTTGAGTTTTTTTGCCTGGTTTGGTTTGATTCTTTTTCCGAACCGGAGTTCTTAAGTTGAACTCTCCGGTCAACCTCTTTGAGTTGAGTTTTGCTTGTGCATCATTGCTTGTTGCTTATGTATGTTATTGTTTGCTTGCGATAGAATTCCCGGAGTGCGAAGCGTGTTACTACGAGTCTCTAGGATTCACGGATCGTCAGCAAGGCAAGTAACACTTTGATCATAATCTTTTCATACCCAGTTTTTATGCATTAGTTGCAATCCTCAAAAATTGCATGATTAGGATGTCATTAACTTGTGGGTTGGGAAGTAGTAGTTGAGGTAGAACCTATTGCCCTGTTACTATCAAACTCTTGGGAGTTACTTCTACGCTTGCTTATTATTGCTATGCTATGCTCGTAGACGTGGATTGGGTTTGAGTGTATTCCATGACAGATGTGAGATTGTTAATTAATGGTTCAACTTAAGGTGGCAACTTAAATACACATCTGGGTGGATTGAGGCACCTGGGGAACCCAGTGTTGCCTGTATTTTTTTGGAAATCCCGGGGTACCCGTGTGATCTTCCTATGGACCGCCACCCAGGCTCAAAGGGAACTGAGATTATTCATGCTAGAAACTTCCATGTGCAGCCACAAGCTATTATGGGCTCTAGCATAGTTGAGTAAGTTACGTGAAGCTCTTGAAGAGGTAGATCAGCAGGTAGTGGGTTTTGTAGGTTTGGTATGGTCAACCCGGAGTAGAGAGTTAATGTTTCTGAAATACTATGTCTCGATCATCCGCTTCTCAAACACCATGCAGTGCGAGAAATCAACGGAGGCGATCGAGTCTTGTGGGGAAAAGTGCGCAAACCTCTGCAGAGTGTACAATCTAATCATGGTTAGCCGTGTCCCCGGTTATGGACAATTCTGAGTATCTAGTACTTGAGTATTCACATGTATCTCATCACTCTAAATTAATATTGCTGGGATGTTAACTACTTTAATTTGGGATTGAGTTGGGGTTATACCTTCTCAATGATGTTTCAACCACCATGATAGTTAAAGTAAAATCTATTCCTTTGTTGTAGGGGGAAAAATTGGCTTTTCGCAAAAACTATAACCGTAGAGCTTTCCACAAGCCAAATATTGCATGTAGTGATAGCATTATTCTGTTCTTGTTCTACTGTGTTATTGCCAGCATATTCCATGTGCTGACCCGTTCTCGAGCTGCAACGTATTATGTTGCAGACTTTTCAGACGAGGAGTAAGGATCGTTAGGTCGTTGCCGTGCAGCTCAGCTATGTCGTTGGAGTTGATGGACTCACTTTATCTTCCAAGCCTTCCGTTGTTATCGCATTAGATGGCCTTAAGCCATATTATTGTAATAAGTTCTCTTTTGACACATTCGATGTAATAAGTATGTGATTGCTACTCTGTTATAAATCCTTCGAGTACTGTGTGTGTCAGCATTACCGATCCAGGGATGACACTGAAACACAGAGACTTGACCATCTGAGGTCGGGTCGCTACATGATGGTATCAGAGCACACGCTGAGTGTAGGACACGACCACTAAGATAAACCATAGGACACTCTTCTCTACTCATTTCTGACTCCTCTCCATTTTTCCACTCTTTAGGATGACGGAGATGAAGAACAAGTTTGCACAACCGGATGAAGACACACCTTTTGGACGCCACTTGAAGGAAGTCACTAGGTACTTGAACATTGGAATACCAAGCTTCACCGGGACGTACAACGCCACTCTACCAGAAGAGGAGCGCTGGATGATTCAAGTACAAGTACCAGGAAGGACGTTCTCGCCAACTTCTAAGCCCATAGAGTTTTCTTTGGAAGCACCCACCTGGAGTCTTGGCAAGAGTATGGCAGCTCTCATTACCATGGGACGCATTGGAGATGTCTACAACAGGGATCTTAAAGACACCATCTACCAAATATGTGGGCGCCGAGACGAGCAATGTGAAGTAATCAGCACCAAGAAGGATAGATCCATTGCAGCTTTAATCGAGGAGTTAAACCAGCACATTCGACGTCAGGAGAATTAGATGTGCACAGACATGATGGATTTGAAGAAGGCGAAGACCAAGATTATCGAGCTGGAGGAAGAACTCAAGTCTACACGCGATGGATATGAGGAGGAAATCTAGATACTACTGGAGAAGAACAACGATCTAGTCAAGAAGATCGGGGTATTCATGGGAGGATCCGCACAGGAAGAAGAGGAAGAAGATCCCACCTGCCCGCATAACTACATCATCATCGACGACACCGATTCCGATCCAAGTGATGATGACTACAAAGATGAAGCTGGAGCAGATATCATGGAGTCTTCCACCGATCAAAAAATTTAGATGACCACCATATATTAGTAGTATTCCCCCATGTAACCAGTAGTAGCTGAGCACTTTTGTGATAGTCCTAGACCGTTGTATGCCCTTGCTTGATTGATTGAGTGAAATGATTGTGTTTGCCTCATGTGCATATGGGTAGTGTTTTCTCACTAGACCTTTTTTCTATTCTAATCTCTTCCATCTAAACCCATCAGATGCCTCTGAGACGTGACCCCGGTTTTGTTTTCCTACCGGAGATCACCCAGTTGATCCAGCAGCAGAATGCCTTGATGCAATTGCTAGTTCAGAACCAGGGCAACAACAACAACAACAACAACAATAACAACCCGCCGCCAGTGGACAATTTAGCCCGTTTTCTGAGGTTACAACCGCCGGTGTTTTCCAGTAGCACCGAGCCAATAGTTGCTGATGATTGGCTACGCCGTATTGGAAGGGAGTTAACCACCGCAGGATGCACGGATGCTGAGAAGGTGCGCTTTGCCGCACATCAATTGGATGGACCAGTAGCCGCATGGTGGGAGAATTACACAGCTACTTTTCCTATAGCCAATGTCATTTGGGACCAGTTTCAGCAAGCCTTTCGCACGGCCCATGTCTCAACTAGAGCCATGCAAATGAAGAAGCGTGAGTTTCGCAACTTCCGCTAGGGAAATCGTACTGTGGCCCAGTACGTGGATGAGTTTAGCAAGTTATCACGCTATGCCCCTGATGACGTGGCCACAGATGCCGCGAAGTAGGAGAAGTTTATGGAAGGGCTGAATGATGAGATGAGCTTGCAGTTGATGGTGGTAACTTTCAACAACTACCAGGAGTTGGTAGACAAGGCCCTAATGATTGAAGGAAAGCAACAACAAATTGAGAGTTGTAAGAGGAAGTATGGACAAGGGAAGTACAATTCAGGAGCCCACCAGAAGCCTCGTTTAACCCCGAACTCGGGAGGAATTGTTCATAACCATGGAGGCCATAACCATACTGGAGGACGAACGCATAACCGCAATGGTGCGAAGAATGGGAATGGGAACAGAGTTAACAACAACCAGAACCGCCCAAACCCATCCACACCCGCCAAGAGGGACCTAAGCCAAGTTATTTGCTTTAAGTGCGGGAAGACATGGCACTATGCCAATGACTGCCCTGAAGGAAGGAATGGAAACGGAAATGGGAGCGCCGGGAAGAAGCCCAATCCATTCAACAAAGGCCAAGTGAACCACGTTAACGTGGAGGAAGTTGAAGAGCAGCCGGACGCGGTAATAGGTAAGTTTTTGGTTAAGTCATTTACCGCTATTGTTCTTTTCGATACTGGTGCATCGCATTCATACATATCAACGGGATTTGTGGATAAGTTTAAGTTACCAAACCAAACCCTTAGGACCCCTCTTTTAGTGAGCTCGCCTGGAGCAGAGTACATGGCTAGCAGATGGTGCACCCAGATACCACTAATCATTGGAGCGCATGTTTTTTCGTCTGACCTAATTATCTTGGAGTCGCAAGGATTGGGTGTGATATTAGGTATGGACTGGATGTAAAAGTATGGAGGAAGTATTTAATGTTCTAGCAAATCAATATATCTTACCACCCCGGAGGGAAAAAGGATTAAGTATGTATCCAGGCATGTGCCTAGGAGGAGCCAAGTGAATGCCCTCACGGGAGTTGTACAGGAGGAAGTGCCTGTAGTAAAAGATTTTACGGATGTTTTCGCAAAGGAGTTACCAGGCATGCCGCCGGATCGAGACATCGAGTTCTTGATAGAGCTATTGCCAGGTACAGGGCCAATATCCAAGAGACCCTATCGGATGCCCGCAAATGATCTTGAGGAAATTAAGAAGCAGATCAAGGAGTTATTGGAGAAAGGTTATATTCGAAGGAGTTCATCACCTTGGGTAGCACCAGTACTTTTGGTCGAGAAGAAGGATAAATCCCTAAGGATGGTCGATTACCGAGCCTTAAACGAAGTAACGATAAAGAACAAGTATCCATTACCAATGATAAATGATCTGTTTGATCAGTTGCAAGGACCTAAGGTGTTTTTGAAGATTGATCTACGATCGGGATATCATCAGTTGAAGATTCGAGAGAAGGATATACCCAAGACAGCGTTCACCACGCGATATGGATTATATGAGTATACGGTCATGTCGTTTGGACTAACTAACGCCCCTGCCTATTTCATAAGTATGATGAACAAGGTGTTCATGGAGTATTTGGACAAGTTTGTTGTGGTGTTTATTGATGACATTATGGTATACTCGAAGAACGAAGAGGAGCACAAGGAGCATTTGCGTTTGGTTCTCGAGAAGCTCAGGGAACACCAGTTATACGCCAAATTCAGCAAGTGCGAGTTTTGGTTGAAGGAAGTTGGATTTCTTGGGCATGTTATATCAGGAGAGGGTATAGCAGTAGATCCCAGTAAGGTTCAGTCAGTTACTGAATGGTTCGCACCCACTTCAGTTGGCGAGATCCGCAGTTTTCATGGACTCGCAGGATATTACCGGAGATTCATTGAGAATTTTTCCAAACTTTCCAAGCCAATGACTGAATTGCTAAAGAAGGATACTAAGTTTAAATGGATAGAAGATTGCGAGGCCAGTTTTCAGGAGTTGAAGAAACGGTTGACTACAGCCCCAGTGCTGACATTGCTAGATAAACATAAGGAGTTTCAAGTGTATTGCGACGCTTCACACTTGGGACTGGGATGTGTGCTTATGCAGGACGGAAAGGTTTTTTCGTATGCCTCACGACAACTGAAGCCTCATGAGTTGAATTATGACACGCATGATTTGGAGCTAGCAGTGGTAGTGCACGCCTTGAAAACTTGGAGACATTATCTTATTGGAAACCGTTGTGATATGTACATGGATCATAAGAGTCTGAAGTACATTTTCACACAAAAGGAGTTAAACCTTAGGCAGGGGAGATGGTTGGAACTTATAAAGGATTACGACATGAAGCTGCACTATCATCCAGGAAAGGCCAATGTCGTAGCCGACGCTTTGAGCCGGAAGAGTTACGCTAATATCCTTGAAAGTAGAGGACTGCCAAAGGAGTTAGCTGAGGATATTATGGAACTTCGGTTAGAAATTGTTCCAAGAGGTTTCATTGCAACGATGGAGGTTCAGTCTACATTGTTGGATAAGATTCGGGAAGCTCAGAAGGAAGACAAAGAGATTGCTGAGATAAAGGAGAAGATGAGCGAAGGAAAAGCCAAAGGTTTTCGCGAGGATGAGTACGATACCTTGTGGTTTGAGGACCGAGTTTATGTACCTAATAACTCAGAGGTCAGGAAATTAATACTTCAGGAGGCCCATGACTCACCATACTCGATACACCCCGGAAACACCAAGATGTATTTGGATTTGAAGGAACATTTCTGGTGGACAGGTATGAAGAAGTATATTGCCGAGTATGTAGCCATATGCAATGTATGTCAAAGAGTGAAGGCAGAACATCAAAAGCCAGCAGGACTGTTATAGCCTATGCCGATACCCGAATGGAAGTGGGATAAACTTGGCATGGACTTTATCACCGGATTACCCAGAACCAAAGCAGGATATGACTCAATATGGGTAGTAGTGGATCGTTTGACCAAGGTAGCTCACTTCATCCCGGTGAAAACAACTTATACAAGTGCAAAGTTGGCCAAGATATATATGTCCAGGATCGTATGTTTGCATGGAGTTCCGAGGACCATTGTATCAGATAGAGGAACCCAATTTACTTCCAAATTTTTGCATCAGCTACACCAGACCTTGGGTACCAGGTTGGAGTTCAGTACCGCATTCCACCCACAGACGGATGGACAGACAGAGAGAGTCAATCAGATTCTAGAGGACATGTTAAGAGCCTGTGCGCTAGATT
The DNA here is from genome assembly GCA_904067115.1 of Aegilops sharonensis. NCBI lineage: Eukaryota > Viridiplantae > Streptophyta > Magnoliopsida > Poales > Poaceae > Aegilops > Aegilops sharonensis. The sequence continues at coordinate 963,939,434 of LR880967.1, forward strand.
ATGGATCTAGTTGGGATGACAATTTGCCTTACGCAGAGTTCTCGTACAACAATATCTACCAAGCCAGTTTGAAGATGGCACCATTTGAAGCTCTGTATGGACGCAGATGTAGAACACCTCTGATGTGGGATGAGGTAGGATACCGTCAGTTGTTTGGGCCAGATTTGATCAAAGAGTCCAAAGAGAAGGTTAAACTAATCTGAGACAGATTAAAGATTGCTCAGTCCAGACAGAAGAGTTATGCAGATTCAAAACGCAAGGAAGTAACCTATGAAATTGGAGATAGAGCTTATCTGCGAGTATCACCCTTGCGAGGAGTGAAACGTTTTGGAGTTAAAGGAAAACTAGCCCCAAGATTTGTAGGACCATACCGTGTTTTGGAACGGATGGGAGAAGTGGCTTACAAGCTGGAATTACCTGAAGGATTGTCAGGAGTTCACGATGTGTTCCACGTATCACAGTTGAAGAAGTGCCATGCTGAGATGGCTGATATACCGTTGAGAGACACAATGCCCCTGGAGGCAATTCAGTTAGACAATAATTTGACCTATGAGGAGAAGCCAGTGAAGATTCTTGACTTTGACAGCCGAGTCACTCGCAGCAAGGTTATCAAGTTTTGCAAAGTTCAGTGGAGCCACCATACTGAGGAAGAAGCCACCTGGGAACGAGAAGATGATATTCGCAAGGACCACCCGCACATATTCTCTAGCCAACCCGAATCTCGAGGACGAATTTCATCTTAAGGGGGGTAGGTTTGTAACATCCCAAATTTCCAATTTGGAATGTTAAACATAGGTCATCTATGCATATCATATTTTATTGCATCTTCGTTCCGAAAACCTCGAAATCCAACGAACGCGTTCTTTGTTTAGTTTCAGTTAACGAAAGTTCGTTCGTTAAACTGTTCGTCGCTTTTCTTTTTATCAGATTTATTCCGCGATTTTCTTGATCGCGATTTCTGATCCGATTTTCGATCTAGTATAACTTTTCTCTCGTTTATCAGAATCAGACGATTCAAGCGCCTGGAGTTTCATCTCGAAACCCTCTTTCCTAATAACCAACTCAAACCAGCTTTTGTCTCTGTAAAATTTGACCCTAGTTCAGATTAGTAAACGGATCTTATTTCTTTCGCCGTTTGAGTTTCGTTGCCCGGTTTGGTTTGATTCTTTTTGCGAACCGGAGTTCTTAAGTTGAACTCTCCGGTCAACCTATTTGAGTTAAGTTTTGCTTGTGCATCATTGCTTGTTGCTTATGTATGTTATTGTTTGCTTGCGATAGAATTCCCGGAGTGCGAAGCGTGTTACTACGAGTCTCTAGGATTCACGGATCGTCAGCAAGGCAAGTAACACTTTGATCATAATCTTTTCATACCCAGTTTTTATGCATTAGTTCCAATCCTCAAACGTTGCATGATTAGGATGTCATTAACTTGTGGGTTGGGAAGTAGTAGTTGAGGTAGAGCCTATTGCCCTGTTACTATCAAACCCTTGGGAGTTACTTCTACGCTTTCTTATTATTGCTATGTTATGCTCATAGACGTGGATTGGGTTTGAGTGTATTCCATGACAGATGTGAGATTTTTAATTAATGGTTCAACTTAAGGTGGCAACTTAAATACACATCTAGGTGGACTGAGGCACCTGGGGAACCCAGTGTTGCCTGTATTTTTTTGGAAATCCCGGGGTACCCGTGTGATCTTCCTTTGGACCGCCACCCAGGCTCAAAGGGAACTGAGATTATTCATGCTAGAAACTTCCGTGTGCAGCCACAAGCTATTATGGGCTCTAGCATAGTTGAGTAAGTTATGTGAAGCTCTTGAAGAGGTAGATCAGCAGGTAGCGGGTTTTGTAGGTTTGGTATGGTCTACCCAGAGTAGAGAGTTAATGTTTCTGAAAGACTATGTCTCGGTCATCCGCTTCTCAAACACCATGCAGTGCGAGAAATCAACGGAGGCGATCGAGTCTTGTGGGGAAAAGTGCGCAAACCTCTGCAGAGTGTACAATCTAATCATGGTTAGCCATGTCCCCGGTTATGGACAATTCTGAGTAACTAGTACTTGAGTATTCACATGTATCTCATCACTCTAAATTAATATTGTTGGGATGTTAACTACTTTAATTTGGGATTGAGTTGGGGTTATACCTTCTCAATGATGTTTCAACCACCATGATAGTTAAAGTAAAATCTATTCCTTTGTTGTAGGGAAAAATTGGCTTTTCACAAAAACTATAACCGTAGAGCTTTCCACAAGCCAAATATTGCATGTAGTGATAGCATTATTCTGTTCTTGTTCTACTGTGTTATTGCCAGCATATTCCATGTGCTGACCCGTTCTCGGGCTGCAACGTATTATGTTGCAGACTTTTAAGACGAGGAGTAAGGATCGTTAGGTCGTTGCCGTGCAGCTCAGCTATGTCGTTGGAGTTGATGGACTCACTTTATCTTCCAAGCCTTCCGCTGTTATCGCATTAGATGGCCTTAAGCCATATTATTGTAATAAGTTCTCTTTTGAGACATTCGATGTAATAAGTGTGTGATTGCTACTCTGTTATAAATCCTTTGAGTACTGTGTGTGTCAGCATTACCGATCCAGGTATGACACTGAAACACAGAGACTTGACCATCTGAGGTCGGGTCGCTACACATAACTAGCATTCACGTCTAGCAGTACGGCACACGCCACCCACACGAGTCCCATCCGACACCAATTTTCTTGGAGTCCGTGCTACAGCCATCTCTTCTCCCTCCTGTTTTCTCAGCCATCGAGCGGTGGGCGGGATGGGGGTTCGCCGATAGTCGGTTTGCTCAACTACGGTCCCACTTGCAAGTGAAAATGCAACACCGCACGCATTCCCGCTTGAGCGGCGTGCCGGACCAACCGTGTGGGGGTGCGACACGAACACGGCAGGCTTTTCCTTTTGAACTCGTAACTTGTAAAATTTGGTTCTGCTCCATGGCGCGATCGATAGAGTAATGAGAAGTTTGGTTCTGGTGCCGTCCATGCATGGAGTACGTACGAAAATTATGAATTTGATGCGAAAGGTAAGATAATTACTGTAGTATCATATACTACTACATGGATTTGAAGGAAAGATAAAAATACATACGGATCCATCAACGGCATCCTCACGCCCTAGTGCGCCGGGTCACCAACCGACGTGTGAGGAGCAGCGGTGTTGGCGGCGAGCTCAACCTGCTTCTGAACAGTGTTGTCCAAGGTTGCCCTGCGGTCCAAAAAGGCCGGCGTCCTATCGCCCTCCTCTTGCATGCGCGTAGACGTGGGTGATTATGTTGATGGTGTCTTGCTGCGCCAGGCGTTGCGCGGCAAGCGCGACCTTGAGGTGGACATTCTCCGGCGCGACGGCGGGCAGTCTCAGGGCCACCAGTGCGTCGAAGAGGTTGTCACCATAGTGGCCGTTGAGGGTGGCGGGCATCGCAGAGCCTGGGCGCGTCGGCTGGAGGCTTACGTCAAAGTCGTCCGCGAGCTTCTTGACGACGGTGAACTTGTCGAGGAAACCGACGAGGACCTCGTCGAACAAGGAGACGAAGCTGTCATCCAAGCGGCCCCTCGCCCTGGCGGCCTCAAGCAATACTACCTGGACACGTTCCTTGTTGTCGGGCCGCAGGCCGGCGTCGTGGACCATCTGGCATAGCCGGCTGATGCTCGCGCTCATCGCCTCCATGGGTCTAGCTTAGCTTCTACTACCTCCGTCCTGGTTTATTGGTCCCCATTGTAATCCATGTCAAATTTTGACCACACATTTAACTAACAAAATGTTTACGCATGTTACTAAAAATTATATCACTGAAAACTATGTTCAAATACGAATCCAAAAATATATTTTTTGTTGACATGCATCAACATTTTGTTAGTTAAATTTTTGGTCAAAATTTAGCACAAATTACAAAGGAGACTAATAAACCAGGACGGAGGTAGTAGTCAACTGATCTTGCAATTCGAGTGATCACTCTTGCCCTTGGTTAGCGTGCGTAGGTGCGTAGGATTTCGTACTACTCCTCGGCCCTCTACTGCACCTGCCTTTGGCTGTATAATAGGTGGGCCAGCCACCCCCTGGGTCCACGTGTCATTCACCCAAAGGCAGTTGCCGTAAGTCAATGAAGCTGCGCCCCCCTCCGTGCCGATGCAGTATAGTCATCTCACCGGACCTCTAGTTGGGGCCAAACGAGAGAAGTTTGATGTTTACTGGTTTATTGGTCCCCTTTGCATTTTGCGCCAAGTTTTGACCTTTGATTTAACTAATAAAATGTTAATGCATGTAAACAAAAATGTTGTGTAAGTCGCATTACGAAAACCAAATAATCCCAAAACACTTAGGCACGATGCATTAACTCCCTCCTTGTTTCTTATTTCGTGACATATCAACCAATGAGAGATGTGGGCCGTGCATGCTTTCAATGACTTGAGACTACCAAACATGACATGCAGTGTTTAGTTCATTGCATGTAATCCTATTAGTACTCTAGTTAGCAAAAGAACATTAAGTTCTCTCGCCGATAGGAATAAAACACCATGTATTTATTTATAGAGGGAGTAGTAAATTTTTTGTGACATGCATTACTAGATATTGCTAGTCAAATACTAAAATCCAGATGGACATGGTAGTACTCCTAAATCCAGACGGTGGTGCTACTAGTATTAGTAGTAGTACTACCAATGTAATACTCCTAGGAGTACTAGCACTGTACTACCCGTTGGTCAAATTATTATGTGTTGCTCCTCATAGTGAAGTGACAAGACCCTGCGCCGGAGATGACACCTGAGTATAGGCGCCGTGTTCGGCATACCATAGTCATCCTCACCTTCTGCAGTCACTATCATCATGGCTGTAGAGCTAGCCTGCTTACAACTAGCCATATTCGACATAATTTCCTGTGCGTAGATGCCCGTGCATTACATGGAACACCAAGATTGTGGGTGGACGGCTCCGGCAGCGGCCATCGCGCCAGATTTTTCCACGGCCTTCTAGATGTGGTGGGGAGGAGATAAGGCTGATTGTGAGAGAAAAGGAGTTGTTTGTAAATAGGGAACAAGTGCGGGCATCTTTCTGCAAAAATGGAGAAGCTTGGTTTGTATGCGTCAGATCTAGATCCGACGGCTATTGGTGAAAGATGGGAGGCACAACATCATCACCAACTCAGGACCTGTTTGATTCGCAGGATTTTGAAAACGCAGGAATAGGACACGGCAATATTACAAGTTTCAAACTGATATTACAAATGTTAGGAGTAATGCTGCACCTAGGAAGAGGGAATTACTAGGAAGTTTACGTAAGAACTTTCGTTACTTTAGATGGATGCAGCGTTATCGTACAAACTAAAATCCACCGCCCTGACAAGTCACTAATGGGCAAATAAGTTTTCGAGTCTCTGGCCACTTGATGTTTCAAAAACAAATTCAGCTTCTGCGAAGACTTTGTCATTTAGGCTTAGACGCTTGCGGTGATCAGCACGCCATTCATTGTTGCGCCAGAGAACGCCAAACCTCATTACCTTGAGCACACTTGCCTCCAGAACAAAGAACCTGGCCAATTTAATCTCAGATGTGCTGCCTCGGTAGTCGATCAAATCAATTTCTTTAAGATGGATATCAAGGCATTCGATGACATTGTTATAGTGCAGCACATTTTTCACTTTCGGGTCTTTTTTTATCTGCAAAAGAAGAGAACATATTAGAGCAGCTGCCTGCATAAGATTGTCGTGTCATCAAGAGGTACCAATATCATTCGCTCATACGATAGGGTTCGCTGGCTAGTGATATTTTTTCACTCTCTCTCTCTCCATCTCTCTCTCTATCTTTCGATTTCCTCTCATTTAACTAGGAGCACGTGAAGATCTTGGGCATTTGTTGCCTTCCACTATGTGGCCGATGCCATATTTCGCAAAAGTATGCCACATAATACGCATCGATGTCAAATCAAAAGATTTTGGCACCGCTCTCGCGATGTGAGAGAGTTGGCACCGCTGTGCACACAGACCCACATGTATAAACAAATCAATCAAACCAACTACACCAGCCTCTCACTCTCCCAAACAAGTGTTTTTATTGCCTCGGTCCTCTCTCTCTCCCACACGCAGTGTTTTTTCATTGCGTGAGTTAATTTGGCACCGGAGCAAAGTAGGTGATCCAGATTGGGGCACCAGGTGAGCAATGGAGGGGCATCGATGCCAAATGCATCACAAGTGAATTTGGCACGTGTTTTGGCCTACATTGCCCACTTTTGTACTCCCTCCGTCCCAAAATTCTTGTCTTAAATTTGTCTAAATACGGATGTATCTAGTTACATTTTAGTGGTAGATACATCCGTATCTAATCAAATGTAAGACAAGAATTTTGGGACGGAGGGAATACTACCTTGTATTTAGTATAAAATTTTGACCATAGATTTACCTAATAAAATGCCAATGCATGTCACTAAAAATTACACCATTTGAAATTATGTTCAAATACGAATCCAACGATATAGTTCTTAGTGACATGCATTAACATTTTGTCAGTTAAATCTATGGTCAAATTTTGATACTACAAAATTGGAAGAGTAAACCAGGACGGAGGTAGTACTTGCCCTTAGGGTAACCATAGAGTTACTGGAGTAGTCTAAGTTACTTTCCACTATGACTAGCCTAGGCTACTATAGTAGTACAGCATAAAAATGATGCAGGTGATCACGTGAGAAAAAATACTAAAAACATTTCTTTCGGTGCAGTGCGTAGATGTAGTTTTGAACACTACACTTGTCATCGTAATTTGGGAAAATTATGAAAAAATTGAGCTACGTTGTGATTATCGTTTACTAATAGGAAAGAAGTTTCACCTTGATGAGTAGCTTCTCCGTGCATGGAAAGCATGTAAGGAATCCAACAACTTGATCCAGATTGGGGCCGATAGATTTTAGTGCTAAGATCTTCACTGTGCGCATGAACTGGGTCAAGCTTGTGGGAATCATTTTCTGGAAAACGGTCGTAAATACATCAAGAAGAAATTTAAAAATGTGAATTTCAAGAAGACGGAGAAGAAGATGAGTGTTGTACATGAACGATTATGGATCCAATAAAGAGTTCGGAGAATTTGGCAAACGAGTACACCAACGCTGTCAATTTTGGTGCGTCAATGACCCTGATTTTTGTTGGACCTTCTAGATCCGATACAAGCAATCTCTCAAGGAAAGGCGCATTCTCAATGACCATAACGTGGAACAGCTGGAGTGATCTCTTCCCAATTGATGTCTTGTTGCGGGGCCAGCAAGACACATAAATCCATCAGAGATTCGTCGAGGCGATGTGGAGGCTAATGAACCCGTGGATCTGCTCAAGACGAAGGTACTCGAGCGCAGTACAGCTGCGGAGCAGGTGCTCCATAGCCTTCTTCGAGATGACAACGTCGAAGAGGTCGAGCTGCTTGAGTTGAGGGAGAAGAAGGGCGGGCGCGGCATTAATCTGGGGAAGATAGCAGGAGCTGAAGCTGGCGTGGCGCAGCGTTGGCGTGAGGCGGAGCACGGACGGCGGCAGAGAGCGACATCGTCCAGCTTCAAAGCTGAGCTCCTCGAGCTGATCTAGGGCGGGGGATAAGAACCACTCGTTGAACTTGGGTTGGACCTTGCAGTTGGTACTGAACATGCGGATGTCAAGGCGTCTGGCTGGCCCAGGGTGCGATGAAAGGATCTTGGAGACTGCGGCCATGCGTTTGCAATCCCCGTCGCAGAGGCAGTGGTCGACGGTGAGGTTGAGGGGGACGCAACACCAGAGGGGGCGCCACCGCCGGCAGAGCAGGGCGGTCTGCACGGCAGATTTGGTGGGGAGGAGGCCGATGATGACGAGCAGCATGTCGTCGGGGAGGCTGCTAATGAAGTCCAAGCTCGCCGGATGCGGTTTTGGCTCGAGCGGCCTCTGCTTGTTGGCTGCCTCGCCGTCCATCTCAACCGGCGGCGACGCCGGTGTACACGTGTGCTGGTGTGTGTTGTGTGCTGGGTGTGCGCGAGTGCGTCCTTTTGTGTATGCCGCCGCGCAGTGGTGAATTGTGCGCGAGTGTGTCCTTCGCGCGCAGGAAGTTTGCCCTCTAGTTTACTTATTTTCACCCACTGCCACATGGGCCAGCACACCAAGATACAGAACACGAGCTGACAACACAGCATGTGGATTGGTTGACCGGTCAACTAAACAATATATGGAGCTATATGCTGACATAATGAGCATATAATCCGTCGGTATAGAGAGTTCGAGTGAGAGGGGAGGCCCGTGAGAGATAGAAGAGAGAGAGAGAAAGAGCTACTCCCTCCGTTCGATAATGTAGTTACAACATTTTTTTTAAGTCAAACTTTTGAAACTTTGACCAAGTTTATAAAGAAATTACTTATATCTGCAATACCAAAGATAAATGATAGTATGAAGTAAGTACATGTTGTGATGAATCTAATGATCGTTCTAGATGTAAATGTTTTTCTCCACATATACCTGGTCAAACTTTTCTGAGGTTTGACTTTTCAAAACATCCATATGCTTATGGACGTGACAGAGTCCCTAACGAGAGAGAGAGAGAGAGAGATAGAGTGAGTGAGCGAAAAAAGTGTGTGTGCGTGTGTGAAAGAGACATGGAAAACACACGATGAAAGTGGAGAAAAGGCGTGCGTGTCTTATGCAAACATATCACACATGCATCTTCGACAATGGAGGCAAGGTGAGGAGATAGTGTGTGGTTGTTTGGAACCGAGAGAGGAAGACCCCTAGCACGTGGCCAAGAGGGGTCTGACAAACAAGGGGGAGAGGTCGAGAGAGACGTACGGAGAAAATGCAGACATGGGGAGGAGAGAGTGTATGTTTGTCATAGAGAGATCCCCTGGAGATCGTGATGGGACTACATGGGTGGGAGATCGAGTGACAAGGTGTGTGCGCGATAGAAGATGCCCCGAGAGATATCGAGATAGACGTATGGATGGAAGGAGACAATACGTGTGTTCCTGATGGCTAGTAAGAGATAATCATACTTAGGAGGGGGGAGTGCTTGCGCCTATGGCCCTGTTTGGATACTCTAACTCAGTTAGAGGTTAGAGTTAGATTCTAACCCTGAACTAACCCTGAACTAACTCTAAGTAAAGAGGTGTTTGGATGGCAGGGTTAGATGGAGCGCGGATACGGCGAGGCACCTTCACGGGCGGTGCGAGAGGGAGGGAGGGAGAGGACGAGAAGCTTCGAGGAAGTGAGGAGGGATCTGCTGCGGGGAGAGCGAGAGAAAAAAGTGTTTATTAGTGGTCCCGAGAATAACTAACCCAAATAAGCACCTCTTGGATGGGTTAGTTTTTTTGGATGGGTTAGATGCATCTAACCTAAACTAACCCTCCTGTTTGGATCTTTTTGGGTTAGTTGACTCCAAACTAACCCAAACTAACTCTAACCCATGGATCCAAATAGAGCCGATGATGGAGTGAGGGATTATGGTACTTAGGGGGGTGCGTGTCACATGGAGAGAGAACAAGGGCGGAGAGTGTTGGATGGGTCTATATGTATAGCGCGAGCGAGACATGTGTATGTGTGAACCAGGGAGATATAAGGCCAGTTTTGCTTGCATCGTGAGCATCTTTTGCGTGGCCTGGGGTTGTGGCTGGATTTCATGCACGCTTGTTTGGTTGCTACCCTGTGAAAAAGAAAGCCCGCCTGGGCTGGGTTCCCTTGCACTTTAATTAGCCTGGCTGAACTCCAGACACTGCAAGTAGCCTGGCCCAAGCGACCAATTTCGAACGCCTGGTCGTGCGGCCACGAGGCTAACAACAACATGGATGGATATTAGCATTAAATAATTGATGCATGGATTGATTGATGGGACGTTGATGCTTTGCCTGGCCCAGGCATGAACCAAACGCTTCAGCACCACACAAGCCTGGCCAGGAAGAAATATTTTACATCTCACGTCCACACCAGGCAGTACCAGCCATGAAGGCATGAGGGTCAGGTCATGAACCAAACTGACCAATAAAGTTTGAGAAAGATTGAGGAGCCCCGATAAGGATGAGTGGTGCGTCAGATAGCTGAGGGGGGGAAGAGATATTCCATCCACTCGATAATGCAGTGCATGTAAATTTTTTAGAAGTCAAACTTTGGAAACTTTGATCAGGTTTACGCAAATGTTATTTATATCTACAATACCAAAGATACATCATACAAAACTACATCTCATGGTGAATCTAATGGTATATGTTTGCCGTACTAGATGTAATTCTTTTTCTCCACGTACATGGTCAAACTTTGTGATGTTTGACTTTTCAATAAATCTATGTGCTACGGATGGAGGAGAGTGCCTCAGTCGAGACAGATCAAGTGCGTGTGAACGAGAATGAGTAAGTGTGCAAAAAGAGTATGTGTGTGAAAGAGAAAGTGACAACAAACGATAAATTAGAGAGAGAGTGTGTGTTTTTGTTTCTTATGCGAACATATCACGCATGCATCTCCGAGATGGAAAAGTGAGGCAAGGAGATACACGAAGATAGCTAGTGTGTGATTGTTTGCAACGGAGAGAGACACCCCTATAGCACATGTCCAATAGAGGTCTGGCCAACAAGGAAAAAAGGTCGAGAGGGACACATGGATGGCATGGACGCATGGGGAGGCAGAGAGGGTGTGTTTGTGATAGAGAGATCCCCTCGAGATCGTGAGGGGACTATATGGGTGGGAGATCGAGGGAGTGCGTGCGCGATAGAAAGATGCCCCGAGAGAAATCAAGATAGACCATGCACATGTTTGTGATGGAGATTAAGATTAGATAGTCATATACATATAGGGGGGACTGCGTGTGCCTACAATTGAGTGAGAGACCATCATACTTGGCTAGCTGGGCATGAGATTGTGTGTGTGTGTGTGTGCGTGTGAGATGGAGAGAGAACGAGGGAGAGAGATAGAGTTTTAGATGGGCCTATCGAGTGCGAGTGAGATATGCATGTGTATGTGTGACCCAGGTGGATGGAGAGTTTGAGAGAGGGGGGGAAGAGCTCCGAGACAACATAGTGGTGCGTGAGAGAGTTACGGGCAAAGAGCCAAGGAATTTGTGTGCGTACGATGAGTGCACCCAAGATATCTAGCTTGGACTAGCTAGAGTATCATACATAGTATGCGAGAGAGACCTATAGATGGTGTATATATG
>LR880967.1:963985744-963997382 GCA_904067115.1 Aegilops sharonensis
CCCCCGACGCCACCTCTTCCCCCTCCCGATCCAGATTGGATCGGGATCGACCCACCCCGCCTCCCTGACGACGCCCGCCTCGCCGGACCTCCACCCCGTCGAACACCTCCCCGCTCCTCCCTCAACCCCCAAGTTGCATCCGGGGATTGTCGTGGAATTAACACGTCAGATGTCCTTAGTGTCAGGACTTAGTCGCGAGGCCAACGCATCTATGTGGTAGCTTGAGAGGGGTTGAGCGGAATCGAGAGACACAACACAAGACAGGGATTTAGACAGCTTCGGGCCCCGGGAAACATCATCCGGTAAAAACCCTACATGTTGTTTGAGGCTAGGTCTCATTATCATCACGAGGGAGTCACCGTAAACCGGCTCTCCTCTTTGTGTCTAGCCCTAAGATTGTTTCTTCTTGCTGGTAGCTTGTCCCTCTTTGGGGAGCCCTGCCCCTCCTTATATATGTTGAAGGGGCGGGTTACATGTGGAGTCCTATTAGGATTAGGACTAGTCTATCTCTAATGCAAACCGGATACAAGTCCTGGTCTTAACTCCTTGTAAGGTAAATATTCCTCATGCCTTTCCTCTTAAACCGGCCCACAATGGTTGAACCGGCCTTCATGAACCGCCCGTTGGGCCACCGGGTCTTGTCGCTCCTCGCACCTGCCTGCCGGATTACCAATGAGTCGTGAACCGCCAGGTCCAAACGGGTCGCCGGTGAACCGCCAAGAGTCAGCGGGGTCTCAAATAAACCGCCAAGTCCGGCCGGGTTATACTTCTGGCCGGTTTACGCCGCGGGTATATCCCCGACATTAGCACCTAGTTTAATTTGGATTTATCCATGTTAAACTGATCCTGTGAAATAAACACAAGAACAAACTTGACAGATGATGCTCCGGGTTAAGAATTCTTGTAAACCGGCATCTGATCATCCTTAAATCCTTGTCATTTCCTCCTTTTAGAAAATCCGGGTCAACAAGCCAGCTTCATACTCAATTTGCTGACATTGGTTTCTCACAGAGAAAATATTGTGAAGAATACTCCACTTGAGTCGGCTTCCAAAGCGCCGGTTTAAGAAATATTGGTCTTGAAATACTCATCTGATATTCAACTGGTTTGAAGATGCAGAACTTGCCGGTTTTATCATTGCCAAAGACTGTCGGGTTATAAAAACTTGATAATTTTGAGTCATGATTGTTGCAGACACCGGTTCATAATTGTTGCCAACGCTGGTTCATGATTATTAATGACGTCGGGTTGCAGCCACAGGGTCATAATGATTGGTGACGCCGGGTCAACCTAGTTTGCTCAATCAGAGAATTTGAAAATATTTTTTCGACAATAATATAATACTTGTAGCCCCCAAGTCTTTGAGCAGAACAAAGTGGTGGCTTAAGATTTTGCTTCAATATAAATACTGCCACTTTCAAAGAAATCCATGTTGTTCATCCCAGTCACGAAAAAACTGAACACTCCATATTATGTAGCCCCCAAGTGCCAGGTTGTCATGCTTGCAGCAACCTGGGACTTGTAATTGCCTGATGCTCAAAAAACTTCAACCAGTGTAGCCCCCACGGGCCGGGTCATTATGCAATAATGAGCAGGGACTTTGTAAATATAATCATATAGATTTGAGCAATGATGTGTAGCCCCCAAGGGCCGGCTCAGTAAGATAATATTGAGCTGGGACTTGATATATACTTCAATGAAAATAACATCATATGATGTAACCCCCATCATGGGACTTGAACCCACGTCCGCAAGGTTAAGAGCCTTGTGCTTTACCAACTGAGCAGAGGACCCTTGAATATAATGAATAAAAAAGCTTTGTACCTTGAATTGTTGATAGGAGCAATTGGTAGCCCCCAAGTGTCGGCTCATTATAATGTGATGAGTCGGGTCTTCAATAATATGAGCAAAAAATGACTTTGCATTAGCCCCCAAGTGTCATGGTGCATGCTTGCAGCGACATGAGACTTGCATATTTGATATAATCTCAACTTAAATAATGTAGCCCCCAAGTGCCGGGTTGCAAGCCTGCAGCGACTCGGGACTATTCCCTCCATTGTAGAATAAATCATACCCATTGATGAAATAATAGCCATTGCGCTGAAGCGACTTTGAAAACCTCAATCATCATATTGGTTATTGATAACCATAATAAAAATCTAGCCATGTTGGCTATTCAAGATAATATAATCTGGTATGAAAAACCTTATTCATTCAATATCATAATGAAATTCAGCCAAGTTTGGCTATTTGAATAATATAACCCAATGATTTATAAGCGCATGATTCCAATGGCGCAATCCAAATATGTACTGGCGACTTATAGTCCAAAGCCTGGCCGGGTTAACAAACTCCGGATAATTTCTCATCATATACTGGCGACTTATCGTCTTAAAGCCAGGCCGGTTTAATAAACACCGGATAATTTATCATCATGCTTTATTCAACCTGTCTCGGCATACAACAAGTTTAAAGTGTCCTGGCGGTTTACCACCGGACGGGTCATAATGCCCAACATATAACCCAGGTTTATAACTAAGGTTGTACTTAAGAATAGTCAATGAAATATATCATACCTGTGACATTGAATCACATCATTGGTTTACCAACTTTTTGTAGTAAGGGTGATAACCCCAATCTTGAGTAATGATAACTCCTTTCATACTATGTCGGTTTATGATAAAACCGTACCGGGTTGTGATAAACACCGGTTTAACCATATATAATACTGGCGACTCGTAGTCAAACCAGACCGGGCGGATAGTCTCTGGATTATGATTTGATCATGTACTGACAATTTGTAATTGAAAGTCAAGCCAGGTTAATGAACACCGGTTTACTCCATAATAAGATGGTAACATAAAATCAAACCGGGCAGATAGTCTCCGGATTAAGATTTGACCGTGTTCCGCCAATTTGTAATTGACAGTCGAACCGGATTAACAATGTCGGTTTAAAAACGCAACAAAAATCAAATAACAGTTATGAAAAAATATGGAAGCAAAGGCAATGATAAGACCGTTTGCAAAAAGAGGCTTTACTGAGCCGATCAGATGGTGTTACCATGGTCAGACACGACCAAGCTCCCAATAAGGTGTAGCTATGGTTCAAGTCAGCCAGGTCCCCAACTGAAACCGTGGCATTATGCCGATCAAGTGGCGTGGCAATGTTTCGGGTTCGACCAAGCCCACAAGTGACTCTATGGCCTTAGGCCGATCAAGAGGCGTGACTGGTTCAGACTTGACCATGTCCCCAAGTGATCTGGTGGCTTTCGCCTATCAAAAGGTGTTGCATTGGTTCGGACACGACCGAGCCCCCAAGTGACGTTGTGGCACTAGGCCGATCAAGAGGCGTGGCTATGGTTCGGATACGACCAAGCCCCCAAGTGACCAATAATATGATAAGCCCATAATGCATGATACCCATGTTTGGACCGCGCTTCATGGCAGCAGGTCCTCTTTGGCACCCTTTAACTTTTTGCAAGAGATAAATCCTTCTTGAACCGGGATTTTGAACCGGATATTGAGAGCTTCAAAGCTTTGTGGGAGACATCTTTCCCTTGAACCGGATTGTAAACCGGAATCTTTATTTTCAGCCGGAAATTTTCTGATGGCCTTTCAACTCGAACTTGCGAGAAGTTAATTCCGGACATTTTTAAACCGGATTTGAGCGCTTGAGAGCTTTGTGGGAGAATATATTTCCCTTGAACCGGATTGTAAACCGGATACTTGAGAGCTTCAGTGAGACTGACTTCCCTTGAGCCAGATTTTAAACCGGAATCCTTTCTGATGATCCGGAATTTCTTCATTGAGCCGGGATTTTGTAACTGTCATATACTTACTAAGCCGGAAATTTTCTGACGGCCTTCAAATAACAGTAGCCTCCGGGACCGGGTTATCTTTCCCTCCATCGTCCTGGGGTTCTTAAATTTGCTGAAACTGGCAAGATTTGCTTAGTCATGTCATCGTAGCCCCTGAGTCTCAAGGTGACTCGAGGAGTTGGCCTGAAACTCTCCATATTTGACCGTGATATAAACCGGCATAACTTGTATATCATTGGTGTTGATAACACGATGTGAATCCACCGAAGGTTGTGATGAATGTGGCGGGTTATAAATGATCCCGTATGAGCCGTGTCAGCAACTCGGCCAATGGTTCCTTCCAACTGGCGATTTGAAGTTAACCAAACTGTAGTGGCGGCGACTTGTGCGCCTGCCCATTGAGCCATCCAGTGTAGACGGCGGTTGATAGTAATTTGCCTCCATTTTGAAAAAAAAACCGGGCTACCCAAGCTGTGACTTGCTCATGCAGACAGGTGCGGCCTGGTATGTTGATGTAGACCAGGCCGCAATAAATGGACGGTAGAGACGTCCACAGTATTAGAGGTGGCTTGGACAGATGAACTGGCCACGGTGTTGTAAACCGGTTCGGACGGGCGAGTCAAACGCAGGCACGGTCCCGGCAAGCTGATGTAAACCGGGCCGTAAGGGCGGCGTCTTGCACCCGTCCATTCACCGTGTAATGTGGCACGGACGAACACCGGGCTGGACGTTGCCAGCGCGTGCTTCGTACCCATGGTATAAACCACGTTTATAATGAATAATTGTCCTGCATACAATATTGCAGACCAAGGCAAAGATAAAATGCTCTTTGACAAAAATAATATGCACTAATAAAATATATTTTAGATGGATATCACCTGATGTGTTAGGCCAGAAATTATCCGCCATGGAGTTGATTATCACCACAGTGATGCTAAAATTAATCACGGCCGAGTCGGCCAGACGAGCAGACGGATGGTCCGACCGCGGTGTTGTAAACCGGCGCTGACGAGCGAGTCGGCCGCCGCGTTGGAAGCGGCGCAGACGCGTGCGAATCGGCCGCGGGCGCAGACGACGAGTCAACCGCGTGCGTTGATGTAGCGGGGGTGACGACTCTCTCGTCCGTGCTAGTGCAAAAAATAATATTGGCGCACGTCCCTTTGCGACACCTTTATAACGAATAATAGTCCTGCGAAAAATAGCACAGACCAGAGTAATTGTTCTTAAACAATTTAATATGTGCTGATACTATATATATAAAAAAGATAGCACCTCGTGGTTTGTGCCTGGATGAACAGGACACTGGTATTGGATAAAGTTGGATGCAATCAGATGAAAAAGATAGCTTCACTGATACCCGCCTAATTTTGGCAATTGTACTTTCGCTCGATTTTTCTTGTGGCTAGCCTTGACGCCCCCTTTTTTTAAACGCCTTCATCCAGTGGTATTTGCCTGAAATTGATTGCAGCTTCACATAATCACGTGACCAGGTACTAGTAGTACTTGGATTTGACTAGTCTTGTCTTTCACGTGATGGATGATGGTCCTTCTGGGAGATTGTGCCATTGTAATTCCGTTTCAATTAGCACTAGTAGCAAGTCTTTGGAAAGTAACTGCCATGGAGACACGGGACAGCGGTCAGGCTGCAGCCTTTTTCTATTTTAATGTAGATGACTGCCGCTGATCCATAGTATTTTGCCCTTTGACTCCTTGCGTACTAGTAACAACATCTGGTGTCATGTTGGCTTGATGTGATAGACTGTCTTTTTCTGTGATCTGTAGTGCCTTCGTGGCAGAAGAAAAGGCAGCAGTACACGGTTGATTGCTACGGCCTGGGATTTGTGGACGTAGAGCAGCAGCGATTCGGAGTTAAAAACGCGAAGTTGACTCGGAACAGACCGGCGGTTCAGACGAAACTGCAGTGAAGCGACGGTGGCTTGGTGCGGCCGTTCAACCAGGGTTGACCCACCGGTGAAAACGTTGCCTTGGTAATTTCTGACTGATGGGATTTGCTGCCTACGTGAGTGACGGCTTTCGTGGTGCGGGTCCCTCCATACTAATTAAGGAAAACGCTGCAATCTTTGGCCACTTTCAATCGTATTCCACGAACCGTGTCGGACTTTCTTGGGATATTGAAATCTTCGTGGACGGCAACCACTCGTACGTGGCCGATCGGACAGCCGCCCGACACAGTAGTCATCGGACCCGCTCGCCGATTCTCCGCTGATAGCTATTGTAGCAGTAGTTTTGGTTTCGACGAGAATAATTACTTCTCTTGATCTCGGCGAATTATGGCGGTAGCAACGATCCAGCCCTAATGTTCTCTTGATCTTGAATCTCAAATATACCGTTTGACTGTTCGTCGACGATGTAAACTGCTGCGCCGGTTCTTTTCCATCCAGCAAATCACGAACTTCTCAATCCCTGATGAGATCCCTCCAAGATCTCAACACCACCGTGCGCAAGCCCCACGGTGGGCGCCAACTGTCGTGGAATTAACACGTCAGATGTCCTTAGTGTCAGGACTTAGTCGCGAGGCCAACGCATCTATGTGGTAGCTTGAGAGGGGTTGAGCAGAATCGAGAGACACAACACAAGACAGGGATTTAGACAGCTTCGGGCCCCGGGAAACATCATCCAGTAAAAACCCTACATGCTGTTTGAGGCTAGGTCTCATTATCATCACGAGGGAGTCGCCGTAAACCGGCTCTCCTCTTTGTGTCTAGCCCTAAGATTGTTTCTTCTTGCTGGTAGCTTGCCCCTCTTTGGGGAGCCCTGCCCCTCCTTATATATGTTGAAGGGGCGGGTTACATGTGGAGTCCTATTAGGATTAGGACTAGTCTATCTCTAATGCAAACCGGATACAAGTCCTGGTCTTAACTCCTTGTAAGGTAAATATTCCTCATGCCTTTCCTCTTAAACCGGCCCACAATGGTTGAACCGGCCTTCATGAACTGCCCGTTGGGCCACCAGGTCTTGTCACTCCTCGCACCCGCCTGCCGGATTACCAATGAGTCGTGAACCGCCAGGTCCAAACGGGTCGCCGGTGAACCGCCAAGAGTCAGCGGGGGCTCAAATAAACCGCCAAGTCCGGCCGGGTTATACTTCCGGCCGGTTTACACCGCGGGTATATCCCCGACAGGGATCGACCCCATCGTGCCTGGCTCCACCTCGCCGGAGCCCTGCCGCCCGCCACACCGTCTCCATCGCCTACACCTCAACGTCGCCCCGGACCGCCCCGACGTCGTCGGTGCCGCCTTGCTGGACGACCCCAACCTCCTCCACCGACGCCCGCGCCTGCTGCTAGACGCCGTTGCCTCGCCGGAGCAACATCGCCGGTCTGCATCCTCTCCGCCGTTGCCTCGTCCCCGTCCTCCCCCGCGTCGGACTACATCGAGCCACGCCGACCCCCCTTCCCTCCAACCCTCGTGAGCACCTTCCCTCTTCCCTCCCCGTCCCCGTCGTGCGTAGTCACCGCACTCACCACGCCGCCCGCCCCGCTCTCCGGCGTCTGGCCGTGTCGGCTGCGCCCACCGCGGTCGCGGCCTCGCCCTCCTGGCCTCGTGCGGCCCCGCTCCCGCGTCGTTGCGCCCTGTTGGTCCCGCCCCGCTCTCCCTCGCCGACTCCCTGCGGCTGCCCCGCCCAGCTGCCGTGGCCGGCCGGTGCGCCGCGCCGCCGAGCGCGCCCCCAACCTCGTTGCTCCGCCGGCTGTCGCCCCGGGCCTATTCACTGGTACCCCGGCCCTCCTCGCCCCGGCGATCTGGGACACGATTGCTTCTTCGTGAAATATCTCGACAATTGTGTCATGATCATCATCAACATTTTGAGCTCTTCCAGGATA
Organism: Aegilops sharonensis; assembly: GCA_904067115.1. Classification (NCBI taxonomy): domain Eukaryota; kingdom Viridiplantae; phylum Streptophyta; class Magnoliopsida; order Poales; family Poaceae; genus Aegilops; species Aegilops sharonensis. Next base: position 963,993,406 of record LR880967.1, read on the forward strand.
TCAATTGAATTCATGATAAGAAATACCATCCTTGCCCTAGATGAATTTTATTGTCATCGACCACTTTATTGCCTTCCCACCAACACAAGCTTGTTCGTGTTTGGTGTTATACCTTGAGTTCCTTGCTATCCAGCAATTGTTCTTCTTTACCTTGGAACATTACCATCTCTTATGTCATCAATGTTGTGAGAATTTCACCACCTCTTAAGGATATGTGATACAGTGATGCTTCTCGCCATCACCATTCTTTTCTTGGTCCCTGTGTTGAGTGAACTCTGTTGCGCAAATTTAATATCTCTAGCAACCCTATTGCTTCAGAGTTATTGGACAATAATTCCAATTTTGTGTGTTGGTTGCTCAATCGCCATTCCGACGTTGGTCGTGCAACCCAACCCATATTTTGGGTGCACCTTTCAGTCAATGTTTAATTGTGTATGCTTTCCTCGAGCATACATCATTATCTCATTTGATCTGACAAATGTTATCTCCTTGTTCACATAATTGTGGAAACCCATCCTTTCGAAATCTCGATGAATTGTCACTGAGTTCATTAATTACCTCCTTATCCCTTCATTGGTTTAATGATGAGCTCTTGTTCTGGAACTCCCTTCCATAGTACATTTCTCGAGAATCTTACAATGTCATCTCATCAAAATTGTTTTGCACCTTTTCTTCTCAGGCATCCTGAGTCTGAGGTATCCTGACACCAATCAGATCTGAATCTCGGTCAGATATGATGGTGGGAACATATTTCCAAGAGTTATAACATTGGTCTTTATATGACTCGGGAAGGTGATGTCATGCCTAGCACACCTGACCGGAGGACCTATTGTTATAATTTCCTTTTTAGCAAGGAGAACCATTTTTCCATGAAGAATTTGAATGCCTTGTTTAATAAGTTATCCTGATGGATCCTTTGTGTTTCCAAGGTCTGAACTTTGCTTGAAGACCATGTCAGTGCTATCTCGAAGCATGTCTGTGGTATTTTGATATTCAACAAAAACATTTGAAGCCCAATGCTAAATGTTTCTTGCTCAATTATCCAAACACCGTTGTATGGGTAATGTCATGAAAATTCTCTCCCGTACCTAAAGAGTTTTCTACATTATATCCTGTCATGGATATCATGCTCTGCTTGTCCTTGGGAAGGATATACCCTTGAAATATGTGTTTAAAAACATTTTCCTTTCCTTTGTTCTGTTAATCTGATAAACACCTTTTCCTTTCCATTGTTTTGTTTAACCTTTCTAGTGATCATTATGATCTAAGCAGTATTAATTCCCTGCTTATGTAAACCCCTCAGTGTACAATTCTGTCAGTAAGACCCTGTTACTTTTGTTGATGACATTCCGGTAGCCACCGATGGACGAGAACTTTGCCTACTGGTCCGCCTCGTTTCAACGAGCAGGAAAATGGTTCTCTTCGTCCCTCGCCCTTGGTACCAATGATGCAGCCAACATAACTGACCGGTTATTCTCTGACATGCCTTACTATCATGATCGTGCAAGATGTCAACGCCCTTCCTACTTTTACCCCACATGGTGGGCCCATAACCCACAGGTCCCAGGATCGAAACCTGACTCTGCTGTACACCCCCTGTTCCCAAAGTTATTCCTCCCGCGTGGACTCGTATGTAATTCATGAGCCACATTCTGATGAGATCATCAATTCTAGCATCGGAAACAATAATTATTCCGTTGCTTGAAATCCCTTTCACCTTCTGACTAGGCATTGAACGATTGCTTCGCTGCCTAAAACTTCTTGTTGGACCTTCCAACTTTACTCTCGATGTGTTCTATTTGTTCAACTCGAGAGGTACTCATATGCTCATTCATGGGTTAATCCCAGGTTATTACCCTTATAGCATTCTGTCGTTTCCGATCTACCCTGTTACCTATTCGTAAATACGACGAAGAACCCGAAGAAAGGATGCCGACTTCAGCATAAGGACCTGAAGCAGAGAAATGAAGACATCAATGTATTGGACCGGTTCTCTTCGAGAAGAGCAAGCCAGAATGAGAAGACCCGCTAGATTCGTAACCAAACCTTCCCCCCTTTCACTGCCTCTTAAATCTCGGGACGAGATTTCTTGTAGTGGAGGAGATTTGTGACGCCCGGGTAATTAAACTACAGTAACCCTCTACTAAGGATGCCACGTCACCTCGATTACTGTTGATAAACTCGAGTTAGTTCAAAAACGATTAAAATTTAAATCCTAAATAAGTCAAACGACAAAAGTTTTCAAATATTAAAATAAAAATGTCCGGGCTATGTCAATTATTGCATCGGTAATTATGGTGAAGTAAACACATTTTTATAAAATGCCTAAATACTTTTAAATGAATTAAAACAGAAAAGAAATAAGAAAAGAAAATACAAAAGCAAAAGACAAAACAAAACAAACGAAAAAAAGGCCCCCTGGCCAACTGGGCCAGACGGCCCAGCTCACCGGCCAGGCCGGCCCACCTGGCCCAGCCAGCCAACACGCCCCTGCCTTATCCCCACGAGGGGGAAACCCTAACCTACCCCATCGCCCCACTCCCCCCCCCCCGACGCCACCTCTCCCCCCTCCCGATCCAGATTGGATCGGGATCGACCCACCCCGCCTCCCTGACGACGCCCGCCTCGCCGAACCTCCACCCCGTCGAACGCCTCCCCGCTCCTCCCTTAGCCCCCAGGTTGCATCCGGGGATCGACCCCATCGCGCCTGGCTCCACCTCACCGAAGCCTTGCCGCCCGCCACGCCGTCTCCATCGCCTGCACCACGACGTCGCCCCGGACCGCACCGACATCGTCGGTGCCGCCTTGCTGGACGACCCCAACCTCTTCCGCCGACGCCCGCGCCTGCTGTTAGACGTCGTCGCCTCGCTGGAGCAACATCGCCGGTCTGCCTCCTCTCCTTCGTTGCCTCGTCCCCGTCCTCCCCCACGTCGGACTACATCGAGCCACGCCGACCCCCCTTCCCTCCAACGCTCGTGAGCACCTTCCCTCTTCCCTCCCCGTCCCCGTCGTGTGTAGTCACCGCACTCACCATGCCGCCCGCCCCGCTCTCCGGCGTCTGGCCGCGTCGGCTGCGCCCACCGCGGCCGCGGCCTCACCCTCCTGGCCTCGCGCGGCCCCGCTCCCCGCGTCGTTGCACCCTGTTGGTCCCGCCCCGCTCTCCCTCGCCGACTCCCTGCGGCTGCCCCGCCCAGCTGCCGTGGCCGGCCGGTGCGCCGCGCCGTCGAGCGCGCCCCCAACCCCGTTGCTCGCCCGGCCGTCGCCCCGCGCCTGTTCGCCGGTGCCCCGGCCCTCCTCGCCCCGGCGATCTGGGCGAACGCCCAGTCGGGCGCCGCAACGCCCGACCCACCCCGTTAGTGCTCAGCGCCCGATAGGCCCCCTGGGCCACTGACCAAATGGCCCCACGGCCTAGAACGGTTTAAAAAAAAGAGAATAAAAAAATTAAAAATTGAAATATAATTAATTAATTAATTAATTAATCATGTTTAATTAATCTAATTAACCTGTTAGTTAAATAAACAGTAATTAGTTTAACCTAATCCCTAATTAGCCTAACAGTGAATGACAGGCGGGTCCCACACGTCAGTTGACCAGTCAACACCTCTATTGACTGCTGACGTCATGCTGACATCATGATGATGTCAGCAAGCACTATTCTGGATAATGTTGTTTTAAAATAATAAAATAAATCCTAAAAATGATTTAAATCTTTTAAAATTAATATAAAATAAACCGTAGCTCACATGAAAATACTTTCTACATGAAAGTTGCTCAGAACAACGAGACGAATATGGATACGCAGCCCGTTCGTCCGCCACGCATCCCTAACCTATCGAACCTGCAACTTTTCACCTCCGGTTCATCTGTCCGAAAACGCGAAACACCGGGAATACTTTCCCGGATGTTTTCCCCCTTCGACGGTATCACCTACTACCGCGATTGGGCACACCTAGCATCACGCCTTGTCATGTCATGCA
>LR880967.1:963997989-964014651 GCA_904067115.1 Aegilops sharonensis
CTTGATCACCAGATATCGCCTATTCTTCTCTATACTTCTTGCATTAGAGTAATGTAGCATGTTACTGCTTTCCGTTATTCCTATCCTGATGCATAGCCTGTCCTTGCTACTACTGTTGTTACCTTTACCTGCAATCCTACATGCTTAGCATAGGATGCTAGTATTCCATCAATGGCCCTACATTCTTGTCCGTCTGCCATGCTATACTACTGGGCCGTGATCACTTCGGGAGGTGATCACGGGTATATACTATATACTTTATACATGATACATGTGGTGACTAAAGTCGGGTCGGCTCGTGGAGCACCCGCGAGTGATTCACGGATTGGGGGCTGAAAGGACCTTTGTCCCAACGGACCTCTGTGTGGATCTTTGTGGTGGAGCAACAGGGCAGGTTGAGACCACCTAGGAAAGAGGTGGGCCTGGCCCTGTTCGGCGTTCGTGGATAGTTAACATGCTTAACGAGATCTTGGTATTTGATCTGAGTCTGGCTACTGGCCTATACGCACTAACCAACTACGCGGGAACAGTTATGGGCACTCGGCGTCGTGGTATCAGCCGAAGCCTTCGTGACGTCAGCGACTGAGCGGCGCGCGCCGGTTTGGAACATAAGCCTGCTCTTGTATTCAGGGGCTAGTTCTGCTTCCGGCCGCCCACGCAACGTGCAGGTGTGCTAAGGGCGATGGGCCCAGACCCCTGTGCGCTTAGGTTTAGACCGGCGTGCTGACCTCTCTGTTGGCCTAGGTGGGGCTGCGACGTGTTGATCTTCCGCGGCTGGGCATGACCCAGAAAAGTGTGTCCGGCCAAATGGGATCAAGCGTGTTGGGTTATGTGGTGCACCCCTGCAGGGAAGTTAATCTATTCGAATAGCCGTGATCTTCTGTAACAGGACGACTTGGAGTTGTACCATGACCTTATGACAACTAGAACCAGATACTTAATAAAACACACCCTTCCAAGTGCCAGATACAACTCGGTGGTCGCTCTCTAATAGGGCTACGAGGAGAGGATTGCCGGGTAGGATTATGCTATGTGATGCTACTTGGAGGACTTCAGTCTACTCTCTTCTACATGCCGCAAGATGGAGGCTGCCAGAAGCGTAGTCTTCGACCGGATTAGTTATCCCCCTCTTGTTCTGGCATTCTGCAGTTCAGTCCACCGATATGGCCCTTTACACATATATCCATGCATATGTAGTGTAGCTCCTTGCTTGCGAGTACTTTGGATGAGCACTCACGGTTGCCTTGTTCCCCCTTTTCCCCCTTTCTTTCCCGATTGTTGCGACCAGACGATGGAGCCCAGGAGCCAGACGCCACCGTCGACAACGACTCCTACTACGTGCCTACTACTACGTGCAGCCCGCAGGCGACGACCAGGAGTAGTTTAGGAGGATCCCAGGCAGGAGGCATGCGCCTCTTTCGATCTGTATCCCAGTTTGTGCTAGCCTTCTTAAGGCAAACTTGTTTAACTTATGTCTGTACTCAGATATTGTTGCTTCCGCTGACTCGTCTATGATCGAGCACTAGTATTCAAGCCCTCGAGGCCCCTGGATTGTATTATGATGCTTGTATGACTTATTTATGTTTTAGAGTTGTGTTGTGATATCTTCCCGTGAGTCCCCGATCTTGATCGTACACATTTGCGTGCATGATAAGTGTACGATTGAATCGGGGGCGTAACAAGTTGGTATCAGAGCCGACTGCCTGTAGGAATCCCCCTTCCACACTCCTTGGCTGAAGTCGAGTCTAGACATTGCTAAAACTTTTACTAATATGGATGTGTGTCTTACGGACCCACGTCGCCATTGGGTGGTATTAGGATCTTTTACTCCTCGTCTATACTCTTGGATTCTGATCTCTCTTCTATTCGGGTTAAATGGTTTTGCTAACTCTAACACTAGGTTCTCGTAAATACTTCTCCCGGAGAGCTCCTTCATTCCAGATGATGGCCGGCTTCACCAGAAGATTCTGAAGATACTCTTCCATATTCTCTCGAAACTTTGTGCCCACCGCTTTTGCTATTCCCGACCATCGATAAACCCTTAGGAATAACTACATACACTTGTCGTCTATAGCTTCACTTCCAATTGTTCTTGTTAATACAAGATACCTTGAAATACTTCGGATATTCCGAGAATACTTTGTGCCTACTGCCTTGCAGTTACTAGCCACATAAATACCCCTACGGATAATTCCTCGCACTTGCCGAGTATCCGCTCATCCCTAGCCATTCATGTGTTCCACATAAGTCCTCAAAATACCATTTGATTTTCTGAAAATCCTCAGCAGCCCATTGCTTTTGATTTCATTGCCTTCCTGCATTATGGTTAATTCCATACTTCTAGTAATCTCCATTGACATCCTCTATCACTATCATTTCGAGTCACTTGATTCGATATGTTGCGAATGATTGCACTCCACCATCAGATCCTAGAATTCATCCTTCCGGCTCAGACGTCATTTTGAACATGAGCTGGTCCTCGATCAATCAAATTGTCGTCGAATGTACCCCTAAGTCTATTCAGCTTATCCATTCTTAATCAGAGCGTTTGCTTCTGATCCCTTGGTGAGAAATCATAATTTCTTTACATTTGAGCTTTGAATTAGTCAGTTGTTTCTATACTCCAATGCCTTTGCATTGTTTCTTCTTCTGATTGTGTGCCGATGCTCACATCAGCTCCGTTGTGGACCGTCAGTTCCTTTGTTGGGTTTTATCCGACAACGTCCTTCCTATTCAATCACTTTGGGAGTTCTTTCCCTGATACATAATGCCATTGGTAAATCCTATTCTCGGATTTGGCCAACCATGCTCTGTTGTCGAGCTGGTGATAATTACTCTCGAAGCTTGTGGTATATGTTTCTAAGATGCCCCGATGGGTTGAACCTGTGCCTTCCTTAATCTGTGTGAACTCGAAAGTTTTCCAAGGTTCATACTCCTCTGATAATTCACCAGGTAGATCTTCGCACTCAATAATTTTTAGTAGAGCAGTGAATGAAAGGTTATGCATTGGAGAAGTGGGAGTCGACCTTGAACTTTGTGTTCATGCCCATGGACACGATGTAGATCTTATCATTAAATCTTCTCTTAAATTAATTATTCCCTTGGTATAAGTTCATCTTATAGTTGGGATCTGGCCTTTTGCAATCGTGGTTCCAACCATGTTCTCCTTTAAATACCATTTCTCGTACAAGTTTAAGCCCATGTCTTCTGCAGATCAATAACCCAGTCCAACCTCTACTTTGGTTTGTCACCGAGTATTACCCCCTGGTATCTCGAAATTATCACGGAACTACATAACTTCTTATGAGTTCTCCATCAATTATTACATTCTCATTGATTCCAATTTTTCACGGGCTCCGAGTTATTAAACACTCAAGGACATCGATAACTGAATCGAGTCCGCATCGTGATTAAACAACTCTTAGTAATCTTCTTTGCTTACGAGTTTGTACTCGATCACGTCATCCCTAGCCTGATCAGCTATATCATTATCGTGCTGATTTTAACTGTGCTACCTGGTCCTTATTCCTGGAGCACAACTTTCGACGATTGAGCTAAGCTTATGTCGATTTCCTTGTCTTATCGTTCCATCTTGAACAACAAACTTGATCTCGAGTTTGTGTCCTACTCGTGGTTCCAATAACCTTTCGCTTCCTCATTCGTTTGACTTGATGTCATCGTCGTTCGATTGCTTCTTCGTGAAATATCTCGACAATTGTGTCATGATCATCATCAACATTTTGATCTCTTCCAGGATATCAATTGAATTCATGATGAGAAATACCATCCTTGCCCTAGATGAATTTTATTGTCATCGACCACTTTATTGCCTTCCCACCAACACAAGCTTGTTCGTGTTTGGTGTTATACCTTGAGTTCCTTGCTATCCAGCAATTGTTCTTCTTTACCTTGGAACATTACCATCTCTTATGTCATCAATGTTGTGAGAATTTCACCACCTCTTACGGATATGTGATACAGTGATGCTTCTCGCCATCACCATTCTTTTCTTGGTCCCTGTGTTGAGTGAACTCTGTTGTGCAAATTTAATATCTCTAGCAACCCTATTGCTTCAGAGTTATTGGACAATAATTCCAATTTAGTGTGTTGGTTGCTCAATCGCCATTCCGACGTTGGTCGTGCAACCCAACCCATATTTTGGGTGCACCTTTCAGTCAATGTTTAATTGTGTATGCTTTCCTCGAGCATACATCATTATCTCATTTGATCTGACAAATGTTATCTCCTTGTTCACATAATTGTGGAAACCCATCCTTTCGAAATCTCGATGAATTGTCATTGAGTTCATCAATTACCTCCTTATCCCTTCATTGGTTTAATGATGAGCTCTTGTTCTGGAACTCCCTTCCATAGTACATTTCCCGAGAATCTTACAATGTCATCTCGTCAAAATTGTTTTGCACCGTTTCTTCTCAGGCATCCTGAGTCTGAGGTATCCTGACACCAATCAGATCTGAATCTCGGTCAGATATGATCGTGGGAACATATTTCCAAGAGTTATAACATTGGTCTTTATATGACTCGGTAAGGTGATGTCATGCCTAGCACACCTGACCGGAGGACCTATTGTTATAATTTCCTTTTTAGCAAGGAGAACCATTTTCCCATGAAGAATTTGAATGCCTTGTTTAATAAGTTATCCTGATGGATCCTTTGTGTTTCCAAGGTCTGAACTTTGCTTGAAGACCATGTCAGTGCTATCTCGAAGCATGTCTGTGGTATTTTGATATTCAACAAAAACATTTGAAGCCCAATGCTAAATGTTTCTTTCTCAATTATCCAAACACCGTTGTATGGGTAATGTCATGAAAATTCTCTCCCGTACCTAAAGAGTTTTCTACATTATATCCTGTCATGGATATCATGCTCTGCTTGTCCTTGGGAAGGATATACCCTTGAAATATGTGTTTAAACACATTTTCCTTTCCTTTGTTCTGTTAATCTGATAAACACCTTTTCCTTTCCATTGTTTTGTTTAACCTTTCTAGTGATCATTATGATCTAAGCAGTATTAATTCCCTGCTTATGTAAACCCCTCGGCGTACAATTCTGTCAGTAAGACCCTGTTACTTTTGTTGATGACATTCCGGTAGCTACCGATTGTAGCGACCAGACCTCAAACAGTCTGATCTCTGTGCTCAGTGTCATCCCTGGATCAGTAATGCTGACACCACACAGTACTCGAAGGATTTATAACAGAGTAGCAATCACACACTTATTACAATCGAATGTCTCAAGAGAGAACTTAATAAAATAAATATGGCTTAAGGCCATCTAATAACGATAACAGCGGAAGGCTTGGAAAAATAAGCGAGTCCATCAACTCCAACGGCATCACTGAGTATAGAACCACGACCTATGCACCTTACTCGTCGTCTGAAAAGTCTGCAACATGAAACGTTGCAGCCCGAAAACGGGTCAGCACATGGAATATGCTGGCAATGTAACATATAGAGAAATAATGGAATGAAGAAGCCTATACTACATGCATATATGGCTGGTGGAAAGCTCTATGGTTACAGTTTTGCATAAAGCCAATTTTTCCCTGCTGCAAAGGAATAAATTTATTTAACTATCATGGTGGTTGTGAAACATTGAGAATGGTTGACAGCATTCTCAATCCCAATTAAAAGTACTCATTAACAACCCAACAATATTAATTAGAAGTAGCATGATGAGATTCACATGATATCCAGGTACTAGATACTCAAGATGTCCATAACCGGGGACACGGCTAACCATGATTAGTTTATACACTTTGCAGAGGTTTGCGCACTTTTCCCCACAAGACTCGATCGCCTCCGTTTTGATTTCTCGCACTACATGATGTTTGAGAAACGGATGACCGAGACATAGCGTTTCAGAAGCACTAGCACCTTACTTGTGGGTAGACCGATACACCTACTTTCCCCTACATCTGCTAGTCTACCCGTAAGAGTTCGCACAACTTAGTCAACTATGCCAGAGCCCATAATGGCTTGTGGCTGCACACGGAAGTTTCTAGTTTGAATAATCTCATGATCCCTTTGAGCCTGGGTGGCGGTCCGAAGAAATACAGGCAAGTCCTGATAGAAACCAGGTGCCTCAATCCACCCAGATGTGTGTTTAAGTTGCCACCTTAAATAAACCATTAAATAACAATCTCACATCTGTCATGGATACACTCACCCAATCCACGTCTACTAGCATAGCATGGCATAATAGGCAAACGTAGAAGTAACTCCCAAGGGTTTGATAATAAAACAGGTAATAGGTACTACCTCATCTACTTCCCATCCCACAATTTATTTAGATCCTATTCATGCATGTGTTTGAGGATAGATCTAATGCATAAAAACTGGGTATGAGAAGAGGTATGATCAAAGTGTTACTTGCCAAACCTAGAGACTCGAAGTAACAGGCGGCGCACTCCGGGTAATCTATCGCAGACAAACAAACAAGCATACAATAAATACTCATCTAATGCACAGGTAAAACTCAAATAGATCTAACCAGATAGTTCAACTTAAGAACTCCGGTTTGCAAAAAGAATCGAATCAAACGAAGCAACGAAAGTCAAACGGCGGAAGAAAACAGCTTCGTTTTACTAATCTGGATCTAAGTCAAATTTTACAGAAGCAAAAACTTGTTTAAGTGGATTATTCGGAAAGAGGGTTTCGAGACGAAACTCTAGGCGCTTGAATCGCCTGATTCCGATAAACGAGCGAAAAGTTATACTAAAACAAAAATCGGATCTGGAATCGCGATCAGAAAAATCGCGGATTAAATCCGAGAAAAAGAAAAATGACAAATGGGTTAACGAACGGGCGTTCGTTAACTAAACTAATCTGACGAACTCGTTCGTTAAAACGAACTAACGGACGAACGTCCGCTAATTAACCTAAACCGGAAAAAAACCAAAAACTAAAAAACGAAAAAAAACCGAAAAAAACCGCTTGGTTTTTTTATAAAAAAACCGGCACGTAAAACGAGGCGGCGGCGAACCTCGTCGGCGGCGGGCGCGAACTCCGGCGACGGCGGCGGAGTCCGGCAGTGGCGGCGGGCCGCGGCGGCGGCGGCGGCGGGCGTATTAGGGTTAGGGTTTGGGGGCGCGGGGGCGGAGTGGGCCGGGGCGGCGGCGGCGCGGGCTGGGGCGGGTGGCGGCGGGGCGCGGGCAGGGGGCCAGGGGGCGGCCGGGGGTGGCTATTTATATAGCGCCCGAGCGGTGTCCCGCTCGGGTACGGCCCGTAAGGCAGTTCACTTTTTTTCTAAATAATTACTAAACGAACTCCAAAAATCCCGAAATAAAATTTCCCCGGCTTCTAAAATCAAGCCGGATTTAGTGAACATTTATTTGGGGCCTAAATGCAATTTTGAAAAACGCGCATTTTTCCTAAATTCAAATAAAAAGGCGAAAAACTCCAAAATAAAATCTTATTTGATTTTATTATTAAATCTTCATTATTTCTTTATTTTGGGAAAGTCATTTTATTCCCTCTCTCTTATATTTTTGTAATAGAAATAATTGAAGATAAAATAATTAAAATCAAATGATCCTATTTTCAAAATTTGAGAAAACTCAAATATGAAAATAACGAAAATCCCCAACTCTCTCCGAGGGTCCTTGAGTTGTGTAGAATTTCTAGGATCGAGCAAAAATGCGACGAAAAAATATGATATGCAATGATGCTCTATGTATAACATTCCAAATTGAAAATTTGGGATGTTACAAACCTACCCCCTTAAGATGAATCTCGCCCTCGAGATTCGGGTTGGCTAGAAAATAGGTGAGGGTGGTCCTTAAGCAAATCTTCCTCTCACTCCCAGGTGGCTTCTTCCTCAGTGTGGTGGCTCCACTGAACTTTGCAAAACTTAATGACTTTGCTGCGAGTAACTCGACTGGCAAACTCCAGAATCTTAACCGGTTTCTCCTCGTAGGTCAAATCATCATTGAACTGAATCGATTCCAGTGTCACTGTATCTCTCAGTGGTATATCGGCCATCTCTACGTGACACTTCTTCAACTGAGAAACATGAAACACATCATGAACTCCTGACAATCCTTCAGGTAATTCCAACTTGTACGCAACTTCTCCCATGCGTTCCAAAACACGATAAGGTCCTACAAATCGGAGTGCTAACTTTCCCTTAACTCCAAAACGCTTAACTCCTCGAAGTGGCGATACTCGAAGATAAACTCTGTCTCCGACTTCGTATTCTGTCTCCTTGCGTTTTGAGTCCGCATAACTTTTCTGTCTTGACTGGGCTACCTTGAGCCTATCGCGAATCAACTTTACTTTTTGTTCAGACTCCTTAATCAAATCCGGTCCAAACAACTGGCGGTCTCCAACTTCATCCCACAACAACGGGGTCCTGCACCTCCTTCCGTACAAGGCTTCGAAAGGTGCCATCTTCAGACTGGTTTGGTAACTGTTGTTGTAAGAAAACTCCGCATACGGCAAATTGTCATCCCAACTTTATCCATAATCCAAAGCACAAGCTCTAAGCATATCCTCCAAAATCTGATTGACTCTCTCGGTTTGTCCATCTGTCTGTGGATGGAAAGCTGTGCTAAACTCCAGCCTGGTTCCCAAAGTTTCGTGCAACTGCTTCCAGAACTTTGAGGTAAATTGGGTTCCTCTATCTGAAACGATACTCCTCGGAACTCCATGCAAGCATACAATCCTTGTCATGTATATCTTAGCCAATTTGGCACTGCTGTAGGTAGTCTTTACTGGAATGAAATGAGCTACCTTTGTCAAACGATCGACTACAACCCAAATTGAGTCATAGCCTGAACGAGTCCTGGGCAATCCTGTGATGAAATCCATACCTAGTTTATCCCACTTCCATTCGGGTATAGGCAATGGTTGTAACAATCCTGCTGGCTTCTGATGTTCTGCCTTCACCCTCTGACATACATCACAAACAGCTACATACTCTGCAATATCCTTCTTCATTCCGGTCCACCAGAAAGTATTCTTCAAATCCAAATACATCTTGGTATTTCCTGGGTAAATCGAATATGGTGAATCATGTGCCTCTTGTAGAATCAACTTCCTGATCTCCGGGTCATTGGGCACATAAACACGGTCCTCAAACCATAGGGTATCGTGCTCATCCTCACGAAATCCCTTTGCCTTTCCTTCGCTCATTCTCTCCTTTATAGAGGCAATCTCTTTGTCGGTCTTCTGAGCTTCCCTGATCTTGTCCATCAAGGTTGACTGAATCTCCAATGCTGCTACATAGCCTCTCGGAACTATTTCCAAACATAGCTCTCGAAGATCCTTGGCTAACTCCTTTGGTATTTCTCCCTTCATTAATGTGTTGACGTGACTCTTACGGCTCAACGCGTCTGCTACAATGTTAGCCTTTCCGGGGTGGTAATGTAATCTCATATCGTAATCCTTGATGAGTTCCAACCATCTCCTCTGCCTGAGATTTAGCTCCTTCTGCATGAAGATGTATTTCAAACTCTTGTGATCCGTATACACCTCACAATGATTTCCAATGAGGAAATGTCTCCATGTTTTCAACGCATGCACTACGGCTGCTAACTCCAAATCATGCGTAGCATAATTTAGCTCATGAGGCTTAAGCTGTCGTGAAGCATACGAAACAACTCTCCCCTCCTGCATAAGCACTGCTCCAAGTCCTCAACGTGAAGCGTCGCAATATACCTCGTAATCCTTGGTCTGATCTGGCAGAATTAACACTGGTGAGGTAACCAAACGTTTCTTCAACTCTTGGAAACTAGCTTCACACTCCTCGGTCCAAATGAACTTGGTATCCTTCTTCAACAATTCTGTCAGGCTTCGCAATCCTTGAGAAATTCTCAATGAATCTCCGGTAGTATCCCGCGAGTCCAAGGAAACTCCGGATCTCTCCAACCGTCGTTGGCGCTTCCCAGTTTGTTACAGTGACAACTTTAGTGGGGTCTACTGCTATACCTTCTTCGGATATAACATGTCCAAGAAATCCAACTTCCTTCAACCAAAACTCACACTTGCTGAACTTGGCATATAACTGGTGTTCTCTGAGCTTCTCGAGTACCAAACGCAAATGCTCCTTATGTTCCTCTTCATTCTTCGAGTAAACCAAAATATCATCAATGAACACCACGACGAACTTATCCAAAAACTCCATAAACACTTTGTTCATCATGTTCATAAAATAGGCAGGTGCGTTAGTCAGACCAAATGACATAACGGTGTACTCATACAGCCCGTGCCTTGTGGTAAAAGCCGTCTTAGGTATATCCTTCTCTCGAATCTTCAACTGATGGTACCCTGATCGCAAATCGATCTTGGAAAACACCTTAGCTCCTTGCAACTGGTCAAACAAGTCATTGATCATCGGCAACGGGTATTTGTTCTTTATGGTCACTTCATTCAATCCACGATAATCAACAACCATTCTTAATGATCCATCCTTCTTCTCCACTAGAAGTACTGGTGATCCCCAAGGCGAAGAACTTGGGAGAATAAAACCTTTATCCAGTAATTCCTTAATCTGCTTCTTAATTTCCTCCAAATCTTGGGCTGGCATCCTATACACTCTCTTAGATATCGGCCCAGTGCCTGGCAGTAGTTCAATCAGAAACTCAATGTCTCTATCCGGTGGCATGCCTGGCAACTCTTCCAGAAACACGTCCGGGAAATCCCTTACCACTGGTACTTCCTCCTGCACAACTCCTAATAAGGAATTTACATGTGCTCTCCTCGGCTCATGCCGTGATACATACTTGATTCTCCTTCCTTTTGGGGTGGTAAGCAAAATTGTCTTACTGGCGCAATCGATGTTTCCTCCATACATCGACAACCAATCCATACCAAGAATTACATCCAAACCTTGGGATTCTAATATGATTAAATCCGTTGGGAAAACATGCCTCCCTATACTTAATGGCACTTGAAAACATCCTTGACTTGCCATATATTCCGTTCCCGGTGAGCTTACTAACATGGGTGTCTTAAGAGTTTTAGTGGGCAGGCTAAACTTATCCGCAAATCCCCTTGATATGAATGAATGCGATGCACCAGTATCAAAAAGAACAACTGTAGTAAATGACTTAACCGGAAACTTACCTATTACTGCATCTGGCTGAGCTTCAACCTCCTCCACGGTGACGCGGTTCACTTGTCCTTTGTTGAAAGGATTCGGCTTCTTTCCTGAGCTTCCATTGCCATTTCCATTCTGGCCTTCTGGACAATCGTTTGCATAATGCCCAGTCTTGCGGCACTTAAAGCAAGTGATGTGGCTCAGGTCAACCTTGGATGGTGTTGACGGGTTGGTGCGGTTCTGTCCATTGCTTCCTCTATTCCCGTTCCCATTCTTGGTGCCATTATGGTTGTGCGAGCTACCTCCTCCATGGGTATGCTGAAATTGTCCTCCTGGCTTTGGGGTAAAGCGAAGTTTCTGCTGAGCTCCAGAGTTATTCTTCCCTTGTCCATACTTCCTCTTGCGATTGTCAATCTGTTGCTGCTTCCCTTCAATCATGAGAGCACGGTCTACTAACTCCTGGTAGTTGTTGAAAGTGGCTACCATCAACTGCATGCTTAGCTCATCATTCAGTCCTTCTAGAAACTTCTCCTGCTTAGCTGTGTCCGTATCAACGTCATCTGGGGCATAACGTGCTAGCTTACTAAAATCATCCACATACTGGCCAACTGTCCGTCCTCCTTGGCGCAAGTTGCGAAACTCACGCTTCTTCATGGCCATAGCTCCTGCTGAAACATGGGCAGTACGGAAAGCTTGCTGAAACTGATCCCATGTGACAGTGTCCACAGGGTAAGTGGCTGTAAAATTCTCCCACCATGCTGTTGCGGGTCCTTCAAGATGGTGTGCGGCAAACTTCACCCTTTCTCCATATGTACATCCTGCAGTGGTCAACTCCCTCCCTATCTTACGGAGCCAATCATCTGCAACAATCGGCTCGGTGCTACTGGAAAACACCGGCGGATTTAGCCTTAAGAAACGGGTCAGATGGTCAACAGGTGGTGGTGGCGGTGGGTTGTTGTTGTTTTTGTTGTTGTTGTTGTTGTTGCCTTGGTTCTGTACCAATGTTTGAATCAAGGCATTCTGCTGCTAAATCAACTAAGTGATCTCTGGCGGGAAAACAAATCCGGGGTCACGTCTCGGAGGCATCTGAGGGGTTTAAGAAAAGACGAGAATTTAGAATAGAATGAGGTCTAGAGAGAAACACTACCCATATGCACATGAGACAAATCACGCAATATCACTACAATCAATTCAAACAAGGGCATACAACAGTCTATCTATCGTTACAAAGTGCTGAAACTAAAACTAATATAACATGGGGGTAATCTACTACTGTTATGGTGGTCAACTAGAAAAACTGCTCCGATGAAGACTCCATGATATCTGCTCCAGCTTCATCTTCATAATCATCATCACTAGGATTGGAATCGGTGTCGTCGATGATGATGTAGTTCTCTGGACAGGTGCTATCTTCATCTTCTCCTCTGGGTGCTGAATTTCCCATGAATTCTTCAATCTTCTCCTTAAGATCGCCGTTTTGTCCCACTAGAGCTACAGTCTCCTCCATGTAGTCCTTGCGAGTGGCCTTCAGTTCTCCTTCTAGTTCGATAATCTTGGCTTTTGCTGTCTTCAACTCCATCATGTCTGCGCACATCTAGTTCTCCTGACGTCGAATGTGCTGGTTTAACTCCTGGATGAAAGCTGCAATGGATCGGTCATTCTTAGTGCCAACTATCTCCCATTGTTCATCTCGGCGTCCGAAAATCTGGTAGATAGTATCCTTGAGGTCTTCTTTATAAACTTCTCCAATGTGTCCCATGGTTATGTGAGCTGCCATGCTCTTTCCCAGACTCCAGGTTGGTGCATTGAAAACACACTCTATGGGCTCCGTGATTGGCGCAAACGTCCTTCCGGGAACTTGAGCTTGAATCTTCCAGCGCTCTTCTTCGGGTAAAGTGGAATTGTAGGTCCCGGTGAAGCTTGGTAATCCGATGTTAAGGTACTTAGTGACTTCCTTCAGGTGTCATCCAAAGGGTGTATCCTCATCTGGCTGAGTGAACTTGATCCTCGCTTCCGTCATCCTAAAAGAGTAGAAAAGATGAGGAGTTAGAAATGAGAAGAGAGAGTAGTGATCTAGGGCTTTAGCTTAATGGTCGTGTCCTACAGTCAGCGTGTGCTCTGATACCATCTTTGTAGCGACCAGACCTCAAACAGTCTGATCTCTGTGCTCAGTGTCATCCCTGGATCAGTAATGCTGACACCACACAGTACTCGAAGGATTTATAACAGAGTAGCAAACACATACTTATTACAATCGAATGTCTCAAGAAAGAACTTAATAAAATAAATATGGCTTGAGGCCATCTAATAACGATAACAGCGGAAGGCTTGGAAAAATAAGTGAGTCCATCAACTCCAACGGCATCACTGAGTATAGAACCACGACCTATGCACCTTACTCGTCGTCTGAAAAGTCTGCAACATGAAACGTTGCAGCCCGAAAACGGGTCAGCACATGGAATATGCTGGCAATGTAACACATAGAGAAATAATGGAATGAATAAGCCTATACTACATGCATATATGGCTGGTGGAAAGCTCTATGGTTACAGTTTTGCATAAAGCCAATTTTTCCCTACTGCAAAGGAATAAATTTATTTAACTATCATGGTGGTTGTGAAACATTGAGAATGGTTGACAGCATTCTCAATCCCAATTAAAAGTACTCATTAACAACCCAACAATATTAATTAGAAGTAACATGATGAGATTCACATGATATCCAGGTACTAGATACTCAAGATGTCCATAACCGGGGACACGGCTAACCATGATTAGTTTATACACTCAGCAGAGGTTTGAGCACTTTTCCCCACAAGACTCGATCGCCTCCGTTTTGATTTCTCGCACTACATGATGTTTGAGAAACGGATGACCGAGACATAGTCTTTCAGAAGCACTAGCACCTTACTTGTGGGTAGACCGATACACCTACTTTCCCCTACATCTGCTAGTCTACCCGTAAGAGTTCGCACAACTTAGTCAACTATGCCAGAGCCCATAATGGCTTGTGGCTGCACACGGAAGTTTCTAGTTTGAATAATCCCATGATCCCTTTGAGCCTGGGTGGCGGTCCGAAGAAATACAGGCAAGTCCTGATAGAAACCAGGTGCCTCAATCCACCCAGATGTGTGTTTAAGTTGCCACCTTAAATAAACCATTAAATAACAATCTCATATCTGTCATGGATACACTCACCCAATCCACGTCTACTAGCATAGCATGGCATAATAGGCAAACGTAGAAGTAACTCCCAAGGGTTTGATAATAAAACAGGTAATAGGTACTACCTCATCTACTTCCCATCCCACAATTTATTTAGATCCTATTCATGCATGTGTTTGAGGATAGATCTAATGCATAAAAACTGGGTATGAGAAGAGGTATGATCAAAGTGTTACTTGCCTTGCTGATGGTCCGCGAAACCTAGAGACTCGAAGTAACAGGCGGCGCACTCCGGGTAATCTATCGCAGACAAACAAACAAGCATACAATAAATACTCATCTAATGCGCTTGAATCGCCTGATTCCGATAAACGAGCGAAAAGTTATAATAAAAAAAATCGGATCTGGAATCGCGATCAGAAAAATCGCGGATTAAATCCGAGAAAAAGAAAAACGAGGAACGGGTTAACGAACGGGCGTTCGTTAACTAAACTAATCTGACGAACTCGTTCGTTAAAACGAACTAACGGACGAACGTCCGCTAATTAACCTAAACCGGAAAAAAACTGAAAACTAAAAAAACGAAAACAAAAAAACCGAAAAAAACATCTCGGTTTTTTTATAAAAAAACCGGCACGTAAAACGAGGCGGCGGCGAACCTCGGCGGCGGCGGCGGCGAACTCCGGCGAGGCTCCGGCGATAGCGGCGGAGTCCGGCGGCGGCGGCGGGCGGCGGCGGCGGCGGGCGGATTAGGGTTAGCGTTTGGGGGCGCGGGGGCGGAGTGGGCCGGGGCGGCGGCGGCGCGGGCTTGGGCGGGTGGCGGCGAGGCGCGGGCTGGGGGCCAGGGGGCAGCCGGGGGTGGCTATTTATATAGCGCCCCGAGCGGTGTCCCGCTCGGGTACGGCCCTGTAAGGCGGTTCACTTTTTTTTCCGGTTTCTAAAATCAAGCCGGATTTAATGAACATTTATTTGGGGCCTAAATGCAATTTTGAAAAACGCGCATTTTTCCTAAATTCAAATAAAAAGGCGAAAAACTCCAAAAGACAATCTTATTTGATTTTATTATTAAATCTTCATTATTTCTTTATTTTGGGAAAGTCATTTTATTCCCTCTCTCATATTTTTGTAATAGAAATAATTGAAGATAAAATAATTAAAATCAAATGATCCTATTTTCAAAATTTGAGAAAACTCAAATATGAAAATAACGAAAATCCCCAACTCTCTCCGAGGGTCCTTGAGTTGTGTAGAATTTCTAGGATCGAGCAAAAATGCAACGAAAAAATATGATATGCAATGATGCTCTATGTATAACATTCCAAATTGAAAATTTGGGATGTTACACCGATGGACGAGAACTTTGCCTACTGGTCCGCCTCGTTTCAACGAGCAGGAAAATGGTTCTCTTCGTCCCTTGCCCTTGTTACCAATGATGCAGCCAACATAACTGACTGGTTATTCTCTGACATGCCTTACTATCATGATCGTGCAAGATGTCAACGCCCTTCCTACTTTTACCCCACATGGTGGGCCGATAACCCACAGGTCCCAGGATCGAAACCTGACTCTCCTGTACACCCCCTGTTCCCAAAGTTATTCCTCCCGCGTGGACTCGTATGTAATTCATGAACCACCTTCCGATGAGATCATCAATTCTAGCATCGGAAACAATAATTATTCCGTTGCTTGAAACCCCTTTCACCTTCTGACTAGGCATTGAATGATTGCCTGGCTGCCTGAAACTTCTTGTTGGACCTTCCAACTTTACTCTCGATGTGTTCTATTTGTTCAACTCGAGAGGTACTCATATGCTCATTCATGGGTTAATCCCAGGTTATTACCCTTATAGCATTCTCTCGTTTCCGATCTACCCTGTTACCTATTCGTAAATACGACGAAGAACCCGAAGAAAGGATGCCGACTTCAGCATAAGGACCCGAAGCAGAGAAATGAAGACATCAATGTATTGGACCGGTTCTCTTCAAGAAGAGCAAGCCAGAATGAACCTTCCCCCCTTTCACTACCTCTTAAATCTCGGGACGAGATTTCTTGTAGTGGAGGAGATTTGTGACGCCCGGGTAATTAAACTACAGTAACCCTCTACTAAGGATGCCACGTCACCTCGGTTACTGTTGATAAACTCGAGTTAGTTCAAAAACGATTCAAATTTAAATCCTAAATAAGTCAAACGACAAAAGTTTTCATATATTAAAATAAAAATGTTCGGGCTATGTCAATTATTGCATCGGTAATTATGGTGAAGGAAACACATTTTTATAAAATGCCTAAACACTTTTAAATGAATTAAAACAAAAAAGAAATAAGAAAATAAAATACAAAGCGAAAGACAAAACAAAACAAACGAAAAAAAGGCCCCCTGGCCAACTGGGCCAGACGGCCCAGCTCACCGGCCAGGCCGGCCCACCTGGCCCAGCC
>LR880967.1:964039657-964055186 GCA_904067115.1 Aegilops sharonensis
GGGGGTGTGTGTGTGTGTGTGTGTGTGTGTGCGCGCGCATGCGTGCGTGCGTGCGTGTGCAGGGGAGGGGGTGGATAACCACCATGATCATTGTTAGTACACAAGTGGGAGACATTGTGCGGGAAGCACATGCCTCGAATAATGTGGCAGGAAACATTTGGTATCCATATACTAAATGATGAACTGTAAATACTTTAGGTCAAACGGGGCTCAGGTAAGGGATGTTATTAACAACGGTCAATGGTTATCCCTCATATGGATACCAATCCCGCCAAACTACAAGTGGGTAGAAAGGATATGTTATTTGCAAAGATGAGACAAGTAGTCAAAGAATGGTTGCAAATAAAAAAAATTGTATTCGCTTCACAAAAATAAACTGCATACTCACATCCACTTCCCATTCATTAATCTTGACAACAGTAAATTGCATACTCACAACCACGCGAGAGAATAGAGCAAAAACTGCATATATCTCAAATAACATGTTCATACATGATATCATAAATAGGACACATCATCATTAGCTTCAAAATAAACCTGAACAACAGGATTCTGACTTGACATCATCAGCTTCATCTTACATCATTAAGCTCAAAATGCACCTACTAACTGAGGCCTACGCAACACACACTTTCACTGCATTACTTCTTCGAATTGAACACCACACCAACAACACATATCATCGGGACTTGTAGCTAGCAACTTCATCGGTACGACAAGCTCTCTCCCTAGCTTCAACAGTGCAAAAATTTGCGTCTTTATCGTGTCAACCCTAGCTTGCTGACCCCTAATGTCCATCCTAGGCTTACTGTTGCATGTGGTCACTGCACTATGTTCCATTGCAGCCTCAAGCTCATCCCTTCTGCCCTCTGCAACGCCAATGGCATCCACATCAACATCCCCAGTAAGAAAGTTGTTATAAACAAGGTACATAACATAGCCCAATTCATAGTGCCAGAAATCAACAACATATGCAAGGGTCAAACTGTCACCTGTTCTGTCAAAAACCACCAAAATCAAGAAAAATCAGGCCGAAATTCAATGATAACCCCATGTTTCACGCATTTGTACAAGAACCACCCTTCTTGATTCTCCATTGCCCGACATGCTACATCTTTAACTTCTTTCGGTAGCCGACGCAGCATATCAAGGGCACCGGGACTGCCGTACAATAGGAAGCAGAGAGAGGTGAGCTAGCGGGGCACAACAGAGGCCTTATTTCGGCGAGAATGAGGGAGGCGAGTATGAAGACAGCGGTGGCTGGCGGTTGGCTGCGTTGCACGCAAGGGATTTTGAGGTGGGGATAAGAAATTTGGGGCGGGGAAGGGATTTGGCAATTTTACACTAATCAGCCCTTGCAAATATCACTGAATCACAACTACCTACCTACGTGGAATGGTCAAACGCGGCTCATTCTAGCGTTGTATGTGCAATAGTGATGGTACAATCACGTCACGTCGTCTTCTATTATTATATTGGTACAAGGACTGTTTTTGTGTTTCAGGCTCAACTTGAGTGACCGTCGGTATATTTATTTTTTGATTATTATTTGAGTCAACTTTTTTTGAGATGAATTATTTTTAGTCAACTTGGTGGGGATGCTGTGATGGCCCGCCAGTCGGCCACAGCCCACAAGGTGAGAGTGAGACCGGCCTGGCCCGTAAAGTAGTAACACGGCAACCCACCACCTACCTCGTCGTCTCCAAGTTCTCAAAAAAAAAAAAAAACTCGTCGTCCCCGCCTTGCTCTATCCATTCGTCGGCGATGCAGGCCGCCGTCGCCTTGAGCCAGAGCCAGGCGTCCCTTCTCATCCGGCAGCTCCCAAGGCCTTACCACGGGTACGTATCTGCGATTCCTCTCGCCTCAGTTCCATCTTTGCCTTTCTATGAGCTAATAACTGGACCATGTGGATGTGGTTGGTGTGGGTTTGGTGGAGGAATTCCGCAGCGGCGGGCCGGAGCCGGATGATGGCGTGCTGCTGCTAGGACGACGAGGCGTGTCGCTCCCGCGGCTGCGGCGCGCCTGTTGCTCCGCGAGCCTATCCGTCGGCTCCGGCGCCGGCAGTGGTAACAACCCCCCCTTGCTCCACCTCATGTTTGTGTTGCAGATTTACCCCCTTCAGGCCAAGGGTAAACTTTTAAGATGATATAGGTTTGGCAGCTGCTAGACCAATGCTGAAATTTCAGATAATTGTAAGGAGCACCTAAGCGTCAGTTAACTGAAAAACAAAAACAACAAAAAGTTTCAGTCGAATCCCTCTCCACGGTAGCCTTCTTCTTTCTCCAGCCTGCGTCTGCCCCGCCCCTCCATCCTCCATCCCATGCCCGCCTAACCGCCTGCCGCTGAAACCCCTGGCCACCACTGTTAAATAGCAACTGCAATACACCATTTATATGGTTTGGCGATGCGATATTAACTGTGACATAGTCGAGGAATCAGTTCATGCCATTGTTTCAGTTCATTCGCTGATGCTAGTTATCGGCTTATCGTGGTTAAAAAAGAAAACAATTACGCGTGGTCGCGGTTCACACACCAAAGGACCTTGCAATTTTGTGAAAATGGAAAATGATGTGGAAATCAGAATCCTAGCCTTCATGATAGACGTCATATGGGAATATGTGACTGCGTGCAAGTTTGAATAATGGCAAGTCCTTCCCTTACAAATGGTGTATGGCTCCCAAATACGGCGATTTCAGTACTAAAACAAGTAGTGGCAGCAATTTGCGCGAGCGGCAATTTGCGCGAGCGGCAGTACCAAGGGTGCTTGATGGCAATACGAAGTCACTTCCATGTTTGCTGTATTGATTTCCAGTACCGGTCTTGGCTTGGAAGTTGCCGTGTTGCTGTTAATTGTTTGCACTACTTGTCCTTGACCTTCATAGCTGGAATCAATTTCATGAAGCAGACGAATTTCACGGGAGAATCAAGCAGTACCCTTTTGCCATTTTGTGAGATACAAGTGTTATAGAATCAAGCAGTGCCCTTTTACCATTTTGTGAGATACAAGTGTTATAGAAACAAGCAGACCTGTGAAATCAACACATATTCCCTATCTGTATTGGGCGTAGACCAGCCATATCCTTCATATGTACCTACAAACTGGTTGCCCAAAGCTATTTCTTAGGTTCATTGGCCTACTGAGATAAACCTAGGTGGATTCTAGTTCTAGGTATGAAACCCACTTTTCGTATTGTGAGACTTTGAGGACAGAGCCATCGCTAGCTCTGTTGGTAAGCACGTTCGAGTCTCAGACTCCATGGGACGCTCAGGTTGTTTCTTCTATAAGAAAGATGTCACCAAGGGCTCCTGGCTGGTCTCGTTTTTAGTATTGTGAGACTTTGAACATAACTTCCTGTAATTTTGTTATCATTCTGCGTTTCAAGAACCAGAGGTTGTAAAGTACATATGTAAATTATTTTTGTCTTCACTAGATTTGTTATTATTCTGTGTTATGTATTGTTGAACCAGTGGTCAAAATAAGAAACCAAATCGTCATTTTCGTTTATTTAGCTGCAACAGATTCTTGTTGGATTATAATTTTGCTGTCCTGGCATTTTCACTGGTGAATTGTAAATGTTGCAATTGAAGCCTGCATTTTTGCTTGTTGCGAATGAGTGGTAGAGACTGAATTAACAAAGTATAGCATAACCTGTGGTGAATGAACCTGGAATGCATGCTTTTTGTCATTTCCTTGGGTTCTGAATACTCTTCTGTATGATTTTCTTGTTCACTGCTCTTATGTCACTTCATGTTTTTTCTCTAGAGCTTATGAGATTCCATCAGTTTTGTGTTGTGTTGTAAGGTATTGCCGTACCATCTTCAGCAATTATATCTCTATTTGAGCCGATTTGATGTGTATTTGTAGAGCATGTTCCCGTATTCCCAAGACAAAAAACATGGGATCCCTACATGCTTCTTGGTGTTGATCATGATGCATCTGAAGAAGAGATCAATAGTGCAAGAAACTTCCTTCTTCAACAATACGCTGGGTATGAAGAAAGCGAAAAGGCAATTGAAGGTGCTTATGATAAGATAATGATGAAAAGCTACTCACACCGTAAGAAATCGAAAATCAACCTGAAAAGCAAATTAAAGAAGCAAGTGGAAGAATCTCCATCATGGGTTAAGTCACTGCTTGGACACTTCGAGGTGCCATCGATGGATGTCGTGTCAAAAAGGTTTGCTCTCTTTGGCTTTATTGCTGGGTGGAGCATCGCAACTTCTGCTGAGACTGGACCTACCTTCCAGGTATATATATGCTTCTCCCAACTGATTCAGTACTTGTTTTTTCCTAAGCATCGAACCTGATAGAGATTACTTACAGCCTAAGACTGTTGTTTATTTCTCTTGCGGTTGGGGATTGGAACCATTAGGCAGAAAAAAGATAGATTAAGCCTCCTATTATACCAATTATAGGTCTTGCTGGTTGTAACAATCTTTTTAACATTGATGGTTTTCTCTTGCAGCTTGCATTCGCACTCGTCTCATGCATATACTTCCTCAACGACAAGATGAAAAACCTTGCCAGGGCGTCTGCTACAGGGTTAGTTAGCACCTGCATAGCAACATACGAGTACTCCCTTGGTCGTTATTAGTCGCGCACGTATAGGGTGTTTAATCCTCCTCTGTACTTGCAGGCTTGGGCTCTTTGCGGGTGGCTGGATAGTAGGTTCGCTGGTAGTCCCAGTGACCCCGGCATTTATTTTCCCGCGTACTTGGTGTCTGGAGCTCCTTACTTCGCTGGTCGCTTATGTATTTTTATTCTTGGGTTGCTCTCTCGTAAAGTGAAATCTCTGAAGCTTGAAACCGTTGTTTCTGCAAGATTTTCTCTTACTGACGTCTCAAGTGCGCCAATTCACCCTTTTGACCTGTGCTGTGAGTATGGATAGATGCCCTTTGGACAAATCGAAACTCGGCCCTCTATTGTTCCGATCCCATGAGCCGTTGTTATCTCTAGTCTAAGCTCATACAGTAGTATTGATCAGTATTGTATTGTAGGCAGAGCAAGCCAGTTTCTGCAAGCTGATGCTGCTACCTCTAGAGTGCTTGGGCATGCTATTGTACCTATATATACATGACTCGTACAGTTTCAGTTTCAGATGTGCAGTCAATTTTATCATTGTTTGTGCTTGTGATTTAACGGTTTGTTGTGAGATTGTTTTCTCCACGTGTGTTGCAGTGCATCTCTGCCTGCGGATCAGCAGCAATTTGAGCAGTTACCCATTCATTCGCAGCCGTCGGTCGAACCCGTAGTTTTGGCTTGTCAAATATGAATGCAAGTTCCATTCCTTCCCATGCGGGCGGTCATCTTGATCACTTTGTACTGCTGCTTATTCTTTGCTCCCCGATCTGCACTAAATTTTCACTGCTCAAAGTTTATCTTGCTCAAAGTTTCAGAGCACGTGAGATGACTTGTTGGTCTGCGTCATGACTTGAGTGCCAACAATTCTACACCTCTAGCTAGTGCCAATTCGACACGGTGTAGAATAGAACAGTATGATGCAGAGGTTATCGTCACTCCCAAAAGCAACTGCAACTCTAAAGCTAGCAAAGGTTATCGTCACTCCCAAAGCCAGCCAGAACAAACAGGATTATATGTTGCCATCTACAATGAGAAGCTCAACCAAAAGCAGCGGCAAAAAAACTAGCTGGTTCAGCAATTTAACTTTTAACCAGGTAAGATGAACTAGAGGATTGCAAGCTGAAACAAGGCATCAAGTAGTACAACAGAGGTTCACATATATAGATAGAGCACTTCAAGTCTTTACATATACCATACCAATATAATAAACTGCATCAAGAGGAAAGCCCGATTCAACCCTCATGCATCTCATCTCAGCAAATAGAATATATTGGCGATACCCTATCGCTATCAATCCCATTCTACTTGCATTACAGTCTTAGATAGATAGATAGATGCACACATCCGACCATACCTAGAGAAGTAGTAAGATGAAACATGCACATAATATAGTTACCTAACTTAGATGCGAAGCCACGCTAGCTACTAAATTAAATTTCCATGATAATATCCTTGGCCGCTTTCATTGTGACCGGCAGGAGGCTAGCAATTAGGTCCTTAAGGGCAGATGGGCAACTCCTCTTGAGATGCTGATAGCCATCACTCGCCATCATGGCCTCCAAATTGGAAGGCGAAGCAAGGAACCGTAGACAAGCTACCTTAAGCCCAGGGCACCTATGCTGCTCGGCCAAGGCCAGACTTGTCGCCACCATGTTGGTATCAATGTGGCTGCATAACTTGTGCTCGCATATCAGTTTCAGCCTCTCGATGTCGTACCTGTCTGCTGCCACGAGTAGATGGCTAGCCATCACCACATCTCCTCCATGTGCTTCACCTTGGTCGCTGGCCATCTCAATCTCAAGATCAGGCAGCGAATCCGTGTATATGAAATGGAGCAGGGACCTGAACACATGAGGTTCCATGTCACTGATTTCAATGAGGCTGTCGGTTTTCTCCTTCATGGCGCCGAGGAGCTCTGCCCTGAACACGGATGACCTGGCAGCAAGCACGAGCCTATGAGCCGAGAACCTCTCCCCGCCGACAAGAAAGGCGACGTCGGCTCCATCCATGCTCTCCAGGAGGCTGCGGAAATGCAGATGCATGTCGCTCGGAGGGACCACGACAAACTGCTCGCCGATATCCTTGAGAGTGAGATCACATCTGACGCTGAAAGAGTCCTCTATTATGTCCCCTGAGTGCTCCAAGCCTGCCTTCCTGACCATGAGGCACAGATACGAATTTCTGCTGGTGAAGGAGACAGGCGTCTCAAACATGATGTTTTCAAACATGGTGCCGTAGTAGCGGCCTGGCAGGCCATTCTTGTCAAGCACGCTGATGTTCCTGGCTTTGACGGTCACATCCTTGCCGTCGGCGGTGTCAAGAACCAGGGACATGTAACCTGCAGCAGCACCTGTTGCCAAGCGGCCGTTGGGGTAATACCTGAGCACCCAGTCGTGGCCTTGGACGGTGAAAGGGGGCGAGGTGACGCACTCGCCGCACTTGAGCAGCTGCTTGGCCCTTGAGTATCCACGCACCTTGAACACGAACGACCTGTCCTCGGATTCGGCCACGATGGCTGAGGAAAGCTCGCACTGATATGCCGCCATTCTGGACCAGCTTGGCTATAGGTCGCTAGGCAGTCGGGGATCGTGGGCTAGGAAGCGGATCTGGGATCAGGGGGGGAGTCCGGAAGGAGCGGATCGATGGCTAGCCGGCGGAGGCCATGGGGGGCGGTGAGGAGCTTGCCTGGGAGGGGAATGAGAGGTGTGGAAGAGGGCGGATGGGGCTCGCCGTCGTCCGGCGGTGCGGTTGGTTCTTGGTCTGCGGCGGAGTAATATACGGCACTGGCACTGTAGCAGAGCAGGGGGGGGGGGGGGGGGGGGGGGGGGAGGGGGGAGGGGCGGGGGGGGGGGGGGGGGGGGGGTGGGGGGGGGGGGGGGAGGAAACGGAGGGGGGGGGGGGGGGGGGGGGGGGGGAGGGGGGAGGGGCGGGGGGGGGGGGGGGGGGGGGGTGGGGGGGGGGGGGGGAGGAAACGGAGGGGGGGGGGGGGGGGGGGGGGGGGGAGGGGGGAGGGGCGGGGGGGGGGGGGGGGGGGGGGTGGGGGGGGGGGGGGGAGGAAACGGAGGGGGGGGGGGGGGGGGGGGGGGGGGAGGGGGGAGGGGCGGGGGGGGGGGGGGGGGGGGGGTGGGGGGGGGGGGGGGAGGAAACGGAGGGGGGGGGGGGGGGGGGGGGGGGGGAGGGGGGAGGGGCGGGGGGGGGGGGGGGGGGGGGGTGGGGGGGGGGGGGGGAGGAAACGGAGGGGGGGGGGGGGGGGGGGGGGGGGGAGGGGGGAGGGGCGGGGGGGGGGGGGGGGGGGGGGGGGCGGGGGGGGGGCGGGGGGGGGGGGGGGGGGGAGCGAGGGAGAGCAGGCAGCAGCAAAAGAAGCGGCGGCGTGAGGTAGGCGATGGTCCACGTCAAGGAACCTGTTATTGGGCTTACGTGGGAGACCAACAGCCCATGTATACCAGCAGCCCTGACTTTACTGGGTTACTATTTACTATTTGAGTGCCCTAAAAAGAATTGTGGCTAATTCTCTCCTGTGTATAATATTCCACAAATAGCACCCTATCATCCTTAGTAAATCAAAAAAAAAAAAACAGTTCGGCGTGTTGTCCGGAGTGAGAACAACCAGGAGTGCGTTGTTTGCAACGAGGGCCCGACAGCCCATGCCGCCTTTCTAAGGGCATGTACAATCATTGATAAGCCGGTCTTTCCTTATGTACCACACATCATGTAGAGAAGTTAAAAGATATGGTATACGATGCATTACCTTATTGTTATTTTTTTACCAATTCATGTTTGGGTTATGTTCGACAACCAATCATGTGTGCTTTGGTTGTACTGACATCATCATGTCCAGTATTATATAGCATAACCCATTCAAAACATTATGGTTATATAAGCTCACATATTAACATTTTTAGGTGCATCCTTATGGTTTCTTAAGTTCAAAAGAAAAAAAAAACACTCATACTGACAGATTCAGTTCGATAGCGCGCCTTTCAACAACAAATAAGTAACAACGCGAGAACTCTAAGCTTGAAATCACAATCAACCAAAGGCGAGCCAATATTTCATTATTTCAGCCCATCAAAAACTTGGCTAGATGCTAAGGATAAAAAGGAAATAAGCGCCCGCTAGGCTTTTTGTGGACACAGCCACACTATATAGGTCGCAGCCCACGAGACTACCATTGACTATTCACGCTTGACACCCAAGCATTGACCGCCGACGATGGCTGTTGACCATTGAATTTTGGATGAAAAAAACATGAAGTTGAATTTTTTACATTTTTTTTAAAGTTCAGGAATTTGGAAAATGTTCATTAATCTGAAAAAATGTTCATGAACTTTAAAAGTGTTAACAGCTTTAAAAATTGTTTATAAATTTGAAAAAAGTTTGCATATTTCAAACTGGTCACAAAAAGTGGAACAAAATCAATGATTTTTAAAAAGTTCAAGAAATAAAAAATGTTCATTTTTTTCAAAAAGTAAAAGAAAAAACATAACAAAAATAACGATGAAAGAAAGACCATAGAAATCCATCCCAAAAACCATTGCGAGGAGAGATATTGGGCCGACCTGACTTAGATCATGTGAGCAGGGGTTGTATGCCCTGCGCGAAGACCACATTTCACTTATAGGGAGTGTTGAGTATATGCGTTATGTGCATATTGTGTATTGGGCTCACCTCCTAGGTTCTTATATAGTTGAGATCCGTGACCCACCTTTGTACATCATATATACGTGCCTATGCACGAAGAGTAATACATCGTGCAATTCCCACAACTTTCATCGTATCAATGTTTTAGGTTTTCTTCCTGCTTCCGCTGCCGTCACCGGCGCCGCGCGCCTCCTCCGCGCGGCCGCCGCCGCCGCTACCCAGCCGCCCGTGCGCTCCCCGCACCGGCCGCTGCCGCTGCCCCTCTCCCCGCCTGCACCACCTAGCGCTGCAACCCGCTCCAAGCTGCACCCGATCGCAAGTCTGCATCGTGCATCGCTGCTACGCGCTGCATCCAACACGGCGTGGTCACCTATGGATTTATACGAGATGGACAGGATGGTGGAGTTGATCTGATCACATGAGCTGTTGCATGTCCGAAGGCCACCTAGCCATTGCAGGGTGCGGCTCGCGTCGACTAGGCCGGGCACATTGATCTGCGTCGAGTCCGCCCGCCAGCGCCTCGGCCCGCTCCACGCAAAGCCCTCCACGCGGCTGCTGCCAGCACCGCGTCGCGTGACCTGCTGCTGCATCGCGTCATCTCCCGCCGTTCGCCGCCGCCGCCGCGCACCTTTTCTCTGTGCCGCCGCCGCCTCGCACCTCCTCTATGCCGCTGACCGCCGCCGTTGGATCACTGATGGCGCCCTCCGGCCCGTCCATCGCCGCCTCTGCCGTCCCGCCGTCGGCACCCTACGGCGCGGCCCCGCCAGCCCGTCCCGACTTGCTGCACAGCTCGGCTTCGTTGCCTCCGCTGGCGTACATCGCCGCCCCACCGCCGGTACTCTCCGGCCAGTCCGTTGTCGCCCCGCCGCCGGCGCCGACTCTGCTCGTCGACCCCTTGCTGTTACGCGGGGCGTTCGACTCGCCCGTGTACGGGACTCCCGCGCACTGGTGGGGGTCGTCAGCAGGCCAGCGGGTTTTTCCGCGGGCCATCCGGCCTACCCGGCGCCGCAGTCGCAGCCAGGGCTGCTTCCCATACCGTCTGGTGAGTACCCACCGCCGCTGCCGAGCGGTGGCTATGGCATCCCCATGGCGTCTCCGTCCCCCTCGCCGGCCCTGCCGCCGGCGCACTGGGACCCGGTGCTCCTTCCTACACTGCATGCCGCTCCTACGCCGAACAACTACACCGGAGGTGATGATTGGTACATGGACACCGGGGCTACGGCTCACATGTTTGCTCATCCTGGTAATCTTGCCTCCTTCACTCCCGTCACCACCGACCGCCGCATCATTGTCGGCGACGGTTCCACACTCCTTATCACACATGTCGGACACACTTCCTTTCCTTCTAATTCCATGCCTATTACTTTGTCTAACATACTTGTGTCACCTCATCTTATTAAGAACCTCGTTTCCGTTCGTCGTTTAACTCGTGAAAATCCTGTTATCGTTGAATTTGACGAGCTTTGATAGACAAAGGGTTTTGGGGTTATCGGCTTCGACACCTGAGAGGGTCGGCCACGATAACATATATATGACGAGGGGGTACCTCATCGGGTACAGATACATTGTACAGAGATTACAATACGTACAAGTCTACAAGTCTAACACCCTCCCTCAATCTTAACCGTGATCTGAAGAATTCAGAAGATTAAGATTGCGACGACATCCCTCAAACTGAGGTAGTGGCAACGGCTTCGTGAAGATGTCAGCAAGTTGATCCTTCGATGGGATGAACTTGATCTGAAGCAACTTCTGTGAAACTCGTTCTCTGACAAAGTGATAGTCAACTTCGATGTGTTTCTTTCGGGCATGAAATACCGGATTTGAAGAAAGGTACGTAGCACTGATGTTGTCACACCAAAGAACAGGTGGATGATGCTGAGAGACTCTCAACTCTCGAAGCAAGGACTGAACCCAGATAAGTTCAGCGGTGGCATTGGCAACTGCTTTGTATTCAGCTTCAGTACTACTACGAGACACTGTATCTTGTTTACGAGCACTCCAGGCGATCAAATTAGGACCATAGAACACTGCATATCCCCCCGTGGATCGCCTGTCATCTGGGCTACCAGCCCAATCTGCATCAGAAAACGCCGAGAGGCCACCGGAAGGGGCAGACCGAAGATGCAGGCCCAGAGCAGCAGTCAAGCGAACATAGCGCAGCATGCGCTTCACAGCAGTCTAGTGAGTATCCCGAGGAGCATGAAGAAACTGGAACACGCTGTTCACCGCATAAGATATATCAGGACGAGTAATCGTCAAATACTGTAAGCCGCCAACAATACTGCGATACGTTGTAGCCTCATCCGAAGGAAGAAGGGTACCATCAAGTGCAGAGAGTCTATCAGAAGCTGTCATGGGAGTGGTAGCAGGCTTACACTGAAGCATACCAGCACGACGAAGCAAATCCAGAGAGTACTTCTGCTGAGTGAGAGTCAGACCGGCATCAGAATGATAGACCTCCAAGCCAAGGAAATAATGAAGCCGACCAAGATCTGTAATGGCAAAATCACCACTCAAAGCAGAAACAAGACGATCCGCAGCAAGAGCCGACGAGCTGATCAATATGATGTCATCGACATACACCAACAGGTACATAGTGACCACAGGGCGCTGTAGCATGAACAAGGACGTATCAGCTGTCGAAGGAACAAATCCATGTGCACGGAGACCAGAAGCTAGGCATGCATGCCAAGCACGTGGCGCCTGTTTAAGACCATAAAGAGCCTTTGCCAAGCGACACAAATGTTGCGGACGAGCAGGATCAACAAAACCAGGCGGCTGACGCATATAGACCTCTTCATCAAGAACACCATGCAGAAAAGCATTATGAACATCGAGCTGTCGAAGAGACCATCCACAAGTAACCGCAAGAGACAAGAGCAGGCGAATAGTCATAGGCTTGATCACATGACTGAAGGTATCATCATAATCAAGACCTTGACGTTGTTTGAACCCACGAGCAACAAGCCGAGCCTTATACCGTTCAATAGAGCCATCAGCATGTCTCTTAACTTTGAATACCCACTTAGAATCAATAATATTGACACCACTGTGCGGAGGAACAAGACGCCACGTACCATTTTTGAGCAATGCCTGATACTCTTGTTCCATTGCAGATCGCCAGTGAGGAATACCCAGAGCTGCTTGATAATGACGGGGTTCAGCAGAAGGATCAGTTGCAGAATGAGCTATACAGGCCACGAGCCAGGCAACCGTGCCATCGGTGCGTTGGAGCGGTCGAAAAATACCACTCTTGTTGCGAGTGTGTGGACACTGAGCAACCGGAGCAGTTGGCGCGATCGAAGTCACAAGAACCGTCGATGGAGAGGCCCGCATCTCCTGAGAAGAAGACATGGCGGGTGATGGTGACCGCGACAATGACGGGCTGCCAGGAGGCGAGCCAGTAGGCGCGGGCGTCGCCGGACCGGGCGATGCAGGCGAGACCGGCCCGGTCACGGGCGAGGCGAAGACAGGTGACGCGGGGAGGTCCAGCTCCAGCCGAGCCGGGGCCGAGCGCGTAGCGGGCATGAGCACACCCGACCCTGCATGGCCCATGCAGGGGGAAGAGGGCGCGGGATCGACGTGATCCGTCGAGCGCGAACCCGATGCTACCGGAGCCGGATCCAAGCTCCTGGAGGGCGCAGGTGCGGGGGACCCTGCATGCCCCATGCAGGAGGCCGCGGCGGCATGATCGACGTGATCCGTCGAAGAGGCCGTCGGATCAGTGGAGGAGTCCTACAGGAGAACAAGCCGAGCACCTCTACCAGTTCCTGCACCATGGTTAGACAACAAAAGAGGCGAGTGTGCAGCATCTACAAATTGATCAGGCAATAAAGGAGATGAATGCACGGGTTCATTAGGTGTGGTGACAGGAGTGTTGGAAGATTAGAAAAAGGAAAAAACATGCTCATCAAAGACGACATCGCGCGAAATATACACATGATTTGTTGGAACATGAAGGCATTTATAACCTTTGTGCAACGGACTGTACCCAAGGAAGACACATTCTTTAGAACGAAACTCAAGCTTACGATTATTGTAAGGACGGAGATGCGGCCAACACGCACAACCGAAGACTTTGAGAAAGGTATAATCAGGAGTCTCATGAAGCAAGAGTTCTAGCGGAGTTTTCATGCCAAGGAGTCGCGACGGAAGTCTGTTTATGAGAAAACACGCAGTAGTGAAAGCATCACTCCAAAAACAAAAAGGAACAGAGGCATGGGCTAGTAAGGTTAAGCCGGTCTCAACAAGATGACCATGCTTACGTTCAGCTGAACCATTCTGCTGATGTGTATGAGGACAAGACACACGATGCGAAATCCCAAGTTTCTCGAAGAAGGTATTTAGATTGCGGTACTCACCCCCTCCAATCCGATTGTACATGAATAATTTTGTGTTGTAGGAGACGCTCAACATGTGCTTGGAATTTAAGAAAAACATCGAACACATCAGACTTATGTTTAAGAAGATAAATCCAGGTAAAGCGACTATAAACATCAATAAAACTGACATAGTACTCATGACCACTAGCAGACATCTGAGCAGGACCCCAAACATTTGAAAACACAAGCTCAAGAGGAGTTTTGACTACATGACTAGAAACAGAAAAAGGTAGCTGATGACTCTTTCCCTGCTGATAAGCATCACAAACTGAGACATCTTTATTACTAGACACTGACGGTGACTCATGACGGTGAAGAATATGTCGAACAATGGGTGTAGCTGGATGGCCAAGACGAGAGTGCCATTGCGAGGGAGACACTTGAACAGCACTGAAGACTTGAGGGACGGCTGGAGAGACAGATCGCGGCACATCAAGAGCATATAGTCCATGACGAAGGCGCCCTCTAAGAAGTACGTCCCGTGTAGCCCGGTCCTTGATAAAAGATGAAACGGGTGAAACTCACAAAACACATTATTGTCATAAGTAAGTTTAGGTACAGAGAGTAAGTTACGGGCAACAGTGGGAACTCGAAGAATATTCTTAAGACGCAACTGCCGAGATGTATGTGTGAGGAGAGATGCCTGACCAATATGAGAGATGTGCATACCTACCCCCATTGGCTGCGTGAACCTTGTCAGGACCATGGTAGGCCTCCCGAATAGCAAGCTTGTCCAGTTCATTTGTCACGTGCTCTGTGGCGCCAGTGTCCATGTACCAGGTGGGATCAACATTATAAGACTGAGTCTTTCCTTGATGCTGCGTCATGTTGACTTGACGCTCATTGCCCTTGCCGTTGTTGCCAAGACCCAGAAAATCAGGCTGAAAACGACGATGACAGCGAGACGCAACATGGCGAGGAATTCCACACAGCTGACAAGGGGCAACAGCTCCACAAGCGGCACAACAGGCACATGGGCGCCCGTTCTCGACGACGATGGTGGGACGCGATTGGGAAGGTGCAGCAGGAGGAGCGCCACCCTTGCCTCCCGTAGGAGGGGTCGAAGCAGCCGTAGGAGCAGCGGGACGGGCACCAGGACGCCCCTTCCCACCACGGACAGCAGCGTTGACCGAGGGAACCTCATCCGGATGACGACTGGCAAGGCGTTGCTCCGTTGAGAGGAGGCGCTGAAAAAGTTCCTGCGGCTTGATGGGAACCTTGCGTTCTTGGATCACCTCCACAAGAGAGTCATACTCGGCATCGAGACCTTGGAGAACATATGTGGTAAACTCCGTGTCACGAAGTGGCTCGCCGATGGAGGCAAGCTGATCGGCGAGGCGTTTGATCTTGTTGAAGAAAACGGTGACAGGGTGATGATCCTTGCGGGTCTCATTAAGCTGTGTACGAAGAGCCATGTGCTGAGACGAGGATTGTGCGGAGAAACTGGACTCCAACGCATCCCATACCTCATGAGACGTAGTAGCAAATAAAACCAAGCCGGTGACGCCCTCGGTGACAGAGGACTGAATCGCCGAGAGAATCGCTTGATCTTGAGCAATCCATGGCCGGTACATATGATGATCCGGCAGGGGACATGGCAGAGTACCATCGACAAAACCCTCCAAGTAGTGACTACGGAGGAGGGGAAGAATCTGTGCGCGCCAAAACAGATAGTTGTGAAGGAAATATGCCCTAGAGACAATAATAAAGTTATTATTTATTTCCTCATATCATGATAAATGTTTATTATTCATGCTAGAATTGTATTAACCGGAAACATGATACATGTGTGAATACATAGACAAACATATAGTCACTAGTATGCCTCTACTTGACTAGCTCATTAATCAAAGATGGTTATGTTTCCTAACCATAGACATGTGTTGTCATTTGATTAATGGGATCACATCATTAGGAGAAT
>LR880967.1:964070167-964080267 GCA_904067115.1 Aegilops sharonensis
TACACATCACATAAGCCTTGCAAGCATTGCAACTAATAAGTTAGTTGTGAGATGATGTATTACGGAACGAGTAAAGAGACTTACCGGTAACGAGATTGAACTAGGTATTGGATACCGACGATCAAATCTCGGGTAAGTAACATACCGATGACAAAGGGAACAACGTATGTCGTTATGCGGTTTGACCGATAAAGATCTTCGAAGAATATGTAGGAACCAATATGGGCATCCAGGTTCCGCTATTGGTTATTGACCGAGAATAGTTCTAGGTCATGTCTACATAGTTCTCGAACCCGTAGGGTCCGCACGCTTAACGTTACGATGACAGTTTATTATGAGTTTATAAGTTTTGATGTACCGAAGTTTGTTCGGAGTCCTGGATGTGATCACGGACATGACGAGAAGTCTCGAAATGGTCGAGACATAAATATTGATATATTGGAAGCCTATATTTGGATATCGGAATGGTTCCGGATGAAATCGGGAATTTTCCGGAACACCGGGGGGGTTACCGGAACCCTCCCGGGGGATGTTGGGCCTTAATGGGCCATAAGGGAGAAGAGGAGGGCCGGCCAGGGCAGGCCGCGCGCCCCCTCCCCCCCTAGTCCGAATAGGACAAGGAGAGGGGGGGCGGCGCCCCCCTTCCTCTTTCCCCTCCCCCCTTTCCTTCTCCAACAAGGCAAGAGGGGGGAGTCCTACTCCCGGTGGGAGTAGGACTCCTCCAGGCGCACCCTAGGAGGGCCGGCCGCACCTCCCCCTCCCTCCTTTATATACGGGGGCAGGGGGGCACCCCATGACACACAAGTTGATCTACGTGATCGTTCCTTAGCCGTGTGCGGTGCCCCCCTCCACCATATTCCACCTCGGTCATATCGTCGCGGAGCTTAGGCGAAGCCCTGCGCCGGTGAAGCATCATCATCGTCACCACGCCGTCGTGCTGACGGAACTCATCCCCGACACTTTGCTGGATCGGAGTCCGGGGATCGCCATCGAGCTGAACGTGTGCTGAACTCGGAGGTGCCGTGCGTTCGGTACTTGGATCGGTCGGATCGTGAAGACGTACGACTACATCAACCGCGTTGTTATAACGCTTCCGCTTACGGTCTACGAGGGTACGTGGACATACACTCTCCCCTCTCGTTGCTATGCCATCACCATGATCTTGCGTGTGCGTAGGAAATTTTTTGAAATTACTACGTTCCCCAACAAGTTGTCCATCTTCAGTTTCACCGGAAGGAGATTGCTGAAGTAGAACGGTGGAGTCGTGATGACATCGAGGGCGAAGTCATTGGGCGTCACAGGAACCGCACGGGAGGAGACGACATCCACCGCAGGCGAGGACTGCGGCACAACCGGAGGCGGCTGTGGTGACGCACCGTGAGTCGCAGGCCGCGGGAACCCCGCGTAGCTAGGGCCATACGGAGCACCATAGCCGGCACCAGGAGGTGAACCATAGCCGACGCCATGACCAGCGTAGGGGGCGCCGTAGAGGGCACCGTAGGGAGCGCCATAGAAAGCACCGTAGGCGGCGGGGTCGTACGCATACGGTGGCGGCGGTGCATAGGGTGCCAGCGCGCCGTAGTTGGGGCGTAGAGCCGGTGAGCCGGGAGGAGCCAAGGACGTCGCCCCGGAAAACAAGGCTCCTGTCGATCTTCCTCCTTGGAGAAGGTTGGACAGGAACGGCGGGGCGAAGACGGACGCGCCCGTCCCGATCGGATCGGTGAGCGACGCAGGGGCCGAATAGGGTTCGGCGAGCAAGGTGGTGGCGGCGGACATAGTCGCCGCGCCGGAGAGGGCAGCGAGGGTAGCCGCGCCGGAGAGGGCAGCGGTGGCGGCGGTCTCGGAGGAAGCAGCGGAAGACGACATGGCTAGGTTAGGATCGCTAGATCGCATCGGATACCCCTCGTCACAAGTTTGCACCTCGATCTGTCGCTTGCATCTTCATCGGCTACCCCTCCAACTCCAAGGGATATCGGTGCTACGATCCCGTCTCCCACCGTGTGTTCACTTCACGACACGTTTACTTTGATGAGAATGTGTTTCCGTTTCACCAGGTACCCCCGGCTGTTCCTCCCGCCACTGGTGACGCGGGCTCCTCGACGCCTCTCCCAGGGCGCTCGCGCGCCCCTCTTGGCCCGCCCCCTGGCTTTGAGGCGCGCCCCCCGCATGCGGCGCCTCCTACACCCACGGCGCTAGAGCCCCCGGCAGCCTCGACGTTGGCGCCCGCGGCCCCCGCGGCTCCTCTGGCGCCCGCGGCCCCCTCGGCGCCCGCGGCCTCTTCGGCGCC
Source organism: Aegilops sharonensis (assembly GCA_904067115.1). Classification (NCBI taxonomy): domain Eukaryota; kingdom Viridiplantae; phylum Streptophyta; class Magnoliopsida; order Poales; family Poaceae; genus Aegilops; species Aegilops sharonensis. The sequence goes on from LR880967.1 coordinate 964,072,455, forward strand.
CGCGGCCCTCGCGCCCCCCTCGGCGCCCCCGGTCCCCTCGGCGCCTGTGGCCGGTCCGGTCACCCGCGTCCGTACGGGCGTTTTTCGCCCGAGCTCGCGCTACGCCTCCGATGACTATGTCCATGCGGCGTCCACCTCTGAGCCGTCGCTGTTGCCGTCCTCCGTTCGAGCCGCTCTTCGTGACCAACTCTGGATGGCTGCGATGCAAGAGGAGTTTGACGCCCTGTTGCGCAACCGGGCGTGGCAGCTTGTTCCCCGTCCCCGACACGCCAACGTGATTACCGGGAAGTGGGTCTTTAAACACAAGCTCCGTCCTGATGGTACCCTTGATCGCTACAAAGCGCGCTGGGTCGTTCGTGGCTTCCGACAGCGTGTTGGCATCGACTTCACCGACACCTTCGCTCCGGTCGTCAAGCCCGGCACGATACGCACGGTTCTCCACCTTGCGGTCTCCCATGCTCGGCCGGTGCACCAGATGGACGCCTCCAACGCCTTCCTCCATGGTCACCTCGAGGAGCAGGTCTTCTGCCAGCATCCCACCGGGTTTGTTGACCCGGAGCTTCCCGACCATGTGTGCTTGCTTTCGCGGTCCTTGTACGGACTCAAGCAGGCTCCACGCGCTTGGTACCAGCGCATCGCGGCGTTTCTCCACCAGCTTGGGTTCCGCTCCACCCGTTCGGACGCCTCGCTCTTCGTCTATCATCAGGGCTCTGACACGGCCTACTTGCTGCTCTATGTCGACGACATCATCCTGACGGCATGTACGGCTGGTCTCCTCAATCAGCTCACGGCTCGTCTTCGCGCTGAGTTCGCCATCAAGGACTTGGGTCCTTTGCACTACTTCCTCGGTGTCGAGGTGGTGCGCCGTCCGGATGGCTTCTTCCTTCATCAGCGAAAGTATGCTCACGAGCTCCTCGAGCGCGCTGGCATGCTTAACTGCAAGCCCGCCGCTACGCCTGTTGATACGAAGGCCAAGCTTTCTGCTACGGATGGTTCTCCTGCTTCGGATGCTGCCTTCTATCGGTCTATCGTTGGTGCTCTCCAGTACCTCACTCTGACTCGACCGGAGATCTAGTATGCCGTTCAACAGGTGTGTCTTCGTATGCATGCTCCTCGAGACGTTCACTGGGCTGCCGTCAAGCGGATTCTCCGCTATATCTGTGGCACAATGGATCCTGGCGTCACGCTTCACGCCTCCGCTGACACCGTCCTCACCGCCTACTCCGATGCAGACTGGGCGGGCTGCCCTGACACTCGTCGCTCCACTTCGGGCTATTGTGTCTATCTTGGACCCTCACTCATCTCGTGGTCGTCCAAGCGGCAGCCGACAGTCTCTCGTTCCAGTGCTGAGGCTGAGTATCGTGCAGTGGCCAACGCCGTCGCCGAGTGTTCGTGGCTTCGCCAGCTGCTTCAGGAGCTCTCTTGTCCTATTGACCGTGCCACGGTGGTCTACTGCGACAACGTCTCGGCGGTCTACCTCTCCGCTAACCCGGTGCATCATCGACGGACCAAGCATATTGAGTTGGATATTCATTTTGTTCGGGAACAGGTGGCCCTTGGCCANGCACTGCGTGTTTTTTTTGGACACGCATTTTTGGGCATCTGCTAACCCAATGTTAGGTCCGGCGCGCTATATTAGAATTATGTGTCCAGCAACAATATTCAAATTACAAGGAATTACTAATATTCGGAATACCTCATTATAGAATTAGACATGTATTTGTGCATGGAATTACTTTGTCTGATTATCATAGAATTATCACTTGTTGGAACGTACTTAAGTTTTATATGCTTAAGGAAGCTAGTCAATTATCAGTGGAATACAGTATACTATTTATATTGGAAAGACTATCCGGGTACACTGACGTTTGGAAGGAGCTAGATCGTATAATTAGATTACAACCCTAATGTTAATCCACATAGGAATTTACACTCTATTATGGTGCGTTGCTCACAAGCGCGTGCTTCGGGGACATAACGGGTAGAATCCGTTAACATACAAATATGATCGTGGTTGGTAATTTGATCTGGACTCTATCCCGGGAACTAGTGGAAAAACTAGCAATCTTATATCTGTATAAGAGGTGGACTCTTTGGAAAGACAGTATAAAAAGGTCTCTACCCCTAGCCTCAGATATGCGAATTGTGAGCGGCACCACGGATAAGTGCAGAGGAATAGGGGGTATGTTGAGTATATGTGTTATGTGTATATTGTGTATTGAGCCCACCTCCTAGGTTCTTGTATAGTTGAGGTCCGTGACCCACCTCTGTACATCATATATACGTGCCTATGCACGACGAGTAATACATCGTGCAATTCCCACATCTTACAGGGAGTATAGCATCTCTCGCTCCTGAAGAATCCCCCTCCCCCCGTGTAGCTACTGCACCGGCCCATTTTTCGTGTTTTATTTTATTCGCTATGTTTTGCTATCGACGCTTGTGGTTTTGTTTAGTCACTGTACTAGTTTTTTCTTCATTTTTTAGTTTCTTTTATTATTTCTCTTTGTTTTTTGTGTGTGTTCACTTGCTTTGTTCGTCGGCTAAGGAGCGCATGTTGCGGTGGCAACATGGCTTATGTTCGAAATGTCTGGTTGCAAAACCTTCGAGTGCCTCATGGGCCAAGCACTCGTCGTGCAAACCTTCGCGCGCAACATGATCCCTTTTGTAAACCTCCAAGCACAACATGACCCATGTTGCAAACCTCATCAGAGGAAGAAGAAGCTAGCTTCTATTTCTAGATATGCGTTTCTGCTTTTCCAAAATGGCGAATTTACATCTCATTTTTGGACTGGACTGCCGTGTAGGTGTAGGTGTAGTCAAGATCCCTTTGGCCAGTAACCAACGAATCCATAGCTGCTGCTTGCTGCGAGGGATGGCCGGAAGCAGCCTGTGGGTAGTTGGATTGGCTTCCCTTCTTGCATTCCCTGGGATATTCGTCTCCGTCTCCGTCCAGGCCAGCCCGGGAGATGCTGATCCGCACTACATGTGAGGTGACGCACACACACACACACTTCTTGACTCATCTCCTGTTGCTGTTGCACATGATGTACCATTGCACCAGGTTGCTGTTTATTTTCCTATGCTTGATTCCAGGCCTTGCTGGATAAGTTGGTTCTGGAATTTTGCAGTTTTTCTAATAAGAAAGGGGCCCAAGCTGGGCAGTGGTTCATGATTATTGCTTGTAATTCTAGTCTAGTAATTAAATCTCAGATATATCGTACGTAGTACTAGCATTATTCATCTTCTATATATATACTAGAGGCTAACACACGCTTCGCTGCACCGTTCTTCACTCATCGGAGAATTCTTTCATATCTAGTAGATTATTGCAATCGGTTGTTTTGTTTGGATTTTATCTATGTTAACTTGTCTTTAAATTATATTCTGGCAGTATCTTTTTGTTCGTATATCATGTCAGGTTGATGTTGAAGATAGTATTTGTTCTGAGAGGAGAATTGAGTTGTTGGTGCGTGGTTGTGGTGTCTTTATACTTTTCGGCCTCGTTGTTAGTCAGCGTTAGTCGTTTGAGCATCTTTAGAGTTCCTGTTCCACCATGAAACCGTGGAATTGTTGTTATAATGCTCACATGGGCCGGCCCATGAAGCTCTCACTCGCTTAGCTTTTTTCTGCTTGCCCCACTAATAAATTGGCTGTCTTTCTTAATTTTGAAAAAAATGAATTGATGAAAAGATGTTCAAGGATTAAAAAAAAGTATTCAAATTAAATGTTAAAATACCACGAATTTTAGAAAATATTCATGATTTTTTTAAAATACACAAGTTAAATATGTTTTTCAAAATTTAGAAAGTTAAGAAACTTTAAAAATGATCGTGAAATATCCAAAAATGTAATAAATATTACTGAATGTAAATATGTGAATTGTAATTAGTTTTTTTGATTAACGTTCACAAATTTTAATAAGAGCTCATGAATTAAAATGTGTAAAAGTTAAAAAGAGAAGGAGAAATAAAACTAAACAATGCACAACCTTACATGTATGACCCTCAGCAATCCCACAACCCTGGAAGAACCAGAATGCTTCAAATCTTGGGAGTTTTCAAAAATTTAAAATGTGCACAAACTTGAAAAATGATCGTGAAATATCCACGAATTTAATAAATATTAATGAATCTAAAAATGGGAACTGTAATTATTATTTTTATTTTTAATGTTCACAAATTTTAATAAGCACTCGTGAATTAAAATGTGTAAAAGAATATAAATGAGAAGGAGAAATAAAACTAAACAAGACACACCTTACAAGTAGGCCCCTTAGCGGTCTCATAAACCTCGAAGCACCAGAATGCTTCGTCATCTTACCTAGTTGGTTAAAAATATTGAATCTCTTTTTCTATCTCCAAATTGTGATGTCTTTGCCTTGTTGGTACTGGAATCCATAATTGACTATCCTACAGTTTGATTGGTTGCAAATATCTCAACTGGAAAACTGGACACTGTCGATCTAAGATGGTTAGTATTTGACTTCGCCTTGACAATGGAACAATAGAACCTTAAAGTATTGTGGATGCGTTCTTTTTAGAATAGAAGAAACACAATTTGTATTCATGGCCGACAGATGAACAATTAGTCAAGTTTGAGCTACACACACTCTACTTTCTACTACAGTTAGTAAATTGGTAGAAAGGTGGATTCAGTTAAGTGGATCCAGAGACAAACACTCAGATGGAGGGAATAATGTGTGAAAAAAAGGTGCCGTACTTTGAGTTACACAATTTCGTCTCCCATTTTACATCCTTTAGATTAGATGCACAAAGATTAAGTGGTGATACACGATTGGTATTCATGCTAAATTAGTCCGTGTTGAAAATCATATGAGATTTGAGTGATTTGAGCTAGGGATTTGAGGGAGCATGAAGAAGAGGATTTGGGAAAACTCTGGATCGTTCCACACCGATCCCTTCTCTTTGTACTCATTTATATTTGTTTGTACAATTTACATTTTAGTCCCTAAGAAGTCATCTAATTATAGTATTCATACACCAACACTCCCCCTCAAGATGGGGCAAATATATCGTACAGACCCATCTTGCTACAAAACATGGAAAATATTTTTTCTGGGAGTCCTTTGGTAAGAACATATGCTACTTGACTTGCTGAAGTTATATATGGAAGGCAAACGACTCCCCTATCAAGCTTCTCCTTGATGAAGTGACGATCAATCTCTATGTGCTTGGTCCGATCATGTTGAACAGGGTTATTAGCAATGTCAATAGCAGCTTTGTTGTCACAGTATAGCATCAGAGGCTTGTACCTATACAACCTCAACTCTGCTAAGAGAATCTGCAACCATAATAACTCACATATGCCATGAGCCATGGATCTAAACTCAGCCTCCGCAGTAGATCGAGCCACTACACTTTGTTTTTTGCTTCGCCATGAAACTAGGTTCCCTCCAACAAATGTGCAGTAACCTGACGTTGAGCGCCGATCATCAAGAGAACCTGCCCAATCGGCATCAGTATAGCATTCAACTTGCAGGTCCCCTTGTCTCGTATATAAGAGGACTTTTCCTGGGCACCCCTTCAGATATCGCAGTATCCTAATCACAGCTTCCATATGAGCTGACTTTGGGTCATTCATATATTGGCTAACTACACTCACAACAAAGGCAATATCTGGACGGGTATGAGACAGATATATCAACCTTACAACAAGTCTTTGGTAGCGTTCCCGATCAACCGGTGTCCCTGCATCACTACTTAACCTATGATTTTGTTCAATAGGTGTAGCTACAGGTCGACAACCAAGCATACCTGTTTCCTTGAGTAGATCCAAGATATACTTCCGTTGTGAGAGGAAGATACCCTTTGATCCTCGTGAGACCTCTATACCAAGAAAGTATCTTAGTTGTCCCAAGTCTTTCACTTCAAACTCCTGTGCAAGGTGATGTTTCAGACCTGCAACATCTTTGGAATCATCTCCAGTAACCACAATGTCATCTACATACACTATAAGGATTGCCACTCTGCCATCAGTGTGCTTATAAAATAGTGTATGATCGGCATTGCTTTGAAGATAACCCCTTTTTAGCATGGCTTGTCCAAACCGATCAAACCAAGCTCGTGGTGACTGCTTTAAGCCATACAAAGAGCGATGCAAGCGCATCACCTTTCCAATAGTTTGACTCGACTCAAACCCAGGTGGAATATGCATATATACCTCCTCTTGAAGATCACCATGAAGGAAAGCATTCTTCACATCCATCTGATAAATATCCCAACCTAGGTTTACAACACATGATATTAGCGTCCTTATTGAATTCATCTTTGCCACTGGTGCGAAGGTCTCTTCATAATTGATTCCATATGTTTGTGTGTAGCCCTTTGCAACAAGGCGTGCTTTATATCTCTCCACCTTACCCTCAGGAGTGTGCTTAATAGTGAAGACCCACTTACATCCTACAGGTTGCTTGCCTGGTGGTAGATCCACGAGCTCCCAAGTCTCATTCTTCTCCAAGGCTTTCATCTCATCAAGCATTGCTTCCATTTTGGGTCCTCTATAGCAGTTTTCCAATTAGATGGTGTGGACACAGAGTCTAAAGAGGCAATAAAGCTTTTTAATGGTGAACTACATTAATCATAGGAAATGAAATTTGCTATGTCATGTTTAGGTCCAACAAAATCTTTGAGGCGTCCTGGGATGTTTCGATTTCTAATTGGTTTCCTCAAAGCAATAGGTTGACCATCTTGAGGAGTATGAGTAGATAATTGGCTATCACTTTGCCCTGCGGTGCTAATAGGAGCAATGGAACTAGAAGAGTTAGTGTTAGTACCTGGGTCCTCATGCATGGTAAGCTCACCCTCTTGAGAAGGAAGTGAAGTATTTTCCATTGTATCTTGTACGTCTCCATGACCAGAACCATTAATACACCCATCATTATTTGTCTCCTCCCCCTGATTTTGAGCATTATCAAGAATGGGTAAACCACCTGAAGTGGAAACAAGAATAGGGCTTAATGGAGGGCCTCCATCATCACTCTCCCCCTCTTGTTGCACTTCAGGTGGGGATAAGGCAATGTCAGTGTCATTTGTTGGTCCATAATATGATTCATGTTCACGGAACGTCACATCCATGCTCACAAAAAAGCGACGCTCCGAAGGACACCAACATCTATAACCCTTTTGGGAGGTAGAATAACCCATGAAAACACATTTGAGAGCACGGGGGTCTAATTTTCCAACAGAGTTCCTATAGTCGTGCACAAAGCAAACACACCCAAAGACCTTCGGAGGAACTACAAAATCATTAGATTTCAAGAGACGCTCAACAGGAGTCTTATGACCAAGAACCCGAAGAGGCATACGGTTTATCAAATATGTTGCAGTTTTTATTGCTTCCCCCCTGAAAGTGCGTTATATCGACTAGAGGGGGGGTGAATAGGCGATTTTTATGAATTCTTCAATGAGGAATTTGCCGGTGAGGAAATTCCTAAGTGAAGAACTACTTGCGCGGAATAAGTACTCAGAAGTAAGCATAAGAGAATGCGGACATGGTCATCATGATGAAATGAAGACAATCAAAGAGTACAGAAAGCGTAAACACAGGATAGCACAAGATGAAGACAAACAGACTGAAGAAATTGAACTGAGGAAATTGAGAAAGTCTTCAGTCAAAGTCTTCAAACACAGATATTAATGAACGCTCAACACAGTAATGAGGAAATGAAAGGGTTGAGGAAATAGAACCAGTAAGGTTGGTGAAGACAATGATTTGGTAGACCAGTTCCAACTGTTGTCTCAGTTGTACGTCTGGTTGGAGCGGCTGAGTATTTAAACTCGAGGACACACAG
>LR880967.1:964097927-964125626 GCA_904067115.1 Aegilops sharonensis
AGCATCACATGGAAATTTTTCCTTAGTATTTCCTCGACCCCCTTTAACAGTGCGGTGTTTCCTATGACTCAAGAAAGAGAAAAACGAAACTACGAAAACAAAAGTCTTCACGCTTCATGTTCCTCAAATGAATACCAAGTCTTCAAGGTCACACCAATTTCTTCACTTTCAAAGTCTTCAGAAAGTCTTCAGAATATCAAAGTCTTCAGTCGAAGAACTTCATTTTTAGGGGTCGACTTTCTCTGTAAATATCAAACTCCTCATAGACTTATAGGCCTGTGTACACTCATAAACACATTAGTCCCTTAACCTATAAGTCTTCAATACACCAAAATCACTAAGGGGCACTAGATGCACTTACACCCCCAAAGAAATTTAGGCACATTCATTGTAAACATAAGTGAGCGTGCAACCCCAAGCAGATGTCTGTTTTTACGCTCTGCAACACCATTTTTCTATGGAGTGTTAACATAGGTCGTTTGATGTTCAATGCCATTTGAGGCAAGGAACTGTCCAAATTCTTGGTTGACATATTCAGTTCCGTTATCTGAACGCAAAGTTTTAATAGTTGCCCCATGTTGATTTTTAATAAGAGCACATAGATCTTTAAAAACCGAGAACACGTCACTCTTACGCTTCAAAAGATAAAGCCAAGTGTAACGACTAAAGCAATCTATAAAAGTTACAAACCATCGATGTCCAGAAATGGAGTGAACCTCACAGGGTCCCCAAACATCAGAGTGAATCATTTCAAATGGTTTGTCACTCCTTAAACCTATACTAGGATAGGAACCCCTTGTATGTTTAGCCAATTCACAAGCATCACATACCAGGAGCTTCCTGGGAGACAGCTTAAAAAGAGAAGGGTAAATACGAGATAATGCCACAAAAGAAAGATGTCCGAGCCTGCGATGGTGTAGTAGTAGTTCTTGACTAGGAGACAGACATGATGCAAAAGCAACTTCATAACTTCCTTCATCAAGATAGTAGAGTCCATCATGCACGGTCCCAGTCGCCAACAATCTCCCTGTGTCTATCTCCTGAAAAGCACAACAGGTAGGATCAAACCAACATCTACAATTAAGGGATTGAGTAATAGAGCTAACGGACAAGAGATTGACTGGAAATTTTGGAACATGTAGGACAGGGGATAAGGACAATGTCTTAGTGCACCTGACAGATCCACGTCCTGTAATAGGTGCCATGGATCCATCAGCTACACGTACCTTGTCCTTACCAGAACAAGGTGTATAGGAAGTGAATAAATTCGAGACTCCTGTCATGTGGTTAGTAGCTCCTGTATCAATAATCCAAGATTTTGGTTATGCTCGAGAAGTGTGGACCTGATGATTTGGCATACCTTGGTCAGAAGTGACATGAAGGCTAGACTCAACTTTAGATGAACCTTGAGAGGAAGAGGAGCCTTCTGAGAGTCTAAGCTTGGAAGTGAAATCCTCAAGAGCTCGCACATCTACCACTGGCAGCTCCCTGGTGGATGTAGTGAGATTAGCATGTATTTTACTTGCTCCCTGAACTCCCCCTGGCCGAGACTTCCCTTTTTCCCACCAAGATGGATAGCCATGCAGCTCAAAACACATATCCTTTGCGTGTCCGGTCCTTTTGCAATGGTTGCAAAATAGTTTGCTTTTATCTATTTTACCAAACGGCCTTGGAGCATGACGAGCTTGTATGGATAGGGCTGCACGTGCATCTGAATTTTCCTGACCATGCTCCTTGGGTTGAATAAGACGAGTCTCCTCCTCAATCACACTAGAGATGATATCGTCAAGGCTTAGCCATTCAGTTTTGGAGAATATTAGCTGACAACGGAGGTCAAATTCCTGATTCAGGCCATCAAGGAAGAGCTTGCCCACAAATGGTTCAAACCAGGTATGGTGAATAGCCATGTCATTCTTGTCAACAGGTTGAAATGGATGGTAATAATGCAACTCCCTGTACAATCTCTTTATCTCACCAGCATACCCAGTCACTGATTTTGAGCCTTGCTTTAAGTGAGTCAACTCCTGCATGATGCGAGTAGCCTGCATCTTATTTGATTTTCCTGAGAATTGCTTCTCCAAAGCTCTCCACACTTCAGATAGAGTGGTCATAGTCTCAACTTGCTCTCGAATTGATGGTTCCATGCTTCCTAATAACCAGACCAACACTCTGTCATTGATCTGTTTTGTGCTAGTGCCACTTTCATCAGCACTAAGCAATTCTTCGTAACCATGAGAACTCAGGATTAACTGCGCATGTCGTGCCCAACTAATGTAATTGCCCGGTCCAGCCAACTTTACCGGATTAGGATCAAGCGCATACTTGACTGCTTCAGGAACCAATTTGAGTTGTTGTTGCTGCTCAAATACTTTGCTAAAAATTTCATATAACTTATCCACACTACTATCCCTGAATTCTCCTTGCTTGGATCTGCCATGATTTACCACCACCAAAAGAGCGAGTCACAATGGACTTCTTTTGCAGCACTCCACCAGCAACAACACACAGGCAGCACAAAAGCAGAGTACTAGCAGAGTTGATGTCAACTAAATGTACTAGTACTCTCGAATGCACACAAGCAGCAGAAGTATTTTAATCCGGCTACCAATCATAGATGAGATATACGACAACACTAATCACAGTTGACCAAAAGCAACCACAATCAGCAACAACAAGCCAGCTTACTCCTTCGGCAGGAACAGCCGAACAGTCGCACCAAGCAGTTTCCCAGCGTCAGAGTACGGCAAATACCAGGAGTACGCTCAGCCACACCGGACGGCGGTCGGCACGCAACAGGCAGCAGTAGACCAGTCGCGGCGCTCCTTGCCGCAGCTTTGAGATAACCTCGTAGGTCCCGGCAGCAGCTCGAGTGCGCAGCAATCACCATCGATAGCCGCAAATCACGGCGACACAGCACGGCAATAGGTTGAAATCACAGCAAAAAAAAACAGAGAAGATTAACCTGCTCCGATGCCATGTTGAAAATCATATGAGATTTGAGTGATTTGAGCTAGGGATTTGAGGGAGCATGAAGAAGAGGATTTGGGGAAACTCTGGATCGTTCCACACCGATCCCTTCTCTCTGTACTCATTTATATTTGTTTGTACAATTTACATTTTAGTCCCTAAGAAGTCACCTAATTACAGTATTCATACACCAACAGTCAGTCACACTTATATTAGATAGACAGAGACACCGCAGGTCAGACAACTTATTATTAGATTTAGAGGAGCACTAGCTAGAGGTTGTTAGATGCAACTCTGGTTACCATACTATACTACCACACCTAGTCACCTACTTAAGGGCAATTTGAAAGTGTATAAACATATCATACCTATTGTGGCAATATAATGGTTGTTACTATATGTTTGATCCTTCCGTGTTATTTGACGGTGCTACGGCGGGCTTACGCCAGCTTGAACCATTTTCATTATAGATAAGATTGAGATACAACACGACGATTACAACAGATATCACTTGACACATAGGAGAAGGAACCTGGAACAACAGAATAGAAGATGGAATAAGGAACAACAGAAAAAGAACCAGAAGCGAACTATGACAAGCAACCAACACCAAGAACTTAGCATCCATCACCACCAGTGGACCGAGAAGAGCGGGAACTAGCTTTATTGGATCCGTCGAAAGGACATCCGCCACCGAGAAGACGTAGAGAAGAAGTTGCCTGCTACCATGCGATCTCTGCACCTTGAAGAGCTAGGAGATCGTAGCCACCATCGAAGAGCATCCTGCTGCCTAGGAACGCCGCGGCAGAGAAAGCCACAGACCGTGCCGAAGGGCAATTTTCCGCCGAGATAGCCCTACACCTCCTCTGAGCCACACCACGGCCACCATCACAAATAGAGAGAACCATAGTACTCCGCAGGCCACCAAACCTCAAAAGCCATCGAAGGGTGCCGAACACCGAGACCTCACCGCTGCCACGAGCCCCCAAAAGAGAGGTCAACCATCAGCATAGGATGACCAAGGTACTGGTTGCCGCCACAGAGCACCTCCACCGCCACCGCCCTACAAACCAGCAACCTGAACCAACACTCCAGCCCAGACATCAAACGACCAACCGCGGATCCCTGGATCCTGAAACGACGCCCCCAAGGGGGAAACAACATTGAAGATGTCGTCATCGTCCGATCCAGAGAAGGATCTGAGACTTTCGCCCGAAGCACAGAGAAATAGCCGGCAACGGTAGCTCCCCAATGATGCCTTCACGAAGGGACACGGCGCCGGGAGACGTCGTCATCATTGTTGCCGACGAGGTCGGCAATAGGCTTTCGCCCGAAGCATCCCAGCCCGGCCGACTCCGCAAACGCCGGCCGCCGAGTCCGGCAGCGCTAGACCTTCCCCTCTCCTGCCAGTTCACGGCGAGCGTCCCCGCTTGGTCCAACAAGAGTCATCCGCAAACACAGCCACTCACCTCGAGCACCTGCACAGACAGAGTTGGTTCTGTCTCGGCTGCCACCTGCACCCAACCCCTCACCACCGGCCACAACACCACACGCCTACCCCGCCGACAGCAGCCACCACCGACCCCCCAGCCGCAACGATGGAGAGCACCAGCCGTGCGAGCCACCACCCCAGAGGGGTCCAGATCTGGGCGAAGAGAGGCACCCAGACCAGGCATGGCAGTCACCAGGGTCACCGCCATGGCCTGCTCACCACGCTGCGCTGACCACCGCACCCGCCTACGCCACCAGCCCCCAGTCGCGACGGCGGGGACCGCCGGCCAAGGGAACGGGCCGCCGTCCGAAGGGAGCCGGATCTGGAGCTCCCCTGGGCAGAGCGGCGTCGGATCCTTGGAGACCCAGCTGCCCATGCCTCCGCGCCGCTCACGCCGGCGCACTACGCCACCATTGCTGGTGCGCGCCCCCGACCGCCCGCGCCCGCCCGCGAGTCCCCGTCGCCAGCCAGCGTCCCGCGCCGCCACGCCTGGAGAAGAGGAGGGAGAGCCGCTCGCGAGTCCTTCGTGTTACTTCATTGTGAAATACAGTATGTTTTTGTTCTCGTACTGACGTGACTGAAATTATTTATGTTAAGGATTGCTATAATGGTTGTTAGTTGTTACAATATAATTGATCCTTTCTTGTTACTGTTAGGTTGATCTCTCTCCCGTTCGAGCCCAACGGGTCGAACGGGCCCTTGCATCGCGCTTTGATCGGGGGCGCCCAACCAAACCATGGTTGGTGGGCCCCTGTCGCCAGCGCAATATAAAGAGGTGGGGTGCCGGTGCACGAATCACTAGCCTACACCGATCCAAAGGATCTAACAGTTACTTCATTGTGACTTGTGAGATATGTCTTTGTTTCTTGCTGACTTGGCTGAAATACTGGGTTAGTACTCCCCTCCCACTCCAAAAGAAGGCACACACTCTTTTTGGAAGTCAAGTTTGACCATGAATTTAACTAATAAAATGTGGGTTTTGTGTCACAAAAATTAAACCATTAAATTTGTATCCGAAAAAAACATAGATGTCTTTTTACACGTTTGTTTGTTTATGAAAATTGTAACGAACAAACTCATTTTTGCAGCAGTTGATGTGCATCTACTGATCACCTTTAGCTAACTATTGTGACATGGTTGCCTCATTTATTGTTGGAAAATTTTCTTTTTATCGGCCTTGATTTGTGCCACATATTGTAGAACCATTGGTTAGGAGTTATACATTGTGTTAGTGGCTGTACTTCATTATGATGTTACACTGTTTAGAAGTTTCTGGTGACTTGCGTCGTGATTGACCTGCAGAACTTGTGTGGGGGAGTGTCAGAATACGGGGATTATTGGAAGCAACATCGTCACTCACTGCCAGTCCCGGGAGAACGACAGCACATCTGCTGGATGTTCTTGGTACACACAGGTGGCCCTTCGCATGCAGTGGAAGCAACTAAACTGTATGACAGACTGCCGTTACTACTGCATGATGCGAAGAGAAGAGGAACGGCGATTAGGTGGCCTGAGCCCTGTTCAATATCACGGAAAATGGCCCTTCAGACATGTTTCTGTCTTCCAGGCATGTCACATTTGGCTTGTATGTTGATGAGTAGTGATACTAGTATTTCACCATGATGACTAGCACTCACTTGTTTGCCATGTACTCCCTCTGTAAATTAATATAAGAGCGTTTAGATAACTAAAGTAGTAATCTAAACACTTTTATATTAGTTTATCGGATGGAGTATTTATCACGAGCCCCTTTCGGCTGCACTGTCTGCTCTCAACCTATTGATGCACTTCACTGGCTGGCTTTCATTCTTCCTGCTAGTGAAATACAGATTACCTCTTAGACCTCAGACGAAGAGGACGTACTACGAATATACTGGCTTATGGCATATCTATGCAATATTATCAATGAATGCATGGATCGAGCTTTGTATTCCATACCAGGTGCGCATTTGCTCAGTCAAAGCTTTGGCATGCTGTCATTTTTTTTGAAAAGGAGGATCTCCCCGACCTCTGCATCAGAGCGATGCATACGGCCATCTTATTAAACCAAATAAATAAGTTTCAACAAGGTCTCAAAGTCTCTAACTGAATAAAGTGAACAAAAGCTCACACAGAGCTAAAATGGGCTAGAAACACAAACTAGCCAAATAAAGGACGCCACAACCGGCTGGCTAAAGAGATATAGGTAAACTAATTGCCTATCCTATTACATGAACGCCATTCAAACCGGTTGAAGATATCCCGAGCTACCATCTCTCAGCGGATAGATCCAGTAACCAAATGCTCCCTGGCCTCCATCGGAGTGAGTAGCGACCACGAACGGATCAATGTCGTGGCTCGGAAAATAACCTGCAAAAATGAATACGTGATGTTCTGTTAAAAACCAAATCATTTCTGCAATTCCAGATAGTCCATAGCAAAGCGCATACTCCAACACGAATATGTCTCGCTAAGTCGGGCTCAATCCCATTAAGCCATGTCCCAAATAACGTGTTGACAGAATTCGATGGAGTAATATTAAAAGCAATGTGGACCGTCCGCCAAAGAACTTTGGCTAGCGGGCAATCAAGAAAAAAGTGCTTGATCGTCTCATCCCGATCACAGAAACTACACCTAGTAGGTCATGTCCAATTACGCTTTGTCGGGTTGTTCTTGGTTAAAATAACTTGTTTATGGACAAACCAAATAAACACTTTTATTTTCAATGGAACTTTGACAGCCCAAACATGCTTGGAGGTAGGAATGAAGCTCGAATTGATAACATCAATATACATTGATTTAACTATGAATACTCCAGACCTAGTAAGCTTCCAGCGTAATTCATCGGGTTGTTGAGAAAGCTGAACGTCCATCAGTCTCCTAACTAGACGGAGCCATTCTTCCCAACGATTGCCCGCTAGCGACCGCCTGAACTGAATATTAAGGGGGATAGATTGAATACCGTTGCAACGAACACCTCACGTCGTTGAACAATACGATATAAAGACAGGTATTGAATGGCCAAGGTGTCTCTCCGAGCCAAGTATCCTTCCAGAAACGTGTACTAGCACCGTTGCCAAGGTTGTTAGAATCGTGATCATGAATCGGATCGGAGCTCTGATGATAGGATCGCAAATCGTAGAATCTTAACTATCAGGATCGTAGAAACGTAGATTCTATGAACCAAAATCGTAGAATCAAAGGGGTTAGTTTGGATCGTAAAGTCGTAGAATCGTACAACAGAATCGCGATTCTGACAACCTTGACCGTTGCCAATAATAAACTTTGTCCTATTAAACAAGGATTGTTTGACTTTCATCAGTCCTTACCAGAAAGGCGAGTCAGTCGGCCTGACTGTCACCTGGGACAAAGTTTTGGTCTGAAGGTACTTGCTACGAAGGATTTGCGCCCACGTGGCAGCATTCTCACTGGACAGCTTCCACAGCCACTTACTGAGAAGGCATCTGTTCTTAACTTCAAGATTCTCAATACCAAGACCCCCTTGGTCTTTCAGTCTACAGATGATATCCCATTTAGCTAGCCGGTATTTTCTTTTTAGTTCATCAACCTGCCAAAAGAAACGCGATCGATAAAAGTCCAGTCTTTTCCTGACTCCAACTGGGACTTCAAAGAACGACAAGAGAAACATAGGCATACTCGTGAGCACCGAATTTATCAGAATTAATCGGCCTCCGTATGACATGAGCTTGCCCTTCCAGCAACTCAGTTTCTTTTCAAATCGGTCTTTGATGCACTTTCATTCTCTGTTTGTCAGCTTACGGTGGTGGATTGGTATACCTAGGTACGAAAAAGGTAAAGCCCCCAAATCACACCCAAACAATTGCCTATAAGCCTCTTGTTCATCCTTGGCTCTACCAAAGCAGAACAACTCGCTCTTGTGAAAGTTAATCTTTAACCCGGTCAATTGTTCGAAGAGGTATAACACCAGCTTCATATTTCTCGCCTTGGCCAAGTCATGCTCCATAAAGATGATTGTATCATCAGCGTACTGAAGGATGGATACACCTCCGTCAACAAGATGAGGTACCAAGCCACCTACTTGACCATTCTCCTTAGCCCTCCCTATCATAATTGCTAACATATCAACCACAATGTTAAACATGATAGGGGACATCGGATCTCCTTGTCTTAGGCCTTTATGTGTCTGGAAGTAGTGACCAATATCGTCATTCGCTTTAATTCCAACACTCCTTTTTTGCGTAAACGATTCAACCTGGCGGCGCCTGGCTTCATCAAAACCTTTCATACGCAATGCCTGTTGAAGGAATGGCCATTTGACTTTATCGTACGCTTTCTTGAAATTCACCTTAAAAACTACTCCATCTATTTTTTTTGAATGGATTTCATGGAGCGTTTCATGAAGGACGACCACCCCTTCAAGGATGTTTCTGTCCGGCATGAAAGCAGTTTGGGACTGTTGCACCACAGAATGCGCAATCTGTGTGAGCCTATTAGTCCCGACCTTGGTGAAGATTTTGAAACTAACATTGAGAAGGCAGATCGGCCTGAACGTGATCGATAAAAGTCCAGTCTTTTCCTGACTCCAACTGGGACTTCAAAGAACGACAAGAGAAACATATGCATACTCGTGAGCACCGAATTTATCAGAATTAATCGGCCTCCGTATGACATGAGCTTGCCCTTCCAGCAACTCAGTTTCTTTTCAAATCGGTCTTTGATGCACTTTCATTCTCTGTTTGTCAGCTTACGGTGGTGGATTGGTATACCTAGGTACGAAAAAGGTAAAGCCCCCAAATCACACCCAAACAATTGCCTATAAGCCTATTGTTCATCCTTGGCTCTACCAAAGCAGAACAACTCGATCTTGTGAAAGTTAATCTTTAACCCGGTCAATTGTTCGAAGAGGCATAACACCAGCTTCATATTTCTCGCCTTGGCCAAGTCATGCTCCATAAAGATGATTGTATCATCAGCGTACTGAAGGATGGATACACCTCCATCAACAAGATGAGGTACCAAGCCACCTACTTGACCATTCTCCTTAGCCCTCCCTATCATAATTGCTAACATATCAACCACAATGTTAAACAGGATAGGGGACATCGGATCTCCTTGTCTTAGGCCTTTATGTGTTTGGAAGTAGTGACCAATATCGTCATTCGCTTTAATTCCAACACTCCCTTTTTGCGTAAACGATTCAACCTGGCGGCGCCTGGCTTCATCAAAACCTTTCATACGCAATGCCTGTTGAAGGAATGGCCATTTGACTTTATCGTACGCTTTCTTGAAATTCACCTTAAAAACTACTCCATCTATTTGTTTGAATGGATTTCATGGAGCGTTTCATGAAGGACGACCACCCCTTCAAGGATGTTTCTGTCCGGCATGAAAGCAGTTTGGGACTGTTGCATCACAGAATGCGCAATCTATGTGAGCCTATTAGTCCCGACCTTGGTGAAGATTTTGAAACTAACATTGAGAAGGCAGATCGGCCTGAACTGCTCTATCCTCACAACATCCGTTTTTTTAGGAAGCAGTGTGATTGTTCCAAAATTCAAGTGAAATAAGTGAAGCTGTCCAGAGAACAGATCATGAAACATAGGTAAAAAATCCCCCTTAATAATGTGCCAGCACTTTTTGTAGAACTCGACCGGGAATCCATCCGGTCCAGGAGCCTTATTGTTTTTCATCTGTGCAATAGCATCAAACACCTCCTTCTCTGAGAACGGAGCAACCAGAATATCATTATCAGCAGCCGATAGTTGAGGCACATCCTCGGTCCTGGACTCATCGAGGGACACACAACTATCCTCCGGAGGTCCAAATAACTACTTGTAATACTTGGTTATGTAAGTTTTTAGGTTGTCCTGTCCTAAAATAGTTCCTTCATCTTGTTCAAGCTGAAAGATTCTCTTCTTTCTGTGCTTACCATTAGCAATCAAGTGAAAGAATTGAGTATTCGCGTCCCCCTGGACAACTTTGCGGACCTTAGCCCGCAATGCCCACTTCAATTCTTCTTCGCGGAGAAGTTCTTTCAACCTCTTCTTCGCCTCAATTTTAACCTGAAGCTCTGCTGGCTGCAAAATCGTGGATTCAGCCTTTAAGTCTAGGGTCTGAATAAGAGAAAGGAGCCTGTTCTTTTCAATCTTATACACCCCACTAAGGTGCTTAGCCCACCCCCATAAGAAACTTCTCAAATACCTAATCTTATTCTGCCAACGCTCGACAGAAGTCCTACCTCCTGCACCCTTAGCCCATTCCCTGGCAATCAGGTCCAAGAAACCTTCGCGTTCAAACCAGGCCATCTCGAAGGAAAAGGTGTTTTTGTTTCCCACGTGGTTCGGCTCCCCTAAGTCCACGAACAAGGGTGTGTGATCGGATATTCCACGCGAGAGGGCTTGTACCGTTACAAGAGGGAACTTCTGTTCCCACTCAACGCTCGCGAGAACTCGATCAAGCTTTTCATATGTCGGGTTTGGCATAGCATTAGCCCAGGTAAACTTTCTACCAGAAAGCTCTATCTCCCTCAGATCCAAGCTTTCAATAATGGCATTGAACATAAAAGACCACCTGCCGTCAAAATTATCATTATTCTTCTCCTCTCTCCTCCTAATGATATTGAAATCACCCCCAACTAAAATTGGAAGCTGCTCGGACCCACAGATTTGAACAAGGTCCGCCAAAAACTCCGGTTCGAACTCGGGCTGTGCGGCACCATATACCGCCACCAAAGCCCAGTTGAAACCATCAGCTTTAGACCTGACTCGAAACTTAACCGCGAAGTCGCCCATCACTACACTTTGGACTTCTAGCGAATCGCCTCACACCAAGCAAGATCCCACCCGATCTTCCTCGCGGAGGAAGACAATGCCAATCGAAATCAACACCGCCCGCAAGAGAGGTAAGAAACTGGGGCGCAAAATTTTCTCGACCAGTTTCCGAGAGAGCAATAAAATCTAATCAATGCTCCAGAGATGCCTCAGCAAGAAACCCTCTTTTAGCCAAGTCTTTCAGACCTCTACTATTCCAAAAGATTCCTTTCATAATTCATCATGAAATTTTTTGGTAGTCCGAATCCTAGCACTCCTACGAACCGCGGAATCGGGATAAATCTTCCGTTTCCACTTGTGCTTTGGTTTACTAGGTTCTTCCACCCGGTCCTCATAACCGGGCTCAGCGGTACTAACTACTGCATTATCTAGAGGTACATCATCATCCTCAGACTCATGGTTGGATGGTGCTAGACCCGCACACAGATTATCGAGCACTCTGACCCCCAACGCATCAATCTCATCATCATTCATGGGTTTTACCGCTGGCAGATTACGAATAGTCTCTAAGGCACGCTCCGCCTCCAAATCTAAAAGATCTTTCACCAAATTGGAAATTTCACTATCATTAGCCCCTAGCGAAACTCCTAATTGGTTTGCATTATTTATAATCTCCTCATTAGAAAAATGCAATAAAGAATTAGATATGTTGACGGACATACCAGTAGAGATCTCAGCATCACGAAGCTTGGCCGCCCTCATAGCGCACCTCTGTTGCATGTCATCAACCTCCGGAAGCTCCTGGATGCGAGCACTCATCCGTCTCCCCATCGAGACCGGGTCAGGGATCCCGCCGCAAGCAACGACCTCCTCCCTAGTAAAACCTCGCGCTGAATCCCGCAAAGGGTCAACCAAAGTTACCGGAGGAGGCGGCAGAAGGCCCCCATGCCCCTCGGACAAGTGACCCACACCGAGGCCCTGGGCCACGGGCAAGTCGGGAGAGAGGAGTGCGGGGGCCTCCTGCCCGAGCCCTCCTCCCGCTCCACCCCTCGGCCCAGAGGGAAGCCCTCCTCCCGAAGAAGAAGGAGGAACCAGGGCCACCTGCCCCCATCCCCCCGCCCCCCCCCCCCCCCCCGGCGCGGGGGGGCCCCCCCCCCCCCCCCCGGCGCGGGGGGGCCCCCCCCCCCCCCCCCGGCGCGGGGGGGCCCCCCCCCCCCCCCCCGGCGCGGGGGGGCCCCCCCCCCCCCCCCCGGCGCGGGGGGGCCCCCCCCCCCCCCCCCGGCGCGGGGGGGCCCCCCCCCCCCCCCCCGGCGCGGGGGGGCCCCCCCCCCCCCCCCCGGCGCGGGGGGGCCCCCCCCCCCCCCCCCGGCGCGGGGGGGCCCCCCCCCCCCCCCCCGGCGCGGGGGGGCCCCCCCCCCCCCCCCCGGCGCGGGGGGGCCCCCCCCCCCCCCCCAGCGCCACTGGATGCGTGGGCGCCGTCGCCGCGACCGGAGAAGAAGTAGCCGAGGCCACCTGCCTCGGACCACCTCTCCCAGAACCAGCCGACGTCATCGTGTCCGGCGTCGCCGGTGTCTGGATAGGGAGGAGAGAAGTCGAGGCCACCTGCCCCGAACCCCCTCCCCCAAGCACCACTTCGTATGCAGTCATCATCTCCGGAGCCTCAGCCGCAGGTAAAGCGAGGGAAACAGAAGCAACCACATAATAATATACTATTTGATATCTTGCTCAGCATCATTCATTCTTAATTTTGTAGGGATATTGACCTGACTGAGAAATTGGATTACTCTTCAGCTATGGCTGTACTTGGCTACTCTTTAATCCTTGCATTGCTAAGAATTTTTAATGTCAAGGAGGGGGCTACCAGGGTGATGTTTGCTGCACCTATTCCAGCATTTGTTACAACACACATCTTGTATCTTAACTTCTATGACCTTGACTACGGTGAAGTTCCTTTTTGCTTCTCCTACAGCATTTGATCTTTTGCATACAATATCTGTCTACCCTGCATATACAACATTAAATATTTTAACAATCTTGCAGCTGTTATTTTAACAATCTTTTCAGGATGGAACATGAAAGTCTGTGTGGCGATGGGTGCGGTTCAAATTGTCGCATGGGCAGTCTGGGCTGGCGTGACCCATCATCCGTCACGGTTGAAGCTTTGGGTCGTTGTGCTTGGAGGAGCTCTGGCTATGCTTCTTGAAGTGTTTGACTTTCCTCCATACAAGGGGTATGCCGATGCGCATTCGCTGTGGCACGCGAGCACCGTTCCCCTCACCTATCTTTGGTGGAGCTTCATTAAAGATGACGCAGATTTCCGCACCTCCACACTCACGCTTGTTAAGAAGGCCAGGTGAGTTAAAGGTGATTATGCTGCTAGGTCCTCTCAAGGTAACATCATGACGATGTCAGCAAAAGCTTGTGTTCCCTGGAATGAATGAATCGATGGATCGATCAGGAGAAATCATTTGTCTTTGAGGGTCCTGGTTTTGGTGTGCAAACTCAGCATCTTGTTTCTGCGGCTCCTGACTTGTGTTTTTGATTGATATATGAAGAATTGTTGTCTAATAGAAAGAGACTTTTCATCTTTTTTTTCCGTGCGTGTTGAAATGGTTCAGCTTATGAGTTCCAATATAAAGTAAAGCTTAGATGAACCTACCTGGCATTGCAGAATGAGCCGTCAAAGACGAGATATTTGTAGGGGCACATGATATCACCGAAAACGCTGAATGAAGCGGCAACAATTTTTCCAACTAAAAAAACAGAGTCAGGTTTATTATAGAGAAAACATACATGGGCCGAAGCACAGCTAAGCCCAACAACAGCCCTCCTCACTCACGTGGCCATCACCTAGACCACCACGCCAGCCCTTGTTCACGCCGCCGCATTCCTCACTTGCACTTGCGTTGCTGCTCTCACTCTTCTTCTTCTTCCTCTCGCTCCGCCGCACCGCGCCGGCCGACGACGGCAGGCAGGCAAGCGGTGCTCTTTCTCCTCCCCCATCCCTCATCGCGGCAAGCAAGCAAGCTCCTCTTCTGCTCGCGCCGGCAGACCCATCCCTCACCGCGGCAGGCGGCAGGCAAGCGGCTGCTATTATCCATTCCATCCTCCTACGCTACTACCCTAGCTAGCAAAGTAGCAATGGCAGATGAGTGCAAGGTTTCTGCTGTCAGTGTAGCTGACAAAGGGTCATTCTTGCTCAAGATGGATGGATGCTCAATAGGGAAGGAGCTGCTCAAGAATGGTGAGTACACAGCTTGTCCCCCTTCCAGTTTTGGAGGCCACAACTGGACTGTCAGGTACTCCCTCCGTTTCAAAATAGATGACCCAACTTTGTATTAACTTTAGTACAAAACTAGGTCATCTATTTTGGAACGGAGGGAGTATTATCCAAACGGTGATTTGCAAAACACGCGGATTTGATAGTTGTGCACTTGCTTCTTGATTCACTTCATGCCAATAATGTGAAGCTCAAGCTCAGATTTTGTCTACTTGACAAGGATGGGTTAGCAGTGGAGCCACACAGCTGCGATGTTACCTTCTGACGCAAAGGCTCAGCTTATGTCCTCATTTTCGACCAGGCTGCTGCCTGCTTTACAGGAATCGGCCTATCTGATAGATGACTGCTTCGCCATCAGGTATGATCTCACTCTAAGAGATACTATGGGTGAGCAGTTTGTCGAGGTTCCTCCCAGCGACTTGCACCTGCATTTCGGCAACCTCCTAGAGACCATGGATGGAGCCGATGTCACCTTTCTAGTCGGTGGGGACAAGTTCTCTGCTCATAGGATCGTGCTTGCTGCGAGGTCATCCGTATTCAAGGCGGAGCTCCTGGGCGCCATGAAAGAAAAAACTGATAGTCTGATTGAAATCCATGATATGCAACCTCATGTGTTCAAGTCCTTGCTCCATTTCCTCTACACCGACTCACTGCCTGATCTTGAGATCGAGATGACTAGCAGCAAAGGTGAAGATCTGGCGATGGCCGGGCATCTACTCGTGGCGGCAGACAGGTACAACGTATGTGATTCCAAGCATAGAGCTCTTGATGTTAGACTGTAAGCATGTTGTCCTGGCATACTGAATTTCCACCTGAATATGTTAGCATGAGCGTGGTATTTTCCGTTGAACTGGAAACCATAGCTGGTGCAGCCCATTCATAAGTGAGATACATATGTTAAAGTTTTTGCTATGTTATGCAAGGAAACTTCAACTCCTCCATGTCTCTATGCGGAGTTTTACCTTGCCTGATCTCATATATAGAGAGTGCACTTCTTTTCTTCCCTAATTAAAAGTTGTGTCCCTGAGTCAAGTATTGTTCATGCTTTTTGCAGGAAGTGAAGATATATCACTTGTGTCTCTGTCTCTTTTCTTATCATCTTCAGTGTGACACACATGGTCAATGTCTGAAATAATTTTTCCTTGTTAACGACGTATTGGCCCGCCTTTGGTTTGTTGCGATTCCAAGCATGGAGTTGTTGACGTTATTACTTGTTACTGCAAGGGGGGATATGTTGTCCTGACTAACTGAATTTCGACCTGAACATGTTAGTATGAGCGAGCGTGATATTTTGTGTTGAACTGAAGAAACCATAGCTCGCGCAGCCCAACTAAACAACAAGATCGATCGTATCTGCACACGCACATGCACTGAAACCTGAAGATCAAGCAAATCTTATGTACAAATTAACTCTGATGGCCATTCTTGTTGCGACCTGATCCAGTAAGACAAAATCTTCAGTGGCCATTCTTCTTCTAAGGATAGGACAGAGTTATGGATTTTTAGTGCAGTTGGTGGAACGAAACATACAACTTTGAGCAAGATAGACTAGAAGTAGAAGGTCTACCTTTTTTGGCTGATGGAAGATGGATCAGTTCAAGTGCCACTCTCATTCTCAATATCTAAAACTAGTCAGTCAGGACTCAGGACTCACGGACGAGTATTTAACAAAAAAACTACTTCCTCCGTTTCAAAATAGATGACCCAACTTTATACTAACTTTGTACTAAAGTTAGTACAAAGTTGAGTCATCTTTTTGAAACGGAGGGAGTATCACTTTTCGACCGAAAACTACCATTTTTCACAATTTTTTTTGCAAAGAAGTATCATGTCAGAAAATTGCCCATTTAGGCGTTTTTAAAGCCGTTTATGATAGGCGTGGCTTCTATAGTTGTTTTCTGTTTACTTTATTGTTTGCAATCGCATCACCGAACAAGGCTAAAACTGAATGAAGATCGATGAGAACAAATCTTACTTATGTTGAGAGCCAAGGTGATTACACGACATTGGCAAAAGAAAGAGAAAATTGATCTCATCGAACAATTAGGGAATTAATGGTCCCCTAAAGACAGTGGCATGATAAAAAGAAGAGAAAGCTTTGGATCGAGCGGGCGGCGTGACACATATAGATCAGCACGTACGCATTATTACAACTGAGTGAAAGAGACGGCTCCGGCTCCGGTTCATCATCTCCCGACGGACGGACGGACGGATCGAGCATTCCAAGTCATCTCTGTCCGCCGGCCGAGCTCACCGACTGTCTTAGTCAGAGGTGCTAGGCTCCGGTGCATACGCAGCGGAGGGCTCCCCGGCTGGGGAGTCGGCCGCGGGCGCGTCGGCGGGCGAGTTGATGCACTTCACCGGTTGGCTTTCATTCTTCCTGCTAGTGAAATACAGATTACCTATTAGACCTCAGACGAAGAAGAAGTACTACAAATACACTGCTTATACCCAAAAGTGTATTTTTAACATTGTTGGAGGGTCAAACTATCTTAAAGTTTGATCAGATTTATGCAAAAATATATCAATGTTTATGAAACCAAATAGATATATGATGAAAATATATTTTATCATGAATCTAATACTACTAATTTGATGGACCCTAAACAAAGTGAACAAAGTGCACTGCACGCTAATACTCTCTCGACAATCTGAACCACGCAGGTAGCTCTAGTGCTTGATTTTGGTGTGAGTTCTGGGAGCGGTGCGGAGGTCTCATTTATACACGACGCGGGGCACCAAACCCGTCAGCTTTAGTGTTGCACCTCCATCTATCATCATGCTTCATGCATCTGGGGTGGCCCGCACGCCGTACGTGCAGAGATATTCAGGGGGGTGTTTGGTTGCAGTTGCAACAGTAGTTGCATTGTATGTCTATCTCTAGCCAGCCTGGTTGTTGAAAAACAGTCTCATATGCAGCAGATGCAACCTGTTTGATTGCCTGCATCGCATTGAGAGGCACTTACCCCTTGCTGTTTGGTTGCCCGCATTTATGCTTAGGATGTGAGCAGATGCAAACTTCAGTTGTTTGGTTGTAAATAGCGTTTGTGTTCTGCTCATCTCATTCAAATGTGGTGGCCTTACCACCACACATGATCAGCACAACAACAACATCACAACAGCTAAGATAAAACAAAGCAAGCAATGTAATGACAGCAAACTTAACACAACAAACTACTTAACAAGGTAGCATAAGTCTAGATTAAGAGCAGGGGCATTGAGGGAGTCCCGGACTAGGGAGTGTCCGGATAGCCGGACTATCGTCACGGCCGGACTCCAAGACTATGAAGATACAAGATTGAAGACTTCGTCCCGTGTCCAGATGGGACTTTCCTTGGCGTGGAAGGCAAGCTTGGCAATACGGATATGTAGATCTCCTACCATTGTAACTGACTCTGTGTAACCCTAACCTATCCGGTGTCTATATAAACCGGAGGGTTTTAGTCCGTAGGACGAACAACAATCATACCATAGGCTAGCTTCTAGGGTTTAGCCTCCTTGATCTCGTGGTAGATCTACTCTTGTACTACCCATATCATCAATATTAATCAAGCAGGAGTAGGGTATTACCTCCATCGAGAGGGCCCGAACCTGGGTAAAAACATCGTGTCCCTTGTCTCCTGTTACCATCCGCCTAGACGCACAGTTCGGGACCCCCAACCCGAGATCCGCCGGTTTTGACACCGACATTGGTGCTTTAATTGAGAGTTCCTCTGTGTCGTCATCGATAGGCCCGATGGCTCCTTCGATCATCAACAACGACGCGGTCCAGGGTGAGACTTTTCTCCCCGGACAGATCTTCGTGTTCGGCGGCTTTGCACTGCGGGCCAATTCGCTTGGCCATCTTGAGCAGATCGAAAGCTACGCCCCTGGCCATCAGGTCAGATTTGGAAGTTTGAACTATACGGCCGATATCCGTGGAGACTTGATCTTCGACGGATTCGAGCCGCAGCCAAGCGTGCCGCGCTGTCTCGATGGGCATGATCTAGCTCTGCAGCCGAACAGTGCACTGGAGGCCGCACCAGTATCCGCCCCGGCCCTTAATCTGGAGCCGGATTCCCCGATCGAGGACGAGTGGTTGGACACCGCCTCGAGGGCTACAATCTCTACGGCGATCGAGCCGAACTCCATCCCTGTCCTTTGCGAAGACCTCGACTCCAGGGTGTCGGACTCCTCTCCGGACTCCGAACCCTCCGCGCCCCTGCCAATCGAATCCGATTAGGCGTCGGTCATGGAGTTCACTGCCGCGGACATCTTTCAGCACTCGCCCTTTGGCGACATCCTGAATTCACTAAAGTCTCTCTCTTTATCCGGAGAGCCCTGGCCGGACTACGGACAGGAAGGTTGGGATGCGGACGACGAAGAAATTCAACGCCCACCCACCACCCACTTTGTAGCCACTGTCGATGATTTAACTGACATGCTAGACTTCGACTCCGAAGACATCGACGGTATGGACGACGATGCCGGAGACGACCAAGACCCAGCGCCTACAGGGCACTGGAAGGCCACCTCGTCATATGACATATATATGGTGGACATTCCAAAAGATGGGAACGGCGATGGAACAACGGAGGATGATCCCTCCAAGAAACAGCCGAAGCGCCGACATCAGCGGCGCCGCTCTAAATCCCGCCACAATAAAAACGGTGATTCCGGCACGGGAGATAATAACACCCCGGATAGTGCCGAAGAGAACCCCCTCCAGCAGGACTCAGCGCAGGAGGAGGGAGAAGCAAGTCCGCACGACAGTGCGGCAGAAAGAGAGGTCGAGGACGATAATTATGCGCCTCCCTCCGAAGATGAGGCAAGCCTCGACGACGACGAATTTGTCGTTCCTGAGGATCCCGCCCAACAGGAGCGTTTCAAACGCAGGCTTATAGCCACGGCAAGCAGCCTCAAGAAAAAGCAGCAACAGCTTAGAGCTGATCAAGACCTGCTAGCTGACAGATGGACTGAAGTCCTTGCAGCCGAAGAGTATGAACTCGAACGCCCCTCCAAAAGCTACCCCAAACGCAGGCTGTTGCCTCGACTAGAGGAGGAAGCACCCAAGTCACCAGCGCACGACATGGCAGACCGGCCACCCCGTGGCCGCGATAGAGAGGCCTCTAGACCCTCCGTTCAAGCCGTACCCCGACGCAGTTCAAAAAGTACCAGGGCACGGGAAAACGCGCCGGACTTGCGAGATATATTGGAGGATAAGGCAAAACATACAAGATCGATCTACGGATCGCGTGGGCGCCCCACGACACGTGATGATAATCGTCACGCCGGATACAGAACCTCCGGCAGGGCCGAACACAATAGACAAAGCTCATTTGAGCTGCGTCGTGATATAGCCCAATACAGAGGCGCCGCACACCCACTATGCTTCACAGATGAAGTAATGGATCATCAAATCCCCGAGGGCTTTAAACCCGTAAACATCGAATCATACGATGGTACCACCGATCCTGCGGCCTGGATCGAGGACTATCTCCTCCATATCCACATGGCCCGCGGTGATGATCTACACGCCATCAAATACCTCCCCCTGAAGCTTAAAGGACCAGCTCGGCATTGGCTCAACAGCTTGCCAGCAGAATCAATTGGTTGTTGGGAGGACCTGGAAGCCGCATTCCTTGATAACTTCCAGGGCACGTATATGCGACCACTAGACGCCGATGACCTTAGCCACATAATTCAGCAGCCAGAAGAATCGGCCAGACAGTTCTGGACACGGTTCCTCACAAAGAAAAATCAAATTGTTGACTGTCGGATGCAGAGGCCCTTGCAGCCTTCAAACATAACATCCGCGACGAGTGGCTTGCCCGGCACCTAGGACAGGAAAAGAAGAAATCTATGGCAGCCCTCACAACCCTCATGACTCGCTTTTGTGCGGGAGAGGACAGCTGGCTAGCTTGAAGCAACAACTTGGCCAAACACCCTGATAGTTCGGATACCAAGGACAGCAATGGCAGGTCACGTCGCAACAAGAACAAGCGCCGCATTAACGGCGACAATACTGAAGATACAGCCGTCAATGCCGGATTCAGAGGCTCTAAACCCGGTCAGCGGAAGAAGCCATTCAAAAGAAATACCCAGGGCCCGTCCAACTTGGACCGCATACTCGATCGCTTGTGCCAGATACATGGCACCCCCGAAAAACCAGCCAATCACACCAACAGGGATTGTTGGGTGTTCAAGCAAGCAGGCAAGTTAAGTGCCGAACTCAATGACAAGGGGCCGCACAGCGATGATGAGGAAGAGCCCCGGCCGCCGAACAATAGAGGACAGAAGGGTTTTCCCACACAAGTGCGGACGGTGAACATGATATACGCAACCCACATACCCAAAAGGGAGCGGAAGCGTGCACTACGGGACGTATATGCGATGGAGCCAGTCGCCCCAAAGTTCAACCCATGGTCTTCCTGCCCGATCACCTTCGATCGAAGGGACCACCCCACTAGCATCCGTCACGGCGGTTTCGCCGCATTGGTTCTTGACCCAATTATTGAAGGATTTCACCTCACCAGATTCCTGATGGACGGCGGTAGCAGCCTGAACCTGCTTTATCAGGATACAGTGCGCAAAATAGGCATAGACCCCTCAAGGATTAAACCTACAAAGACGACCTTTAAAGGCGTCATACCGGGTGTAGAGGCCAATTGTACAGGGTCAGTCACACTCGAAGTGGTCTTCGGATCTCCGGATAACTTCCGAAGCGAAGAGTTAATCTTCGACATAGTCCCGTTCCGCAGCGGCTATCATGCACTGCTCGGATGAACCGCATTTGCAAAGTTCAATGTGGTGCCGCACTACGCATACCTCAAGCTCAAGATGCCAGGCCCTCGAGGAGTAATCACGGTCAATGGAAACACCGAACGCTCTCTCCGAACGGAGGAGCATACGGCGGCCCTCGCGGCGGAGGTGCAAAGCAGCCTCTCACGGCAATTCTCGAGTCCGGCCACTAAGCGTCCGGACACCGCCAAGCGCGCCCGGAGTAACCTACAACAAGACCACCTGGCACGATTCAAGCACGAGTAGCAATCCGGCCCCAACCCCAGCCCTCGCGAAATTGCGAAGCCAGTATTATGCCTACATAACTACGCTCTGGAGATACCATGGGCATATGGGGAGGGGCACGACCACGGCACGCCAAGAATGCGGCTCAACCGCACCAGGGGCTCCCGATTGTGTCATTCTTTTTCTTTTTTCCTTTTTTCTTCCTTTGTCTTACTTTCAGGACTCCGTCTTTCATCAGTCCTGTCCGGCACTAGAATCGCCGAACTCACGATGCAACAGCCAGGGAAGCAGAAAGCCACGTCAAGTGTTCAGGTGGTCTCTATTACGAGCATTATACCTGTTTTACATACCATCCCGCAGCTTACCCCTGGAGGGGGACATGTTAGATAGTCCCATCCCTTGCTTATCACACTATTTGTATCGTTCTGCTTCCATTGCAGTACCTTTTTGAATAAACAATACATAGCTTTTGCTTATTATTGCTCTACTTCCTTTATATATACATATGTTCATTTCACGACATGTTGCAACCGTACACTTTGGTACGGCCAACCCACCAGGGGCTTAAGCATCCCAAAATTATGGTGTGATAAGTCCGAACACTTTCACAAGTGCGGCACCCCGAACTTATAGCATTATATGAATTGGCTCCGAATCATGTCTTGGGTCAATAGTTGGGTTTGCCCGGCTCCAGTGTTTTGGTACCTTACGTTCCGCTATATCGTCTAAGGTAGCACCGGGAGAACCACTGCGATTGTGCCCCAGTTATGCTGGGTCGAGCACCTCAGTGGAGAAAGCTAAAACTGACCGTCATGATAGGGCGAGAGCCGGTCGCTGTTCGAGAGGTTTTTTCGGGTCCCTAAAGACTTATACCGCTTAGAGCGAGGAACCGGAATTGTCCGGCCAAGGCGTGGATAGCGCCCCGAACTCGGTCTTCCGAATACTAGGGGCTTCGCCAAAATTTAAAATTATAGAATTCTATGGCTAAGTGAGAGTGTTCAAGCATTATAAGTCCGGTTGCCTTGTTCGTTGTGTTGAGCGCCTCCCTAAACGGACCCAAGAATGGGAACAAGAGTGCTCAAGTTTATCCCGAACACCCCAGCACTCGTGGCATAGGGGCTGAAGCCAACGACTTGCCATCTCTCAAATTTGATAAACGGCCGCACAGAAGGTAATATTTTAAATTAATAAGCGTTGCTTAGCGCATATGAACAAGTTTTCAGCGTACATGATAACAAATGCGAGCCTATTCAAAAATTACATCCTTGGAGCACTCATCCGCTATTCGGCGGGCACCCTTCAGGAGGCCCTCATAGTACATTTCGGCCGTGCGATGCTCATGGCCCTTTGGTGGCCCGTCCGTCACAAGCTTCTCCACATCCAGCTTGCCCCAGTGCACTTTAGCACGGGCAAGGGCCCGACAGACACCTTCAATGCAGACGGAGCGCTTGATGACTTCAATCCGTGGACAGGCATCCACTAGCCGCTGCACCAAGCCGAAGTAGCTCCCAGGCATGGCCTCTAACGGCCACAGCCGCGCTATAAGGCCCTTCATGGCCTGTTCGGCGACCTTGTGGAGCTCAACCAGCTGCTTCAGCTGGTCGCTCAGGGGCACCGGATGGTCGGCCTCAGCATACTGAGACCAGAACACCTTTTCCGTAGAGCTCCCCTCCTTGGCGCGGTAGAATGCGGCAGCATCAGACACACTACGGGGCAAATCTGCGAATGCTCCTGGAGAGCTCCGAATCCGGGTAAGTAATAGGTAATTCACTTTCACATGCTTGCTTTGCATAAAGAATGCCTTACTCGCCGCTATCTTCTTTAACGACTCAATTTCTTGGAGGGCTTTTTGGGCCTCGACCTTAGCAGCTTTGGCACTCTCAAGAGCCGAGGCGAGCTCGGACTCTCGAGTCTTCGAGTCACGCTCCAAACTCTCGTGTCTTTCCACGAGAGCTTGGAGCTCTTGCCGTACCTTGGCCAGCTGCGCCTCCCCCTTCTCTCGCTCGGTGCGCTCCGCGGCCACTTTGTTTTCGACCACGGACACCGCTTCCTTCAGGGCCGCCACATCGTTCGTGGCCCCTGTAGTACCCAAGTTATCCCTGTTATTTTTTTTGCAACCAAAACCTTTTCTATAAGGTATTTCTTTAATAAGGTATTACTTACCTTCCTTGTCCTCAAGCTGCTTCTTGGCTTGTCCGAGCTCGTTCTCGGACCGCTCGAGGTTCTGCTTCAATGCATTGACCTCCGCAGTCAGTGCGGCAGAGGTCAGCAGCGCAGCCTGCATTCCCATATTGACATACTTATGTTAGACTCATGCGTATATCTTTTTAGATCCTAAGTCCGGCTTTTCTTTCCGAGCACCGAACTAAGCATCAGGGGCTACTGTCTATGCGGTAATATTTTTACATATTCTAAACTTACCTCAAAGCCTGTTAGAAGGCTGGTACAGGCTTCGGTCAGTCCGCTCTTGGCAGACTGAACTGTCCGGATCACCGCACTCATAACAGTGCGGTGCTCCTCTTTGATGGAAGCGCTGTTAAGCGCCTCCAGTAAGCTATCCGGTGCCTCCGGTTGGACGGAGGACACCGGCGTCTTACCCTTCTTGCGAAGGATCCGCTGTCCGGACTTCGGAACCGCTGATGGTTCCGGCATGGAGTCCGGACGAGGGTCGGGCTTAGAGCCCCTGGGGGTCTTGCCCCCCGCGCGCCTGGAGTCCGGGAGGTCGCCTTGTGGCACCTCCTGCGCTACCTCCTCTTGACCAAGCCCCTCTTGGGGCCCCACCGCGGTGTCGTCCGCAGCGTGAGGCGAGGAGGCGGTCGGAAGCGAAGTACTCTCCATTTCCGACGAGCCCAGGGACCCGCTCGATGAATCGGCGAACTCGCCCTTGGGCGGGCTGCACGGTTGTTCGACATTAGAGAACACTCTACAATAATAAAAATCCATGGGTATCCGGACACTTACGATCTCGCCAGGGGCTTGGCCCTTGTAGGCCAATCCTCCTCGTCATCGTCGACGTTGGTGGAGAAGTCCGGAGGAAGGGTTCTTCCCTTCTTGGACCCTCCGGCCTCCCCAGTTGGGGCGGCCTTCCTTTTCTTCTCCTCCCCCGCTGGGGGAGGAGCTTCTTCTTCTTCCTCCTCGTCCTCAGGAGAAGATTCTGCATCAGAATCTGACAGCACCTGGCGTCGGGAGCTCCTTCGAGTTCCCGTGGCCTCCTTCTTGGCCTTCTTCTCCGGCACCACATGGGGCGCCGGAGCCAGTAGCCCCGTTAATCGGGCGTCCTCCGGGTCTTCCAGCAAAGGAGTCGGACAGTTAATCTGTCCGGACGTCTTCAGCCAGTCCTGTCAAAGATTAGGGAGTTTTAGATCCCACATAGAGTCAATCTATGAAAAAAGAGTCCCGTAAAGGGTAAAGTAACTTACCTCGCCGGCTGGACGCCGCGAGCTGTATCCGCGATCTTTGGTAGCGGATGTTGGGGCTTCAGCGCCCTTGAACAGCACCTTCCAGGCATCTTCGTACGTAGTGTCGAAGAGCCGGCTCAAGGTTCGGTGTTGTGCCAGATCGAACTCCCACAAATTGAAGGCCCGTTGTTGGCATGGGAGAATCCGGCGGATGAGCATCGCCTGGATTACGTCGACAAGCCTGAGATTCTTGTCCACTAGGTTTCGGACGCATGTTTGGAGTCCGGATAGCTCTTCCGAATTCCCCCACGTCAGGCCCGTCTCCTTCCATGACGAGAGCCGTGTGGGGAAGCCAGATCTGAATTTGGGGGCCGCCATCCATTCGGGGTCGCGTGGCTCGGTGATGTAGAACCACCCCGATTGCCACCCCTTTATTGTCTCCACAAAGGCGCCCTCGAGCCATAGGACCTTGGCCATCTTGCCGACCATGGCGCCTCCGCACTCCGCTTGACGGCCGCCCACTACCTTCGGCCGGACGTTAAAGATCTTCAGCCATAAGCCGAAGTGGGGCTGGATGCAGAGGAAAGCCTCGCACACGACGATAAACGCCGAGATGTTGAGGATGAAATTCGGGGCCAGGTCGTGGAAGTCCAGGCCGTAGTAGAACATGAGCCCCCAGACAAATGGGTGAAGTGGAAAACCTAGTCCGCGGAGGAAGTGAGGGAGAAACACTACCCTCTCATGGGGCCTGGGGGTTGGAATAAGCTGCCCCGCATCGGGCAGCCTGTGCGCGATGTCGCCGGACAAGTATCCGGCCTCCCGCAGCCTTGTGATGTGCCCCTCTGTGATGGAGGAGGCCATCCACCTGCCTCCCGCTCCTGACATGGTTGGAGAAGGTTGAGGTGGGATGTGCGGACTTGGGCGCTGGAGCTTGAGTGCGCGGAAATGGATAAGCAAAGGAGGAAGAAGGCGTAGGTGAAAAGGTGGATCCTTATCCCCTTATATGGACGGACAAAGCTATGCGTCCCCCACCAGCCTGGTAAAACTCGCTTATTTCCCAAGCGCCGTAATCAATGGCGCGGATGGGTTACCCACGTCCGTATTGATGAGAATCCCGGAATAAGGGGGCACGATCTATACTTTGATAGCACGTGCCAAGGAAACCAACTCGCTAAACACGCTGAGGTGGAACAGTAAAAAAACGATTCATATAAAGGCATGGCCGTGGTGTGATGTCACGCCGCGGAATACGTCAGCAGATCTGTGCAAAAATTATTCTCTCTACGGTGTTATGTGGAACTTGTTTTGCAGAGCCGGACACTATCCTTGTGTTCAAAACCTTCTATGAAGTATTCGAAGGAGGAACCCGCCTTGCAATGTCGAAGACGATATGCGCGCCGGACTCGTCGTCATTGAAGCCTGGTTCAGGGGCTACTGAGGGAGTCCCGGACTAGGGGGTGTCCGGATAGCCGGACTATCGTCACGGCCGGACTCCAAGACTATGAAGATACAAG
The DNA here is from genome assembly GCA_904067115.1 of Aegilops sharonensis. NCBI lineage: Eukaryota > Viridiplantae > Streptophyta > Magnoliopsida > Poales > Poaceae > Aegilops > Aegilops sharonensis. The sequence continues at coordinate 964,124,315 of LR880967.1, forward strand.
TTTGAAGACTTCGTCCCGTGTCCGGATGGGACTTTCCTTGGCGTGGAAGGCAAGCTTGGCAATACGGATATGTAGATCTCCTACCATTGTAACCGACTCTGTGTAACCCTAACCTATCCGGTGTCTATATAAACCGGAGGGTTTTAGTCCGTAGGACGAACAACAATCATACCATAGGCTAGCTTCTAGGGTTTAGCCTCCTTGATCTCGTGGTAGATCTACTCTTGTACTACCCATATCATCAATATTAATCAAGCAGGAGTAGGGTATTACCTCCATCGAGAGGGCCCGAACCTGGGTAAAAACATCGTGTCCCTTGTCTCATGTTACCATCCGCCTAGACGCACAGTTCGGGACCCCCTACCCGAGATCCGCCGGTTTTGACACCGACAGGCATCCTCCTTCCCTGCTGTGCCAGGGTGCTGCTCCTGGCCAAAATATGAACAAGTTCCCAGCACAAGTCTCGCCACACACCCTAAAAATTCTCCACTAACACCTGACTTAACTTAACTACATAGCCTGCTCGATGCCACCAAGGCAGTTGTGCCTGCTGCAACGATACCTGCACTTCACCGACGAGTCGTGGTTGTAGATCTGAACCTTCAGTCCGAGTCCGGAGATGCACACAACGACGAGGTCGCCGGGGACGATGCGGTGGCGGCGGCAGAAGTAGTTCCACCCTCGGCTAAGCACCATGTGGCCCTCGAAGTTCTGGACTTGCACCCAGAACACGCACCGCTTGTTGGCTGAGAGCCTGACTATACGTGCGGGAGTCGCTTGATGACCAGCCTGTTGGGGAACGTAGTAATTTCAAAAAATTTCCTACGATCACGCAAGACCATGGTGATGGCATAGCAACGAGAGGGAAGAGTGTCCGTCCACGTACCCTCGTAGACCGAAAGCGGAAGCGTTATAACAACGCGGTTGATGTAGTCGTACGTCTTCACGATCCGACTGATCCAAGCACCGAACGTACGGCACCTCCGAGTTCTGCACACGTTCAGCTCGATGACGATCCTCGGACTCCGATCCAGCAAAGTGTCGGGGATGAGTTCCGTCAGCACGATGGCGTGGTGACGATGTTGATGCTCCACCGACGCAGGGCTTCGCCTAAGCTCCGCGACGATATGACTTCTCCGGCGCAGGGCTTCGCCTAAGCTCCGCGACGATATGACCGAAGTGGAATATGGTGGAAGGGGGCACCGCACACGGCTAAGGAAAGATCCGTAGATCAACTTGTGTGTTCTAGGGTGCCCCCTGCCCCCGTATATAAAGGAGCCAAGGGGGAGGTGGCCGGCCAAGGGAGGAGGCG
>LR880967.1:964137336-964148070 GCA_904067115.1 Aegilops sharonensis
AATCTCATAGTTACAGGAACATGTATGAGTCATGAAGAAAGCATTAGCAACATACTAAACGATCAAGTGCTAAGCTAACGGAATGGGTCATGTCAATCACATCATTCTCCTAATGAGGTGATCCCATTAATCAAATGACAACACATGTCTATGGTTAGGAAACATAACCATCTTTGATTAATGAGCTAGTCCAGTAGAGGCATACTAGTGACTATCTGTTTGTCTATGTATTCACACATGTATTATGTTTCCGGTTAATACAATTCTAGCATGAATAATAAACATTTATCATGGTATAAGGAAATAAATAATAACTTTATTATTGCCTCTAGGGCATATTTCCTTCACAGCCAGGTGTTCATCACCTCCACGAACTTGGGAGGGACGACGAGCATGGCGAGGTCCTCGTTGTCCTTGATCTGCTGGTAGAATCTCATCGGCTCCCTGGCTCCCTCCTTGTGGCCCTGCCTCGGAGATCGTCCCCTTGAACGAGGCACGCTCATGAAGGCGATCCTGCCAGGCAGGTCCACCGTCCTGAGCCACCTGTTCGTGGGGATGAAATCCTCGGCGCACGCAGCTCCGGCCACGACCTGAGCTCCTCCACCCGCCACATCCCAGTCAGTCTTCAGTATCTTGTCAGGCAACATGACAAGTATTAGTATCAAACAAAGCAAGCAAGCAAACAAGCAAGCAAATGCCACTGATCAGTGATGAATGCTAGAATGCCCAACAACAAGTGCCACTGATCAGTGGCATTTGCCCAACAGCAAGCGCCACTGATCAGTGGCATGTGCTCATGGCCAAATGGCAATGATCAGTGGCACTTGGTGTTGGGCAAGAGCACTAATCTACTTGTTGTAGTGCAAATGACACTGATCAGTGACTTGCCTAATAGCAAGTGCCATTGATAAGTGCCATTTTGCTCAACAGCAAGTGCAAATGCCACTTATCAATGACACTTGTTGTTGGGCAAGTCACTGATCAGTGGCATCTTCTTTGCTGCAACTGGCACTTATCACTACACTATCCTAAACAAGGCAACATCTGAAAATAGCAACAGCAAGTGCCAATAGCACCCATGTGCAGCCATGCAGATTTGGGACCATCCTAAAATGGTCATACTACATGCACATATAACATCCACTCATGGCACAAACCCTAGCTTCAACACGCAACATGAAACAAGGACATGATCCTAACATGAACATGCCATCAGTCAACATGATTCTAGCATTCATCACTCAACATGAACATGATTCTAGCATGCACACAACTACTAGCATGTAGCACAAATCTAGCATGTAGTACGACTCGGACTAGCATGATTCTAGAATTCTAGCATGAACATGAATCTAGCATGTAACACAGCTACTAGCGTTCTAGCATGAACACAAGCAGTAGCGCACGTACTGTACAAAACAAGAACAGATCAGTCCGATTGGATTCGATTGGGATCGCATCCAACCGGATCTGCTAGAATCCTATCAATCCTAGCACATGCCTAAGAAATTAACCGCAAATTTACATCTAGGAGCAAGATTTGAGGGGATTTGACTCACCGGAGCACGCGCAGCCGCGGCGAACCGAGGCCGGGGTGAAAACCCCGGCGGTAACGATAGAGGTGGCGGAGCAAAGGACGAGCCGGCCCCGGCGACGGCCTGCGGCATTGGCCCCGTGCTGAACGCCACGCCGGAGGTCGAGAAGGACGGCTCGCCGACCGGAGAAAACCCTTGGACGGGGGTCAAGAAAACCCCCGAGCCCAATGGTGTCCCAAGAAGGGGTGGCTCCGTCGACGGCGCCGGCGCCGAGCCCAGGACCACGAGGTCCGGAATCGGCGACGGAGCAGGAGCGGCCGACACCGCATTGGCCGGCGCTCGTGGAGGCCGGTAGCAGATGGGGGATGGCACCCGCAGCGCCGACGCCAGGTCGCGGCCCGAGTTCTGGAGCCCGGCCAGCCAGCGCTCCTGAATGCTGGTGATGCGCTGGTCGACCGAGGTCAGAGGGCGGCGCGACAGTGGGCATGGCGGAGCTATCGGAGCAGAGGAGAGGAGAGGAAGGGGCGGTGAGGGAGAGAGAGGGAGCGATGGAAACAGTGCGCCTGGGCGGTGACAGGAGAGTGGGAGCGAGTAATGAGACGTCGCCTCCGTCTCCCGCGCTGCCCGAGACGTGCAACTGCTCCGCATGCGCGGCCGCCAGGGCCGTCTCCAGAAATTTGGGGGCCCGGTGCGGAAAATAAATTATGCCACGGTTCGGCTATCAATTCATGTAATGTGCACTTGTCGTCACGTATATCATCCAAGATTTTATCACTCTGCTGAGGATGAGCAACCGTTCGCATGGTGTGAACTGCGTCGTGCGGAGTACTCTAGGTTACACATTTGCGGTATATGATCATCAAATATAAAAGAGTCTTCAAATTTTAAAAATTTGTACTGTCATTGAACTTTGTTTCATATTATTGGGTGTGTATATTAAATTTTAGGGAATTCTGAAATATTAATCATTTTTTTATTTTCCAGCTCTTTGATTACATTCGATAGGTAGTTTCCACTAAATAAAAGTCCAAGTTAAAAAAATGGCACCACAAATGAAGCGATGTCCATGCTGATTTTCTTTCGTCCCTAATCCTCACACATGCGATTACCATGCCAAATTATCCGGAACTAAATGGCCTATTGTGTAGGAAAAAAACATATCGCATGAGATGGAAAGGAATCACGCGCATGCAAGGGAGATAATCAAGGTAAGAAATCCCGTGCATGCAGATGGATCCGGCTTGCCTGCTCCCTCTCCATGCTCCCATCCGTGCTCCCACTTCATCCTACGGCTGTTCTTTTCCCTTTTTCTTTTCTAATTTAATCATCTCCCCCCCTGATTTTCAGGGGATGGGGCCGGGCCTTATTTTCTTCCTATCAAATCAAGCCACGTATGCGGGAGCACGGATGAAAGCATGGGAAGGGAGCAGGCAAGTCTCGTCCCATGCAGATGTGCGTAGAGAAGGAAAGAAATCGTTGGCCGATGAGAGATCCTGCATGACATGCAATGTAATTAGCGCAAGATTAATGATTTTGGGGGCTCCATTTTTTTCAGGGGCCCTGTGCGGTCGCCCACCTTGGCCACCCTCATCGACGGCCCTGGCGGCCGCGCCCGGCCAGGCTCGCGAGAAACTGCCGATTCGGCTGTTTCCGCTGAGCCAGGCTGCGGGCTGCTTTGAGGTTCATGCGGATCTCAAACCGCATGCAGCCCAGCCAATCAAACAGGCCGTGCACATCCCGTGCGGGCCTGATTGCGCTGCATGCGGGCAACCAAACACGCCCCGATCAATGCAGCATCGTTTACCACGCAGATCTTGTGCAGAGTTGTTGAGTGCCAACTTGTCGTCGTGTTAGCTGTGTCCATTGCTTGATACGATCACTACTAGACTAGTGCTAGCTGCAATTTGCATGGATGACATGATTCGACGGGCCGGGCATCATGCCATCATATTATCCGATGTCGTGGGCACTTTCCACCTATTCTCTCGAGATCTCGAACCAGGGCCAGCGTGAAACACTCTTCGTTGTTCGCTTATCGTACCGCTGCGAGCAATGAGCATAGTACAAAGTACAGACCAAACAGTACAAATACGAGTAACAACGGCAAGACTGATAAGTAAGAAACAATCTCTCAGAACCGGCGTCCTGTGCGTCAATGTACCGTGTCGGAGTTGGTTCCTCGACTGGCGAGCCCACTTAATAGCTGCATACGGACGGACGAGTATTGTATGGGTGTGGTAGATATTCGTCCTGTTCCGTACAGTCGCTCTGGCATTGAACAAGCAAGGACACCAGGGACGCGGTGCAAGCGGCACCCTCGGCCGACGCGATGCTTCAATGCCAGGGTTAGTGAGAGGTTGTGTCCGCTTTTAGCCAGCGTCATTATGGAGCGGCTGCTCTACAGCAGAATGAATGCGGTGAGTTGACACCGGGTGGGAACGCACATGGACGAGGGAGGACTTTTGGGTGGGCCAGGGCGTAGCAGGGGTCCGGACGCATGCGGGTGGTTAGAGGGTCGGCATTGGAGATGCCCTAATGGGTTGGATTGGTGATGGCTGTCTATTTTATTTCTCTTCTGATTTAATTTTATTATTTTATTTATATTCTCTAAAAGTTCTTAAAAATATTAGGAGAACTATTTTTATTTTACATTTTCTAGTGTAGTGTAAAAAACACTCATATCTTATGGGACGGAGGGAGTGCTTTTGTAAGATACTTGTTTGAAATGCATTTCAAAATTGTTAATTGTATGTTCTAAAACATGTCCATCATATATTTTAAAAATATTATTGTGTGTTAGAAAAATATTTATCAAGCATTGATACATGTATTTAAAAATTGTTCATGCTATTAAAAAAAGTTGTTCATGCATTTATAAGAAGGTAATTTTCATGTGTACTTGAAAAATGTTCATCATGTACTTTAAAAAATTCATATCACTAAAAATAATGTTCACTTACTTATAAAAGATATTTTTGTAATTTTACATGTGTTTGTAATTTCAAATCGTGTTTTAAAAAATAGTATATATATTTAATTTATAGAAAAAGTAGAACTGTAAAGGGAAACAAAATAGGAAAAAGGAAAAATATGAATACAAATATAAAGTTAAAAAGAAGATGAACACAGAAAATTAAACCAGTTAAAAACTAAATTTAAAAAATTGGGAAAATCTGGTCGGAAACAACGGACGGGAAAACGGCAGTGGAAATCCGTGAAAAAACACCCAAAAAATCACATAGGCAAAACCGTCGATGCCCCCACACCCTCCTACTGGCCTGGCCCTGTTAGTGGCGAGCTTGGGCGAGCAATATCATTTGCTCGTTAGGAGCAACATATAGCATTTCTGGTTGGTCACTGTAGATGAATGGATTCTCATTTGCGTCTCCACACACGTGGAACCTTGAATAATAGATTGATTATATAATACTCCCTCTGTTCCATAACATAAGAACATTTTTCAAACTGTTTTAGCTTAAAAAACGTTCTTATATTATGGGATGAAGAGAGTAGTTTACTAGAAAATATGCAATCAGATATTTTTCACATTTTGCACGAAACTATAGATAATTGTTTTACATATTTTAGGGTTTTTATAACGAAGCCAACTAATTTTTGTGACTTTCGTTTATAAATTAGCAACTAAGCATAAAGCGTATTTAATTATTCATATTTGCTTTAGATGGGTGTTTTCCCCTATAGTTAATTGATATTCGTTGGAGAAATCACTAACTTTACTCTTGAGTTGCACTTTTATTCTACACCAATTCAAAAAAAAGTGCAACCATTGTATTTGTAATATATTCATTGTTTTTGTTTTTCTAGTGTGCAACATCTGTACAATATACTCCCTCCGTTTTTATTTATCACATAGTAGCTTAGGCTGAAGTCAAACTTTATAAAGTTTGACCAAGTTTGTAGAAAACAATATGAATATGGACAATAACGAATTTATATAATGTGAAAATATATTTATTGCTAAATCTAATGGTATTAATTTTATGGTGTATATGTTAATATATTTTGCTACAAACCTGATGAAAAATTATAAAGTTATACTTTAGACAAAGCTAATATGTGAAGTAAATAAAAATGGAGGGAATACCATTTTTCTGTTTGTACTACTAAATATGTTTTGATAATTTATTTGGCTCTTATAAAATGCAACTTGTTTCTTAATGTGCAATATTTTTGAAGTGCGGAAATGATTTTTTGTGAATGAAGTTTTTATATGTTTCTTGCATTTTTTTTCTTCACTTTTATTGTTGTTGGTCTACTAGAACTTTGTGTTGCCGAAATTCTTGTTTTTCATGTTTCTCTTGCCTGTGGTGCATAGAAAATCCAACCGACTGGAATGTATAAAACAAATTCCAGTCTGACTTGTGAACACCTGAACCCTAGTTATTATATGGTTGGTTCTTGAGTCTGCATCAATGGCCCAAACGAAAAATCAGTTATCTCTACTCCTATAAAAATTCGAAGGTGGTGATGGTGTGCCTGCCATTCTTTATTTACAACCATCGGATTTGCATCTAACGGACATGAGGCAATTTATGGCGATTTTGCAAAAGGCGTCCGTTCCGAGGTAGATATTTTTAGATAACCCGGCCCTTGTCTCTCTCGACTAGCCACATCTCAGAAAAAAGCTCCGTACAAACAGGCAGCAGTCGACAGTGTCAGAACCGATCTACCGCGGCGGCTATTGTCGGCGCCGTCCGGCCCACGCTCCTCTCCACCCTATCGCCCACCACTACCACAACTCTCCCCTCCTTGTTGTCTCCCTCGCTCCCTTCCTTCCTCCGCCCGACCATGACAAGTACGACACCGACGTCGTCGGTTGGCCGACACGTCTCCTGCCTCTCCTCTGTTGTAGTAGTCCGACCACCCATCATCAACACCACACCCCCCCTCATCCTCGCCATCCACTCCGCCCCCTCCCACGTCTCCTCCTTCGATGACCTACGCATCATAACTTTGCCTCCGGCGGCGTTGTGCCCCAACAAAGCCCCTCATGCCTCCTGCATTTCCTGCTGCTGCAACCCCCTGCCACCACTGCCCCCGGCTACGTGTTGCTCATCCTTGGCAACATTACATCCACCTACTACTAGCAAGGAGCAGATTTCTTGTGATTTGCGTTTCTCCTGAAGCATATCTTTTGCTTCCAAAGCAGGTATCTGGCCTCTGTTTTTCCAGCCGCCGTTTATTCCATTCATTGATATTGTGATGTATAATGACTATGGAGTCATGCATAATTAAACATATCTTGCCCAGTCTCAAGCTGGTCTTGTGAAGCACTACTTTGACTTCAAAACCAGGCTTTAGTTCCTTTTCGCTATATGTTATTTAGTGTAAAATCTTCTTGTGAGATCATCTATTTTTTACTGATGGAGGTGAGTGGTTTTCATTGTTTGAAATAATAAATGCTTTGTTTGCGCTCTACTCCTATGAAAGAGCTCGTGCTTTGTTCTCTAAGAGTTGACCCAATTGCTAGTATTGTAGTATTTTGCTTCCAGCGAGGAACTCATTGAAATACATGCGAGAAGTGACTTAATAGTTTCTCTCGTGAAAATATTATCAGACTAACAGATTTGATGGTGTCATATTCAGTATGTTTTTCGTTAATCAGAGATAAAGATATGTGATGTACATGCGTAGTCTGATAGGATTTACTATTTTGTGTAATACCAGATCAATCACTAAGTGAGGCAATTTGGCTCCGTGAATCTAGGGAGCCTAGAAATTTATTTTATTTGAAAAGGATATTTAAAAGTTCCAAGACAATTGATTTTTTCCTCCGGTATAGTTGTTCTCCACAAATATGTAAAATTCTATTAAATACTATATGATGATGTGCAGGCTATGAAAGAAATCGAACAATTTAGCCTCAAAACATAAAAACCCTGATTAGATCCGGTTGGCTGCTCCGGAGGCCAGGCCAGAGCAGAGTGAATCCGCGGCCACATGGTTGATGGATTTGGACGAGGCGCGACAACGTGGCTACACAGCTTAACTACTATGTTGTGATTCAAGAGGTTTTGGGATGACAAAGGGGATTAAGTTGTTGACTGCGGGTGCTGATAGAAGGGGGTTGTGCGGGTGTCCGTTTATAGTGAGACAATTGTCCCTCCCGCTATGAGACTATGAATATGTTTTTCCCGTTGCAACGCACGGGCATTGTGCTAGTAATGAACCAAAAAGAAGTGCATGTGCTCCAGCCAGCCATGTGCTTACTTTGGTCTTTCGTATACATAAGTTGCCTCAGTCGGGCTCAGTTTGTTTGAGTTTTCCCAAAAAAATGCTAGCTGTTTATCAGGACATGACATGATATACTTAAAAGTTTTGAAGGGGTGCTGGTATTGGCCGCGTGGGTGGCAATATTGTTGGCCAGCCTGGTGCGCGGCCTCGGGGTCAGCGTGGAGGTTAGAGCGGCGGCTTCGGATATGGTTGTCGGGTGTCGATTCTGGTTGCTCGGGTGACGAAGTTGGCGGTCCGCTTGGTGCGTGGCCTCGGGGTCGGTGATGTGGGACGCCGCTGGAAACAATCTTTCACGGTGCCAAACAACTCACAAGAAGCAACTATCTCTCTCAAGTGGCAAAGAACAACAAGAAACACTCTTAAATGAATTGCAGCGAATAACTAGCTTGGTTTAGAAAGGACGCAATCCAAACCATGAAACTGATGAACCTATGAAGAATCACAAGAGGGAACCACAAGGATCCTATATGAATTGAGGACAGGCCCTCCAATCCGCACACACGAGCTAATATTCAACGATACTAGTGCTCACAGCACACCACAACCTCACCGGCTGTCTAGAAACATAAACTCAGATATCTCATCCCCCTTTCACATGGAACAACTGGGGAGTACTTATATTAGAAGCACCTACTAGTTAGGTGTGAAAACAACTCAAAATGAAGGGTGAATTCGTGACTTGTTGAGCCTCGCGATGTAATTAATTCATGTACAGTTTACATGGAAACTTGCACAACTTTTGACTCAAGACCTCAAATGATGCATCGTTTTTTAGTGAAAACTGACTTCAAACACCATCTTATGCAGCCACTACAACGTGCTAGACCCTTTTAGAATTAATTAGGTTTAGGAGGGAAGTTGCAGCTCGAAAACTGATGTGTCATTTCTTCCAAAATAGGAACCGGAAGCTTCCCAACTAAGATAATGGTTTTGTCCATTTCTCCCTTTGGCTGCTCTAATGGTTTATCATTTGTGCTAGCATGAACCTCACTTTTTGATGCCTGGGTCGTGATCTGGTCCACATCAGTCGGTGTGTGTGGTTTTTGTCTATATGACGGAGTGGTGGCTCCGGAGATGGTTGTAGGGTGTCGGCGCTGGTTGCTCGGGCAGCAGAGCAGGCGGCTCGTCTAGTGCACGGCCTTAGGGTCGGAGTGGATGCCGGAGCGGTGGCTTTGGTTTTGGTTGTAGGGCGTCGGCTACGGGTTACTCAGGTGACATTGCCGGCAACTTGCCTGGTGCAGGTCTCTTCTACTTTTTCTAGTTAATCGGGCCCTAAGGGACTGCATTTCAAAAAAAGTAAGTTTTCAACAGCATTTGAAATTTCAATCAAATTTATTACTGCTTCATCAAATATACATATTACAACGAAATCATTAAGCTTAATACATCGGTCACGAGGCATGAAAATATTTTGTTGAATATTGAAAACACAACCACGCACGCACAAGCACACCAACAAGAAAAGCATCTGTTTCAACTTTGAGAACAAGGGAAGCCACGTGAATCTGAAACGAAGCGATAACACTCCAGACATCAGCAGACAGTAACAAGCGAGTAGCATCCGCGGTGTCTAATTGACTCCCGCCTCTGATCCTCCTGACACATAGGGGCCTCTCGGTCGAATCTCGACGTGCTGCAAGAGTAATGAGCAGCACGGTGAGTTCTCTAGCTACACAACTACTCTCTCCGTTACAAATTATTCGTCGTGGTTTTAGTTTAAATTTGAAAATTTTAACTAAAATCACGACCATTACAAATTACTCGTCGTGGTTTTAGTTTAAATTTAAAAATTTAAACTAAAATCACGACGAGTAATTTGTAACGGAGGGAGTATAACTCTGCAAGTATTTGTACAGTAGAAAACGCTGTCAAATTGTCTTTTCGGTGTAAAATGTGAACATACCTCCTGCACGGCCGGCGTCGGCGCCGACTTGGGGGCTTCCTCCCTGACCCCGGCGCGGCCGCAGCCGGCGACGCGGTCGACGAGGCCGAAAAACCTATCCTTGAGCTGGGCGGCAAAGTTGGCCATGATGGTGGAAGTGGAGCTAGCTGAAGTGAAGAGAGTGCACTGCACACTGCTACTTTCTAGACAATCTGAATCACACGCAGGTAAGCTGTAGTGCTTGATTTTGGTGGTGGAAGAGTGGTGTGAGTTCTGGGAGCGATGCGGAGGTCTCATTTATACACGACGCGGGGCACCAAACCCGTCAGCTTTAGTGTTGCACCTCCATCTATCATCATGCTTCATGCATCTGGGGAGGCCCGCACGCCGTACGTGCAGGGATATTCAGATCAACGCAGCATCGTTTACCACGCAGATCTTGTGCAGAGTTGTTGAGTGCCAACTTGCCGTCGTGTTAGCTGTGTCCATTGCTTGATATGATCACGACTAGACTAGTGCTAGCTGCAATTTGCATGGATGACATGATTCAACGGGCCGGGCATCATGCCATCATATTATCCGATAGGTGGGCACTTTCCACCTATTCTCTCGAGATCTCGAACCAGGGCCAGTGTGAAACACTCTCCGTTGTTCGCTTATCGTACCTCTGCGCGCAATGAGCATAGTACAAAATACAGACCAAACAATACAAATACGAGTAATAATGGCAAGACTTATAAGTAAGAAACAATCTCTCAGAACCGGCGTCCGGTGCATCAATGCGCTTGTGAATGAAGTTTTTATACGTTTCTTGCATTTTTTTCCTTCACTTTTTTTGTTACTGGTCTACTAGAACTTTGTGTTGCCGAAATTCTTGTTTTTCATGTTTCTCTTGCCTGTGGTGCATAGAAAATCCAACCGACTGCAATGTATAAAAACAAATTCCAATTTGACTTGTGAACAGCTGAACCCTAGTTATTATCTACGTTGCACCGATACGGCGATACCGATACGGCGATATGTGATACGACAATTTCTAGAAACAGCAATATGCGATACGGC
>LR880967.1:964166447-964183238 GCA_904067115.1 Aegilops sharonensis
CCCACGGTGCGCCATTAGTAACTTGGCCACCTTCCACCGACGACGTACCGTGGAAGGTGGAAGGTGGCCAAGTTACTAATGGCGCACCGTGGGGTGGTGCGCCATTACTAGTTGTTCAACTACTAATGGCGCACCACTCCCACGGTACGCCATTAGTAGTTTTGAAAAAAAAATGATATTTTTTTTGATTTTTTTTTTAAAAAAACTTAGTAATGGCGCACCAGTGGAAAGTGCGCCATTACTAGTTAAAACTAGTAATGGCGCACCGAGACATGGTGCGCCATTAGTAACAAAATTTTTTTTATTTATTTTTTACATTTTTTTCAAAACTACTAATGGCGCACGACGGATGTGGTGCGCCATTACTATGTCAATTAGTAATGGCGCACTATGCATCGGTGCGCCATTAGTAACAAAATTTTTTTTATGTTTTTTTTCCAAACTACTAATGGCGCACCACACACCAGGTGCGCCATTAGTAATATATTACTAATGGCGCACCACACACCAGGTGCGCCATTAGTAATATATTACTAATGGCGCACCGAGATATGGTGCGCCATTAGAATATAGTAATGGCGCACCACATCACAGGTGCGTCATTAGTAGCCATTCCATCTATAGCCCTTTTTGTAGTAGTGTTGTCGGCGCCGTCCGGCCCACGCTCCTCTCCACCCTGTCGCCACCACCACCACAACTCTCCCCTCCTCCTTGTCTCCCCCGCTCCCTTCTTTCCTCTGCCCGGCCATGATAAGTTCGACCACCCAGCATCAACACCACATCCCCCTCATCCTCGCCATCCACTCCGCCCCCTCCCACGTCTCCTCCGACGATGACCTACGCATCGCAACTTTGCCTCCGGCGGCGTCTGTGCTCCAACAAAGCCTCTCATGCCTCCTCCATTTCCTGCTGCAGCAGCCCCCGACTACGTGCTGCTCATCCTCGGCAACATTACATCCACCTACTACTAGCAAGGAGCAGATTTCTTGTGATTTGCGTTTCTCCTGAAGCATATCGTTTGCTTCCAAAGCAGGCATTTGGCCTCTGTTTTTTCAGCCGCCGTTTATTCCGTTCACTGAAATTGTGATGTATAATGACTCTGGAGTCATGCATAATTAAAAATATCTTGCCCAGTCTCAAACTAGTCTTGTGAAGCACTATTCGACTTCAAAACCATGTTTTACTTTCTTTTGCTATCTGTTATTTAGTGTAAAATCTTCTTGTGAGATCATCTATTTTTTTACCGATGGAGGTGACTGGTTTTCATAGTTTGAAATAATAAATGCTTTGTTTGTGCCCTACTCTTATGAAAGAGCTCGTGCTTTGTTCTCTAAGAGTTAACCCAATTGCGAGTATTGTAGTATTTTGTTTCCAGCGAGGAACTCATTGAAATACATGTGAGAAGTGACTTAATAGTTTCTCTCATGAAAATATCATCAGACTAACAGATTTGATGGTGTCATATTTAGTATGTTTTTCGTTAACCAGAGATAAAGATATGTGATGTACATGTATAGTCCGATAAGATTTACTATTTTGTGTAATACTAGATCAATCACTAAGTGAGGCAATTTTGTTCCGTGGATCTAGGGAGCCTAGAAATTTATTTTATTTGAAAAGGACATTTAAAAATTCCAAGACAATTGATTATTCCCTCTGGTATAGTTGTTCTCCACAAATATGTAAAATTCCATTAAATACTATATGATGATGTGCAGGCTACGAAAGAAATCAAACAATTTAGCCTCAAAACAAGAAAACTCATGACTAGATCCAGTTGGCTGCTCCGAATCCGCAGCGACATGGTTGATGGATTTTGACGAGGCGGGGTTGAGAGGGTGTTCGTTTACAGCGAGACAATTGTCCCTTCCACTATGAGACTATGAATATGTTTCTCCCGTTGCAACGCACGGACATTATGCTAGTAGTGAACCAAAAAGAAGCGCATGTGCTCCAGCCATGTGCTTACTTTGGTCTTTCATATACATAAGTTGCCTCATTCGGGTTCAGTGTGTTTGAGTTTTCCCGAATAGATGCTAACTATTTATCAGGACATGACATGCTATACTTATAAGTTTTGAAGGGGTGTCGGCATTAGCCACGTGGGTGGCAATGTCATTGGCCAGCCTGGTGCGCAGCCTCGGGGTCAACGTGGAGCGGCGGCTCCGGATATGGTTGTCCGGTGTCGGTTCTGGTTGCTCAGGTGACGAAGCGGCGGTTCGCCTGGTGCGTGGCCTCGGGGTCAGTGATGTGGGACACTGCTGGAAACAATCTTTCACGGTGTCAAACAACTCACAAAAAGCAACTATCTCTCTCAAGTGACAAAGAACAACAAGAAATACTCTCAAATAAATTGCCGCGGATAACTAGCTTGGTTTAAAAAGGACGCAAGCCAAACCATGAAACTGGTGAACCTAAGTAGATCACAAGATGGAACCACAAGGATCCTATATGAATTGAGGACAGGCCCTCCAATCCGCACACGCGAGCTAATACTCAACGATACTAGTGCTCACAGCACACCACAACCTCACAGGTTGTCTACAAATATAAATTCAGAAATCTCATCCCCCCTTCACATGGAACAACTGGGGAGTACTTATACTAGAAGCACCTACTAGTTAGGTGTGAAAACAACTCAAAATGAAGGGTAAATTCGTGACTTGTTGAGCCTCGCGATGTAATTAATTCCTATACAGTTTGCATGGGAACTTGCATAACTTTTGACTCAAGACCTCAAACACCATCTTATGCAGCCACTAAAACATGCTAGACCCTTTTAGAATTAATTAGGTTTAGGTGAGAACTTGCAGCTGAAAATCTGATGTGTGAGTTCTTTCAAAATAGGCACCGAAGCTTCTCAACTAGGACAATGGTTTTGCCCATTTCTCCCTTTGGCTGCTCTAATGTTTTATCATTTGAGCTAGCATGAACCTCACTCTTTGATGCCTTAGTCGTGATCTGGTCCACATCAGTCGGTGTGTGTGGTTTTCGTCTGTATGTCAAAGCGGCGGCTCCGGAGATGGTTGTAGGGTGGTCGCGCTTGTTGCTGCTCTGAAGATGGTTGTAGGGTGTCCGCACTTGCTCAGGCAACAGAGCAGGCGGCTCGTCTGGTGCGCGGCCTCAGGGCCGGCGTGGATGCCGGAGTGGCGGCTTTGGTTTTGGTTGTAGGGTGTCGGCTACGGGTTACTCAGGTGACGTTGCCGGCGGCTTATTAGCAAAGGTACTTATCTTATTACTTAGCTAGGCACTTACAAACCTATTTATTTACGAGTTCCACATGGATCTGGTCAGAAAGACTCGGAATCATTCTCATGGCCACGCACACGGGAGCGGCTTCTCCGCCAATCGATCATCACTTGCATACAAAAAAAAGCCCCTGGTGCAGGTCTCTTCTACTTTTTCTAATTAATCGGGTCCTAAGGGGTCGCGTTTTCAAAAAAGTAAGTTTTGAACAGCGTTTGAAATTTCAATCAAATTTATTACTGCTTCATCAAATATACATATTACAATGAAATCATTAAGCTTAATACATCAGTCACGAGGCATGAATTTTTTTTTTTGTTAAATATTGAAAGCACAACCACGCACGCACAAGCACACCAACAAGAAAAGCATCTGAACAAGGGAAGCCACGTGAATCTGAGACAAAGCGATAACACTCCAGACATCAGCAGACAGTAACAAACGAGTAGCATCCACAGTGTCTAATTGACTCCCGCCTCCGATCCTCCTGACACATTGGGGCCTCTCGGTCGAATCTGGACGTGCTGCAAGAGTAACAAGCAGCACGGTGAGTTCTCCAGCTACAACATTGCAAGCATTGTACAGTAGAAAACTGTTGAATTTTCTTTTCCGGGTAAAATGTAAACATACCTCCTGCACGGCCGGCGCCGGCGCCGCCGACTTGGGCGCCTCCACCTTGACCCCAGTACGGCCACAGCCGGCGACGCGGTCGACGAGGCCGAAAAACCTATCCTTGAGCTGGGCGGCGAAGTTGGCCATGATGGTGGAAGTGGAGCTAGCCGAAGAGAACAGAGTGCAGTGCACACTGGCTCTCTGGAATCTGAACCACGCAGGTAGCTCTAGTGCTTGATTTTGGTGGTGGGAGGGCGGTGTGAGCTCTGAGAGCGATGGAGAGGTCCCATTTATACACGACGCCGGGCACCAAACGCGTCAGCTTTAGTGTTGCACCTCCATCTGTCATCATGGTTCATGCATAGCCGTACGTGTAGGGATATTCAGATCAATGCAGCATCGTTTACCACGCAGATCTTGTGCAGAGTTGTTGAGTGCCAACTTGCCGTCGTGTCGTTGTGTCCATTGCTTGATATGATCACTACCAGACTAATGCTAGCTGCAATTTGCATGGATGACATGATTTGCCGGGCCGGGCCGGGCCGGGCATCATATATCCGATGTCATGGGCACTTTCCACCTATTCTCTCAAGATCTCAAACGTGGAGGTTGGAGCAGCGTCTCCGGACATGGTTGTTCGGTGTCGGTTCCGGTTGCTCGAATGACCAAGCTGGCGGCTCGCCTGGTGCGTGGCCTCGGGGTTAGCGTGTGGTTTTCGTCTGCATGTCGGAGCGGCAGCATCGGAGATGGTTGTAGGGTGTCGGATGGTTGTAGGGTGTCGACGCTGGTTGCTCGAGCAGCAGAGCGGGCGGCTCGTCTGATGCGCGGCCTCGGGGCCGGCGTGGATGCTGGAGTGGCGGTTTCGGTTTTGGTTGTAGGTGTCAGCTACGCGTTACTCAGGAAATGTAGTCGGCGGCTCACCTGGTGCGCAGCCCTGGGGTCGGCGTGTGTTGATGGTGCGTTGTTGCCTGTTGGGGGCGTGTTATGATAGTTTTCGCCCAGGTTTCTGTTAGTTAACCGGGCAAGTCTCTTCTACTCCCTTCGTTCTAAAATAAGTGTCACAACTTTAATACAACTTTGTATTAAAGTTAGTACAAATTTGAGACACTTATTTTAGGACGGAGGGAGTACTTTTTTTAATGAATAAGCCCCTAAGGGACCATGTTTCAGAAAATGTAAGTTTTGAACAGCTTTTGAAATTTCAATCGAATTTATTACTGCTTCATCAAATATACGTATTACAACCAAATTATGAAGCTTAATACTTTGGTCACCAGGCATGAATTTCTTTTATTGAATATTGAAAACACACCCACGCCCGCACAAGCACACCAACAAGAAAAGCATCTGTTTCAACTTTCAGAACAAGGGAAGCCACGTGAATCTCAAACGAAGCGATAACACTCCAGACATCAGCAGACAGTAACAAGCGAGTAGCATCCGCGGTGTCTAATTGACTCCCGTCTCTGATCCTCCTGACACACCGGGGTCTCTCGGTCGAATCTCGACATGCTGCAAGAGTAATAGCAGCACGGTGAGTTCTCTAGCTACAACACTGTAATCATTATATAGTAGAAACTACAACACTCTAATCTCAATGTGCTACAAGAATAATAGCAGCCCGGAACCACCGATGGGCCCCGCGTGAGCCCAGTGCGTCCACATGCCCGGTTGTCCCGTGCGAGCCTCTGCGAGCTCGCAAAGGGGAAGAGAGAGAGGCCCCGCTGCCATCACCGCCGGCAGGACTTCACCCGGCGGCGCCTCTTAGCGGCGGCAGGGGGGAGGACTAAAAGGGGTTTGAGACGAATTGGTGGCTAAAGTTTCCCCCGGACGCTCGCGGGGGAGGGGGGGGGGGGTGTTGGCCGTCTACTAGTGCTCCATTCAAGTGTACTTATGGGGGAGTGAGGGGGTGTGTTTGTCTACTAATGCAACATTCAAGAATACGTATGTGAATTGATACATGTATAACTTTTGAACAGCGTGTAAAATTTCGATCAAATAAATTATTGCTTCATCAAATATACATGATACAATGAAATCATTAAGCTTAATACTTCAGTTACAACTTTTGAGGTATGAAAAAAAACTTGTTGAATATTGAAAACACACACACGCACAAGCACAAGCACACTTCACACATACAGAACACCAGCAAACAGAGCATTTGTTTCAACTTCCAGAATAAGGGAAGCCACATGCATGAATCTGGAGCGAAGCGACAACTCTGCGGACATCAGCAGATAGTGATTAAAATGTAGCATCCGCGGTGTCTAATTGACTCCTGCCTCTGATCCTCCTGACACATTGGGCCCTCTCGGACGAATCTGGACGTGCTGCAAGAGTAATGGCAGCACGGTGAGTTCTCTAGCTACAACANGGGGGGGGGGGGTGTTGGCCGTCTACTAGTGCTCCATTCAAGTGTACTTATGGGGGAGTGAGGGGGTGTGTTTGTCTACTAATGCAACATTCAAGAATACGTATGTGAATTGATACATGTATAACTTTTGAACAGCGTGTAAAATTTCGATCAAATAAATTATTGCTTCATCAAATATACATGATACAATGAAATCATTAAGCTTAATACTTCAGTTACAACTTTTGAGGTATGAAAAAAAACTTGTTGAATATTGAAAACACACACACGCACAAGCACAAGCACACTTCACACATACAGAACACCAGCAAACAGAGCATTTGTTTCAACTTCCAGAATAAGGGAAGCCACATGCATGAATCTGGAGCGAAGCGACAACTCTGCGGACATCAGCAGATAGTGATTAAAATGTAGCATCCGCGGTGTCTAATTGACTCCTGCCTCTGATCCTCCTGACACATTGGGCCCTCTCGGACGAATCTGGACGTGCTGCAAGAGTAATGGCAGCACGGTGAGTTCTCTAGCTACAACACTGTAACATCAAGTATTGTACAGTAGGAAATAACGTCGAATTGTCTTCTCCGGGTAAAATGTAAAGCTGTAAACGTTACCTCCTGCACAGTCGGTGCCGGCGCCGACTTGGCGGCCTCTTCCTTGACCCCGGCACGGCCACAGCCGGCAACACGGTCGACGAGGCCGAAAAACCTATCCTTGAGCTGGGCGGCAAAGTTGGCCATGTTGGTGGAAGTGAAGCTAGCCGAACTGCCGAAGTGAACAGAGTGTAGTGCACGCTGGCTCTCTGGAATCTGAACCACGTAGGTAGCTGTAGTGCTTGATTTTGGTGGGGGGAGAGCGGTGTGAGTTCTGACTTCTGAGAGGGATGCAGAGGTCTCATTTATACACGACGCCGGGCACCAAACCCATCAGCTTTAGTGCTGCACCTCCATCTATCATCATGGTTCATGCATCTGGGGAGGCCCGCACGCCGTACGTGCAGGGATATTCAGATCGATGCAGCATCGTTTACCACGCAGATCTTGTGCAGAGTTGTCCTATGATTGTATCCATTGCTTGATATGATCACTACCAGACTAATGTTAGCTGCAATTTGCATGGATGACATGATTCACCGGGCCAGGCCGGTCCGGGCATCATATTATCTGATGTCGTGGGCACTTTCCACCTATTTTCTTGTGATAGGTGGCCAGCGTGATATTACAAACATTTTTCGTTGTTCACTTACCTCTGCGAGCAATGAGCACAGTACAGACCAAACAATACAAATACGAATAATAATGAGAAGACGGATAAGTAGATAAATAAGAAAAAAAATCTCTCAGGACCTCTAGCACAAGAAGTGTGCGCGGGATGAGCTATTACAACTTGAGAAGCCATATTATGGCTCCTAAATACAACAGACGATATGCGAACTGAGCCTACCTTAGATGGTTAAGTACCTTGTGGTAGAACCAGCCCACTAGGGTTCAAGTTCTAGACTTGACACTGGTGCTTGCATTTTGTTTTCCACGATGTTTGTTCAGTGGGAGAAGACGTTCTCGTCGACTACACAGATGTCTGTGATGACTTCATTAATGTGTGTGTATATGTGTATAAGCATCTAAGTTTGGAACATATATGTATGTGTTATATGTATGGTAAGGAGCTTTTCATGTTCCCAAATGGTAAGTGCCACACGTGTTGCACGAAGTACCATCGCTTTGACGTTTTTTACACTAAAGTTGCCATCCGGAAAAAAAAACCCGAAAAAAACTACAACTTGTCATCCAAACAGAAAGTTACCATACTTCATAACTAAAGTTGCCATCCTCTTGTAACTAAACTTGCCATCAAAAAACGCAAGAGCGGAATTGCTTCGTGCCACACGTATGACACTTATTAGGGTTCTTCATGTTTGCATCGGAACCATGAACCATGCCAACGAAGCGATGGCAATGTACCGTTACGTGGAAAATCTAATTCCGGTTGGTCAAATTAGGTGGAAAATAATAATCAAATATACCGTTCTATATGCAGTGAAAATAATATGTGGATTAAAAATACATATCTTTTTCGAAATTCGAAGTATATGCAATTGCCAGGATACAGCTTTACTTACATATTCAAAATTCAAATAAAATAAGCATGTCAATATTATAATACGTACCCCAACAGGGCTTAATCCAATCATAAACTGGAATGCAGAATTAGAACTCAAATAATAATCTGATTATTAGGCCCATTCGATATCACAAATATGTAGTGGCATCGGATTAATCCAACAATTATGCTGCCTATAAACATGCATGGATTGGTCAAATGTATCAACATGAATCGATTTATTTCTATCAGAAAAAATGTCAATGTGACTAGAAGTTTACTCGAGGTATGAATACCTAGTCTGCATTCAGTGGCATACATCATCATCAGAACTAAAACTCGATGAAGGTAAAACGATCAAGCCAGAAACAAATTTCCTTCCTTCGAGGTACTAGTTAACTCAGGTATGAATAGCTAGTCTGCATTCATTGGCATATATCATCATCAGAACTAAACAAGATGAAGGGAAAACGATATCAAGCCAGAACAATTTTCATTTCAGAAAATTAACCCGGTATGAGCAAATTTCCCTTTTGAGGTAGTTGATGGAAAGATGTGATTACCTCAAGATGTTGCTCAGTCCCAAAAGGAACAACCGCTTGCGGACATTTCAATCCCTCTGGAAGCACTACCTGTGATGTCAAGTTGCTAGCTTTGAAACTCATCTAGTAAGACATTCTTATTGGTTTCATGAATGGCTGCTTTCATGGGAATTATTGACTAACCTGACCTGACCTGACCCTAATTTACAACCATCAGCTCTCGAAAGATGCTGGCTGGATTCTTTGCAGTTTGCACAACTAGTCAGTCTGCCACGCCAACCAAGTGAGCCATGTCAGCAATTGACAGACACGTTACCATCGAAAATGCCATGTCAGCACCACCAATCCACACCAGGTGCTCCGATCGTCTTCAGCAAATCATAAAAAAAAACACTAAGCGGTTATATGGATTCTCCAAATAATAAATTTACAAAATGCATCGATCAGTACAACAAGAATCCTCTTGTTGACACTGAAAATTTTACCACGTAACGTGGTCTACAAACAAACAAACAGGCAGGCATCTCCTAGTTTGTCCAGCCAGAAAGTTCAGTCAGACATCTCCTGGTTGTCTGACAGAAGAAGTAAGAAAGTTCCTACTTCTGTCACTCCAGTAGTGTGGCACTAAGGGCATGGCCAATGGGCCACGCTGGACGAGTGCCCTAGGCGCCACATCAACATGCTGAACGCCACCTCCACCAAACGTGCTGCTTGCAGAGAGAGACGGACTCCTGCAGAGGAGCTAGCCTCCTCCCTGACAAAAGCAGCGAGGCAGCTGCTCAGGCGACGCGGTGTGAGCTTTGTAGCTCTGCTTAGTTCAGGACCACACAGCTTGGAGATTGCATGTGTTGAAAGGTGGGTGAGAGAGAGAAAAAATAAGATGATGACATTAAGAAAATAGCCTCCTTTAAGTGATTGTGGCACAAACCATAGCTCCATTCAAATTTATCTAGGTGGAAGAGGTGAGGCATCACCAAGGTGATGCTTCCTATGCCCTAACACAGGATTCAGGCAACTCCTCTTCAACAAACACACTAAGTGAAGCGAATTAAATACCCAGATTCAGGCGAAACAGAAAAGATTGTCTGAATTAGCAAACCAGCCAGCTTCAGGAAAAATAGAAATGAAATGAATGCATCCACATGTAGCCATATTTAACTGTTTGTTTAATTGACATTAGAAAGAAGGAAAGAAAGAAAAAAGAGCAATATATTTCTAGTCCACCGCCAAAACCTGGACTTTTTGGCCACACTTACTAGCAAATCATCATTACAAACGAAAAAGAGCTTCAGGACTCTTGTTGTACGACAATTATGTAAGCATATCATCAGGCAAACAACGTGAGCCCTTCTTCTGTTTCCTTGCTTCCTAATGCGTAATCTTGTGCAATGATAAAAGTAAATAAATAAACATAGGAATCAAAGATGCATAGCACGACTCTACATTTAAAATTTATCATACCTTACATGAAACTTAACCCCAAAATCCAACAACACATGTCTTCATTTTCTTTTCTTTCACAAACACAAATATACTCTACTTGGATATCATCATCATCATCATCTATGCATTGCAAAAAAGGAAAGGAATAATTAAGAAAAGGACAGGGAGATTATTTTACTACTTTTGCTGCTATGATGCAACTAACCACATACAACTATACAAGCATTGATACAGGTGCCAGGTCAAGACACCAAGCACAGACAGACAATGCAGAGCTCCCCTCCGGCATTGCCAATTAGTATTATCAAAGTGGGAAGGATATGTGTAGCAGCTAGGGAGGAGAAAGGGTTGTACATACATACTTTGTGAGGACCTGACCTGACCTGCTGCATTTTTTTTGCCATCCAATCCAGACTTGTTTACCAATCAGGACGGACTTCAGGATGATCGATGATATCAGTTAGTACAGCAGGATAATTAGTACAAGAAATGCAAACACAATCTCTTAGTTACTGATGAATCTGTCTGATTAAGATAAACAAAATTTGCTCTTACTGAGTTGTTCATTACATTTCCATAAACCATTCCACTAAATAAAGGGCATTAGGATCAGCAATTAATTATGTTGCCCTCCAATCCTATTCGAGTAGATCAACTCATAGTGCATGTGAATTATCATGCCTAATTATTACAAGCCTATACTAGACCAAAGTTAGCCAAATGTAACTGAAGCAAATAATGGTACTCAAAATTACTACAGCCAAACCCATTTGATCGCCTAACTCCGGCTGTTCTTGATCGGCTAACAGACATTTGCATCCATGTAGCACCTTGCTCCAAACAAAGATGACAGAATTGTTTCACAATGCCCTGCGAGCAGCACACCACGAATATCATCATTGGGGCCTACAAGTAAATTAAAACAGAAGCACAAACAACAAAAATAAGGGGGTGTGGCATCGTGGAATGAAATGGAATGAGCACTGTCTAACATGCTTGCAGTACCTGCTCCTCAAATTAGGCCATGTTTGATTTGGAGGACAAGGTTGCTATTTTAGTATCGCTCAGCGTACTTGACAGCCACTTCATCTGATGCCTGAGTACCAAAGTCCTCCTGAGGTGACTGGGTGCTAAATTTTATTCCACCCGATCCAAACTGATCATGTTGATTTCCAGTGTGGCCACTGTTTGGCAAGCTCTGAGCAATGCCCGAACCAGATTGTGGTGCTTCAGGAGCACCAGAGTCCTGCGCTGGCTGAGTGTCAACCTTTTGTCCGCTCTGAGGAGGAGATCCAAACTGATCATGCTGATTCCCTATATGGCCATAGCTTGGTAGAGTCCGAGCACTGCCAACGCCAGATTGTGGTGCTTCAGGAAGACCAAAAGGTGGCTGTGATGGCTGAGGTGCACCATACCCAGGCTGTCGTGCTTGATGAGCGCCATACCCAGGCTGTCGTGCTTGATGAGCGCCATACCCAGGCTGTTGCGCTTGATAAGCACCATATCCTGGCTGTTCAACTTGGTGAGCGCCATACCTTGGCTGTTGGGCTTGGTAGCTATACCCTGGCTGCTGCGCTTGCTGAGAGCCATAACCTGGCTGCTGCGCTTGCTGAGAGCCATAACCTGGCTGCTGCGCTTGCTGAGAGCCATAACCTGGCTGCTGCGCTTGCTGAGAGCCATAACCTGGCTGCTGCGCTTGCTGAGAGCCATATCTTGGCTGCTGCGCTTGCTGAGAGCCATGCCTGGGCTGCTGCGTTTGGTGAGAGACATATCCTGGTTGTTGCACTTGCTGAGAGACATATCCTGGCTGTTGACCTTGCTGAGAGCCATACCTGGGCTGCTGTGATTGGTGAGAGCCATACCCTGGCTGCTGCGATTGCTGAGAGCCATATCCGGGCTGCTGCATTTGGTGAGAGCCATACCCTGGTTGCTGCACTTGCTGAGAGCCAAACCCTGTCTGCCATGGACGAGGTGTGCCAAACCCGGCATGTTGAGTCTGATGAGCGATATGCGTTGATTGTTGCGGTTGAGGAGTACCAAATTCAGACTGCACCGGTGAATCCAAGCTAAATTTAGGTTGTTGCACTTGAGAAGCACCAACAGCTTGCTGCCAAGGGCGAGAGGTACCAAACTCCGGCGGTTGACCTTGAGGCAGGGACGTCCCAGGTGGTGATCCTTGAGGAGAAGGAAGCCCATATTGTGATGTATTAGGAGCACCAAATTCTGTTTTCTGAACTTGCTGGCTTCCAAACGCAGGCTGACGGGGTTCAGAAGACATTCCCTCAGGTCGCAGGATTTGAGGTACAGCATTGCCATGATGAAATGGTTGAGGAGAACCATAGCCCGGTTTGCCTTGGTTAGGTGCGTAGCTACCCGGCGCCTGATTAGATGCAAATCCAGGTAGACTCCGAGGGCGATACTCTGGCCTTGGCGAAGGAGGTGGTGGCACTGGCTTTTCATCAAAAGCTTGCTCAATCTCTTGCTGGCGATCAGCGGTCTTGAAAATCTCAACAATACACTCACGGAACTCAGGAGGAGCGACAACACCGCCTCTGGCCATGTCCCTCACCAAGTCTCGCGCTCTATCCAATTCCCCTTCCTTGCAGGACGCCTTAACCAGGATCTCAAAGGTGGCCGTGGATGGCTTAATCTCCTTGTCAGGCATCCTTCCATACACCTTCAAGGCATCATCAATCCGGCCAGCTTCTGTAAGCCCTTGAAACATCCGATTGAAGAAAGCGATATTGAACTTTGGCCCGTGCTCCCTCCCGTCCGCCATTTTGTGGAAATACTGCATGGTGTCATCCACACGGCCATCCTTGAAGCATGAGTCGACGAGGTAAGTGTAGGTGTACACGTCTGGAAGCACCGACTTGCTCTCCATCTCCTTGAAGAGCTGCTCCGACTCTGCTAGCATCCCGTTCTCGCAGAGCTTCCCAATGATGTTGTTGAAGCAGGCGACGTCCATCTGCACACTCTTCCTCGGCTGCCTGTGGAACACCTCGATGGCGTCCTGGAACCTGCCCTCCTTGAAGCACTGGTTGACCATGACAGTGTAGGACTCGCTGTTGACGCCGATGAAGCTGGGCGGGCTGTGGTTGTCGATCATGGTCTCCCACAGGTCCTGTGCCTCCTTGTGCTTGTCGTGGCTGAAGAGTGTCTGGAGCAGCACGTTGCAGGTGGCCGGCGTCATCTTGAACTTCTTGTCCAGAAGGGAGCTGTAGCTGTCCATGGCCTCCTTGTCCATGCCTTTCTTCCAGTAGCCCTCCATGAAGCTGGTGTGCACAACGCCGTCGTAGACGGTGGCCTTCTCCCGGAGCTCGTCGAAGAGCTGGAAGGCCTTGTCCCAGTCGTCGAGGGCGACGTAGCCGTCGATGAGGTTCTTGTAGACGATGGAGTCGGCGCCCTGGCCGCGGTTGAGCATGTCACGGAGGAGGTCGAGGGCGTCCTGGACGCGGCCGGCGGCGACGAGGCCCTTGGTGAGGTGGCGGTAGGAGACCGACGAGGGGGAGAAGGAGGTGACGCCGTCCAGCATCTCCTGGTATGCCTGGAGCGCGTCGTCGACGCGGGCGGCGTCGCAGTGGGCGAGGATGAGGGTGTTGTAGGAGACGACGTTGGGGACGATGTTGGAGCGGCGGAAGAAGAAGGCGAAGAGCTCGACGGCGTCGTCGGGCCGGCCGGCGCGGACCATGGAGGCGGCGACCGCGTTGCAGGTGAAGACGGTGGGGCGGACGCGCGAGGAGACGGCCGCGCGGGAGGCGGCGGCAGCGCCGTCGAGGTCGCCGGAGCGGATGAGGGCCTGGACGCGGTTGTGGAGGCTGAGGCGCGGGCCGACCAGGGAGGAGGTGGTGTCGGGGAGGCGGGGCGCGTTGGGGTCGCGCGGGGGCGGCGAGTTGGAGGGGTCGCGGCGGAGGGCGTGCAGCGGCGGCTCGATGCGGAGGCGGCGCTTGCGGCGGCGGCGCTCGGCCGCGGCCTCCTCCGCGGAGGAGAAGGCGAAGTGGCGGGCGGGAGGGAGCAGCGGGGCGGGCTGGGCGTGCGGGGCGAGGTGGGAGTGGGAGTGGGAGATGGAGATGGAGAGGCGGCGGAGGAGGAGGAGACGGCGGTAGGGCGCCGCCATGGTCACTTCCGGCGGCGGCTCGGGGAGGGGAGGGGAGAGGAGGAGCGGGGTAGGATTTGTGTGTCAACAGAACCAAATGGGCTCAGTTTTGCTTGGTTGGTTTTGGCCCCTCTCCTTTTCTCTCTTGGGCTTTTGTTTCACTCTCAACTCAAATGCTCCAAACCCAACCTTTTTGTTTCTCCCCACCCTTTCTATTTCTTTTGTTTTTCTTTCTTCATCACCATGAATGCTAAAGAGGTCCCGACGTATTTTAGCGAGCTTTCTGTGCCTGACATATGCGGAGTCATGAAGATGCGACTTTTATGTCTTTATTTCTCTGGCGCATTTTGGACAAATGGATTTGGTCTCGTCTATGGGACAAGTGCTTCGTGAGGCCCTTAACAGAATATCGACTACGTTGGTTGCGAACGAAGGATCCTTCCTCAAGAGTATACCCTCATAACTATAGCAAGAAAGAACCATATGTGTGACAAGGCCCACATTTTCGTCTGTTCATTTTCAACTCTCCTTGTTCAAAACGTAATGTACCCCCTACAGGTTTTGAGTCAGATGACAGATCGATTGATGAACTCGGATTGATGACTAACGATCAGGATGTTCCTGACCAAATATCAATGTTCATGACCACAGACCGAATGATGGACTCGGTCACGAATATCCTGGTCGTTAGTCACATTTTAGTGGGTGAAGCATCAACCTATCAAACTTTATTATGCCCCATTTGTACATTAGAGTTTTCAGTTAATACACTGGATTATGAAAAGAACATAGTTTTGTATACTTTGGGTTGTCTTGATCCGACAAAATATTGTAGTTTAAAAAATTGTGATATGTTCGGTACCGTACTAACTTCAGATTATTGAAAGCAACGTAGTTTTATATTCTTTAGATTGAAATTGCAACTTATGAGTGTTTTAAGAACTAAGATTTGGCCAACATGCACATCCCAACTTCCTATGAGATTCATGGTCAACATGATAGGTAAAAAATAGAAAAATTGTAGGAAGATGATTAATGAGATAGTTAGTGGGAAAAAATAGGCATAGAGGCATGAGCTAAAATATATAACCCTACTTCAACAAACTGGATTAAGCTTTAAATAGGTGAAACATGGTTGAATATTTATATTGCTCTTGTTCATCAATAGAAGTTGAAAAATGGCATGCTTGTTACTCAATAGAAACACTAGCTAAACCAAAATGAAGAACACGGTGCAATAAAAATTAGTATTGTCGTACCAAAACAAACTTCATGGCCCAATACCCTGAGCATGCAAATATGTTTATTGTTGCCTAGAATAGGCATAGTACAATAGATAATGGCACCTAATGGAAGTATTATAACTTATTACATGATATAGCATTTAAACGGAAGCACTAAATGGCATCTAAAGAAGTCATTCAATCCATGCATCAATATCATCAACATTCCCACAAGAAGAATTTGACTGTGCGTTGATCAACTCATCGTATTCCATGTTATATGGGCCTACAACATTACCATTATAGCCCAAGTAAGCATCCATCTCTAGGTTCCCCTTGTAGTGTGGCTGGTTCGAAAGAGCATATGCCGAGTTATCATAGCCAAACAGTTCACGAACGAGGAAGTCATTGCCACTGGAGTACAACAATTGTGTTGGGGCCTCCACAGTATTCCCAGTGGTTGAGTTAGGGATTGGCGCCAAAGGTGGAGGTGTAGACTGAAACATTTGTGATACCTGCATAGGAAAATGTGATTCTATAGTGTCTTGTGGTGTTGATGGCAGTTGAATTGATGGCAACACTTGAGGAGGAATACAATGAGATGACGATGGTTGTTGTGATGAAATAAGAGTATTTGAGCGACCCCAAGATCTGCATCTTGGCGCCAATCGATTTCGTGGCAAGCTTGGACCACCCGTATGTCGTTCACTGCCAGAATGTAGTGGAGTCAAACAATGTCTAGTGTGAAGCCCGGATAATTAGACTACAATATTCCCACGTTAATGATGCCACATCACCACAATTACTGTTGCTAATCTCGCTTAGTTCAAAACGATTCAAATTCAAATTTGAGTTAATGGCAAACATCAAAAGTTTTCAAACATTAAAACTGAAATGTTCGGTTTGCGGAATATAATCCATACATTATTTTGGTGAAGTAACCACACTTTTACGAAATGTTTAAATATTCTAAAATAAGTAAAACAGTAGCAGAAACAGATAATTAAATGCCTTTTTCAATTAATAAAATATTAAGCTAATTTATTAATTGCCCGAACTAATGGGGCAGTGACATATTTATAAGTACTAATTTAGGTGCTAGTGGTAATTTTTATAAAACCTAAAATAAAAAGGAACTAAAAATAAAACAGAAAA
>LR880967.1:964232790-964251511 GCA_904067115.1 Aegilops sharonensis
ACACAAGGTGTTCCTCCGGTATTCGGGAGTTGCATAATCTCATAGTCAGAGGAATATGTATAAGTGATGAAGAAAGCAATAGCAATAAAACTTAACGATCATTATGCTAAGCTAACGGATGGGTCTTATCCATCACATCATTCTCTCATGATGTGATCCCGTTCATCAAATGATAACACATGTCTATGGTCAGGAAACTTAACCATCTTTGATTAGCGAGCTAGTCAAGTAGAGGCATACTAGGGACACTATGTTTTGTCTATGTATCCACACATGTACTAAGTTTCCGGTTAATACAATTCTAGCATGAATAATAAACATTTATAATGATATAAGGAAATATAAATAACAACTTTATTATTGCCTCTAGGGCATATTTCCTTCAGTCTCCCACTTGCACTAGAGTCAATAATCTAGATTACATAGTAATGATTCTAACACCCATGGTGTCTTGGTGCTGATCATGTTTTGCTCGTGGAAGAGGCTTAGTCAACGGGTCTGCAACATTCAGATCCGTATGTATCTTGCAAATCTCTATGTCTCCCTCCTTGACTTGATCGCGGATGGAGTTGTAGCGTATCTTGATGTGCTTGGTTCTTTTGTGAAATCTGGATTCTTTCGCCATGGCAATTGCTCCAGTATTGTCACAAAAGATTTTCATTGGACCCGATGCACTAGGTATTACACCTAGATCGGATATGAACTCCTTCATCCAAGCTCCTTCATTTGCTGCTTCCGAAGCAGCTATGTACTCCGCTTCACACGTAGATCCCCTCACGAGGCTCTGCTTGGAACTGCACCAACTGGCAGCTCCACCATTCAATATAAATATGTATCCGGTTTGTGACTTAGAGTTATCCGGATCAGTGTCAAAGCTAGCATCGACGTAACCATTTACGACGAGCTCTTTGTCACCTCATAAACGAGAAACATACCCTTAGTCCTTTTCAGGTACTTCAGGATGTTCTTGACAGCTGTCCAGTGATCCACTCCTGGATTACTTTGGTACCTCCCTGCTATACTTATAGCAAGGCACACATCAGGTCTGGTACACAACATTGCATACATGACAGAACCTATGGTTGAAGCATACAGAATGACTTTCATTTTCTAGCTATCTTCTGAAGTGGTCGGGCATTGAGTCGGACTCAACTTCACACCTTGTTACACAGGAAAGAACCCTTTCTTTGATTGATCCATTTTGAATTTCTTCAGAATCTTATCAAGGTATGTGCTTTGTGAAAGTCCAATTAAGCGTCTTGATCTATCTCTATAGATCTTGGTGCCCAATATCTAAGCAGCGTCACCGACGTCTTTCACTGAAAAACTCTTATTTATGTATCCTTTTATGCTATCCAGAAATTCTATATCATTTCCAATCAACAATATGTCATCCACATATAGTATTAGAAATGCTACAGAGCTCCCACTCACTTTCTTGTAAATACAGGCTGCTCCAAAAGTCTGTATAAAACCATATGCTTTGATCACCTCATCAAAACATATATTCCAACTCCGAGAGGCTTGCACCAGTCCATAAATGGATCGCTGGAGCTTGCACACTTTGTTAGCACCTTTAGGATCGACAAAACCTTCTGGTTGCATCGTATACAACTCTTCTTTAAGATATCCATTAAGGAATGCAGTTTTGACATCCATTTGCCAGATTTCATAATCATAAAATGCGGCAATTTCTAACATGATTCAGACAGACTTAAGCATCGCTACGGGTGAGAAGGTCTCATCGTAGTCAACTCCTTGAACTTGTCGAAAACCTTTTGCGACAAGTCGAGTTTTGTAGATAGTAACATTAGTTACCATCAACGTCTTCTTCTTAAAGATCCATTTATTCTCTATGGCTTGCCGATCATCGGGCAAGTCCACCAAAGTCCATACTTTGTTCTCATACATGGATCCCATCTCAGATTTCATGACCTCAAGCCATTTTGCGGAATCTGGGCTCATCATCGCTTCGTCATAGTTCATAGGTTCGTCATGGTCTAGTAACATGACTTCCAGAACAGGATTACCGTACCACTCTAGTGTGGACCGTACTCTGGTTGACCTATGAGGTTTAGTAGTAACTTGATGTGAAGTTTCATGATCATCATCATTAGCTTCCTCACTAATTGGTGTAGGAATCACTGGAACTAATTTCTGTGATGAACTAACTTTCCAATTCAGGAGAAGGTACAATTACCTCATCAAGTTCTACTTTCCTCCCACCCACTTCTTTCGAGAGAAACTCCTTCTCTAGAAAGGATCCATTCTTAGCAATGAATATCTTGCCTTCGGATCTGTGATAAAAGGTGTACCCAACAGTTTCCTTTGGTATCCTATGAAGACACATTTCTCCGATTTGGGTTCGAGCTTATCAGGTTGAAGCTTTTTCACATAAGCATCATAGCCCCAAACTTTAAGAAACGACAACTTAGGTTTGTTGCCAAACCACAGTTCATATGGTGTCATCTCAACGGGTTTAGATGGTGCCCTATTTAATGTGAATGCGGCCGTCTCTAAAGCATAACCCCAAAACGATATTGGTAAATTGGTAAGAGACATCATAGATTGCACCATATCTAATAAAGTACGGTTACAACGTTCGGACACACCATTACACTGTGGTGTTCCAGGTGGCGTGAGATGCGAAACTATTCCACATTGTTTCAAATGAAGACCAAACTCGTAACTCAAATATTCGCCTCCGCGATTAGATCATAGAAATTTTATTTTCTAGTTACGATGTTATTCCACTTCACTCTGAAATTCTTTGAACTTTTCAAATGTTTCAGACTTATGTTTCATTAAGTAGATATACTCATATCTGCTCAAATCATCTGTGAAGGTCAAAAAATAACGATACCTGCCGCGAGCCTCAACACTCATCGGACCGCATACATCAGTATGTATTATTTCCAATAAGTCAGTGGCTCGCTCCATTGTTCCGGAGAATGGAGTCTTAGTTATCTTGCCCATGAGGCATGGTTCGCAAGCATCAAGTGATTCCAAAAGCCCATCAGCATGGAGTTTCTTCATGCGCTTTACACCAATATGACCTAAACGGCAGTCCACAAATAAGTTGTACTATCATTATGAAATTTGCATCTTTTGGCTTCAATATTATGAATATGTGTATCACTACGATCGAGATGCAACAAAAATAGACCACTCATCAAGGGTGCATGACCATAAAAGATATTACTCATATAAATAGAAGAACCATTATTCTCTAATTTAAATGAATAACCATCTCGCATCAAACAAGATCCAGATATAATGTTCATGCTCAACGCTGGCACCAAATAATAATTATTCAGGTCTAAAACTAATACCGAAGGTAGATGTAGAGGTAGCGTGCCGACGGTGATCACATCGACCTTGGAACCATTTCCGACGTGCATCGTCACCTCGTCCTTAGTCAATCTTCATTTAATCCGCATCCCATGTTTCGAGTTGCAAATATTTGCAGTAGAACCAGTATCAAATACCCAGGTGCTATTACGAGCGTTAGTAAGGTTCACATCAATAACATGTATATTAAATATACCTTTCACTTTTTCATCCTTCTTATCCGCCAAATACTTGTGACAGTTCCGCTCCCAGTGACCAGTCCCTTTGCAGTATAAGCACTCAGTTTCAGACTTAGGTCCAGACTTGGGCTTCTTCCTGGGAGTAGCAACTTGCTTGCTATTCTTCTTGAAGTTCCCCTTCTTCCCTTTACCCTCTTTCTTGAAACTAGTGGTCTTGTTAACCACAACACTTGATGCTTCTTCTTGATTTCTACCTCCGCAGCCTTAACCATTGCGAAGAGCTCAGGAATTGTCTTTTCCATCCCTTGCATGTTATAGTTCATCACGAAGCCTTTATAGCTTAGTGGCAGTGATTGAAGAACTCTGTCAATGACACTATCATCAGGAAGATTAACTCCCAGTTGAGTCAAGTGGTTATGGTACCCAGACATTCTGAGTATGTATTCACTGATAGAACTATTCTCCTCCATCTTGCAGCTATAGAACTTGTTGGATACTTCATATCTCTCAACTCGGGCATTTTCTTGAAATATTAACTTCAACCCTGGAACATCTCATATGCTCCATGACATTCAAAATGTCTTTGAATTCCCGATTCTAAGCCGTAAAGCATGGCACACTGAACTATCGAGTAGTCATTAGCTTTAGTCTGCCAGACGTTCATAACGTTCGGAGTTGCTCCTGCAACGGGCCTTGCACCTAGAGGTGCTTCCAGGACGTAATTCTTCTATGCAGCAATGAGGATAACCCTCAAGTTACGAACCCAGTCCATGTAGTTGCTACCGTCATCTTTCAACTTAGCTTTCTCTAGGAACGCATTAAAATTCAAGGGAAAGGTAGCACGGGCCATTGTTCTACAACAACATAGATATGTAGAAACTATCAGGACTAATTTCATGATAAATTAAAGTTCAATTAATCATATTACTTAAGAACTCCCACTTGGATAGACATCCCTCTAGTCTTCTAAATGATCACGTGATCCATATAAACTAAACCATGTCCGATCATCACGTGAGATGGAGTAGTTTTCAATGGTGAACATCTCTATGCTGATCATATCTACTATATGATTCACGTTCGACCTTTCGGTCTCAGTGTTTTGAGGCCATATCTGCATATGCTAGGCTCGTCAAGTTTAACCCGAGTATTCTGCACGTGCAAAACTGGCTTGCACTCGTTGTATGTGAACGTAGAGCTTATCACACCCGATCATCACGTGGTGTCTCGGCACGACGAACTGTAGCAATGGTGCATACTCAGGGAGAACACTTATACCTTGAATTTAATGAGGGATCATCTTATAATGCTACCGCCGTACTAAGAAAAATAAGATGCATAAAAGATAAACATCACATGCAATCAAAATATGTGACATGATATGGGCATCATCATCTTGTGCCTTTGATCTCCATCTTCAAAGCACCGTCATGATCTCCATCGT
Source organism: Aegilops sharonensis (assembly GCA_904067115.1). NCBI lineage: Eukaryota > Viridiplantae > Streptophyta > Magnoliopsida > Poales > Poaceae > Aegilops > Aegilops sharonensis. The sequence goes on from LR880967.1 coordinate 964,237,765, forward strand.
CACCGGCTTGACATCTTGATCTCCATCGTAGCGTCGTTGTTGTCTCGCCAACTATTGCTTCTACGACTATCGCTACCGCATAGTGACAAAGTAACGCAATTACATGGCGATTGCATTTCATACAATAAAGCGACAACCATAAGGCTCCTGCCAGTTGCCGATAACTTTTACAAAACATGATCATCTCATACAATAACGTATATCACATCATGCCTTGACCATATCACATCACAACATGCCATGCAAAAACAAGTTAGATGTCTTCTACTTTGTTGTTGCAAGTTTTACGTGGCTGCTACGGGCTTCTAGCAAGAACCGTTCTTACATACGCATCAAAAGCACAACGATTTTTCGTCAAGTGTGCTGTTTTAACCTTCAACAAGGACCGGCCGTACTCAAATTCGATTCAACTAAAGTTGGAGAAACAGACACCCGCCAGCCACCTGTGTGCAAAAGCACGTCGGTAGAACCGGTCTCATGAACGTGGTCATGTAATGTTGGTCCGGGCCGCTTGATCCAACAATACCGCCGAATCAAAATATGTTGGTGGTAAGCAGTATGACTATTATCGCCCACAACTCTTTGTGTTCTACTCGTGCATATCATCTACGCATAGACCTGGCTCGGATGCCACTGTTGGGGAACATAGCATGCAATTTCAAAAAAATTCCTACGATCACGCAAGATATATCTAGGAGATGCATAGCAACGAGAGGGGAAGAGTGTGTCCACGTACCCTCGTAGATTGAAAGCGGAAGCTTTAGGTTAACGCAGTTGATGTAGTCGAACGTCTTCACGATCCAACCGATCTAGTACCGAACGTACGGCACCTCCGAGTCCAGCACACGTTCAACTCGATGACGTCCCTCAAACTCTTGATCCAGCAGAGGGTCGAGGGAGAGTTCTGTCAGCACGACGGCATGGTGACGGTGATGGTAATGTGATCCGCGCAGGGCTTCGCCTAAGCACTATGATGCTATGAGCGGAGGAGTAAACTGTGGAGGGGGGCACCACACACGGCTAAGAGAACAATTGATGTGCTATGGGGTGCCCCCTGCCCCCGTATATAAAGGAGTCTAGGAGGAGGTGGCCGGCCAAGAGGGGCGCGCCATGGGGGGGAGTCCTACTAGGACTCCACTCCTAGTAGGATTCGCCCCTCCCCCCTTTTCCTTTCTTCACCGGATGGGAAAAGGAAGGAGTGGGAGAGGGAGAGGGAAAGAGGGAAAGGGGGCGCCGCCCCCTCCCCTAGTCCTACTCGGACTCCCATAGGGGGGAGGGCGGCCACCCCTTGTAGGCTGTCCCCTCTCTCTCCCGTGGCCCATGAGGCCCATACTTCCCCCGGGGGGTTCCGGTAACCCCTCGGTATTCCGGTAAAATACCCGAACCACTCGAAACCATTCCGATGTCTGAATACTACCTTCCAATATATCGATCTTTACCTCTCGACTATTTCGAGACTCCTCGTCATGTCCGTGATCTCATCTGGGACTCCGAACAAACTTCGGTCACCAAAACACATAACTCATAATACAAATCGTCATCGAACGTTAAGCGTGCGGACCCTACGGGTTTGAGAACTATGTAGACATGATCGAGACACATCTCCGGTCGATAACCAATGGCGGAACCTGGATGCTCATATTTGTTCCTACATATTCTACGAAGATCTTTACCGGTCAAACCCTAATAACAACATATGTTATTCCTTTTGTCATCAGTATGTTTGCCCGAGATTCGATCATCAGTATCATCATACCTAGTTCAATCTCATTACTGACAAGTCTCTTTACTCGTTCCATAATGCATCATCCCGTAACTAACTCATTAGTCGCATTTCTTGCAAGGCTTATAGTGATGTGCATTACCGAGAGGGCCCAAAGATACCTCTCCGATACTCGGAGTGACAAATCCTAATCTTGATCTATGCTAACCCAACGAACACCTTCGGGGACACGTGTAGAGCATTTTTATAATCACCCAGTTACGTTGTGTCATTTGATAGAACACAAGGTGTTCCTCCGGTATTCGGGAGTTGCATAATCTCATAGTTAGAGGAATATTTATAAGTCATGAAGAAAGCAATAGCAATAAAACTCAACGATCATTATGCTAAGGTAACGGATGGGTCTTGTCCATCACATCATTCTCTAATGATGTGATCCCGTTCATCAAATGACAACACATGTCTATGGTCAGGAAACTTAACCATGTTTGATTAACGAGCTAGTAAAGTAGTGGCATACTAGGGACACTCTGTTTTTTCTATGTATTCACACATGTACTAAGTTTTCGGTTAATACAATTCTAGCATGAATAATAAACACTTATCATGATATAAGGAAATATAAATAACAACTTTATTATTGCCTCTAGGGCATATTTCCTTCAATGACAAACTTCTACTGCACAATAAAAATGCATGACCTTGCTAATTCTATATGTGTATGTCTTCCTAACATCGGCTTGATGGGATGCAAGAATCATTCCAAATGTCAATGTTATATGCATTTCAATATCTCCATATATCTCTTCTCTTGAAGGCATGAATGCATGCAATGATACTTAGCCAAGTTCATGTTGATAACTTCTTTCCATAAAAATATCGCTTGGAAGCTAGTATTTCTTCCTAGGACCCAAGCACAAATTGAATTTGATTTATGTGCATATGCCAACATTTCTTTTTTGCCAATGCCAAGCCACTTTCCATGTCAAAAGACTGAAAATATTGAAACCCATACCTCTTACTTTCTTTGTATGGCACAGTTCCCACCAGGTAGACCCGCATGTTTCTTAGATATCGACTCAACCTAGCTTTACACGTACATCCACTATTGTGTTAACATATGTGTTATGACTAATAAATGTGCTTACTTTTACTGAAAATATCAATTGTCCAGAGATTGCATGCACAGTTGGCATCCAATACATGTTATAGGTAGTTGCATTCAATACATTGGGTTTCATGGGAAGTATGGACTAACCAGCAAATCCAGTCAATGCCACCATATTCTTCTTTGAGAAACAACATATTAATTAGGCCTTTAATACAAAATGGAACCGGGGAACGCATTAGAAATTTAATAGGTAAACATGTCGATTTTCATTTATTTGATATATATTGAATATATCTTATCAAAATCATATTTTTATTTAAGAATTACATGTGGCACCCCGGCTCAGAGCGACCGGTTTACCATGATTTGCCAGCCCAGAGACCATGTCTTCTGGCAACACACACATCTTGGTACAGAAAACAACCGCTTTATTGATGTTAGCGAAACAGAGTTTATATTACAACAGCTGTCGAGGCCAAGCGGCACACCCGGTGCGGCTGAACAATATGTACATTATTTAGTGAACATAAAGGGGCCTCGATCAGAACAACTACGTGGCAGTGGAATAATGTCGTAGCGGAAGCTCCATATCACAGGGACACCGATGTGGACACGATCTAGACTCGAGCAGTGCTCCTCTCCAACGAGACTTTCCTGAAATCTGGCATGACATGCCAGGTCAGTACATTGAATGTACTTGCAAGCTTACAACAGGCATAATCATAATGGCAAACAATATCATGATACTTAACCAATTATTAATAATGCAACACTATATGTCAAACATGCTGTGATCATGCTCGAACGTCCCTCGAGACAACTTACCAACCGTGATCATTCTTGGATCACAAAAAAACCACCAACGTGGTCTTAACAAGAGTAACTCACGATCCTTACGACGATCACAACCACGACCAATATCTCGTCCCGAATATCTCGATGGCTTTTCTGCCATCCTCAACAATGCAAGGTTCATAGCTTAGTGTGCAAATTTTATTAAACGTTGACTCATGGTGGGACCTACTACGAGGTGTCCGTGACCGTGGACTCAGCTATCGAAAGATTATACACTCTGCAGAGGTAGCACACTGTACCCACACCATGGAACCCATGGCCTCGCACTCCCATTCGGGTGGATCAACGACATTCCGACGAAACCCTTCCATTGCCATGACACTCTCCCGGCCACTCCGACCCAATCCCTAACGGCTAGTCCTGGGTGGCCCCGTGTCTACCAAAGACACACCGACCACCGTCGTGGCCAAAACGACCCCACTCGGGGACCCGGTACCATAATCTCAACAACGGGCACACAAGGTTATGCATGCTTACCTGGCTAGGGTAAGCACGACGTAACCTTCCCTAGTTGGAGGCACCGACCAGAGGCAATGTCAATGGACCGAATCAAGGCCTTCCCACAAAGGCAAATGTGGCTGCACTGGGAAAAACTCGATTCAGCAACACCATGACCCAGTCAATGGTATATTCAAGTTGAGTTATATTCAGGTTCAACTTAAAATGAAAATGACCGGTGTCATAGCATGCCATGAAATCCAAAACTACACATGCATCACTTAATAACGAAAATGACCAATGTCATCCGTATTCACACTAAGAATAAAAATCAACAACTCATATTACTTTGCTGATCAAGATAACTCACATATTAACAAAAATAGTTTGCAGCAAGTTTTATTATTTTCTCACGCAAGAACGTAACTCCGATTAATTTCTCATATGAATAACAAAGATTTTACCACAAACAAATCCTAATTTCTTTACCAACCAAGTGAGCTTCAAACATTCTGTAAGTCAAGTAAAATGACTAAACAAGTACTTAACAAAATATTTTCTAGAAATTTTTTATCATTTTATTTATGCAAGAACATAGCTTTAAATAATAAATAACATGCATAACAAAAACTATTTTTATCATCACCATAAATAAACCCTAGCTTTGCTTCACCAACTGAGCTAGTTTCCACATCCCGTAAATCAAGCATATTAACTAGCAAACACTTAACAGAATATAAATAACACAATAGTAATTTAAATGCATGGATTAATCATTTCATTCAAGTAAGAAAATCATAAATATTGAAATGACACCATGAAAATGTTGCTGTGGCTTGCCTTAGTGCAGATGAGGTTCACAAGCCTTCTTTTGATCCTCAAGACGCCTCACCCTCTGAAAATAATTTTAAACACAAAAAGAAAATATCAAGAACACTTCTGAAAATCACCAGAAATTCTAAACAGCTCAGAAAAATCTCATCTTTGGTGAGCTGCTAGATTTCTTTGCAAAGAACAAGATGCAAAAAGAATCAATTCATTTGGACTTATGGTTGAGGAGTTATGGCTATTTGAAGTGTTCTGTAAATTCAAATGAATTTGAATAAAAATAAACAGACTGGGGGTGTGACGTCGAAGGCGTAAAGCCCAGGGGCGCCACCACTCGTACCGCTTCACGCGCGTACAGAGTGGCTGACTAGCGACCCCCGCTAGTCAGGCTTGGAGGAGGGGGAGAAGGAAACAGAGGGAGTCGCAGCTCCGCCGGAGCTCTCGCCGGCGACGAGGACTCCTTGGCCAAAACGAGAGAGAGGGATGGAAAGAGGGGGTTGAGGCGCACCTGCCCGTACCCGTAGCGTAGCTAGGGGCGGTCGGACAGTGTCGGAATTAACCTCGCAAGTGGAGGCAGAACACGGTGGTCGCCGGAGATGAAGAAGACGGCGAGCAGAGGCAACTCCAGGGGCTCCAGAGAGGCGGAACGGCTTCATTGGAGGGGGGCGGAGGCCCTGGAAGGGTCGCCCTGGCCTGGGAGGGGATGGAGCTACCGCGGTGACCAGAGGGGATCGCCGGCGAGCTCGAGCTCGGGGACGGCGGCCCGAGGCCTGCCCAGTCGGGCTACGGCTTCCTACTCGCTTGTGGGGTGTGTGGGAGTGCTGGATGGTGCTCGAGGAGGCTGGGGGCGGCTCCATTTATAGGCGAGCGACAAGGGGGTTTCGGGCTCCGCCGGTGGGCACTTGTCCACGGCGCCCGGCGACGAGAGGCGTCAATGAGAGGGGAAGAAGGCGACGCAGCTCACGCGGCAATTGTTGGCAGACGAAGACGAGCACAGGAACGAGGAGAAGGCGACGAGCACAGTGCGCACCGCACTGTTGGGTTGGCCGGACCGTGCCCGTGCTTGCTGCGGCAAGCTCCAGTGTCGGCGAGCGCCAGTGGGGAGTTAAGGGAGTTGAGACGAAGATGGTGGCAAAGTTTGGCGCGCTACGGCAGTCGGGGAAGCGAGCACGCGCGAAACAGAGCGCTCCGCGGCACTCAGAGCGCGTCAACACGCATGCCAGCGCCCCTGGACGAACGCGGTCACCGCGTGGACTATGACATCAGGCCGAGCTAAGCCTAAACTTCATGTCTCGCGTGTTGTTCGTGGTAGTTTGAGATGTTGCCATGCTTTGGTTTGGATCCAGGTGCAGTAGAGAAGTTTTTACACGCCAGGTAAGTTTCTGGTCAGTAACTTTGAGAGGTTACTGAGGTCAAATGGCTGGGAGTTAGAGGCTGTGCTTTGGAGGTTAGCCAAGAGTTACTAAGGTGAAAATGCACAAGAAAACCCAGGCACACTAGAGCAAGTAAAATGGTAGTTGCTGTAGAAACCACCATTTCTGTCCAGAACAGAAAATATTTTCTGTAGCAAAAATATTCCAAAAAGTGATGAAATATTTTTGCTCAGGAAGGTGCCCTAGGGTTCAAAGAATATTTGTGAATTATCTCAGATTTTTCCGGGCCATAAAAAATAGGGTTGCTTTGAAGCATACTGATCTGGCTAGGGTTTTTGAGAGAAAATGAATATTTTTCATTTAAGAAAAATATTCCAAAGATTATTTTGGGATGGAACAGAAGGGGAATGATGATCAGAGAGGGAAATGTAGCACTTGGGTGAAAGCCAAGAGTACCAAATTGTTTAAGTCCATATGAAAAGATTCAAAAACTCCAAGTTTCAAATTTAATCCAAATAAAAATCAAGAAAATGAGAGAGGGCAAAAACCAGGTTGTCACAAACCTTCCCCACTTAGAATGAATCTCGTTCTCGAGATTCAGTTGCTTGGGAAAACCACTCTGGATGATGTGACTGTAGAAATTCTTCCCGCTCCCAAGTTGATTCTGACTCTGTGTTATGCTCCCACTGAACTTTGTAAAATTTCCTTACTTTACTGCGAGTGACCCTTTCCATCTGATCCAAAATTCTGAACGGTCTCTCTTCATAAGTTAAATCATTTGCCAATTCTACCTCGGCCATAGCAGTCCTTTTCTCAGGCAGGGATATGCATCGTCTCAATTGTGAAACATGAAACACGTTGTGCAAAGTCTGCCAACTCAACGGGTAGTTCTAATCGATATGCAACAGTACCTACTCGAGACATAACCGGGAATGGACCAATAAATCTGGGGGCCAACTTTCCACGAGTCTGAAATCTCTTGACTCCTTTCATAGGAGTGACTCAGAGGTATACGTGCCCGGGTTCAAAACTTATCTGTCGGTGCTTTGCATCATAATAACTTTTCTGTCGAGATTTGTCCAATTGCAATCTGTCTCTAATTTCCTTAACTTGTTTCTCAGCTTCCATCATGAGAGCTGTTCCGAAGATACGGCTATCTCCAGTTTGAGACCAATTTAAAGGAGTGCGGCACTTATGGCCATACAGAGCTTCATATGGTGACATTTTCAGACTGGTCTGGAAGCTGTTGTTATAGGAAAACTCAACATATGGCAAACAGTCTTCCCATTTGGGTCCTTGGGCTAAAGCACAGGCTCGCAACATATCTTCGAGTATCTGATTTACCCTTTCTGTCTTTCCATCCGTCTGAGGATGATAAGCAGTACTATATTTCAGTGCTGTCCCCAAGGCTTGATGGAGACGTGACCAAAAAGTGGAGGTAAACAGGGAACCTCGGTTAGAAGTGATAGTTCGGGGTACTCCATGCAGACTGACTATTCTGGATACATATAGTTGTGCAAGTTGATCTGCTCTGTATCTGGTGCTGATCGGGATGAAGTGAGCAACCTTGGTTAGGGTGTCCACTATAACCCAGATTGCATCATTGCCTCACTGAGTCTTAGGCAATCCTGTAATGAAATCCATACAGACGTCATCCCATTTCCATTGGGAAACCGGCAGCGGTTGGAGGAGTCCGGCTGGCTTCTGATGCCCTGCCTTCACCTTGTTGCATATGCCGCAACAGGCTACAAAATAGGCAATGTCTTTCTTCATTCCATCCCACCAGAATATTTGTCTAAGGTCCTCATACATTTTCGTACCTCCCGGGTGAATGGAATATGAGGATTCGTGTGCTTCTAACAGAATTTTCTTCCTTAAATCCGGTTGATTGGGTACACAAATTCGTCCACAGAATCGGAGGGTACCGAATTTGTCCTTGAAGAAATCTGGGGTCTGTTCTGCCATCTGGCCCTGGGAACGTCTTTCCAGCTCGGCGTCAGCTGGCTGGGCCTTGCAGATCTCTATCTCAAGTGTGGGTGTAACTTCCAGCATCCACTATGAGCAAGTTGAGCTGAGCGATCTCCTCTTGGAGTTCGGGCGGCAAGGATCTCAATATAACATTTAAGCTGACGGGCTTTCGACTGAGTGCATCGGCAACTACGTTGGCCTTGCCCGGGTGGTAATTTATTCAAGAGAAAAGTATACTTTTCATCCCTCAATTCTTTGTGAAGTCTAGATTTGGTCCCTCAACTTCAAAACCGGACAACTTGCACCCTTAACTACTGAAACCGGACAAGATTCATCCCTAGTCATGGTTTTGACCGGTTTTGGTGCTGTCTCACCCCGGTTTTGACCGTGCTGACTCAAATTCGCGTACTTTTCCAATCCCGCTTAATGTCTTCAAATCCGGGTAGTTTTTTCAAATACGTGAACTTTTTAAAAATTTGTGCACTTTTTCCAAATCCGCGTACATTTTCTAAGTTCACATACTTTTTTTAAATCCGCGTACTTTTTTAAAGTTCATGTGTTTTTTTCAAATTCATGTAATTTTTTAAAGTTGACGTACTTATTCATATTCGTCTACATTTTTTTGCTTTTGAAAATTTTGTGTGAACTTAAAACGTACGCGGATTTGAATTTCTTTAACCCAAATTATAAAAAAATTATGGAGTTGAAAAATTATGTCAATTTGAAACAAGTATCTGAATTTCAAACAAAGTTCATGGATTGGAAAAGGAACACCGATTTGAAAAAAAAATACACGAACTTTACAAATTATGCGGATTTGAAACAAGTACGCGAATTTCAAAAAACACTTCATGGTTTTGAAAAAAAAATACTTGGATTCGATAAAATTACATGAACTTGAAAAAAATAGACTGATTTGAAAAAAAGTACACAAATTTCAAAATAGTTCACGGATTTGAAAAATGTATTTTTATTTTTGAAAAAATTGCGCGAACTTGAAAAAACTATGTGGATTTGAAAAGAGTATGTGACTTTCAAAAAGTTCATGGATATGAAAAAATTGCGCGAATTTGAGTCAGCACCGGTCAAAACCGGGGTCAGTTAGCACCAAAACTGGTCAAAATCAAGACCAGGGATGAATCTTGTCCGGTTTCGTTAGTTGAGGGTGCAAGTTGTCCGGTTTCGGAGTTGAGGGACCAAATCTAGACTTCACCGAAAGTTGAGGGATGAAAAGTATACTTTTCTCTTTATTCAAAGGTCATAATCCTTGACCAACTCTAGCCATCTTCGCTGACGGAGGTTTAAATCTAGCTGAGTGAAGATTTATTTGAGACTTTTGTGGTCGGTAAAAATTTGGCACCGTTTGCCAATGAGGTAGTGTCTCCAAATTTTTAATGCATGAACCACCGTATCCAATTCCAAATCGTGAGTAGAATAATTTCCCTCATGGGGTCGTAGCTGTCGCGATGCATATGCTACTACCTTGCTATCTTGCATAAGTACACAGCCAATACCTTGCCTGGAGGCATCACAATACACATCAAAAACTGCGATAAATGTCTGGAAGAGTCAATACAGGTGCGGTTGTCAGACGTATCTTTAACTCATTAAAACTTTTCTCACAGTCCTCCGTCCATTCAAACTTCTTATCCTTTTTGAGCAGCTTCTTCATGGGTTTAGCAATCTTGGAAAACCCTTCATTAAAACGACGGTAATATCCAGCCAATCCGAGAAAACTGCGGATCTGCGTCACAGTCGTGGGCGGCACCCAATCGAGCACATCCTTTACTTTGCTCGGGTCCACAGCTATACCTTCGGCAGATAGTACATGTCCAAGAAACCCAACTTGCTTGAGCCAAAATTCGCATTTACTGAATTTGGTGTATAGCTGATGGTCGCAGAGTCGTTGTAGCACTGCTCGGAGGTGATCCTTGTGCTCTTCTTCACCCTTGGAGTAAATGAGGATGTCATCGATGAAGACTACCACGAATTTGTCGAGGAAGTCCATGAATACTTTGTTCATCATATGCATGAAGAAAGCAGGGGCATTGGTGAGACCAAAGGACATCACGGTATATTCGTAAAGACCGTACCGAGTAGTGAATGCGGTCTTAGGAATATCCTCCTTTTTAATCTTGAGCTGATGATATCCGGTCCGTAAATCGATCTTAGAGAATACTTTAGCCCCATTGAGCTGATCAAACAGATCATCAATCCTTGGCAGCGGATATTTATTTTTGATTGTGACATCATTCAGCTGGCGGTCATCTATGCACATACGGAGACTGCCATCCTTTTTATCCACGAAAATAGCAGGTGATCCCCATGGTGAAGAGCTGGGACGAATATAACCTTTCTGGAGCAATTCATCAAGCTGTTTCTTTAGCTCCACTAATTCTGATGAGGGCATCCGGTAATACTTCTTGTATAGCGGTGCAGTTCCGGGCACAAGATCTATTGCAAATTCCAGTTCCCGATCTGGTGGCATGCTTGGCAGTTCTTCCGGAAATACATCAGGGTACTCGCCGACCACATGAATAAATTCCAATTCAGCCACAGCGGTGCAAACCAATTCTTGCTTGGGTATATTCTTGTGAGCGTAGAATTTGGTAGGCAGCCCATTCAGACTGGTCAAAGTGACTTCTCGGGTTGCGTAGTTTATGCAAACTTGATATTTGGTCAACCAATTACTTCCCAATATAATATCCAACATTTCAGACTCAATGATTATCAGAGAGGTTGGAAAGTAGACTCCGTTGATATTGATTTCCAGATCACGGCAGACCAGATTGCTCTTGATTATAGATCCCGGGGTTTGTACCAGCATATTTTTGCCCAAAAGTGTGCAAGGAAAGTTGTTTTGGGCAGCAAAACTCCGAGAAATAAAAGAATGGGAAGCCCCAGAGTCAAATAAAATTACGACAATTATGTCATTAACAGAAAACATACCAATGACGACTTCTGGCTTCTCTTGGGCTTCATCGACGGAGATATGATGCACGTGCCCAGTGAAGTTTTGCTAGGTTGGCCATGACTCCATAAAGTTGACTTGTGGCCTGATTAGGGCATTTGCCTTGTTGTTCTTGGGGCACTGCCTGGCATAATGTCCGTTCTGCCCACAATTGAAGCAAGAATTATTGCGCTGACGCTCCTCATGTGTTGGGTTGGTCACAATATTCTTGACTTGAGTGGTGGTCTTGTTAACATTCTGCTGCCAATTTGGCTTGTATTCCACCTGAGTCTGCTGCCAGGTACGAGCCTTTTGCACTGGTTGCCCATCCTTCTTTGGCTCAAACTTACGCTTGTTGTCGTTGTTAACAGGTCTATTATCTGCTATAAGCTTGTGCTCCCGTTCAGCAATGAAAGCCTTGTTCACCAGAGTTTGGAAATATGGGAAATCAAGCATACTGAGAGTACACCGGAGTTGCGGATTTAGGCCTCCAAGAAATCTATCAATCTTCCTTACTTCGGTGGCCACGTCATAAAGAGAGTAACGGGCCAGATGATTGAATTTTTGCAAATATTCAGCCACACACTGATTTCCTTGGACGAGTGCGAGAAACCCACGCTGCTTGGCCTTCATAACTCCAGTAGGGATATGATATTTTCGGAACTGATCCTTAAACTTTTCCCGGGTGATTTCCTCATCAACCGGCCACATGGCTTTTGTATTTTCCCACCATATGGCAGCTGTGCCTTCAAGGTAATGAGTTGGAAAGGGAACTTTATCATTTTCTTCAGTACGAGCAATCTCAAGATTTTTCTCAATGGTGTGCAACCAATCGTCTGCATCCAATGGGTCAACAATCTGACTGAAGCTGGGTGGCTTGGTCCTCTGAAAATCTGACAGCTTTGAGTGATGACCGTTCTGATTTCCATTCTGTCCAACCATAGCTTGCACACTTCTTAATATTTCAATCAGATTATTGTTCCTTCTTTCCTCAAACATACGCAGAATTTGCTCGGTGGAGGGAGGATTAGGCGGTGGAGGTGGTGGCGGAACGTACGGCTTGGGAGAATGTCCTACCTGTCGTGCAGAACAACGAACAGGAGTTCCCTCACGAACGTTGCTAATGCTGCCTCCCTGCGTCATCCTATTGTGGATTTTTCCCAAGACAATGCAATCGAGATGAGAAACATCCAAGAATAAAATTGGGGAAAAGCCAGCAACAAATCCCGGAAGAAAACAAAAGAGCGAAGAAAATACGGCAAATAAAGTCCCAACATAAATATACATAGACTCATACATGAAAGATAAACAACATGCCAGGTTCAACTACTCTCATACATGCAACGAAACATCATGACTCGTACGACTACATCCGTACATCATCTGGACGACTATGAATACTCAAAGATACTACTACTCTGCTGGTGCCGCGGTGTCCTCCCCTGAAGCGGTCTCGGATCCTGAACTGACGTGGTTAACGGAAACCTCCGTGTTAAAGGTAACACGACGACGCTGCCTTGAGGGCTGTCCCTCAGGGGTAGGGGTAGGATGAAGCATCGGGGATACAGGAGTAGCGAGAAGTGAAACCCACTCGGCAGGAGTACTGAGAGGATTCACGGCCGAGACACCCGTGCTACTCGGAGGAGTAACCGGCAAAATGGGGGAACTAGAACTGGCTAGAATATAAGGGGTAAATCCCAGAGAAGATGGAGTAGTGGCAGATCTAGTAGTGACTAAAGCAACGGCTAAAGCAGTACAGGCACGAGTCAGCTCTCGAGCCAGCTCGTGGATCATAAGATAGCTAGCAGTGACATAACGAGCAAGGTGGCTAGCAACACTATCAGACTCCGGATCAATGATAGGAAAACGGACACGATCGTTGTCGTGCAGAGATGGGTAGTAATAGAAACCTGGGTGGTTCTGCATTCGGACCTCGTTGTAGCGAAGCTCGACAAGGACATCGAATGCAACAAACTGGACAACCTGAGAAGCGGTGGAGGCGTAACCGCTTCAAGAAGTACGAGTATAAGAGCTGGAATTGGAAGTAGTGCGTGATACTCATACACTGAATCAGCTAGGTGCTCCCGGTACACACGATAAACTGGGTCGTCTCCGAGAGGGTACAACCGACGCCACATGTTGCGAAGGAGGTGCGGTGACGTGTACGACATCAGCTGCAACTGGCACGGATATGACACTGGAGCCATCTCACTACAAAAAAAAAGACACATCCGTGACATTTTGGGCCGAACGAATTTTTTTTCTGTCATACATATGATACTTCTATGACGATAATTGTGACAAAACCCGGTATCATCATAGATGTGGTGGGCTCCTACTTCTATGACAAAAAATCATGACAGAAAATGGGCTTTTCGTCCTGGGCAGGCCGGAGACGCAGCTGCATGACATTCTTTGGGCCGTCCATGACGGAAAAAACCGTGGTAGAAGCGAGGGGGAGGAAAATTTCGGGGAGTTGCCGGTTACGGTGGGAGGTCGGG
>LR880967.1:964252007-964267460 GCA_904067115.1 Aegilops sharonensis
TATGACACTTCTATGACGATAATTGTGACAAAACCCGGTATCATCATAGATGTGGTGGGCTCCTACTTCTATGACAAAAAATCATGACAGAAAATGGGCTTTTCGTCCTGGGCAGGCCGGAGACGCAGCTGCATGACATTCTTTGGGCCGTCCATGACGGAAAAAACCGTGGTAGAAGCGAGGGGGAGGAAAATTTCGGGGAGTTGCCGGTTACGGTGGGAGGTCGGGGGCGGAGCGATGCGCGTTTCTCTCGTACGTACGCGCATGTGTGCGAGGCGTTGGCTCTAACTGAAGTCGAGCGAGGCGTTGGGCTCTAACTGAACCCAAGCGATTGCACTGCAGGCTACGCGTTACTGAACCCGAGCGATCGATCGATGGCTGTTAATTGGACCCGATGGAGCGATTCCTTCGCTACTGCTGCTAACTCAAGCCGATCGATGCTGCCTCTGGGATGAATAGTGAGCGTTGCAGGGGGGGGGGGGGGGGGATGAATAGTGAGCGGTGGCGTTGCCTCTGGATGAACAGGAACCCGTGGTGTGGAGGGCTGGATGAACAGTAGACGGTGGAGGGGTGGCCGTGGAGGGGTGGTTGAACAGGACCCAGTGGTGTAGAGGGCTGGATGAACAGTTGATGGTGGAGGGTTGCCCGTGGAGGGGTGGTTGAACAGTAGCCGGTGGAGTAGCGCACGGTGGAGGCTAGATGAACAGGAGCCCGTGGAGGCTGGAGGAGGTCGACGGTAGCCCGTGGAGGCTAGAGGAGGTCGACGGTGGAGATGAACAGTATCCCGTGGAGTCCCTTTAGCGGTACGCCACACCCATCCCCCCCGTTTCGACCGTAGCGCTCCAACACAAGTCCGTTTCGTCCGTTTTGCGGTATGCCACACCCCTCCCGATCAACAGGACCCCCGTTTCGACCGTAGAAGGTCCGTTTCCTCCGTTTTGCGGTACGCCACACCCCTCCCGATCAACAGGACCCCCGTTTCGACCGTAGGAGGTCCGTTTCCTCCGTTTTGCGGTACGCCAGGCCCCTCCCGATCAACAGGACCCCGTTTCGAACGTGGACGGTTGAACACAAGGCCGTTTCCTCCGTTGTGCGGTACGCCAGGCCTCGTTTTCATCGCCTGTTCCGTCCAAGCCCTCCCGATGAACACGACCACGCATTCCGTTCCGACCCAGCCGGTTGGCTCCCCATGAACACGGCGACGACGCTGTTTCTCCGTTCCGACCCAGCCATGTACGTATGCGCGATAGGCGTTAGAGACCCTGCCCGTATGTACGTACGTGGCCGTATTTTCTTTCTTGCACCCTCGCCGCTGTACGTACGTGTACATGCTACGTGCGCGCCTCTACTACGACACGTGCGCGCCTCTACAACTACGACACATGCGCGCCTCTACATCGACCAGTATGTACGTACACGTTCGCGACCAGAATGACAACGCTACGTACGCTTCGACCAGGTGGGTCCCGACTGTCAGGCACTTCCTTGCGTGCGAGGATGTAGCTGGTGGGTCCCAGCAGTCAGGGGGGTGAATCGTTTTTTTTCGGACGCACTTCCTTGCGTGCGAAGATGTAGCTGGTGGGTCCCAACAGACAAGGGGAAACGTTTTTTCGCGAAATACGGTGGCCCGTCCGGTGGGTCCCCGCTGTCAGGTGGAGGAATAATTATTTTGCGCGTAATAAGGAGGCACTTCCTTGCTGAGGCCGTGGACCCAGCTGTCAGCCTCTCCACGTACAGTCCACGTCCGATGGAAGCCATTCCTTAACCACGTTGACCACGCCGCGCCGAGAGCACCAGGGCGGTGGACGCCGGCGAGGCCTAGGAAGGGGGCGATGCGGAGCCGGGGAAGACGCGACAGTGGATGCCCACGCGTAGAGAAGTATGAGGGTTCACTCGTTCGGCTGCGGTGTGAGGCTGCCGTTGCCGCAGAATAACAGGGGGTGTGGGTGCATAGAGGGATGGCCTGGCCAGCGGTGGGAGTAGTAGGCGGCGGTGAGGCCTCCGCGGCATCACAGCCGGCCACGGGCGGCAGGAGCAGGCGGCACGACCAGCGCTACTTTGGGCGGCTGGAGCAAGAAGACCAGAGGTTGAAGAAGCACTACGGCCGTTGGATGGACATCGTACGGTCACTTGAGCTAGAATCGTTCATATATTGACTAAGGTTGACAAAGGCCTCCGTCCCAGTCAACTTAGTAGGACCACAAGTCAGCCTCCCACCAAGGTTGGTCCCAGCTAGCAGGGGGTATTCATTTTTTTGTGCGTAATAAGGAGGCACTTCCGGTGGGTCCGAGTTGACAGCAGGGGGAACGTTTTTTCGCGAAATACGGTGGCCCGACCTATGGGTCCCAGCAGTCAGGGGGAAACGTTTTTTTCGTGAAATACTGGTGGCCCGTCCAGTGGGTCCCAGATGTTAGGTGGAGGAATAATTATTTTCCGCGTAATAAGGAGGCACTTCCTTGCGGCTGCCGTGGACCCAGCTGTCAGCCTCTCCACGTACAGTACTCTTCCGATGGAAGTCGGTCGTTGACCACATTGACCACGCCGCGCCGAGAGCACCACAGCGGTGGACGACGGCGAGGCCTAGGAAGGGGACGACGCGGAGCCGGGGAAGACGCGCAGTGGAAGCCCTCGCGGAGAGGAGTACGAGGGATCACCGGTTCGGCTGCGGTGTGAGGCTGCCGTCGCCGCAGAATAACAGGGGGTGTGGGTGAGTAGAGGGATGCCCTGGCCAGCGGTGGGAGTAGTAGGGGGCGCTGAGGCCTGCGCGGCAGCACAGCCGGCCACGGGAGGCGGGAGCAGGCGGTCCCGCCGGCGCTACTTTGGCGACTGGAGCAAGAAGATCAGAGATTGAAGAAACACGACGACCTTTGGATTGACATCGAACGGTTACGTCTGCTAGAATCGTTTGTTGATGTAGTATATAATAACTAAAAAATCTTGCATACGCGTCAACTAAACAGGCCCACAAGTCAGACCACTCCCTCTTTTTTTAATAATTTATATATAGCTCATGGCAACTTCTTATGCAATTTATTGCAGTCATTTTTTTTGGTTGGCCATGGCCAATTTCGCATATTTCTGTGGGTTCCAAACTATTTTTAATACCGAAATGTCGAGCCAGATTTAAAGTACTTTGAGGATATATTTGAATTAGGTTAATGCCCAGTGAAATAGGAACCTGAAAATGTGAAAAAAAATCAGAAATTGTAAAGTAATTGCCAATTTGTCATCTGTTTTTATATTTACAACCCATTTCATATTACTTTCAAGGCGTCGAAAAATAAGTAGGCCTGGAGTGGGTATTCTTCAGAAAAAAATAAACTGGGCTCATTTGCACAAAGAAAAAATAGCTGGGCTGGTCACATGGTGAACATAAAATATAAGCCTGGGCTAGACGGGCCATAGCCCAGTTCAAACCCTGCTCCGTCTCAACAATACCAAACAAAAAAATACTGCTCGAGTAGCTACGTCCCAGGTGTCAGCCGATCTTGTGCTGTTCTCTTGTCTATTGACTATATATGCTCACAATGTCGTGGGTCCCAGATGTCAGGAAAACACTAGGAGGAAGCATTTTATTTTTTCCATACGCTGACGTGGTGGGCCCCTACTGGCATATCCTCCACGTACTTCTGCCGATTCCTGTTGTTTGTTGACCATGTTGACAACGCGAGAGGGCGGCGCCGCGGCGAGCGCACCAAAGCGCGCGGAGGACGTCGGCGTTAACGATTTAGGAGACGTTGGGGCGGCGATACGTGCGTTGAGGCGCAGCCAGCCGTGGGAGGCGGAAGCAGGCGGCCCCGCCGGCGCTGGTTTGGTTTTGGCGACTGGAGGAAGACAGGACTGAAGAAACACGACAGACTGTAAAAGCAGCAGGAGTACTTAACAACCTTAACTGAAACCAGCAGGGGCACTTAACAACCAAAGCTGAAAGCAGTATGAGTACTAATACAGGTTCAACCGTACAAAGCACGCCTCGAACAGTGCTACTTTGCCTACAGGCTACAGTTAACCAAGGGTGAGGCCGCCAAGCCCCAGGACAAGGCCCAGGCGCCACCCCGCACATCCACAACCTTCTGAAAGCGGCTTCATCTCTCAACGTGGTCAATAAACAGGATATTCTCTTTAGAGCCATGGAAAAGCATGAACATAATCTTCTGTCCTATTCTCGAAGATGGACGGGCCTTCATTATCTGAGACCACCCACGAATAAGTATCTTTTCGCCTCCAAGGGGAATTGAGTAGGTCGACATAAACGTCATGTTGTGACCAAGCGCAAGTCTGACCCGACCATGGTCAGGCATCTGTATAGGAACAATAGAACTCGGCAGTTCCTGTTTCAAGAAGATCACAGCTGTAAAATTGTGTATAAGCAATAGTTTATGAACAACATATATAACAGAAAACAGCTCGTACCATACGTTTCTCGACACAGTTGGACCTGTTCAACGAGTGCAGCAGTGGCACACATATCCCATGTGGCCTTCCACCATTGAAACGCCCCACAAGGACCTCAAGACGATCAATAAAGTGTACGAACATGTGGATGTCGATCCAGTCAACTTCAGTGCCATTAGTAACAGCCGAGTTATTACAGATTAACAAACGAGCAGACTGCTTAACTCTGAAAAAACCTACACGTGCCACCAATTATAAGACAATATTAGTTAGAAGTAGCATCTTCGTGAGAGATTCGTTTCTACTTCTAAAGTTAAATTGTGGTTCGTTAGATAGAATAGGTGGATTAAGAAGTAATCGAGGCAACAAGCAAGAACCAGATACAAAACTAACATGGATGAACAATTGGAACGATGTCGGGGTGGAAGATCGCAGTGAAGATGAGACCAGGTTCTGCTATTTCCATCAACATTCGTGCGCCAACTTTTAGTCCGTAACACTTGAGGAAGTTTATCCAGGTTCGGCCATAAAAAAGCAGTGATCTTCTTGGTTCATGAACCCAACTCGGAAGCAATATCCATGGATTGTCTTCACTATGACCATTAAACTAGTGTATTCAGTTATGGCAAGGCCGAGCATCTTGAGTACATGTGTTCTGGCAGAGCAAATAATACACTGCAGGAAAAATAATATGAGAACACAGCATGTTAAAAAAAACCCACCCTCCCGGATAGAGAAGAGGATTCTAGGAACATACTGTGCACGTTTCAAAATGCTGTGGTAGGATGAGAAGGAACAAGTGTGGCGTCTCGCCGTGGGCGCAAAAATCTGTAGGGTACTCGCACTTTGGGCACTGCAAGTGAAACACACTAGATTCAGTACGAAGAAAAATGCATCAACGGCGGCGGCTGCCATCCTAGGATTACCTGCGACCAAGGGACTTGGATTTATCGGGGATGGATGAAGAATTCGTACCTGGTTCTCCATGAGAAAACCCTATACAATCGCCGAGCAGGGGTTTTCTCTGAACAAGCAGACGGGGGAGAAGGGGATTCAGGCCCAGTGAAATATTGCCGCTTCGTCCGTCCAGCTTACTGCAAAAGCTGGAAGGGGGGGGGGTTGTGATTTGATGGCTCATTGGGCATTATTGCGGCGCTACGACCGGGGTGTGTCTACCGTGAAGTTGTGCACTCTAATTTGTGCATATGGCACATGGACCCCGTTGCCAGTTGCCCCACATATCAGCGAGATACTCATTGGACAGGAGTAACTAGTTACACATAAATATATTTTTTGACAGAGAGATACTCCCTCTGTAAAGAAATATAAAAATATTTTATATCACAGGCTCACCTTGCCGAGAAATATACTCCCTCTGCAACGCACGGGCATTATGGGGGTTCAGCTGAGAATATAATACTCAGATAGGCTCACGGTTCTGGACTTTGGCCCGCAGGCTGACCCTGCATGTTTGGGGGCCCATGTGTTCTACCTCAGCGCTTTTCATATTGCAAGCGATCGGTACTGCGCTGGTTTTAGATGCTGTCGCAAGGCGAATACACAAAATTGAATAAAGCACGACAACTGTTGGAATGTAATCGAACGACAGTTCCTAACCAGCAATCAGAGTTGCAATTCTATCAACGATATACCATGTGATAGATAATACTGTCGTACTACTTATACACACATGACACTTGTTTCACCATGCCAGATTATTACATCAAAATCTCTCGGAGGATAGATCTGTTCGGCAGTTGCGTGCTGCTACTGAAGAATTTCAAAGTTGATTTGGACCAGCTCTCCTTGCCGAGAAAGTTTGATTTTGACATCATCCCCTACCGCAAGATATGATTTAGATTTGAACCTTGACCATCCTTTAGCATCAATCATCATGCGACCATCCTTTGTACTTACGGTATATTGAGAAGGTTCATTCACACCAAGGCTGCACATGGTAAGAGAAACTTGGCCGCGGTCGCCCGGATTGTTGAACGAATCCCTCGTTGCTCTAGAATTCTCTGTTTGAAAACAAGAAGACATACCCAAACAGTTAGATCAACACAGTGAATCATGTGAAACAACATGGAAAGAAAAAAGAACGAAGCACTTGGGCGGCCAATGCTCACCAAGAAGGTGGACATGTCGGTCTTTGAAAGGAATTTGGTATATGAAGTGCGAACTGCAGCCCAGTCTGTTGCCGGTGCAACTGCACGGGTCGGACCAAATGCAAGTGCAAGTGTTGGTGCAGGTGCCGAAGCCGCTGCTGCTGCCGGAGATGGTGCTCCTTGTAGATCTGGTGCCGGTGTCGATGCCCGATCCTCCGGTAGATCAGACTGATCCGCTGACGCGGTCGGTGCCCAATCCTCAGCTGGATCAGACTGAGCTGCTGCCGCTGTCAGTGCTAGAGCAACTGTCGGTGCTCGATCTGTGCGAGACAGCGGCGGTCGTGTCTGGTCTGCTATGATCAACTTTCTAACTTGACTAGGATCCGTGACCGTGATCTAGTTTTTTTCTTCATTTCTTTTAAACGCGAGAAGGACTAATTATGGCGTTTTTATTAAACCAAACTGCAGTTCATCATAGGGATTCAGCTTGTACTCAGACAACAGATTGATCCAATTTTTTCCAGTAATATAAGTGATGGACAATGCCTTCGTTACTGACACGACATAAGAAGTGAAACCTGCGAAAATAGCCATCGTAGAGCAAACCGAACGGTTTATTCTGTGATGAATGTCACATGGCAAAACCTGCATCATAAAATTGCAGGAAAAGAAAGAAAACATGACATTAAATCAATAAGATTTAGACAGTAAATCAATAAGATTTACTTGATGTGACACGAGTGAATCCTTACCAGGAAATCACTATGTTGAAGTACTAAACAGAAGATTGATCGTCCAACTACGCGTGGCATGCAGGGGCCCTGCCTACTCCCACAAGCAGAACAGTCCAAAGGTCGTGACAAATCGTATAGACCGAACATCCATGGGACTGGAAATCCTGGTGGGTGCGATAAACCCTGCAATGCATACAGATATTGGAGTGTAACCATAATTGATAAACCGTCCTCACAAAAAATATGATCTGGATACTTCAAAATGTACAGACTGAATTGAGTGGACAAACATTAACATAGACCATTCTCAGGACTGACCACACACCAAAAGCGGCAGTACTAATAAACAATACAGGGTTCACAAACACAAATCAAGTACT
The DNA here is from genome assembly GCA_904067115.1 of Aegilops sharonensis. Taxonomy (NCBI): domain Eukaryota; kingdom Viridiplantae; phylum Streptophyta; class Magnoliopsida; order Poales; family Poaceae; genus Aegilops; species Aegilops sharonensis. The sequence goes on from LR880967.1 coordinate 964,259,625, forward strand.
GAACAATAGTACTTACTACAGACAAGCAAAGTTGCACTAACTAAACTCTGCAGACTATTTCTTGCCACCGACCTACGGGATGAACCCCGCATAACTGACTAGGCCATGGACTTCGTGTGAGATGTCTACATGCACCATCACCATCTTGTCAACCTTGGAGAACCTAACAGAGTGGTCTTTCCACTCATAGACATGATGATGAAGACATGCCGCATCAGATTTGTTGGGAAGCTTTACAAGAACCACACCCTTCGTAATCGAGGGCACAACCAGGAAATTGTTGTGGTCAAGTACAACCTCGAGAACACGCCTGACAACAATGCTACAGGAAAACACTAGTTCAGGACACATGGCGACAAGGACACAGCAACTGGATAGTTCAGCAGTAGAACTCATCATCAGGTCTTCCAGTTCACACGGCATGACTTTGAGAACTTCATCTCCACCGCGGACCTGGTTCTAATTCAAACAGAAACCATATTTCATTACTACCTCCGTTCAGAAGTATAAGATGATTTTCGATATTATACTCCATATATGACTACATATGCGCACAGAAATGAGTGAACAAAGACACTAGAACATGTCTTCAAAGGCATGAGAGCAGAGGGATTACATGCAATATCCATAACACAAGTTACTGAGGCAAATATACCCTCTTAAAAGGTAGCATTGATGTTCATAAAGTACTCCCTCTGTCCCAAAATTCTTGTCTTAGATTTATCTAGATACGGATGTATCAAGTCACATTTTAGTATTAGATACATCCGTATCTAGACAAATCTAAGACAAGAAATTTGGGACAGAGGGAATAGTTGAAAGTAATCTATAAGAAATCAGTGTCAACCTCTCGCATGTTTTGGTCAAAAGAGGAATTTAGAACCGTCATTTGGCACACTAAAATCACATGCAAGATCACCCAGAAAGTTGTACTACCAGTACTAGTACTGCGTGTTAGCTGAAAAAACACGATCAAGATCGAGAAAAAGATCGTCAACAAGAGACATTACCTGGACTTGCTTAATGAGGGATCCCGGAGAGGGGGGCTTGGACAGGGCGATGGCTTTGAGCTTGTCTATGGTAGTCTCGGCGGGGTGCTTGCGCTTCTTCGTACCATGAGCCTCGACGGTTTTGGCCAGAGCCATAGACATCACGTCGGTCGGTGCTCCGGCGTCCATCCAAGAGAGGAAGCTTGAGAGAGAAGAGTGAAAGGAGGAACGAGATGAGGGAGAAGCGAAGCGAGTGGGGGTTTTCTTCAAGAGAGGAAGCTGAGAGAGAAGAGTGAAATGATGGTTACTTCGTCCGTCCAACTTACTGCTGGAAAGGAGGGGGCTTTGTGATTTGACGGCTCATTGATCATTACTGCGGGTTGGATCGGGGTAGTCTACCGTCACTCTACTACAGAGTAATTTAGTGCATGGCTGGTGGACCCAGGTGCTGGCTGTCCCACACGTCGGCGAAAGTGAGTAATTTAGTGCATGGCTGGAGGAGGATCCGCACGGTAGAGCGTGTCCACTATTTTTCATTCTGAAGAAAAAAATGATTACAACAAGCGTTTCCACTCTTAGGACGGAGGAGTGCGAAACACGTCAGCCACTTGAACATACACAGTGCTCCTACTACTAGGCATATGCAGTGGTTCATACGTCAGTACTACACAATCTTGTTGCTGTGTTGTGCGCATGTCAACTACTCCTATATGTAACATAGTACCGCTTTTTCGACTGTCCGGTCGAGAATGAACGGTGAGATCAATGTTAACAGAATTAGGTCCACAGCGCACGGAGAGTACGGTGCTACGGTACTCCACGAAACATGAACCATATGAAGCACATCCTATAGTGTTAGACAGGGTGTATGAAGGGTGCACGGGATGGGAGCAAAAGTTCCCTTCTCGACCCACTTTTGGGTGTTTGGCAGAGTGCATGAAGGGTGCATGAGTCCACACTAGTAGGTTGACAAAAATACACGAAGAGGACACAACTATATTGAGATGAGAATGCAACAAACACACCCACACGCTTTGTGCTACAGTGACGGATCTGCACCGTCTGAGTTTGATCCAACGGTCATGTTGCGCCGAGACATGGACATGCCCATGCAGAGGGCGCCTAAACACCACCGAAGTCCCTCTGCTTCTCGAGGCACACGACGTTGGTGATGCAGGGTACAATCACCCGCAGAGCCCGCTCCCGGTCGACGGGAGCCAGCTCGTCAAAGACGGCGTCCAATGGCACGAATGGATTCCGGTGGCGGAGCCCTGAAAGGATTCGCCCGGCAACGGTGACGGCAGCGCGCAACCCCTCCTTGTCCAGCTCAGCCCCCACTCGTGCGGAGACGGCTCAGCTCCTCAGAGATATAGGTGAAGAAGGAGACCAGGTCAGGAAGCCGCAGCTCGTTGAAGTCGACCAGGTGGTCGAACGGGTTTAGCCCGACGGCCGGCATCGTCGCGCTGGCACGATGGTAGGCATCGCGCAGCCGCAACACGTGCGTGGCAACTTGGTTCACCAAGTGGCTGAGGCGATCCTGGACCTCGTCACGATCGGCCCGCTCGCGCTCCAGCCGGCTCCCCTGACGGCCTATCGTATCTCCCGCTTTTTGCAGCAACGCCGCCGACGCCTCGAGCATCTTTGTGGTGGACGCCTGCCGCTTTTGAAGCTCCGTGAACTCCCGCACATAACAGAGGAGCATGGCACTCCTCTCCTCCTTGAGCTCACGGAGCTCCACGTCCTTGGCCCTGAGCTCCGCATCCTTGGCATGGAGCTCCTGTGTCAGGCGCCTCACCTCGGACTCCGTGATCTGCTGTGCCGCCATGGCACCAGGTAGAAGCAATGGGGAGAGGAAGCAAAGGGGGCGAAACTGCTGAAAGGCAATGCAATCTACGGGAAGGCGGAGGGAGCCAGCCGAGGAGCGGGGAATCTTTTGGTTTTCACCACGCTAAAACACCAGTCCACGGCTTCTCACATCAGGGAGCAGTGGGTTTTTACAGGCGGAGTCATCGTGACTAATTGCTACCGCGCCTGCTCCCATCAATCAAAAAATTAAAAATCATGTCGCGCCTGCTCCCGTCAATCAAAAAATTTAAAATCCCGCCGCACCCAAACACCAGAGCAACGCCGTGGTGGATATTTAAATTTACCTGCCGGCAAGTAGATAAAAAAGGGGTGAAAAAACAAATGTGGCGGCGGCCTAGCTAATCGGTCGAACTAGCCCAACTAGCTAGCCACCGTGCTTCACTGATGTACTCGGCGGGAAAGGTGGTCTTTCATGATTTGACGACTCATTTACTTGCTTCAGCGCTACGACCGAGGAGGACCCAGAAAACGCACGGTAGGGCGTCCCACGTCAGGAAGAATATATGCGTGCACCACCCGGGAGGACCCCGAAACCACGCGCTAGGGTGTGCCACGTATCGGCACGGAGGAAAAATGTGCATGTAAAAATATACTGTATCAGACGTAGTACCTATGGTTCGACCTCGGGACCCAGCCAGTCGGTCGAAAACACCCAACTAGCCACACAGCTTCATCATGCAAACGTGGCACGGTTAGCACCGTCTCGACCAGCCGCAACGTCTCTTGTTCTCGGCGATTATTCTATTTTCCAAGCTTTTTTTTAGTTGTAATAACACCACGGCAAGCTAGCGCCGCTCTTCGTGTGTGCCCGTGCAAAGGTTAGACGATGGAGAGAAGAGAGATTGAGATCGCAGACCTGGGACCACCCGTAAGTGAGACAACGGTCATGCACGTGTTGACGAGGCACTCCCTCTACTCTACTCAATGCAAGTACCGTATAAAATCAAGTTATGGGACAAAGCCAACAACCGTTCATTTTTTCAGGCTATTGACTTATGCTTTGTAGTCCAGGTTGCCAGTTCGAATCCCGTCTTTCAGATTTGTTAGGTCCAAATTTGATTAATGACAAGTGGGACCCCCGTGTGTTGTTCCGATATTTCAGTATAGGATGGTTTTTTTGAACAAACACTTTGCGCGGTAGACAAGTAACGGCACGAGTTACACGTATTTTGCAAGTTTATGAACAAAAATGACAGCGGCATAGAATATCACATCCACCCCGCAGCTTAGATACTATGGTGATACGATTTTTTACACCGTTGGAAGTGAGATCCAATGGCTTGGGAGTAGTCTTTGTAATTATGCGCAATTTCCAAACTCTCCAAAGTATTTTTTTGCAAATAAAACATTCAGGCCTCGTGTGTGCCGCTGCATCTTCGATGCAACGGCTCCCCGGTGCTAATATTAGGTGCTCCCCGTAGCTTAATTACCCGCTATGGTGATATGAGCATCTAGGTCATATGATCAGTGATCAGATGGCACATGCATAGTACTTGTACTTTCTGCGCATTTCCCAAACTCTATCAGCCGTATATTGCAAAAACATTCAAACCTCCTACTGTGGGCCGTTAGATCTCAGTGAACTCATATCACCATAGAATCTACGGTGCGGGAGCACCTCATACTCTCCCGTGCGAGAAAACATAAGGTGCTATCGCAGCTTGGATGCTACGGTGATACGAGCTTGGAGGTCGTTTGATCTGAGATCCAATGGCATCTGAGCAGTCTTTGTGCTTGTAAGCAGTGGCCGAACTCTTTTGGGGATTTTCTGCAAAAAACCATTCGAACCACCGAGGAGGTGTTGGGTCACAAATCCAACGCCTCCGAAGAGCTTGTATCACCAAAGCATGTAAGGTGTGGTGGCACATGATATTCTTACATACAGGAGAATATGATGTCCTCCTCCATCTTAGATGCTACGGTGATACGAGCTTCGAGGTCGTTGGATATGGGATCAAAGGGCATCTAAGTAGTTTTTGTACAAATTGTGTGCAATTCTCAAACTCATCAAGGTTTCCTGTAAAAAAATTAAGACACATCATGTGAGCTGCTATATCTCAGATCTACAAGCTCCAAGCAACTCGTATCAGCATATAGCATGTAAGGTATGGGGGCACATGATATTCTCCTGGGGAGGAGGGGTGGGGGTGCACAACCAATCGGTGTTTGTGAGGGTGGGAACAAATATAATCTAAACAACCCTAAACAGAGCTCCACAGTTTTATCTAAGGTCGAGGGGTTGACCCCCGACAATCATAGCTCCGCTTAAACACAACCTTTGCATGTACTGTAGTACTAGACTTAATATTCATGTTTCAGTTTCATGTTCATTTTAAATACTTGAGGACAATGGATGTCTTACATTTTACTCCCTTCATTCCTAAATATTAGTCTTTTTAGAGGCTTCAAATGGACTGGCACATACGGATGTATATAGACATATTTTAGAGTCTAGATTCACTCATTTTGCTCCGTATGTAGTCACTTGTTGAACTCTCTAAAAGACTAATATTTAGGAATAGAAGGAGTATTTTTGAACTCGTGTCATACATGCATGGTTTGGAAAAATAGATGCACTATACTTATTGGATTGTTGTTGTGTTCGTGCGTGTGTGTGTCTGTGTGTGTGTGTGTGTGTGTGTGTGTGTGTGTGTGTGTGTGTGTGTGTGTGGTCATATGCTTGATACATACAAAGTTTTCTCACCTCCATATTGTTCATCTTTTAAATTTGAATTTGCATTCGAAAACTTACTAGGCATACCATGAAATGTGAAACCACGTTGAGATCACTATATCATAAATTCACTCTAATTCAACGACTCGTCATAAATCAATTACCACGTTGAGATTAGTATTTGCAAGGAAAATACGGGTACTGTAATACACATAGATTCGTTCGGCAATTTAAAAGGTTCCTTTCGTATTCTCAAATGGTAGGACCCAACGGCGTACCAGCGAGACCTTGGCTCGTGTTGATCCTTAAAAAACGGGCTCGTGTAATTCGGTGGCGTGCGTGGTACGCACATTAGGCAACCCCAACCAGTCGAGCCTCAGCGTTTCAAGTCGAAATATCTGGCGGCCAGAATTCCATCCCTAGGAAATTCCCCTCATGTCCCCGGTCCATAATGACTACCGATGAACAACGGAGGGATGCTTTAGTAACTAGACAACGTTACCTACCGTGCCGAGCACGGTTCAATTCCCTCGGTCGTCGCTCGTCAATGTCACCCATCAACTGCATTGCCTAGTACTACTACTACTACTACACCAGGATGAGCACAGAATTGAGCCCGTTTGTTCGTGCCTAGTACTTCTTTTGTTCGTGCCTAGTACTTGAGTTAATATATCAGGCAATGCACTGCTACGGAGGGATTATCCTTTTACTCCCTCCTTTCCAGTTTATAGGGCTTATCTCAAAATTTTAGTTTCCCATTTTATAAGTCTCAATTTGGTTGTTCCCCATCACATGTTCAGATTTCAAGGTGCAATAAATCATTACATGCAAGTATTAAGAGAAAATTGACCAATGCATGTACTTTATGCATGCATGCATTGCAATTAATGCATTCGTAAACACAATTTTTGAGGAAAACAAGTGCATTAATTGAGTGGTTTTGCAAATTACAACAATTGTTCCACCACTCACCATCTACCTTGGTTGGTGAGATTTTTGAATTGAGCCCTATAAAGCGGAAAGAAGGTTTAACTAAGCAAAATGTTTGACCAAATCCTTTCTTAAGAAATACAACAGGACAGATGTACGGCTTGAAAATTTATTGCATGATGCAGGTTATGATATTGTTTCGAATCCTGGGTCTTAAATTTCAGAAAATCAAAAAGGGAGCATAAATTCTTGAAACTGAGCATGGTCACGTGATATGGCACAAATATTGCTTCGTAAGTTTTTTCTTCATGCTTATGACAAGTTGCACAAATGAAGAGCCAAGGTATTTTGGAACAAAGACCTATCACGTTTTTTTGAGGGAAAAGACCTGTCACGTTAAGGCGAACGCTTTCACTATTGAAACCGTGGGCGTTTACGTGCCGCCACGAGTCCCCGCTTCTCATCGGCAGGTGCCGTCCCAGCAAGCGTGTGAGTCGACGGGAGGCGTGCAAGCAGACCGCTGCGCCGACTGTCAGGGAGGCGTGCGAGCAAACCGCTGTGCAGACTCACCGGGAGGCGAGCCCTTTGACCAGGCTCCGCCGCCCACCGTTGTCCCAACTGCTCCCACTTTTAATGTCGCCAGCGCCGCAGTTTAAAATCAACCCTGCACTACCCGGTATCGCTACAATCCTCTCTCTTCCTCTCCGATTCTCCTGTCGTCTACCTCCAACTAGCCAGACCTAAACGTACGCCATGCCGCATCACGATGGTATGCCCTTAGTGTTCCAGTTTCATGAGGAAGACACCCAGCCGGAGTCTCAAGAACATAAGGCGCTTTGGGACGAGCTTGAACTACCTTGCGGGAAGATGCCGTGCCTGTCCCCGCTCCCGTTCCGGCTCCCGTCGCCCCGACTGCGCCAGCGCCCATCGCCGTGGCATTGATGGGCTGGGAGCCGCACATTGTCGCTGAGCTTGATGCCACGGGGTTCCACGAGGTCCCCGCCGACTTTCACGCGCCCGTGCACCTGCGCGTGCACTGACGCGCACGCCCGTGCCGGTGCCCGTGCACCTGCCAGCGCATGCGCCTGCGCGTGCACCGACGTGCGCGCCCGTGTCGGTGCCCATGCACACGAACTTCTCCGCCGCACCATTGAAAGCGCCTGTCCCCGCGCGGGTGCCAGTGCCCCCCTCAACGGCATGGATGGCCGCCATCGACCGCTTCCTTGCACCAACGCCAGTCGCCTCCTCCCGCCAGTTGACTCGCTCCGAAGTCAAGAACATTTTGGCCTTCCTTGAAGCTAGGCCAACGTCCAGGAGTACGCCAACAACGGCGCAAGACGCCGCCGTCGCCGTCGGTCAGTGGCCCGACGACACACA
>LR880967.1:964280162-964293850 GCA_904067115.1 Aegilops sharonensis
GGGGGGGGGGGGTCCTTTTCCTTTTCTTCTTTTTTTTGTTTGTTTTCTCTTTTGTATTTTCTTTCTTTTATTTATTTTCTTTTCTGTTTTAAATCATTTTAAATTACTTAGGCATTTTATAAAAATGGGTTTGTTGCACCATAATTACCTTTGTAATATTTAGTACAATCCAAACATTTTTGTTTTAATTTTTGAAAACTTTTATTGTTATCATTAATTTGAATTTTGAATTTTGGACCGGTTTTGTCCTAACAATAGATTAGCAGCAGTAATCGTGGTGACGTGGCACCATTAGCGTGGGATCACTGTAGCTTAATTATCCGGGCGTCACATTTAGTTAGCCACTTATTGCAAAATTGTTCAATTACGTTGCTTGGCTTAATTTAGTTTGCTACTGATTACATAATGGCACAGCTTGTTAATCATATTGTAGACTGCGCCTATCTATGTGTTTGATACTTACTGTTAAGAATTATCTGTTTGCCTTAACTTAAATATCTACTTGTTTGATTAACTGCTTTACTGCTGCAACAGCGGGTTACAATCATGTTAATAACTATTCCCTCCGTCCCATAATATAGGACGTTTTTTGACACTAGCATAGTGTTAAAAAACGTCTTACATTATGGGACGGAGGGAGTACTTTTCAGCATTCAATTGAAACTCTTTAATTCCTTGTTTGTTTAACTGGTTTGCTGTTATAACTCCCAGTTGAGATGTTTTGCTAACTTCAACTTTTCTGAATCCAATCGGAACTTTAATGGCAAAACAGGTTAGCCCAAGATCATAGAGCGAGGTCCCCATGGACGTTGCATCATCCTACAGTAGTGGCACCGGCCCTATCATGCATTATGAATTGCCAACTTCTGATGCTCTAGAGGCTAAACTAGTGGTAGAAAGAGATTCTGCTTCTGCACTTAGAGATGAAGTTGACATGTTGAGGAAGCAAACAACACAATCACAAGCAGTACTCAAGACAACCATTAAATATTTGGTGGATTTCAAAACGAAGCAAGCTGAGACTGACCAGATTGTTAAGGTCCTGAAGGAAAAAAGGAAATTAAATTCCTACTTGGTAAATCATAGGTGAAATGTTCTTTCCATAGTTGAATAACCTTTGTGTTGTCTGTTCATGTAATCAATCAAACCATTTGTTTTAGATATCATGTAATAATTTTATTTTGTTTTTTGGTTTGTAATTTTATTTGAGCACAAGTCTGTATTAATTGATAAGACTCGGAGACATTTCATTTGGATTGCTGTGCCAGACCTACAAATATGCCAATCGGGCTGAGTGTGTATTGAGCAATAGTAGTAGTATAGATGGACCGTGGCACGCATCAGAAAGGGCCAAGATGCTGGCTAAAAAAAAGATGTTGTTGTAGCAAAAAAAAAGTACAGCGGCCTGGCTTATGTATGTTAGTTGATATTATTGATCCATATACTTTATAAGTGTTTATATGTCTGTTAGTTCTGTACATTCTTGGTTGATTGACTCGGTATTTGAATCTTGATACATCGCTTGTGTACATATCTAAATGGGAGTACACATCATGTTGCGTGTGACATTTGAGTTGGACATGAAGTGTTCCAAATATTCAAATTCACCTTAAACTGGATACTAGTTTCTGAATTTGAGTATCGGCATTTGTAAACCATATTCATATATGACAGTGGAATACATCTTTGTCGTACTTTTGAAGATATATAAAAGCACATAGAACGATTTATAAAGATTTATATTGGAATACAAAATGGATTCGAATTTAGTTGCCAGGGTAAATGTGGATGCTTATTGTCCCAAAATTCGAAAGAAGCTGCAAAATGTCCACTCCCACGTCGGCTGCCCGAAGCCAAGTGTTTGGGAGATGGAAATTACTGTCTACCCATTACACGGACAATCCATCGGCCCGATTTCCACTGCTCTAAATAGGGGTAGGTTAGTAACTTCAATTAGACGTGACACGACCGCCTCTGAGCCCATTCCAACACAGTGGGCGTCAAACATGGGCGGCAAAACACATTTGATTCAAGCTCGTCCGAAAGACCTCTGTTTCTCCCTCCATTCCCCATTCATACACGGTGGGCGGCAAAACAAACTCGACTCGGCCGAAATCGATTTAGGCAAATATTTTCAATAGGGGCAGGTTTGTAACTTCAGTCAGACGTGGCACAACCGCCCTACCTATCAGCCCTGTTCATACACCGTGGACGCCAACCATGGGCACCAACCACCCTCTCCTCGCCCAAAATCGCTCTGGGCAAATATTGGCGAGATGCGAGATTACCGTCCTATCCCCAACCGACGAGACTTCCAAATTTTAAACGGGGGCTAAGTTCGTAACTTTCCCATATTTCAGACAGGCGCGTCCCAAAAACATGGTTCCCCGTACCTCTCCCTCCATTTTCCCATTCATACACCATCCGCACTAGAACACCCCATCCCCACACCAGCCTCCGTCCGCCACCTCATCCATCGCCGCCATCCTCCACCACATCCACCGCGACCGTCCTCCACCATGCCGGAGCGCCTACCAAGACCGCGTCGTCCACTGCTAGAGATGGACGTTTCTCATCCACGGCGACGGACCAATATCCTTGCATCGCGTCCTCTCGCTTCATCGGCGCCGTCGTCCTCTTTGCCGGGGCCGCTCACACGACCTTCTCTTCCACCGCAACGGGACTTATCCCCCGATGCACCCGTCTACCGTCGCAGATCTGCTTCAACGCCACTGACAGCCATCGCACCCCCGATGCCTACACGGCGCCGCAAGAGAGGTGGTACTTCATATCTCCTCAACTTTTTGATCTCAACCAGAAAATAGATCTTAACTTGGTTACTCTACTTTCTTTTCAACTCTTAGAATTTAGTTCTTAGTTCGAAGCAAACAATGGATGCTAAATATCATTTATCCGGTTTGCAACTTCAAATCTGCCATGGCACAACCATAATACGGTTTAATTGATCATGCTTAGGGTTTAATTGATCATGTTGGTTCTGTGGTGGTTTCTTTAATAGAAATCGGAGGGAAAACCCTCTTTTGCTAAAAAAATATTCTTGGAGTTTCCCCCTTTTATGATCACTATACGATCAGAATACGTGCTTCGTGTCATAATAACACTGCTCCACGCATCAAGCTAAACAAGCTTAGATGTTCAAATACGAATCTGATATTATTAAAACAGAGTTGTTTAATTGGTCAGCTAAATGTTCCTAAATTAGTTTCAAAAATGCATGTTTGCCACTTGGGTGTGTATCTCTATAGGGTGCCCACGGTGGGCCGGCCCACCCTGGGATTTTGGGTCGTCCCAGGCCCCGATTCCCCTCTGTTCTGTTGCGCGCTTCCGATCTCTACTCGCCCCCAGCCGCCTGCCTCGCCGGCGACTTGCCGTCCCCGGACGGCATGACTCTAGGAGGAGACGCCGGACTAACAGGAGGCCAGGAGCCGCTCGCCCAACAGCGTCACCTCTGCCCGGGCGCGCCGCCGTGCCTACCTTCCCAGTCCGTTCAGGGCTCAGGCGTGCAGCAACCACCAAGCCAACCCGATTTATCCTGAGATACGTCCTCAACACTCAGCAGCCACTCCTCATCACCCATTTTCTAATTCATTCATTACTCATTAGGCAGGACTGTCATTAGGGTTTGTTGTGTGCTCAGTGCTACCTACACTTAATGGTTCAGATGTATTTCGGTAATCTTTAGTACCTCTAAAGTTCACAGGGTTTTCAAAATTCCGGCCCTCGGAATAGAAACTAGTCATTTTGGATTGTTGGTCGTAGTGACATTGACCCAGATTACTACTGCAAGCCAGGCTTGTTGACAATTTTACTTGTCTTTCTTACTCATTCGATATAATATCCAATTATTCACGTCAATTAGTTGCAAACAATAAGTGCTAGACAAACTTCTTCATTCATATTTTGGACGGTCTCTTACTGCAGTTACAATTCCGCATACTTGTCCTAATAAGCTCACAAGTAAATGATTGATTCACTACATCTATGCTTGCCTTGTCATATTTGTTGTCAATATTCTTTTAGGGAGGACCACCCTGTTTCTAAATACTGGAACCGTAGACCTGAGTGAATAGTATTTCTCTATGTGATCTCTTCCATCATGTGTGAGTAACGAACACTGCATTGTATAGAAAGAAAGTGTCATTTCCAGCTTTTACATAGGTTTCGATCTTTTACATGGAATACAATCTGCCTACTTGCTTTGTGTCGCACTACCAACACTCCACCCTTGAAGCTAAACATTACGCCACTCATAATTGCTTAGTTTATTTGTTCAAATACGAATTTCATATGATTCTAATGTTCCTACTTCAGTTTTGAAATGTGTGCCTGCCTGTTATAGAGACATAAGGGGTTTGTATTTCTGTGTGTGTTCTGGTCAGCATGGTTGGGGAGGTGAACTTTGCATATGCAGGGGTTTATAGGGAGACACTCTCCGAGTTGAATCCGCAATGCATTCCATAGATAATCTGACTACTTTTTATATTTTCATGAAACTCAGATTCTGAACAGCATCATAATGATTATGAGCTTGCGCGCGTGAAAAGAATAAAGCAGAACAATGCCAGCTGTCAAACTTGGCATTAAGGGACTGAAATCAAGTCTGGATGCAATGCAATGCAAACGCTCTCCACCTACAGATTCATGCTCAGAATATGATCCTAACAGTGATTCTGAGCTAGAGGGAGACCTAAGTCAATGTAGCTCCCTAGTGGAGGAGTCAGAGGAAGATGCCCTATCTTATTCACCCATCAAGGTACTTGCTCTAACTTTCCAAGGTTACATTGCTCGCACATATCTTGCAACTGATGCTTTACATTGCTTCTACTTTGTTGAACTCCCATTAGCTTAGTTTACACATCGTGTATGTGAATATGCCCTGCCTATCCATTTTCAGTACATATTCCATCTGTCATCATACCATATTTATCCATTCAAATGATGTTCTTGTGTATCAGACGTTCAAAAGGAAGAGGGCGATTGCTGATCGTGGAGGAGCACAAGCAAAGTATTTGGAAAAGGTAGTGTCACCTGATAAATCAAATAGCCCATTAGGTGTAGTTGCAATATCACCTGACTCACAAAATACCCCAACTCTAGCAGACTCTAGCCCTACTACACTGGTCATTTCTGATGCCCCAACTCAGCAGACCCCAACTGCAGCAAATAGTATGATTATGCCAGTAGACATAGCACCAGCTGTACAATGCAAAACCCCCATTCCAACAAAGAGTACACCAAATCCAGTTGCCAAATCCCTTTTCGAACCAGAGAGAGCCCCAATTGCAGCAAATAGGACCCCTGTTCCATTTCTTCCCAGTTTAGAAGACGAAGCTTATGTTGTTGTCAGGAACTTTGTGCGCATCTTTCCTTCATGGAAAGATTATACCGCAGACACAGAACAATTTCCAGTCTTCCTCCGCAACTTACGCGTAAGTAATGTACTAATGTTATTCATGGTCATTACTGCATATGTTTCTGCTGACAGAAGACACAAGATTTCATTCTTTTAAATAGGCAAGGAGCAAACTGGATTGTGATGACGAACAAGAGTTGGTTGCGCTTTTCAAGCACTCATTGATGAAGTATCGTTCCTACCTGAGGCAAGCGCACTTCGATGGCAAGCCTCTGAACGAAATTTCTGTAAAGTCTCCGGTGCTACATTTATCCGACGGTGATTGGAATAATCTTGTTACACATTGGTCTCAGCTGCAGCGTAAGGTACTGTCTATGATATCACATCACAATTTGAACTACATTTCTGCATTTACCTTAATGTCTCACTTGTACAAAAACTGTTAGCAGAAGAACATTCGTTCTCAAGGGACCACAAAATCTCGCAACTATACTGCACACAACATTGCTCTCGTGAGTACCTCTTGCCCTGTATAACCATACTTACTTTCATAGCTGTTTGATTATGTAGCATCACTGCACATGTTAGCCTCGTAATCGCCCATTTGGTGGACATTATAAGATCCGTATGGACTCTTACACAAATTTTAGAATCAACCCAATGCTTTTGAAGAGGTTTAGCTCTGCAGTCCTCTTGTAAGGACTAAACATGGTCTATCACTGTACTTACATTAACAGCTACTCCCTCCGTCCCATAATATAAGAACGTTTTGTACAGTACACCAGTGTTCAAAACACTCTTGTATTATGGGAAGAGGAATTGGTTCATATTGTAGCATTCTGCATCTTATCTCCCTCGCCCACCATTTACTAAAAAAGATCAGATCTATATTTAATCTTACCAACAAGTAGAATACACAGACAATGCCAGTGCAGAAGTGTAGCCCATTGCTCTTGTCAGTACATTTTGTCTTGTAACGCTTGTACTTCCAGGGATTGGTAGTAGATTATGTAGCATCAATCTGCATCTTATCTTAATTATCCTCTATCCATTCCAGTATTATCATACCTATAATTACTCTACAAAATGTAGAGTACAAGCAATGCTTATGAAGAAGATTCTGTGCTGAAATTCTTGAGTTATCCTTCCCTTGACATGGAGAAGGGCATTATAAAGCCGGTGTTAACTGTTAATGTAAGTCAGTCCTTCTAAAGCCTTTATCCTCAACTGTTGTTTAATTTGCTCATACTCCCTATCGTTTACTGCTGTTTAGTTTGCTGTTTCTACCAAAATGCATGTTCGTCAGAACCGTAAGTTCTAAGTTTTACTTGTAAAACCAAATTTCTTATTCATACCATGCACATTACTTAATACTCCCTATATATATGCTTGGTTTTGTGGATCTATAATCCAGTGTGTGGTGAAGCAGCCCACGTTTGCACCTTGTCATCTCCTGTTTTATCTTACTGATGTGGCTGATGATATGAACAACATGCCATGCACATTATCCAAAATAGATACAATGATTTTCTTTGCCCTTCATCTATGCTTGTTATGTTGACATGGTAATCCAGTAGTGTGGTGAAGCTCCCCGCATTATGAACAATGCCAAATTATGCTATTGATATTTTGAACCTACTCTTTATTTTCTAATTTGAAATTGGATAGAATTGACAGAACAGTTATCATCTTTGTTTATACATGTGCAAAACCAGTCATCTCTCTGCTTTGTTTTAGGGTGATATGCCTGATGGCATGCACAAGTCTGCTGAAGGCTGTGAGACAAACCCAACATATATTGCAGCAAAGAAGGCAAAACATCTTGAAGATAGCGAGACAACCCCAAAGTCTTGTCTTGATGCAGTGTTCAAGTTACTTGAGACTAACAGTCAGACAAGCTCACAGAATTCGTTGTCTGAATTAATTCGACTTCTTCATTCCCAAGTTCTAGCAGAAAGGCATTCTGCAACTCAACTTCGACTTGAAGTCCTATCTCTAAGAAAGATTGCGGAGAACACCAATGAGAACCTCATCGCTAAACAGCTACACCTGGAAGCTATGACCGACATGCTAGGCCGGTCTCACAGCCTTGCTCAGCAGCTTGCGCAGCAGTTCCCCCGCAAGGCTAACCTTTCTTGAACTGTCTTGGAAGTGGTCTCGGTTCAGTATTATTTTGTTACGCTGCAATGGTGCCCAGTTTTTGTAATCTGCTTCTTCGTTGCGCTTTATGATCACTGGTGGCGAACTTCGATGCCCAGTGGATGTAATATACCTTAAATCCTTTATTGTATAGTGTAGGTTTATTCTTAGTTACTATGCCGTAATTTCTTTATTGTGTAGAGTAAGTTTGTTCTTAATTCCTACTAATTACTGCCATCATTCGCTATCTGAAGAAAAATCAGATGTAGTCGACCGGGCCGAAACATTCGATAACGGGCCAGGTTTTTAGCGGGCCACAATTGGGCCGGCCTGCGTCTTTCTTGGGCCTGAATGATTGGGGCCTTCACACATTGCGCCAGGCCCAAACTTACACCGGCCTATATTTTAGTTGGGCCTTTTGTTGACCCAGCGCTTAGTTCGGCCCAGGTAGCGTTGGGCCATTAACAGGCTAAATATTGTACTGGCGTGTTACGGCCGAGATGAAACCACGGGCCTTTAGCAGGCCAAAATGCATGTTGGGCCTCAATTTTCACTAGTCGTCGACGGGCCTTCAGCAGGCCGAAATGTAGACCGGGCCGTTATGGGCCCAGTTAGCTCACGGGCCGTTACCAGGCCGAAACATATCTTGGGCCTTAGTTGTCCCACTGATATCATGGGCCTTTAAGAGGCCGAAATCTTAGTATAGGCATCAACGGGCCGAATTACGCGACATGCCTTTAACAGGCCCAAAGTCACGCTGGGCTTAACTGTTGCCACCTTTAGCACGGGCCGCGAGTGGGCCCGATGTCCCGTCGGACCATATATGGCCCATGGGCAGCACGGGCCATTCCCAGGCCGAAAGTCACACCGGGCTGAAATGGGCCCATGTCTACATCAGGCCTCTAACAGGCCGAAAGTCACTGGGCTGTAGTTGGGCGCGAATATTCGGCGAACAATTAACGGGCCAGATCTGGCTTCGGGCCGCAAATGGGCCCAAATATTGGGCGAACAATTAACGGGCTAGATCTGGCTTCGGGCCGTAAATGGGCCCAAATATTGGGCGAACAATTAATGGGCCAGATCTGGTTTTGGGCTGTAAATGGGCCTTTATTAAGAAGGCCGTTATTGGGCTGGCCCACTAGTACCTGATTAAATTCTACGGGCCTTTGACTGGGCCGACCTTTTTAACCTATATGGGCCTCTGTTGGGCCCAGCCACGTGTTAACGTACCATAGGCATGTCTCCTCCAATGGACAGGCGACATCTAGCCCACTGACGAGCTGACAGGTGTTCCCTTCGGCCAATTAGAATTTTACACGTGGAAATTTCCCATTGGTTGGGGCTGTTAACGGGTTATCGGATCGAAAACCCGACCCGATAGCTTAACACGTTCCGTTACGGTGGATGCCACGTGTCGGTCACCCTTGACGAAAGCACTTCTATGACGCGCGATTTATCGTCATGGAAGTGGACACTTCCATGATGATAATTTTGGTAATGTCATGGAACACTTCTACGACAACACAAGTATGACTATCTTGATTCTGTCATAAATTTTTCATGGATGTACATGCATGACAAAAAACGCGACCTACCGTGACAAACACGTATCATCACAGAAGTGTATTTTTTTGTAGTGTCTACACCCACAACCATTAGCAGGTTAGCATAAAAATATATAAACCAAATACATGCAATGCAACAACCAGCAAAAATTACTACCGGCACTCCACTTAAACTTGTATCTAATGTCCAGTTAACACGTCATAGTCTAGCGTGGCCTACAGTCAGCGCGGCTGTGATACCAAGCGTTGTGGCACCCCAGCTCAGAGCGACCAGTTTACCATGCATTGCCAGCCCAGAGACCATGTCTTCTGGCAACACACACATCTTGGTACAGAAAACAACCGCTTTATTGATGCTAGCGAAACAGAGTTTATATTACAACAGCTGTCGAGGCCAAGCGGCACACCCGGTGCGGCTGAACAATATGTACATTATTTAGTGAACATAAAGGGGGCTTCGATCAGAACAACTACGTGGCAGTGGAATAACGTCGTAGCGGAAGCTCCATATCACAGGGACACCGATGTGGACACGATCTAGACTCGAGCAACGCTCCTCTCCAACGTGACTTTCCTAAAATCTGGCATGACACGCAAGGTCAGTACATTGAATGTACTTGCAAGCTCACAACAGGCATAATCATAATGGCAAACAATATCATGATACTTAACCAATTATTAATAATGCAACACTATATGTCAAACATGCTGTGATCACGCTCGAACGTCCCTCGAGACAACTTACCAACCGTGATCATTCTTGGATCACAAACAAACCACCAACGTGGTCTTAACAAGAGTAACTCGTGATCCTTACGGCGATCACAACCACGACCAATATCTCGTCCCGAATATCTCGATGGCTTTTCTGCCATCCTCAACAATGCAAGGTTCATAGCTTAGTGTGCAAATTTTATTAAACATTGACTCATGGTGGGACCTACTACAAGGTGTCCGTGACCGTGGACTCGGCTATCGATAGATTATACACTCTGCAGAGGTAGCACACTGTACCCACACCACGGAACCCATGGCCTCGCACTCCCATTCGGGTGGACCAACGGCATTCCGACGAAACCCTTCCATTGCCATGACACTCTCCCGGCCACTCCGACCCAATCCCCAATGGGCTAGTCATGGGTGGCCCCTTGTCTACCAAAGACACACCGACCACCGTTGTGGCCAAAACGATCCCACTCGGGGACCTGGTACGTACCATAATCTCAACAACGGGCACACAAGGTTATGCCTTCTTACCGGGCCAGGGCAAGCACGACGTAACGTTCCCTAGTTGGAGGCACCGACCAGAGGCAATGTCAATGGACCGAATCAAGGCCTTCCCACAAAGGCAAATGTGGCTGCACTGGGAAAAACTTGATTCAGCGGCACCATGACCCAGTCAACGGTATATTCAAGTTGAGTTATATTCAGGTTCAACTTAAAATGAAAATGACCGGTGTCATAGCATGCTATGAAATGCAAAACTACACATGCATCACTTAATAACGAAAATGACCGATGTCATCCGTATTCACACTAAGCATAAACATCAACAACTCATATTACTTTGTTGATCAAGATAACTCACATATTAACCAAAATATTTTGCAGCAAGTTTTATTATTTTCTCACGCAAGAACGTAACTCCGAATAATTTTTCATATGAATAACAAAGATTTTACCACAAACAAATCCTAATTTCTTTACCAACCAAGTGAGGTTCAAACATTCTGTAAGTCAAGTAAAATGACTAAACAAGTACTTAACAGAATATTTTTTAGAAAATTTTTATCATTTTATTTATGCAAGAACATAGCTTTAAATAATTACTAACATGCATAACAAAAACTATTTCTATCATCACCATAGATAAACCCTAGCTTTGCTTCACCAACTAAGCTAGTCTCCACATTCTGTAAATCAAGCATATTAACTAGCAAACACTTAACAGAATATAAATAACACAATAGTTATTTAAGTGCATGGATTAATCATTTCATTCAAGTAAGAAAATCATAAATATTGAAATGACACCATGAAAATGTTGTTGTGGCTTGCCTTAGTGCAGATGAGGTTCACAAGCCTTCTGGTGATCCTCAAGACAAGCCTCACCCTCTGACAATAATTTTAAACACAAAAAGAAAATATCAAGAACACTTCTGAAAATCACCAGAAATTCTAAACAGCTCAGAAAAATCTCATCTTTGGTGAGCTGCTAGATTTCTTTGCAAAGAACAAGATGCAAAAAGAATCAATTCATTTGGACTTATGGTATAGGAGTTATGGCTGTTTGAAGTGTTCTGTAAATTCAAATGAATTTGAATAAAAATAAATAGACTGGGGGGTGATGTCAAAGGCGTAAAGCCCAGGGGCGCCACCACTCGTACCGCTTCGCGCGCGTACAGAGTGGCTGACTAGCGGGCCCCGCTAGTCAGGCTAGGAGGAGGGGGAGAAGGAAACAGAGGGAGTCACAGCTCCGCCGAAGCTCTCGCCGGCGACGAGGACTCCTTGGCCAAAACGAGAGGGAGGGATGGCAAGAGGGGGTTGAGGCGCACCTGCCCGTACCCGTAGCGTAGCTAGGGGCGGTCGGACGGCGTCGGAATCAACCTCGCAAGCGGAGGCAGAACACGATGGTCGCCGGAGATGAAGAAGACGTCGAGCAGAGGCAACTCCAGGGGCTCCAGAGGGGCGGAGGCCCTGGAAGGGTCGCCCTGGCCTCGGAGGGGCTGGAGCTACCACGAGGACCAGAGGGGATCGCCGGCGAGCTCGAGCTCGGGGACGGCGGCCCGAGGCCTGCCCGGCCGGGCTACGTCTTCCTACTCGCTTGTGGGGGTGTGTGGAGTGTTGGATGGTGCTCGAGGAGGCTGGGGGCGGCTCCATTTAGAGGCGAGCGGCGAGGGGGTTTCGGGCTCCGCCGGTGGACACCTGGCCATGGCGCTCGGCGACGAGTGGCGTCAGTGAGAGGGGAAGAAGGTGACACAGCTCACGTGGCAACTGTTGGCGGACGGAGACGAGCACAGGAACGAGGAGAAGGCGACGAGCACAGTGCGCACCGCACTGTTGGGTTGGCCGGACAGTGCCCGTGCTCGCTGCGGCGAGCTCCGGCGTCGGCGAGCGCCAGAGGGGAGTTAAGGGAGTTGATACGAAGATGGTGGCAAAGTTTGGCGCGCTACGGCAGTCGGGGAAGCGAGCACGCGCGAAACAGAGCGCTCGGCGGCACTCAAAGCGAATCGACACGCATGCCAGCACCCCTGGACGAACGCGGTCACCGCGTGGACTATGACATCAGGCCAAGCTAAGCCTAAACTTCATGTCTGGCGTGTTTTTCGTGGTAGTTTGAGATGTTACCACGCTTTGGTTTGGATCCAGGTGCAGTAGAGAAGTTTTTACACGCCAGGTAAGTTTCTGGTCAGTAACTTTGAGAGGTTACTGAGGTCAAATGGCTGGGAGTTAGAGGCTGTGCTTTGGAGGTTAGCCAAGAGTTACTAAGGTGAAAATGCACAACAAAACCTAGGCACACTGGAGCAAGTAAAATGGTAGTTGCTGTAGAAACCACCATTTCTGTCCAGAACAGAAAATATTTTCTGTAGCAAAAATCGAAAAAGTGATGAAATAATTTTGCTCCGGAAGGTGCCCTAGGGTTCAAAGAATATTTGTGAATTATCTCATATTTTTCTGGGCCATAAAAATTAGGGTTGCTTTGAAGCATACTGATCTCGCTAGGGTTTTTGAGAGAAAATGAATATTTTTCATTTAAGAAAAATATTCCAAATATTATTTTGGGATGGATCAGAAGGGGAATGATGATCAGAGGGGGAAATGGAGCACTTGGGTGAAAGGCAAGAGTACCCAAGTGTTTAAGTCCATATGAAAAGATTCAAAAACTCCAAGTTTCAAATTTAATCCAAATAAAAATCAAGCAAATGAGAGAGGGCAAAAACCAGGCTGTCACATTACATTAGTTGATCGATGAGACACTAGATTTGGGAAAGGAGCCGTAATCAAGAAATTTATCTACTTTATATAAAAATACAGGAAAATAGGATGAAATTTGTATGTGAAGATGGGAACATACCTGATTTTTGGCCATGATAAAGGAGGCTGCAACGGAACAAAAGGCTCTGTTCACCAAGCAGGCTAGATTTTGCCTCCTCCAACATGCCTGCCGGTGGAATTTGTCCCCATCTTCATCACCAACATCAGGTAACTTGGAGAGTACCATATGTATTCAAAACACCCTACCCATTACATCATTGGCATGCTCCATATGCTTAGCTTGAAGCCCGCCTCACTCTTGGTGTTGTTTTGATTGATTTTGTACAATATGGTGGGGAATGTAAAACTTCGGATTGTAGATTATCACAAGACAATATTGTTCACTTTAACTCCAGATCGATTCTACCCCTACTCATGCATATGTTTGTGATTTTGTTAAAAAATATATTTTCACGCTATACTCATGTCATATAGGCATATTTATCGTTTTTCACGCTGATGTTCCTAGTGTTTTTTTGGTTTAACATGAAAATGGGTGTTTTTTGGAGATAAAAATCAGGAAAAATACGACATAAATTTTTATCGAAGAAGGAGCAAGATGGGCAGAATAAGCA
>LR880967.1:964303826-964315827 GCA_904067115.1 Aegilops sharonensis
TCGGTGAGACCGAGATCCCTATCGGTGAGACCAAAGTGACTAGGGTTTGTGGCAGTGGCTATGTCAAGAGAACTCGGTGGCGCCAGATAGCAAGTTTCGATGGGGCCGAGTTTGACTTTTTGGATTGGGACATATGTGGATATGAGAAAGTGGTTGAGGGTTTTTGGAGCATATCACTAAGCATTTTGAGCAAGAAACCCATTAAGCAACACCTCATCCCCTTTTAATACTATTGTCTTTTCTTATGAATTCAATGTGATCTTGGATCACTAAAAGAAAAATGTAAAGTCTTGAGCTTGAGCCAACATGTGTCCTTAGCATTTTGAGGGGTCCACATTCCTAATCCATGCCATGCCAATCATTAAACTTTCCCGAAATATTTATCTTGAAATAGTATTAGTTCAATGAGCTATATGTTGTTAATAATTACCAAAACCACCCAGGGATAGTTGCACTTTTAGGCCGACCCATGTCCCGGCGGCCTGTTTTATTTTTTTTCTTTTTTCTTTTCCATCTTCATTTTTCATACTTTAAATAATTTGGGACTTCAAAAAAGTTTTGAAAATTGTAAAATGGGAATTTTCAAATAAAATGTTTAATAATTCATAAATATTTGTGGATTTAGAAAACGTTCATGATTTAAAAAAATGTTTGCAATTTTGAAAACAAATGTTCAGGGAATCAAAAAATATCCATATTTTTTTAGAAAAGTTTGTGTATTAAGAAATGTTAATAAAATTGAACAAAATGTTTCCAATTCAAAAAATGTTCGTGAACAGAAAAATATCCTAAAAATTCAAAAACTGTTCATGACCTTAAAAATAGTTTATTGATTAAAAATGATCATATATGTCAAAAAATGTTCGTTAAATCAAAAAAATGTTTGTGAATTTCAAAATTTGTTTCACCAACAAATTACCAAAAAAATGTTTGTCGATTCTAGAAATGTCCGCCTATTCAAGAAAAATGTTTGAAACAAATGTGTGTAAATAGTATAAAAGGTTCATAATTTTAGAAAATGTTTGAAAAATCTGTAAAAATGTTCATGAATTTAAAAAATGTCCATGATTTCAGATATGTTCACTAGTTTGAAAAAGTGTTTATGATTTTCGAAAATTGTTCACGATTTCACGAAAGGGAGATTGATAGTGTATCTTGGTCAGGGAAGAAACTAGAAAAAGATGGGCAGTGGTGTTAAGCTTTGTCCACTCTAGCGCAAACTATAGCAGCGCAACAGACAATAATGTTGGAGTGCGCCATATAGAGAGAAAATATACAATGATTCAATATTATTATTATTACATTAAAAAAGTCATACCGAGTAGAGGCTGCGCGAAGTCATAAAGCCAAAGGTTAACATAAAGCACTTCAGTAGTTACTTTCTGAAAAGGATGAACAAAAGAACATATTATTTCACAACAATGTTACAGAAAAATAATACAAAAAATAAATATCATTAAGCAAAAATATAAAGTGACATGAGGCTCACATTTTATAACTTCCTTTCTCAATCTTCCATTTTCTTACATAGATGAATCACATCATTGTTTGTAATTGTAGAAAACATATCTTTCCCCACATAGCAAATCAAGCACTCATTCGTGAACTCGTCACCCATTTTGTTTCGCAAAACACTCTTGACAGTATTCATTGTTGAAAAGCATCTCTCCACTGTGGCAACAATCAAAATTTGCACCAACTTTAGAGGTTGATACACCAAAGGAAAAACAAGATGCTTCCTAGTGCCCACCAACACTTTAGCAAGATCATCAATGCCATCCAAATTGGCAAATCTAAGGTCCGCTCGAACATTGTCAATGTAAATCCAAAGTTCATGGCCAAGATAAATCAATTGTGTTGAACTGAAATCATCAGGATAGAACTCAGCTAACTTCAATAAACTCTTCAAGTTAAAAACAACAAATGAGTTTTTTGGGTTAAAAGAAGCCATGTGAATAAGCAATGAATAATGTACTTCATGGAATCTTTCATTGAACTCCCTAAGTTGACGATCAATAACAGAATTAAGACACATTATTTGGCAATGATGGAGGTTTGTTATATTGGGTCTTTTTTGTGGTGTACATTGGTTCTTGCAGCCTATAAGGTCCTCTAGTTAAATATCTTCATCTGATCTGGTGTTATATTGGGTCTTTTTTGTGGTGTACATTGATTCCACAGTTATGATTCTTAGTGTACTGTGATATTCTTTTTCGATCAGCTGGATCAGGAGGGAGATCATCCAAAATTATTTTTGTTGGAATGCTAGTACTAACACTTGATACATGAGTATGATCTTGTCTAAGTCTAAGTGACCTTGAAGTCCTTGCTGCAACTAATAATAGTTGCCATTTCCACAAAATACTGTCCATAACCTCCTAGTCGTACATGACTCAAGGAAGAGAACAACAAAACTTCTAATTAGTTCAGTTACTAAATTTAGTCCAAAGGCTGAAGGTAATACACATGCGTGTCACAAGGCATACCTGGGAAGAGTCGATCTAGGCTTGGTGGATTAGCACCAGATTATGGAGTAGGGCGTTTCGGTGCCCAGGCTCATCTGCACCCGGTTAGAAAACAATTCCTAAATTTTTTAAAATAAACAAAAAATTGCAAAAAAATTGTGTGGTAGAAAATTTGATGCGTGAGGCTCACTCCAAATTTCAAGTCATTTGAACATCTGAGCAGCTCTCAGCAAAAAAGACAAATCGAACCAAAACAGTACATGAATAGTAAACATTTTTTCAGACCCCCAATTTGTCTTTTTTGCCGAGAGCTTCTCATATGACCAAATGATTTGAAAATTAGAGCGGACCTCACGCATCAAATTGTCTACCGCAAAAAAAAAGAATTTTTTGAACATTTCTAGTATTTGTTTTGATTTTTTTCGTCAGCGCGGCTGTAGATGAGCTCGGGTGCAGAGATGAATTTTCGCAGATTATGGCACAACAATAGGCTGACCGGCGTCTACTGATTAGATCAAAATCCCTCTAATTCATCGGCTGAAATTCCACCAGGTGGCACCTGCAAGAAATTATCACATCGGAAGAGGATTTGGGAATTAGGGATTGAGAGGAGGCGATGAGATGAAGAGAGAGAAACTCGTACGCATACAACAACGCATATGCGTATTGGAAATTAAGGAATTAGGAAGGACTGCTTTTGGGCTGTGTGGAACAACCGCATGTCTTTTTAGTGATTGTGGCAGGGCTGGAATTAGGCTCTGCTTTGGGCTTCTCCGGCTGGGCTGGGGTCAAACTCAAATTCTATTAACAAGATTAGTTTAGGTTACGATCGGAACTGGTGTCAATTGACACCGGCCCTTACACAGGAGCTCCGTCCCTGATCTTGATGATGCAGCAAAATGTGGTCATGGCCATTAAAGATTATGCTTTTTTTTCGTTGCAATGCACGGGCCATTTCTACTAGTAATATAAATTACTTTCACGAGAAAAAACTCCAATAAATAACCGCGTGACGAAGGTGCGCGTCACCTTCTAATGCAGTGGGGGTGGAAAACAATGATCCAAGTAGTTGAATCGTATAGCTCATAAGATTTCTGCTATAGCTAATCTTATTTTTCCTATGGCTATTTTTTTTTTTTTGCTATAGCTAATCGTGATGCTTACACAGGTGTTCGCCGCTTTATTGCACCGCATTATGTGTCCAAACAGTTGCATGAAACGGAAAACGGAGCAAATTCCTTTATTAACCTTATACGTACTCCCTCTGTAAACAAATATAAGATCTTTTAGATCACTCCACACCAAGCCTCACGGCCAGGCGTACGTCGAGATTACACAAGATTTGGTCCCAAGAGATTAACAGGAGGAGATTGCGCAACAAAGCGGCACACTTACAGTTACAGGAAACAATAAGAATCCGCAAGCTTAATTACATGGCGTGCACTGAAAGAAACATGCACACGAATCTGCAACGACAAACACATCTTCAGCCCGCATCAGCATGCATGCAGTGTGTGTGCTAATTGACTCCCGCCCCTGATCCTCCTGACACGTTGGGAGCTCTCGATCGGATCTCCACGTGCTGCAAATGCAACAAAAAGCACACACGCAGAGTTCTCTGCTAAGTACACATATAGTAGTACGAGTACGAGATATGGAAATGGGACAGAGTCTTGAGCAAACTAAAACGTATGCACGTACCTCCTTCATGGCCGGCTTGGTGGCATCCTCCTTGGCTGCGGCACCGCGGCCGCAGCCGGTGACGCGGCCGATGATGCCGAGGAACCTCTCCTTGAGCTGGGCGGCGAAGTTGGCCATGGGGTCGATCGAGCTGTGTGGAATTCTTCTTGAGCTCGACTGGCTGGCAAATTGTGCTCTGAAGTCTGAAGTTCAAGTTGCTTCTAGTTCTAGTGGTGAGTGGTCACAACGATCACTGGGCGGCTCCATTTATACACGGCGTAGTGAACGGGGACCAAACGCGCGCGTCGGCCAGCTTTCACCAGACACGACAGGGCCGGCCCACGAGCGCGGAGGGATCGGTAATATTCATTCAGATAGCTTTGCCTTTTCCCTATCTGCATGCATATATTCCCGTAACTACGTTGTCCCACCATGCACTCCCGCGGTCGACCATCGATGCCTCGATCTCGATGGCCTAGCTTTGAGCAGCCGACAACCTTCGGTATTCCACATGCATGACACTCGTGTGCACACGTATCCGGACGGCGTACCGCATGATGGACTCGTGTGGGTGAGACAGTACAATTAATCCAAGTAGCTCACATACACAAGCATACTTGAAGGAAAATGTCTCCATCCATTGAACGTACATCACCAAAAGGCTTGAAATAAATTCAAAAAAATGCGAGCACCAATGCCTAGTGTAGAATTAAACTCTGGTGGGTTGTGTATACCACGGTCCTCCTAATTATCTAATCACAGACTGGTTCACCGTGTGTGACTTTGAGCTTGGGAGGGCAAAGACCCGAGGAAGAATCGGTCCGTTGAGGCCGGCCAGGCCTGGAGTATAAAGTTAGCCCAAGCTGGGCTTTGGTACCGTTATCCCTCGAATATATTTAGTTTCTCTATCTTATTATTCTCCTAAAAAATCTCTATTTTATTATTTTATGATTTACATTTTTTAATCTTATATCTGTTCCCTCTAATTTGAAATAAAATATTTATTTTAAAAATGCAAAAGGAAGCTGCGCTCTATCATTCCACGCTTCCAGCTCAGCCTACAAATACCAACCATCAAGAATCATTCAGCATGCAATTTAATCATGTCATTTCCTCTTTGTTCCAACTTTAGATTGCTCCGTAAACATTGGGGCCTCTAGTCACTCGGCCAACTGGAAGGCTAGCTCTTTTGGTCCTATAAAATGCAATAATTTGAACGCGAGAAAATCATTCGAATTGTTGATGCTCTTTTAATTAAAGTGCTCGACCAACCTGGTACCGTGTTGGGTGCTATCATGTGGCGGGTGTGCTCAATTATGAAAGTTTACAAGCTTGGTAGCTGTTTGTACTACATATCCAGACTGTCCGTATATAGTCACTGAAATAATTGTCTAAGATGATGATCTCGTTGAAATAGCCATATGCTGTTCTTCATACGAAAGGGAAGTTAAGAAAAGGGGGAGTGAAAAATTGTATAAAATAATATTATTACCCTACATTATTATTTTCACTTGTCACTTAGTGCATATATAGTGGTTAGCTAAATAACGGTCGACTAGCTTTTTGCAACAAAAAAACGGTCAACTAGCAGTAGTGGCGTATTTTGGAGCTGGTGCAGATTTTGAGTGGTATATTTGAATTCATGATTTCTTTAGTGGTAAATTTCAGTGCACACATTTAGTTTGGATGCTCGTTGAGTTCCTAATGTGAACAAAAGAAGTTGTTGTCCGAACCTCGAAGGTGAAACCATTGTACCTTTTACGACAACTAGTAACACAACATGTGCAATGCATGATTAGGAGGGTTGCATCAACATGTATGCGATTCCGAAGGAGGCACTGGTTAGAAAAGCATTATAACCAGTGGTAGTGGCAGGTAATTGGCAAGTTTAGGCATTGGATATGTTGTATTTGCGCAAAACTTGAAATAAATATGGACTTTTAAATGCATTTAGTAGAAGGTTAGGATGTTTTGGATCAATAGTAACTAGTGTTTTTTATATTAATAATGGAGATTGTTTAGGCTAGGTACATCCAAAGGTTTATGGAGGCTGACGGGGTACGTGCTTTGCTACACCTACGAAAGATAGCAGTTTCGAAGATCAAACCTACGGGATTAGCTGGCAAATTTTGATCAATTTGGAGCTTGGGCTCCATAGAGCCTTAAAAAAAAATCAAAAAGCATATTTCAAAGCTCAAAAAAATCTGAAAATAATTCTACATGTTCATATCAATCTATTCTATAAGTTTATAAAGTTTCACAATCAAATATAGTGACATGCGAGCTACACATAAAAAGACAAATCCATGCATTTTTTATAATGAACAGTGTGTGCTGTTCATTATTTTCAAATTCGCATATTTGCCTTTTTTTGTGTAGATCTCACCTTAATGTATACCATCATCAAACTATACATACATGTAGTCTACATCCATATGAACGTCTGTGATTTGTTTTAAGAATTTTTAAAAACTTTAAAATGTGATTTTTGAATTTAAAAAAGAAAAACTCCATAGAGCTCAAGCTCTATTGTGCATTTTCGCTTGACATAGAAACTAATCACTCCTTTCCAAATTAAATGAAGTTATAACTGTTTTTCTTTTGCGGGGAAATGAAGTTCTAGCTTTGTTCTAGATCGAACTTGTTCTACTTCGACTATGTGCACAAAAGATATATTAATATCTACAACATCAAATATATCTAGGACAAAAATATGTTCGATGGTGAAACTAATGAAACCAATTTGGTTTTATAGATGTTGATATATTCTCTTGTAAACTTGGTCAATGTTAATTTGACTTGCAACAATATTCTAACTTTTTAAATTAATTTGAAGCGGAGGAAGTATGTCGTAAGGATATTGAAGGTGTTATTAACATAAAATTGATTTTTATTTTGCGGGAAAACGTAAAAGTAATTAGAGGGGAGTCAAAAATTGTGCGTGCGACGACTAGGTGATAATTATGAAGTTATAGCTCGCACTTTTGTATTGGTCTACATAGATATATGAGTATTGCATTTTCAACGGGGTAATTGAAGTTCTCGCATCAGTTAAAGAAGTTGAAGCATGATAAAACACCCATTTCCATCTACAAGTTGCAAAAATAAGTAAAGGACAGAAATATAGCATCCGAGACTTTAGCCACCCCCACAGTAACAGAAATGAATGGCAGAAGGGTCACGGAATCCTACAAAATTTTGCAGAGGTGCCCGAAATTCCTGCAACTGAAACATCCATAGAACATTAGGCTACGCATTGTCACCCAACAAAACATTCCCAATGACAGATGTAAATAGATGGTCCAGAAGAACGATCTCGATTAACACCGACAAGAAATACCTAGCTACGACCACAAAGGGAGGGTACAAAAAAGCACATCGAACAACAGCGAGACCGTAACAACGACAAAAGTAAATAAATGGACAGAAGCTGCTAGCAACATGACCTATTTCTTCTTCTATCCTAGCTCGGCGACCGACGGCATCTCCCCGGCTGGTGCCGACGTCCGCGCGCACTGCCACCGCTCCCCGGACATCGAGCGCATCTGATCTATCCTTCACACACAGATTCAAGATGAAAGAAACTCAGAATCGTACGCCTGCAGAACACGACTGAAAGTGAAGACAACAAGAAAGAAGAAGCAGCCAATGTGTATACCAGGGGGGCTATGTATCACCGGCCAATGATCTGATCATCTACCCCGACATGGCGACATGCCGTAGATAGATGTCACGAGCACATACATCTCTCTCTGCCGAGCTCGAATAGAAGAGGGGAGACCAGGAGGGGAACACCTCCGGCCGGTCCCCGAGGGCTGTCCACGGGAGCCGCTGGTGATTTTATAGCTGCCTTGTCGCGGTACGTCGACTAGTTGAAGCCATTTAGGCATGGGATGCCGTAGTGGCCAGTTGATCATATGCATGGCTATGGCAGCGTAGCTCGTGTCGTTTCCTCTAGGGGCATGGGCCGCCATGCCGTGCCCTGAGCTCTGAGCTCTGAGCTCTGACTCTGAGGGAGATCGTGCATGCATGCATGCATCAGTGCATGTGTTGCTTGTTGCATGCAAAGGGCTTGTCGTCTCCTTTGACGCTCGGGAAAAGGCCCCGAGATTCTCCCACGCGCGCGCGTCGCTTCTTCCATGCAAAACAAAACAAAACAAAAATACTCAAATTGAGTGCAAGATGCGGCACACCATACATTTGCAAAGATATGGCGCGCTGTACCTCTGCTGAACTGGTGATCAACGTGCAATCTGCATACATTCAACATGATCAACTTGATGCTGGGTGCTGGCTACAGGCGCTTCATTCATGCATGCATGCATGCTGCCGAGTACTAGATGTTACTACACTGCTACGCTTAGGGCATCTCCAGCCGTTGGCCCTCCAGGAGGGGCAAAAAATCGCTCCCTGGGGGCGCACCGGCGCTAAACCGCGCACTGGGGGCGTGATGCCTCCCAGTCGCGGCGTCTACGGTTAGTCAAAAGAGTCAAATACGGCGCAAAAACGACTCAAATTTAACGCAAACATCGACGAGTTCGTTCAAACTTAAACATATTTTACATAAAAAGAAAAAAACTACCGCGGGCTACCCCCGCCGTCTCCCTCGCCGCCCGCCTCGCCGCCCGCCCACGCGGTTCTACATGCCGAGGAGGCTGTAGAACCGCGTGTAGTCACCGCCGTCGTCGTCGTCGTCGCCGCCCCCGCCTACGCCTCCGCCGTCCCTGCTGCATCCCTCCCCCGGTTGGCGCGGCGGGTTGGACGTTCCGGGGGCGTCGTCGTCGTCGTCGTCGTCGCTGTCGAGGACCACGACGCCGTGCTCGTCCTCGCGCCCACGCTTGCGGGCGGCGATCTCCTCCAGGGCCCGGCGCTGCCGGACCATCTCGTCGCGGAGGTAGTCGTCCCGCACCCATCGCATGGCGTCCTCGTCGGAGAAGCCGCGCCGGGCTATCTCCTCGTACTCCGCGGGGAAGCCGGGCTCCGGCTTGGGCTCTACGAGGACGAAGCGGCCGGTGGGTGGAGAGGCGTTGGCGCCGATGCGGACGCTGGAGCTGCGGGTGCGCGCGCTGACCGGCGTGCCTGGGGCTCCGGCTTGACGGGGCGGAGGCAGGGCGAGCCGCCGGACAAGGAGGAGGACCCCCCGGTCTCCATGCGCCTCGGGGTCTAGGAGCTTCCCCGGCGGCGTGAGAAGGAAGGGGGAGCGGGGTACTCGAGGCGCGGCGTGTTGCCGCCCTCGATGTACTCGAGGACGGCCTCCAACGTGCGCCCGGGCACGCCCCACCACCGACGCCGGCCGGCGGCGTTGAGCCTGCCGGAGGGCACGACGCCGTTGGTGGCCTCGAGCTGCTGGGCGTGACGGCGGCGGAAGTAAGGGTCCCAGAGCGGGCTGTCGGGGACGTACCATGGCCCCTCCCTCGCCGCACGTGGCAGGTTCGAGCGGATGCGTGCGATCTCCGCACGCCGCGCCGCGCCGATGGGTACCGGGGGCACCGGCACGCCGCCCGCGCTGATCCTCCACGCCTCGGGCACCCGCATGTCCGGCGGGACCGGGTACTCGGCCTCGTAAAGGAGGCGAGCCTCGTCTTCATGAAGATGGCGGCGGCCGAAGCCGTTCGCCGCCGCGCCGTCGCTTGGGAAGCGCTCGGCCATGGGTGTTGAACTGGAGACGGCGAAAGAGAGGAGAGGAGAGGGAGGAACGACGACGGCGGGAGAGTGCGCCGGGGCGCTCATATATAGGCCGAAGCGCGCGTGCCACCGTGTGTACGCGTGGCGGGCGAGGGAGGGCGAGGGACGCGCGTCGTCCGGTCTTCACTGCGCCGCCCGTGAGGCATCAATGGTGCAGGCTGACCGGCGCGGCAGCGCGCAACAGCTTTGGCATTGATTCGCCGCGGGAAACGAGGCGATGAGGACGACGAAGGGCCGAGAAGAGAGCCGTGTCGCTGACGCGGCGGGCCCGCGGCTTTTTCGCGCCAAAACAGTTCGCCCGGCGCCCCCGGGCGCCCCCCAGCGCGCCGGGTTCGCGCTGGGTCCGCCGGCGCTGTTTTCGGCCCAAGCCGGCGAAAATCGGGCTCCTGGGGGCGCGACTGGGCCGTTTTTTCGGCGCCGGCGCGAAAAAAACGCCTGGGGAGACCTTCCTGGGGACGCGGCTGGAGATGCCCTTAGGCGCTTAGCTGTCAGCACCATGGTGGAACATGTGACACATCAAGGCAACATTAGGATCCGCCCTCCCCCGGGTCCCTCTGGTGAGGTACGTACGCAAGATCTCACAAGTATTCAAATTTGAAAGTTGCTGGTTCTTGAGTCTGAACTAGGAGCATTAGAGCATCTATTGCCGGACGCATCAAACCCTCTCTCATACGTCCGCGGACGCGCTCGGACAGTGACCGGATAGGAGAGGTAAGGAAAAAGTGGCCCAACCAGACCCCTCACATCATCCCTATATGTGCGGACTGTCTGCGAACCCTCTTATTGAGGACAAACATAGGGAGTATATGAGGGCTCGCAGATGCGCCTGGGCGCGCCCGGTCAGTCCGTCACGTAGGACGCGGCCCCACCGGGACCACCTTTTTTTTCTTTATTCATTCTTTTCTTTCTCTCTCTCTTCATCTCCACCAATCACGTACGTGCAAGTGCCAGGTCATATGAGAAAGAAAATGAGGAGCGTGGCTACGCAGACGGAAAAATAGGGGCTCAAAACGGACGCGCCAGATCCCGCGGGTGTTTATGGGGTCATATTTGCTAAGTCATGTTGTAGATGCTTTTAGTGACTGAGGGCTGGGGACAACACTTTGTTGGACCCACCTGTCTGAATAGATGGCAACAGATGGCCAGGGGTGGAACAAAAACATTGAAGCTAATTATAGAGGACATAAGGGGCTTTGAGACGAGTTTGATAGGCTAGACAAGTTAAGTGAGTCTCAGGTTTTATCTGTCGAAGATATACTATCCCAACGACAATGCCAATAAAGCATGAGGATGATGTTGCAGTGAGAGGGGATAAAGTGGCAAAGATCGCATGAGAAAGAATTACATGAGGATTAACACTAGGTATTACTCCCTCTGTTCCAAAATACTTGTCGTGGTTTTAGTTCAAATTAGAACTAAAAACATGGCAAGTATTTTGGAACAGATGGAGTAGCATTCAAAAGAAAATGGGAGGAGGAGGAAGAATTTCGTTCACCAGTAACATCGAGCGGATGGAATTGTTGAGGGACAAGAAAAATCTCAAACCTATATCGCAAACTTCTACAATAACTTGTTTGGTAAGCCAAAACAATCCTGTTTGTTCCTGGATCCAAAAGGGATAGAAAGAATTTCCAGTGAGGACCAAACTAATTTAACACAAATGTTCACAATAGGGGAGTCGTGGGATTTGTGTTTGGCATGGAATGAAATAAAACAGTCAAACATGATGGATGTGACCTTGGCTTTTACCTATTCAAGCTGCTAGTGGATTTTAAGAAAAATGCTTTAGATATAGATAGATTGAATTATAGTATTATCACCCTAGTACCTAAGCTAGTGATGCAAAGAAAATTCAAAAGTACAAACCCATCTGTCTTTTAAATGTTGTTATCAAAATCATTACTATGGTGCTAGTCAACCCCCTTATCAAGATTATTAAGGGTGTGATCTCTGCCTCCTAGACCACCTTCTTGAAGGGTACGCACATCTTGGAGGGAATGGTAATCCTCTCTAAAACCCTAAATGATTTACAGAACAAGAAAGGCCCGAGGGTTCTCTTCAAAATAGACTTTGAAAGGGCATTTCAGAAGATCAATTGGTCTTTCCTTCTTCGAACAATGAAAAAAGGGTTTCCCTAGTAAACACAATGACTAAATCATGAAAGATTATGT
>LR880967.1:964356754-964368280 GCA_904067115.1 Aegilops sharonensis
TAGACAAACAGAGTGTCACTAGTATGCCTCTACTTGACTAGCTCGTTAATCGAAGATGGTTATGTTTCCTAACCATAGACATGAGTTGTCATTTGATTAACGGGATCACATCATTAGGAGAATGATCTGATTGACATGACCCATTCCGTTGGCCTAGCACTTGATCGTTTAGTATGTTGCTATTGCTTTCTTCATGACTTATACATGTTCCTGTAACTATGAGATTATGCAACTCCCGTTTACCGGAGGAACACTTTGGGTACTACCAAACGTCACAACGTAACTGGGTGATTATAAAGGAGTACTACAGGTGTCTCCAAAGGTACATGTTGGGTTGGCGTATTTCGAGATTAGGTTTTGTCACTCCGATTGTCGGAGAGGTATCTCTGGGCCTTCTCGGTAATACTCATCACCTAAGCCTTGCAAGCATTGTAAATAATGAGTTAGTTATGAGATGATGTATTACGGAACGAGTAAAGAGACTTGCCGGTAACGAGATTGAACTAGGTATTGGATACCGACGATCGAATCTCGGGCAAGTAACATACCGATGACAAAGGGAACAAAGTATGTTGTTATGCGGTTTGACCGATAAAGATCTTCGTAGAATATGTAGGAGCCAATATGGGCATCCAGGTCCCGCTATTGGTTATTGACCGAGAATAGTTCTAGGTCATGTCTACATAGTTCTCGAACCCGTAGGGTCCGCACGCTTAAGGTTTCGATGACAGTTTTATTATGAGTTTATGAGTTTTGATGTACCGAAGGAGTTCGGAGTCCCGGATGAGATCGGGGACATGACGAGGAGTCTCGAAATGGTCGAGACGTAAAGATCGATATATTGGACGACTATATTCGGAGTTCGGAAAGGTTCCGAATGATTCGGGTATTTTTTGGAGTACTGGAGAGTTACGGGAATTCGCCGGGGAGAAGTATTGGGCCTTATTGGGCCCTGCGGGAAAGAGAGAGGGGCTGCCTAGGGCAGGCCGCGCGCCCCACCAAAGCCTAGTCCGAATTGGACTAGGGGGAGGGGCCGCACCCCTTCCTCCCTTCCCCTTCCTTCTCTCCTACTCCTACTAGGAAAGGAGGAGTCCTACTCCCGGTGGGAGTAGGACTCCCCCCTTGGGCGCGCCTCCTCCTCCTTGGCCGGCCCTCCCCTTGCTCCTTTATATACGGGGGCAGGGGGGCACCCCATGACACACAAGTTGATCTACGGATCGTTCCTTAGCCGTGTGCGGTGCCCCCCTCCACCATATTCCACTTCGGTCATATCGTCGCGGAGCTTAGGCGAAGCCTTGCGCCGGTGAAGTCATATCGTCGCGGAGCTTAGGCGAAGCCCTGCGTCGGTGGAGCATCATCATCGTCACCACGCCGTCGTGCTGACAGAACTCATCCCCGACGCTTTGCTGGATCGGAGCCCGGGGATCGTCATCGAGCTGAACGTGTGCAGAACTCGGAGGTGCCGTACGTTCGGTACTTGGATCGGTCGGATCGTGAAGACGTACGACTACATCAACCGCGTTGTTATAACGCTTCCGCTTTCGGTCTATGAGGGTACGTGGACATACAGTCTCCCCTCTCGTTGCTATGCCATCACCATGGTCTTGCGTGTGCGTAGGAATTTTTTTGAAATTACTACGTTCCCCAACAGTAACATACCGATGACAAAGGGAACAATGTATGTTGTTATGGGTTTGACCGATAAAGATCTTCCTAGAATATGTGGGAGCCAATATGAGCATCCAGGTTCCGCTATTGGTTACTGACCGGAAACGAGTTTCGGTCATGTCTACATAGTTCTCGAACCCGTTGGGTCCGCACGCGTAAGGTTTCGATGACAGTTTTATTATGAGTTTATGAGTTTTGATGTACCGAAGGAGTTCGGAGTTCCGGATGAGATCGGGGACATGACGAGGAGTCTCTAAATGGCCGAGACGTAAAGATCGATATATTGGACGACTATATTCGGACATCAGAAGTGGTTCGGGTATTTTTCGGAGTACCGGGGAGTTACGGGAATACGGGGGAAGAAGTATATGGGCCTTATTGGGCTTTAGGGGATAGAAAGAGGCGGGCCGCGCGCCCCCCGAAATGGACTAGGGGGAGGGGCGGAGCCCCCTCCTTCCTTCTCTTCCCTCTCCCCCTTCCTTGTCTCCTACTCCTACTACATGGAAGGGGAGGAATCCTACTCCCGGTGGGAGTAGGACTCCTCCAGGGCGTGCCATAGGGGCCGGCCCTCTCCACCTCCTCCACTCCTTTATATACGGGGGCAGGGGGGCATGTCTAGACACAACAACAATTGATCCCTTGATCTCCTAGCCGTGTGCGGTGCCCCCTCCACCATAGTCCACCTCGATAATACTGTAGCGGTGCTTAGGTGAAGCCCTGCGTCGGTAGAACATCAACATCGTCACCACGCCGTCGTGCTGACGAAACTCTCCCTCAACACTCGGCTGGATCGGAGTTCGAGGGACGTCATCGGGCTGAACGTGTGCTAAACTCGGAGGTGCCGTACGTTCGGTACTTGATCAGTCGTATCGTGAAGACGTATGACTACATCAACAGTGTTGTGCTAACGCTTTCGCTTTCGGTCTACGAGGGTACGTGGAGAACACTCTCCCCTCTCGTTGCTATGCATCACCATGATCTTGCGTTCCCCAACAGTGGTATCAGAGCCTGGTTTTATGCGTAGATGTTATATGCACGAGTAGAACACAAGTGAATTGTGGGCGATACAAGTCATACTGCTTACCAGCATGTCATACTTTGGTTCGGCGGTATTGTTGGATGAAGCGGCCCAGACCGAGATTACGCGTACGCTTACGCAAGACCGGTTCTCCCGACGTGCTTTGCACAGAGGTGGCTAGCGGGTGTCAGTTTCTCCAACTTTAGTTGAACCGAGTGTGGCTACGCCCAGTCCTTGCGAAGGTTAAAACAGCACCAACTTGACAAACTATCGTTGTGGTTTTGATGCGTAGGTAAGAACGGTTCTTGCTAAGCCCGTAGCAGCCACGTAAAACTTGCAACAACAAAGTAGAGGACATCTAACTTGTTTTTGCAGGGCATGTTGTGATGTGATATGGTCAGGAAGTTATCAGCAACTGGCAGAAGCCTTATGGTTGTCTCTTTATTGCATAAGATGCAAGCGCCAAATAATTTCTTTACTTTATCGCTATGCGATAGCAATAGTTGCAAGAGCAGTAGTTGGCGAGACGACCATGCGACACATTGATATAGATCAAGATGATGGAGATCATGGTGTCATGCCGGTGCCGATGGAGATCATGACGATGCTTTGGAGATGGAGATCAAAGGCACAAGATGATGATGGCCATATCATGTCACATATTTTGATTGCATGTGATGTTTATCTTTTTATGCATCTTATCTTGCTTTGATTGACGGTAGCATTATAAGATGATATCTCACTTAATTATCAGGTATAAGTGTTCTCCCTGAGTATGCACCATTGCGAAAGTTCTTCGTGCTGAGACACCACGTGATGATCGGGTGTGATAGGCTCTACGTTCAAATACAATGGGTGCAAAATAGTTGCACACGCGGAATACTCAGGTTAAACTTGACGAGCCTAGCATATAACAGATATGGCCTCGGAACACGGAGACCGAAAGGTCGAGCGTGAATCATATAGTAGATATGATCAACATAGTGATGTTCACCATCGAAACTACTCCATCTCATGTGATGATCGGACATGGTTTAGTTGATTTGGATCACGTGATCACTTAGTGGATTAGAGGGATGTCTATCTAAGTGGGAGTTCTTAAGTAATATGATTAATTGAACTTTAATTTGTCATGAACTTAGTCCTGGTAGTATTAGCATATCTATGTTGTAGATCAATAGCTCGTGTTGTTGCTTCCCTGTTTTATTTTTGATATGGTCCTAGAGAAAACTAAGTTGAAAGATGTTAGTAGCAATGATGCGGATTGGATCCGTGATCTGAGGATTATCCTCATTGCTGCACAGAAGAATTATGTCCTTAATGCACCGCTAGGTGACAGACCTATTGCAGGAGCAGATGCAGACATTATGAATGTTTGTCTAGCTCAATATGATGACTACTTGATAGTTTAGTGCACCATGCTTAACGGCTTAGAATCGGGACTTCAAAGAAGTTCTGAACGTCATGGAACATATGAGATGTTCCAGGAATTGAAGTTAATATTTCAAGCAAATACCCGAGTTGAGAGATAGGAAATCTCCAACAAGTTCTATAGCTAAAAGATGGAGGAGAATCGTTCAACTAGTGAGCATGTGCTCAGATTGTCTGGGTACTACAATCGCTTGAATCAAGTGGGAGTTAATCTTCCAGATAAGATAGTGATTGACAGAGTTCTCTAGTCACCATCACCAAGTTACTAGAACTTCGTGATGAACTATAGTATGCAAGGGATGACGAAAATGATTCCCGAGCTCTTCGTGATGTTGAAATCGACGAAGGTAGAAATCAAGAAAGAGCATCAAGTGTTGATGATTGACAAGACCACTAGTTTCAAGAAAAGGGCAAAGGGAAAGAAAGGGAACTTCAAGTAGAATGACAAGCAAGTTGTCACTCCCGCGAAGAAGCCCAAAGTGGACCAAAGCCTGAAACTGAGTGCTTACACTGCAAAGGAAATGGTCACTGGAAGCGGAAATACCCTGAATATTTGGTGGATAAGAAGGATGGCAAAGTGAACAAGGGTATATTTGATATACAAGTTATTGATGTGTGCCTTACTAGTGTTTATAGTAGCCCCTGAGTATTTGATACTTGTTCGGTTGCTAAGATTAGTAACTCGAAACAGGAGTTACAGAATAAACAGAAACTAGTTGAGGGGGAAGTGACGATGAGTGTTAGAAGTAGTTCCAAGATTGATATGATCATCATCACACACTCCCTATATTTTCGAGATTAGTGTTAAACCTAAATAAATGTTATTTGGTGTTTGCGTTGAGCATAAATATGATAAGATCATGTTTATTGCGATACGATTATTCATCTAAGATAGATAATAAATTGTTATTATGTTTACATGAATAAAACCTTCTATGGTCATACACCCAATGGTGATGGTTTATTGAATCTTGATCATAGTGATACACATATTCATAATGTTGATGCCAAAAGATGCAAAGTTAATAATGATAGTGCAATTTATTTGTGGCACTGCCGTTTGGGTCATATTGGTGTAAAGCGCATGAAGAAACTCCATAAAGATGGATTTTCGGAATCACTTGGTTATGAATCAGTTGATGCTTGCGAACCGTGCCTTTTGGGCAAGATGACTAAAACTCCGTTCTCTGGAACAGTGGAACGAGCTACTAACTTGTTGGAAATAATATATACCGATGTATGCGGTCCAATGAGTGTTGATGCTCGTGGCAGGTATCGTTATTTTCTGACCTTCACAAATGATTTGAGCAGATATGCGTATATCTACTTAATGAAGCACAAGTATGAAACATTTGAAAAGTTCAAAGAATTTCAGAGTGAAGTGGAGAATCATCGTAACAAGAAAATAAAGTTTCGACAATCTGATCGTAGAAAGGAATATTTGAGTTACGAGTTTGGCCTTCATTTTTAAACAATGTGGAATAGTTTCACAGCTCACGCCACATGGAACACCACAGCATAATGGTGTGTCCGAACATTGTAACCGCACTTTATTGGATATGGTGTGATCTATGATGTATCTTACCGATTTACCACTATCGTTTTGGGGTTATGCATTAGAGATAGCTGCATTCACTTTAATAGGGCACCATCTAAATCCGTTGAGACGACACCGTATGAACTATGGTTTAGCAGTAAACCTAAGCTATCGTTTCTTAAAGTTTGGAGTTGCGATGCTTATGTGAAAAAGGTTTTCAACCTGATAAGCTCGAACCCAAATCGGAGAAGTGCGTCTTCATAGAGTACCCAAAGGAAACTGTTGGGTACACCTTTTATCACAGATCCGAAGGCAAAACATTCATTGCTAAGAATGGATTCTTTCTAGAGAAGGAGTTTCTCTCGAAAGAAGTGAGTGGGAGGAAAGTAGAGCTTGATAAGGTAATTTGTACCTTCTCCCGAATTGTAAAGTAGTTCATCACAGAAATCAGTTCCTGTGACTCCTACACCAATCAGTGAGGAAGCTAATGATGATGATCATGTAACTTCAGATCAAGTTACTACCGAACCTCGTAGGTCAACCAGAGTGAGATCCGCACAAGAGTGGTATGGTAATCCTGTTCTGGAGGTCATGTTACTTGACCATGACGAACCTACGAACTATGAGGAAGCGATGATGAGCCCAGTTTCCGTGAAATGGCTTAAGGCCATGAAATCTGAGATGATATCCATGTATGAGAACAAAATATGGACTTTTGATTGACTTGCCCAATGATCGGCGAGCCATTGAGATTAAATGGATCTTCAACAAGAAGACGGACGCTGATAGTAGTGTTACTATCTACAAAGCTAGAATTGTCACAAAATGTTTTCGACAAGTTCAAGGTGTTGACTATGATGAGAGTTTCTCACTCGTATCTATGCTTAAGTCTATCCGAATCATGTTAGCAATTGCTGCATT
Organism: Aegilops sharonensis; assembly: GCA_904067115.1. NCBI lineage: Eukaryota > Viridiplantae > Streptophyta > Magnoliopsida > Poales > Poaceae > Aegilops > Aegilops sharonensis. The sequence goes on from LR880967.1 coordinate 964,363,330, forward strand.
TTATGTAATCTGGCAAATGGATAAACAAAATTGCATTCCTTAATGAATTTATTAGAGAAGAGTTGTATATGATGCAACTAGAAGGTTTGTCAATCCTAAAGGTGCTAACAAAATATGCAAGCTCCAGCGATCCATCTATGGACTGGTGCAAGCATCTCGGAGTTGGAATATACGCTTTGATAAGTTGATTAAAGGATATAGTTTTATACAGACTTGCGGTGAGGTCTGTATTTACAAGAAAGTGAGTGGGAGCACTACAACATTTCTGATAAGTATATGTGAATGACATATTGTTGATCGGAAATAATGTAGAATTATTCTGCAAAGCATAAAGGAGTGTTTGAAAGGAGTTTTTCAAAGAAATACCTCGGAGAAGCTGCTTACATATTGAGCATCAAGATCCATAGAGATAGATCAAGACGCTTGATAAGTTTTTTCAATGAGTACATACCTTGACAAGATTTTGAAGTAGTTCAAAATGGAACAGTCAAAGAAAGAGTTCTTGCCTATGTTACAAGGTGTGAAATTGAGTAACACTACTAGGGAAAAGCCTATACACAGAATCTTACCAGCAGCGCGCTTTAAAATCAGGCGCTGCTGCTAAGTAGCAGTAGCGCACGCGGACAAAACTCGCTGTTGGAACAAGTTTATCAGTAGCGCTTACACTCAAAGACGCGCTACTGCTAAAATTCCCACGACGCTGCTGCGAGGCCAGTTATAGCGGCAACGCCTTATTACAAAGAGCTCTACTGCTACGGGTCATAGCAGTAGCGCATTTACGCAATAACCGCTGCTGCTAAGTTAACTAGTCGCAATAACCCACAGATCCACACACTCACTCGATCTCCCCCTCAACCCCCCGCGCCGCCGGTCCTCCCCCGTCGCCCCTCCTCTGATCTGCGCTGCCGTCACCTCATCCTCCTCGCTGGACTCGGTACCGGCCTCCTCCTCCGTCCTCCCTCCACTCGCCGCTGGCAGGCCCCTCCTCATTCCGCCTTCCTCCTCCGTCCTCCCTCCAGTCGCCGCCAGCCGGCCCCTCCTCGTTCCGCCTTCCTCCTCCGTCATACTCTCTACTCCCTCCTCGAGTCGCCCCTCCTTCTCCCTCCTCGCTGCTACATTTTGATTTAGTAGGCTAGTTTATATGCAACATTTTGATTTAGTTGATATGATTCAGTTGATTTAGTAGGCTAGTTGATTTAGTTGATTTAGAACATTTTCATTTAGTTGATTTAGTAGGCTAGTTGATTTAGTTGATTTAGTAGGCTAGTTGATTTAGTTGATTTAGAACATTGTGTCATTTAGTTGATTTAGTATGCGAGTGGATTTAGTATGCTAGTTGATTTAGTATGCACCATTTTATTGTTAATTTTTTTGTACATGGATAGGTAGATGCTTTTTTTGTAATAAGTTACTTTTTTGGCAAAATGTAGGTGCCAATTTAGATAAATTTGCCACTTGTTTTTTTAATCAATTATCTAGGCAATAGGTGCCATCGAAATGCTTTGGTAGGTGGTACCTTGTCATCTAATCGTTAATCCTTTGCTCATATTGCTTTAGGAAAATGGCGCCACCACCACCACCACTATGTCGACTGTGCAAGTCAAGGTGCGCCAGCAGCCTTGCAACTGGCAAGCTGTTCGGCATCTACTTCCAGTCGAGGTTTCGTCATGCGGCGGTAAGAAATTAGATGAAATGTAACAACTATTTTATTTTTAGTGTTGGCATTACTGCATTGTGTCATTTTGCTTTTCTTACACAGATCGTCACATGCAATGTGAGGTTGAAATTCAACAAGCTAACAGGAGACACTATGACATTTGAGGCTCCTGGGGGGCCGTACACTATGGAGGTCGAGAAAGGACGCAATATGTCACAGATTGGAGGAGATGGATGGGCCCGTTTCCTCGCCCGCATGCGTCTTACTGGTGGTGAGTTGATCAGCTTCTCCTTCAGAGCAGAAAGACCCAAGCTGGCTGTCATTTATCTCAACCTGGTGGAAGATGATGAAGATGACGAAGATGATGAAGATGACGAAGATGATGAAGATGACGAAGATGATGAAGATGATGTAGATGATGAAGATAATGAGGACCCACTTCATGAAGCCATCGTAGCTCAAAGAATGAGGCTGAGCGAGGACGAGGTGTGCAACCTATGGGACATAATTCCGCCACGTGATGACTTTGTCGGGGTGCCATTCGTGACCCGCCTGACAAGTACCATGGTCGATCGGCATGAAATGGTATGTTATACGTCCTGACTGTAGTAATTTGATGATATATATATGCTTTATTGTTATACTTACAAATGCAAATTATCCGATGATATGCTTAGTAAATCCAATGAAATGCTTAGTGTAGAGTCCAATGATATGCTTAGTAGAATTCATGATTAATTAGTACAAATGTGTAGTACTGTGTCTTTTGATAGTGTAGAAATCTAGACTTAATAGAAATATATTTGCAAGAGTATGTGTGAGGCTATTTATTAATTGATATGTTTTTCTTATTCAGAAATTGCCAAAGAACCTATCTGTGAGTTGTGGTATCGAGCCTGATGAAGAAGGCTCAGCTGGACTACGCCTTACCGCAAGGGGCTCCGTCACCACCTGTACTTACCGCATGGACACAGACGGTCGCACACACTTAAACTCGGTTGGGTGGAAGAGATTCCTCATTGGCAAGAATCTTCGTGTTGGACAGGCCATCCTAATTACTATCAGGAACACCCACCGCCCAGGCTTGAGGATGATGATCGTCGTCGATATCATCTAGAACTACATATGTGTGGCTATATCATCTAGAACTACATATGATGATCGTCGTCGATATCATGTAGAACTACATATGATGATCGTCGTTGATATCATCTAGAACTAAATATGATGATCGTAGTCGATGTCACCTTGTACTGCTTGAGGATCCATGTTGAGTATATATGAAATTGTAATCTAGTACTTCCTCGGTTCCAAATTACTCGTCGTGGTTTTAGTTCAAATTTGAACTAAAACCACGACGGGTAATTTGGAACCGAGGGAGTACTACCTAGTACCTATAATGCTTTATGAAATTGATATCTAGTATAACTAGTATCTGAAAATTGCAGTTTATTGAAGCCGGAATGGGGAAATGGTGGAAGATATAACAGTAGCGCGGGAGCAGGAAATCGCTACAGCTAACTAATAGTAGCGCGTTCAGGAAATGCGCTGTTGATATAGTCAATAGTAGTAGCGCGGGTACAGGCAGCGCTACTACTAACGGTTAGCTGTAGCGCCTTATTCGTAGCGCAGGTGCCCGCGCTGCTGATTGCCTCAAAACCCGCGCTACTACTAGGGTTTTCCCTAGTAGTGTAAGACTCAAAGCCCGACCATGGCATAAGATAGAAAGAGAATTCCCCATGCCTTGGCCATAGGTTCTATAAAGTATGCCAAGCTGTGTACCAGATCTATTGTATACCCTACACTAATTTTGGCAAGGTAGTACAATAGTGATCTAGGAGTAGATCATTGGACAACGGTCAAAATTATCCTTAGTGGAATAAGGATATGTTTATCGATTATGGAGGTGACAAAAGGTTCATCGTAAAGGGTTACGTCGATGCAATTTTTGACACTGATCCAGATGACTCTAAGTCTCAATCTGGATACATATTGAAAGTGGGAGCAATTAGCTAGAGTAGCTCCGTGTAGAGCATTGTTGACATAGAAATTTGCAAAATACATACGGCTGAATATGGCAGACCCGTTGACTAAACTTCTCTCACAAGCAAAACATGATCACACCTTAGTACTCTTTGGGTGTTAACCACATAGCGATGTGAACTAGATTATTGACTCTAGTAAACTCTTTGGGTGTTGGTCACATGACGATGTGAACTATGGGTGTTAATCACATGGTGATGTGAACTATTGATGTTAAATCACATGGCGATGTGCTCTAGATTATTGACTCTAGTGCAAGTGGGAGACTGAAGGAAATGTGCCCTAGAGGCAATAATAAAGTTATTATTTATTTCCTTATTTCATGATAAATGTTTATTATTCATGCTAGAATTGTATTAACCGGAAACTTGATACATGTGTGAATACATAGACAAACATAGTGTCACTAGTATGCCTCTGCTTGACAAGCTCGTGAATCAAAGATGGTTAAGTTTCCTAGCCATAGACATGAGTTGTCATTTGATTAACGGGATCGCATCATTAGGAGAATGATGTGATTGACTTGACCCAGTCTGTTAGCTTAGCACTCGATCGTTTTAGTATGTTGCTATTGCTTTCTTCATGACTTATACATGTTCCTATGACTATGAGATTATGCAACTCCCGTTTACCAGAGGAACACTTTGTGTGCTACCAAACGTCACAACGTAACTGGGTGATTATAAAGGTGCTCTACAGGTGTCTCCGAAGGTACTTGTTGGGTTGGCGTATTTCGAGATTAGGATTTGTCACTCCGATTGTCGGAGAGGTATCTCTGGGCCCACTTGGTAATGCACATCACTTAACCCTTGCAAGCATTGAAACTAATGAGTTAGTTGCGGGATGATGTATTACGGAACGAGTAAAGAGACTTGCCGGTAACGAGATTGAACTAGGTATTGAGATACCGACGATCGAATCTCGGGCAAGTAACATACCGATGACAAAGGGAACAATCTATGTTGTTATGCGGCTTGACCGATAAAGATCTTTGTAGAATATGTGGGAGCCAATATGAGCATCTAGGTTCCGCTATTGGTTATTGACCGGAAATGTGTTTCGGTCATGTCTACATAGTTCTCGAACCCGTAGGGTCCGCACGCTTAAGGTTTCGATGACAGTTTCATTATGAGTTTATGAGTTTTGATGTACCAAAGTAGTTCGGAGTCTCGGATGAGATCGGGGACATGACGAGGAGTCTCGAAATGGTCGAGACGTAAAGATTGATATATTGGACGACTATATTCGGAC
>LR880967.1:964398889-964419123 GCA_904067115.1 Aegilops sharonensis
AGAACATCATTAATTTTGACACAGAAAGAGCTTTGCTTAAGAATTGACAAGTTCCACCGAATCCACTTAGGGCCAAAGCCTCTGGAAGTTAACATCTCCACTAGGAAATCCCAGTTGACACGATCATATGATTTTTCGTAGTCTAACTTGAGAACAATCCCAGGGTCCTTGGATTTATGAACTTCATGAATAGCCTCATGGCAGTCACCACACTTTCGAGTATAAATCTACCTCACAAAAGCAGACTGGTAGGGGGCCAATAGTCTATGTCCTATAGGGAAAACCCTATTCGTCATGGCTTTGCTAAAGGTCTTCACAGAGCATTTGCTTAAGCAAATAGGCCGATTTTTTTTTCATATTCTTGGCGTCTGGTTCTTTAGGGATGAGAGTGACTATAGAGTAATTTAACCTCTGGATATCCAGGGACCATCTCTCAAAATCTCTCACAAGTGCCATAAAGTCTCCTTTAATTATTTCCCAAAAATGTTGGTAAAATATAAAGGACAAACCATCAGGCCCAGGGGCCCCATTGGCATATGAGCCCATAATGGCTTCCTTAATTTCTTCTTCTGAAAAAGGCTTTTCTAATATCTCGTTCTCAGCTACAGTCACTCGTTCCTCTTCAGACCAAAAATGATCATCCAAGTGAATGTTAGGTTTAGGCTCAAACCCAAAAAGGTTTTTATAAAAATTAGTTGCCACTTCCAGCATATCTTTGGTAGAGTATACATGGCCACCAGGGCCTTCCAAGATGGACAACTGATTCTTCCTCCTTCTTTGGTTAGCCACAACATGGAAGTATGTTGTATTCCTATCTCCCTCTCTGATTTTCCTATCCCTAGATCTCTGCCACATGGCAGTTTCTTCTTTCCTCCAAATGTCATGAAGCTCCTCCTTGATTTGTTTCATCCTGAGGATATCCTCACTATTAAGTCTGTTTTGTTCAGAGAAAATATCTAAAATATCAAACTCCTGGAGAAGCTCCTTCTTCTTCTTTTTCATAGCAGCCTCAATATTAATGCTCCAGCCTTTAACTTGTTTCCTAACCAACCTAGTTTTAAACTGCCAGCTCTCAATGGCAGAGGTAAAAGGGGAAGGTGTAGCCCAATTTTTTTTCAACTAAAGCTTGAAAATCAGGTTGCCCAATCCACCATTTCTCAAATTTAAAAGGCCTAGCTGGGCTATGCACACCTACCCCATAATCTAATAGGATGGGAGCATGGTCACTCCCAACCCTTGGCAGGGCACACAAAGAAGTAAGAGGGAAGTGGATATCCCAGCTAGTAGCAGAGAAAACTCTGTCAGTAGTAGCAAAAATTGGGTTATCTTGATTATTACACCAGGTAAAAACCCTGTTTGAAAGTTTATACTCCATTAACCCCCATTTGTTAATCCAATCATTGAACAAAAAAGACCAAGAATTATTGATATTGCCTGAGGTTTTTTCCTTAGCCTCCCTAATTAGATTAAAGTCTCCCCCAAGCAAAACTGGATAGCATAAGCCCTCCATGCTCTCATGCAATTCTCCAATAAAATCTATCTTATCCACAACATATGTTGTCACATACATTGCACCAGGTGCCAACAGAAGCCATCATTTTTGCTTTTCAAAGTGACACTAATACAATATTTTTTCGTATTAACATCTAAGACCTCAAAGGAATTAGAATTTGTACCCACAAGGATACCACCAGCAGTGCCCACTGCAGGGAGTATGTGCCACTCATAAGCAGTGGAACCAGCTAAAGTATTAAGGAAGGAATCTGACAGAGTCTCTCTCTTAATCTCCTGAAAACCCAAAAAATCAGGTTTATATTTATTCACCAAATCAGACAGGCACTGGAGTTTACCTTTTTGACCTAAACCTCTAATATTCTGAAAGATACCAATCATGGGATTTTAAAGGGGTGTGTCAGACTAAAAATTCCACCTCTTACTGCATTCCCAGAGCCAAAAACAGCATCAGCAGTGCCCCCTGATGTGTTTTTGTCTGGGATGCTACTGACAGGAGTACAAACTCCATTTCCCTCAAAGATGTCAGTGTCTAATTTGTCAGGTAAAGATATCTCAGGATTTTATGAAGCAAAAACTAAGCACCTTTCAGTTTCATCTCTAATTAATTCATCAATGATCTGATCTTTTTCACTTTCATTATCTCCAGTTCTTAAGTTAACAGCAGAAGCATAAGCTCCTAAATTAGATGCAAATTCAGAAGTAAAAGACTTACTTTTGAAAGTGTTGGGGACCTCCAGGTTCTTTTTCATTTTGTAGGCAGCGGCCTTCTCCATGATATTTTGTCTGTTGTGAGCTCTGGTACTTGGCCTTGTAGCAATCACCGGGCCCCACTTGTTTTTGTTAGCAGGTTACTCATTGGGAAGGGCCACCAGGGCCATAAATTTCAGGCCACTGACCACAGAAGCATCCAAAGTGCCCATCTCTTCTTCAGAATCGGCATCATCGCTACTAGTATCAGAATCAGCATCATCTAACTCCTTCAGTAACTCTGAGCAGTACTTTTTCTGGCTGGACATCGAGGGGGTCACACAACACTCCTGGACTGTAGAAAGAGCAGACCTGTAATGCCCCTCAACGCTTGGAGTACTTAAGACCTTGATAGCATTAGAGAAAGGAATCACAGAGTAATCATTTTTCACTTGCGGTGTTTCATCTGCCACTTTGTCCACTCTCACAGGAGAGATGCAAGCCTCAACCAGGTTAGCAGGATGGAAGGAAGCACTGCCCCCATCGTTCTTCTATTTCCCAATTGGAGATTTTGCTTTGTTAGTCCTGTTGGCTAGGTCCAACTCATCGATAGGATCTTCACCATCATCAAGGATATCCTTGTCAGTGTCCTCATCTTCAAATTCCTTGTTATCCTCGTCCACAGCTATATCAATTGGACCATTGTCATCATTGGGATCATCAGCACCAATTTGCTCAAAACCTTCCACTGTGAAAGACAGAACATACAACTTCTTCCTCATTTCCATGATTCGCTCAAAGGGAATTTTTGCTGGGTTTCTACAGGCGATCTTGATCCTCACTTTCTCATAGAAACTTTTCATCAGACCGTTCCAGTCAACGTCCACCAGGATCCCAAAGCATGAAGCGATTTGAGATAGAACTTTCCACGTGCACCATTTGGATGACATGCCTTCTACAATCACCCAGGCTTCAGTCAGTTCATTGAAGGGGTCGATCGCCCCAGTCCATCTCTCCACAGACACTGAAACTCCATCAATGGGCAGCTCAAAGGGTGGAAACTCGATTAGTTCCTCTACATCCTTCCAGGGGGGAAACCTGACAAGAAACTTTTTATCTGCTAGCTGTCTAACTTGCCAGGTCCAGTTCTTGTTCTTGCAAAAAATGCCTGACAGGTTCTTGATCAGGTCAGCCCTGTTGATCTCACCTTTCATCACCCAGATCTCTCCATAGTTCCTGAAGTTGAGCCAATTTGCCTCTCGTCCCACTGGGGCGTCGATATGATAGAACCCTAATCCCAGTGCCGAGCTTCCAAAGAAAGTGGCCACTGGATGTGGTTGAGCCCAGGCAGCGCAATTGTTCACGTTGTGGCCTTCCAGTCCGCAGATGAAGCAATTCTTTTTTCTGAATACAGTTACCCACGTAATGACCAGGGCCGCCACAATTAAAACATACCATGTCTTTGTACCGCTCGTCGAGGATCTGGACGAGCGGGGCAGGTGGAGCCGATGGCGGAGGCGCAACCAAAGCTTGTTGGGGAGGGGCAGCGCCTTTGGGAGGAGGGGCAGCGGGATTGGGACGCGCCCCACCGGTCCCCTGACGACGAGTTGGGTTCTTCTGCGGGGGTGGAGCACGTTGCTTCTGCATTCCGCTTGGCGCGCCCTTGTCCGCCATGGCAACCACCTGAGCAAAGGATTTGGAACCACCTCTGATCCCTTCCCTGACGATCTTGAGCTGTATCGGTGGAGGATCAAAGGGCCGGAGTTTTTAGATCGGGAACAAATCAGACAGGGAGAAACTGCCAGCACGAACTAAATCTTTCCTGAGCCATCCCAAGGTGGAAGCAGCTCGGCTTGGGGGACGAGGATGGGGGTGGCGGCGGGGAGGGGAGGGAATGGACCAAAGCTGTCCGAAAACCCTAGATGTAGCCTCATCCGCGTCTTCCCGAGCAGAATGCGTAAACTCCAAAGGCGTTTTCACCCGTCTACACTTGATTGGGGGGAGCGACGTGGCAATAGGGCCCACGCTACTCCGCAGGGGCAGACCTGTTTGAATCACATGGGAAAATTCCCCCAACTCCGGTCGTCCTTGCGCCACCGCCGGCGAGAGACCTTGCGTCACCGCCTGCGAGAGCCCCTGTTTCTCTGAGCACAAGCTCCGACCAGCAATCACCCGCTTCTCAAATTGATGAATCACCGCAGTAGTTTGGATCCGAGGGATATAAATCCCCTCGCGCGACCTTGAACAAACGCCAGAAGGAACCTCGCCGCGGTCACCAAACCACGGCGGCTCGAGGTCGTCGCGGCACGGCGGGGGGTTGGTGTTACCCCCGCTCCTCGCCGCAGTCCTCAAGCGCTCGGCGGCAGCACGCCCAGGATGCATTCCCACCGGAGCGCCCGCCGTAGATCACTTGATTTCGCCTCCGCCCGTGCCCAAATCACGAACTCCGCCGGCGGCGAGTGCGGGAATGGGGGCATCCTTGTTCTCTCTTCCAGCGTGGCCTCTTCGAAGATGCACCGCGCCAGCTTCCTCTGTTCCAAGTCTGCCCTCTTCTGACAGATCTCCGCGACCTTCGCAGCTGCAGATCTCGCCACCGGCTCGGTTGCCGTCGCCACCGCCTGGTCCGCCGCCTTCCACTCCTGCACGCACCGGATCCACTCGAAGGTGGCATCGCGAATCCTGGTCGCGCGCTCCCTCCACCCCGTTGCTCGAGTCCCGATGAGCACTGCTTGCGGCATCGGAGAGATTAACCGCAGAATCTCGGAGAATCTCTCGTAGGTGGCGCGGGACAGTGGCTGGGGCAGGGGAGGTGTGGGTGCTGTCGGCGTCCGCGCCTCTCGACGACGCGGAGGCATGCTGCGGTGTTGGATCTGCGGGGGCGGCGGCTATGGCGGGCGGGAGGTGCAGCGTCGTGAGAGCGAGGGCGAGAGGCATGGGAAGAATAATCCTAGAATACCACGAATATAATTTCATGATGAAATTTTGCAAGCATTGAAAACATTTTTCAAAGTTCTCCACACAAAAAATTAGAATCGTTTGAAAAAAAATCATTATTTTGGATTTTACTGTTCATCACGAGCTCAAATGAAAGATGACTTTCGAGCTTAGTTTTCTTTAGCAGTTGGTTCTCCCCTTTACGCAGCTTGGGGCTCTTATTGGTGTTGTTGTGTTCTGGATGTAGAGGCATTTGGTTTCTGTTAATGGAAATCATATAGGAAATACGTCTATTAAAAAATGAACAGACTATTCATCAGGTGCCTGAAATATATCTTTTGCGTTAGTCGATTCCCATGTACCGTTGGATCCGAAAGGAACAGATGGATTGCTTTTTTGGAGCATTTTCTGAATGATAAACGCACGATCTCTTTCTCCTGGACGGAGCCGCCCTCCGACGGCAGTCAAACCGTCTGCTCCTACCCCCTAGTTCGTTCAGGATACGCTTCAAGAATAAGAAAGCAAGTTTACCGTCCTAGGCCTCTCTGGCCTGACTGCGCTCGTGGCAGCGCTGCCGATTTCGACCTTGATGCTTGCAGAAAAATCGACGGACGCAAATTCACCCTTCAGGCGACCGAAGAATAGCAAAAATGTAAAAGAAAAACGTGGCCGTGGAGTCATGCGTGTGCGGCAAAATTTCGTGTTTTTACCCTCCTCTGAAACTTATTCGAGATATGACCCTAGTTTATTTTTTTCGAGATCTGATCCTTTTGCTATCATCAGGGTCCATGACGGTAGGCATGAGCACGCACTATGTTCAAAAATTAAGAGAAATTTACGATAGGGCATGCAACTCTACTGCTAGGGATCTTGGCGGTAGCAAGAAGGTGAGATCTCGAAATTTTTTAGACTAGGATCAGATCTTAAATAGGTTTCAAAAAATGATCAAAACACAAAATTTAGCCTGCGTGTGCATCAATGAACAAGGTACGGACATGCGTGCGTGACTGGTGCATCTCCGGGAGGCTTTACTTGGAAAACACAACGAACAGTAGTTTACTCGTTCCTTGGAGCCTTGCTGCTGTGCCCTTGCGCTGCCCGACCGCGGATATTCTATAGTTTATGGAACTGCGCGCGTGATGTAAACTATGCATCGTCACTGGCAGTGCGTCGCTGCCCAAAAGCGCACCGCACTGTAGACGTGTTTGACCGTGCATGCATGCATGTGTCGTGTGTGCAGTGCGCGTACGTGCGAGCGTGTCCAGCCGCTCAGCGCCGTATCACACCACCAAGGGCCCATGCAGCTACCCGACTAGTCTGTGCACTGCACACTCGTTGCGTATCCGAAGACGGCAACCGATGTGATCGATACACGGCCCTGGCGGGTGCACTTGCGTGAGTTGACGCGTGCTACGTGAAAGGCGTACTGCGTGTTCCGTCTCCCATCGCATGGCCGGCCGATGAGCATCACTGTGCCAGAGTATCGGTGTGCATGGACGCTCTGAGCTCTGACGGAACGGCGGGACGGCCAGGAATGCATGCTGTGCGTGTCCCGTGGCTTTTGTTCATCGATCTCTCCTCAATCGTATCGAACTGACGAGCGACGAATGGCAGGCCAAACGTGGTGTAGGGAGAAGAGATCTACTTCCTCTCGGTTCCTAAATATAAGTGTTTTTGAAGATTTCAATATGAACTACATATGAATGTCTAGTTTAGAGTGTAGATTCATTTTTTTGCTCTATGTCTAGTCCATATTGAAATCTTTAAAAAAACTTATATTTAGGATCGGAGAGGGTAAGAGATATTGAAGCCCAAGCGGGATTGAAAGCACAACAAATGGCCACGAATGCACAAAAGTGTAGATCTAACGGTCGAAAATGCCGATAGCCTGTGAGGGTTGAAAAAATGCACAAATTTAATGTCTCTAAATGCCAGGACAATGGTTGCACTGGAGGATATCTGGTGCTATGGGAGCACCTAAGATTAGGTGCTCCAGGAGCTTTTCAACCGTTAGATCTAAGATCCGAAGACCGAGGAGAGAGCTCACGCTTTTATTCAGAAAACACCCCCAAAAATTTGGTATTGCAAATCGGGTCCAGCGCATCTGTAGATGACCGTTGGATTTTAGATCCAATGGCTGAGAAGATCTTGGAGCACCTAAACTTAGGTGCTCCCGTAGCACCTGATATTTTCCCATGGTTGCACTCCTCAGGAAGAGGCGGGGGGAGGGGGTAGTGACAATTTACCGGGCAACCCGGAAGACTAAAAATAGGGCATGTTTTGATATTAAAAAAAATCAGATGATCATGTCTCTTTTGTTTTAATTTTTTTTGCTATTAAGGTTTTTACTATTTTATCTTAAAACTTGGAGCATATTGGAGAAAAGCCAAGACAGAAGAGAAACTGAGGATGGAGATCAAGGAGGTCTTGTGCGAGGCATTTGCCAGAGTGCATGGATGAAATCCCTTGGCCAGGAGAATTTGTCACTCATAGAGTTTCTGCCTTGCTTCATCTAAAGTGCTATAGTTGGTTTTGGGAACTTGTTTAGTTGATGGTTTGAACTTTGGGGTGATCTTGTGCGAAGTGTCACGCTAGTTTTAGCTGCCTACGTGCTGTTGGTTCATAAGTGGCTTTTCCTAATTGTTGTAGGTTTTAGTAAAACGGACAAATCTGACCACTTTATAAAAACTTTGGCACAAAATATACTCAGTCTAAAAAATTCACAACATGGCCCGCTTTTGCATGACGCTCGAGCCACCCGGGCCCTTGTGTCATGTAAATGGGTCATTTTGTGGAATTGTTTTGGATCAGCATTATTTTGTGCTAAAGTTTCTTAAAAAGGCCAGATTTGGCTACTTTCACCACGTCTTAGTTGTATTCCTCATATCTGTGAGACTTCTTTATGAGTTTTTTTTTTGTTTTTCTTTAGTAAATTGTGGCAATCTCTAATGATAATGGAGGCTCGTTGTTTTTTCTTTTTTTTTAAAGATGATTGTTAGCGCCCAAGCATTCAAGCGTGCCGTTTTGTATCTACTCCCTCCGTCTCATAATATAAGAGCGTTTTTTACTCTTATATTATGGACGGAGGGAGTATGTATGTATGTAGAAGTGTTCGACCGAGAGAGAGGGAGAGACAGACGATTGATCGGCTCAAAGCTTAACGAAGAAGACGGCGAGCTCCGGGCTATCGCCGCCATGCGGCCCGAGCATGTACAGCGACTCAGAGTCCTCGGACCCGATGATGTGATCGAAGCAACCCCGCATGTACGCCAGCTCCCCGTTAGTCGCGGCCGAGCCTGCCCTCCCGGGGAGCACGCCGCCGCCCATGGACACGGCCCAGAGCGTCTCCAGCACCGCGATGTCGCCGTCCGTCGGCTCCCGCCGCACCGCGTAGCCCACCCTCTTGCCGTTGCAGAACATGGTCCAGATCGGCTCATGGAGCAGCCACCCGTCGTCGTCGTGCTGCCTCGCCGCGGCGTCGCCATGTTCGCCGCCGCCGGAGCTGCTGTGCTCCTCCACGTGCTTCTTCTCGGCCTCCAGCACGATGCGCGTACCGGCCGTGCCGCCGAGCTCGCGGAGCAGGGTGTGCGTCGGGAGCGCCAGCTCCACCACGAGCGCCGGGCGGCACCGCGGGTTCTCCTGCAGCGCGAGCGACACGCGGCCCTCGCGGCAGCCGAAGAGCGTGCCGGTCATGTGCCGCCGGGACGACGCGCCGACGCCTCCGCCGCCGTTCAACGTGGTCGAGGGCGAGATGATCTGCGACAGGAGGGAGTCCGACCGCGCCGGCGATGCGGACGCGGCCGCCGCGGTCGGGGCCGCCGTCAGAATCCCCCCGCAGCGCGGCACCGTCAGCACCGGCAGAGACCGGAACATGCTCTGGAAAATCCTCACGGGCTTGGATCTCCGCGCCGGCCTCCGACGCGCGGGCGGCTCCTCCAGCGGGTGGCCCGCCGGGGCGCACGTTGCGGACGTCGACGGCAGCGAGGGCGGGAGACGGAAGATGGTGTCCACGGACGACATGGACGAAGTCAACCGCGCCCTTTTGCTCTCGGGGTCGACCGCGGCGTTGGCCATGGTATCGGCGGGAGGCGAGAGCTACCGGCGGTGCCGCGGCGCGGCCGGCGCTGCTCGCTCCCTCGGCCGTGAATGTGTGATAATCGTGTGGCGCGCGGTGCCCATGGCAGGAGGCGGGGCGAGGTCTTTGATGCCATCGCCGTTAGGGCTGCCGGATGTCGCGGCGGCGGATTCGGTGTGTCCGTTCGTCGCCACTGGCGCGCAGCCATTGATTCCGGTTGCTCGGTTACGCGCCCTGCTGGTGATTCTGCGGTGGAAAGGCCCTTAGGATATTCTGGGCTTTTGCTTACGCAGAGATCGCAAGGCTCGGCCGCGTGGTCAGCCCTGGTTCATTCCTTCTCTGTAATGCCAGTTCGTTCACTACTTTGTCTCAAAAAAAGAAGTTCGTTCACTACTTCGCCTAAAAAAATTGTTCGTTCTGAATTCATTAACTGTTGTCACCGGATAATATCACTGCTTTTTTTCCAAGGGAAAATGAGTTTTATTCGATATTGAGAGAACTACAGTCAAGAGGCAAAAGATCCTCATACATGGTGGTCCTACGTGCATTCACACAAGCGTGGTACACTCTATACGACTATAGGTTGCCAAACGGTCGGCAACTCTATTTTAATCTTTAGTCAACTTCATTTATAACTATTAATTTCCTGTGCTCTTAAACATTGTTGATGCAAACGGAAATAATGTGTCATCCAAGTTGGAAACTACAATATAGAAACTCTAGCTCATTATTAAAAGTACTCCCTCCGTCCGAAAAAACTTGTCATCAAAATGGACAAAAAGGGGTGTATCTAGAACTAAAATACATCTAGATACATCCTCTTTTATTCATTTTGATGACAAGTATTTTCGGACGGAGGGAGTATTTGTTTAAGAATACTAGAGTAAACTAGATTTTCATTGTGCATTTTTGTTCTATAAGGACTCGTGCTTATACTAGATTACTACTAGGTAATCAACTAGTAGGAAATTGACAGGACTACTGTAGTGTCTATGACATATGCTTGCTTCAGTTTTTGTCAAAAGATAGACCACTCCTCACTTTGTTGAGTATCATGCATGTGAAAAAAATATGAGAAAAGTATGTTTTTGGTCCCTCAAGTTCCCCAAAAGTATAGACTTGGTCTCTCAAGATTTTTTGGTATACATTTGGTCCTTCAAGTCTCAAAACCAAATAAGTTTGGTTCAAAACCATATTTTAAGCAAGTTGACGAGGTTTGACCATGTTGACCAGGTTTGAATGATGAACAGTAAATTCAAAAGCATGTTGGTTTTCACAAGCATATTGGTTGTCACGAAATTTCAGATTTTTTGAATTTACTATTCATCGGTCAAACCTGGTCAACATGGTCAAACCCGGTCAACGTGCTCAAAATCTGGTTTTGGACCAAACATATCCGGCTTTGAGACTTGAAGACCAAATATATACTAAAAATCTTGAGGGACCAAGTCTATATTTTTGGGGAATTTGAGGGACAAAAAATATACTTTTCTCAAAAAGTATATACCCAAATAGCTGAACTATTATTTTTTTGAACTCCAAGCGATGGAATCTTCTGCAGGCTCATGTTCTCATGTTTAACCTACTGCTTATTGTCGAAATGTTTCCTAAACTTGAAGTTAGTATGTCAAGTTGAACATGCTCCTGACAAATCAGTGATGGCCTCAATCATAATCTTAAAAAAAGAAAAATTCTGGATAAGCGATGTGCAGTTCAGTTAGTTGCTCGTTTGCACTTCATGGCAGAAGGCAACGGAAAATGAGCATTCCCTATGTAGCCATGTCCAAGCCTAAGAAACACTAGTAGAAAAGGGGTCTGTCGGTGTCAAAACCGGCGGATCTCGGGTAGGGGGTCTCGAACTGTGCGTCTAGGCGGATGGTAACAGAAGACAAGGGACACGATGTTTTTACCCAGGTTCGGGCCCTCTCGATGGAGGTAATACCCTACTTCTGCTTGATTAATATTGATGATATGGGTAGTACAAGAGTAGATCTACCACGAGATCGTAGAGGCTAAACCCTAGAAGCTAGCCTATGGTATGATTGTTGTTCGTCTTACGGACTAAAACCCTCCGGTTTATATAGACACCGGATAGGTTAGGGTTACATAGAGTTGGTTACAATGGTAGGAGATCTACATATCCGTATCGCCAAGCTTGCCTTCCACGCCAAGGAAAGTCCCATCCGGACACGGGACGAAGTCTTCAATCTTGTATCTTCATAGTTTTGGAGTCCGACTATGATGATAGTTCGGCTATCCGGACACCCCCTAGTCCAGGACTCCCTCAGTAGCCCCTGAACCAGGCTTCAATGACGATGAGTCCGGCACGTTGATTGTCTTCGGCATTGCGAGGCGGGTTCCTCCTCCGAATACTTCATAGAAGGTTTTGAACATCAGGATAGTGTCCGGCTCTGCAAAACAAGTTCCACATACCACCGTAGAGAGAATAACTTTTGCACAGATCTGCTGACGTATTCCGCGGCGTGACATCACACCACGGCCAGGCCTTTATATGAATCGTTTTTTACCATTCCACCTTAGCGCGTTTAGCGAGGCGGTTTCCCTGGCACGTCTTATCAAAGCATAGATCATGCCCGCTTATTCCGGGATTATCATCAATATGGACGTGGGTAACCCATCCGCGCCATTGATTACGGCGCTTGGGAGATAAGCGAGTTTTACCAGGCTGGTGGGGGACGTATAGCTTCGTCCGTCCATATAAGGGGATAATGATCCACCTTTTCACCTATGCCTTCTTCCTCCTTTGCTCATCCATTCTCGCGCACTCGAGCTCCAGCGCCCAAGTCCGCACATCCCGCCTCAACCTTCTCGAACCATGTCAGGAGCGGGAGGCAGGTGGATGGCCTCCTCCGTCACGGAGGGGCACATCACAAGACTGCGGGAGGCCGGATATTTGTCCGACGACATCACGCAAAGGCTCCCCGACGAGGGGCAGCTCATTCCAACCCCCAGGCCCCATGTGAGGGTGGTGTTTCTCCCCCACTTCCTCCACGGACTAGGTTTTCCACTTCACCCATTTGTCCGGGGGCTCATGTTCTATTACGGCCTGGACTTCCACGACCTGGCCCCGAATTTCATCCTCAACATCTCGGCGTTCATCGTCGTGTGCGAGGCCTTCCTTTGCATCCAGCCCCACTTTGGCTTATGGCTGAAGATCTTCAACGTCCGGCCGAAGGTAGTGGGCGGCCGTCAAGCAGAGTGCGGAAGCGCCATGGTTGGCAAGATGGCCAAAGTCCTATGGCTCGAGGGCTCATTTGTGGAGACAATAAAGGGGTGGCAATCGGGGTGGTTCTACATCACCGAGCCACGCGACCCCGAATGGGTGGCGACCCCTGAATTCAGATCTGGCTTCCCCACACGGCTCTCGTCATGGAAAGAGACGAGCCCGACGTGGGGGAATTCGGACGAGCTATCCGGACTCCAAACATGCGTCCGAAACCTGGTGGACAAGAATCTTAGGCTTGTCGACGTAATCCAGGTGATGCTCATCCGCCGGATTCTCCCATGCCAACAACGGGCCTTTAATTTGTGGGAGTTCGATCCGGCACAACACCGAACCTTGAACCGGCTCTTCGACACTACGTACGAAGACGCTTGGAAGGGGCTGTTCAAGGGCGCTGAAGCCCCAGCATCCGCTAACAAAGATCGCGGATACAGCTCGCTGCGTCCAGCCGGCAAGGTAAGTTATTTTACCCTTTACGGGACTCTTTTCTCATAGATTGACTCTATGTGGGATCTAAAACTGCCTAATCTTTGACAAGACTGGTTGAAGACGTCCGGACAGATTAACTGTTCGGCTCCTTTGCTGGAAGACCCAGCGGATGCCCGATTGACGGGGCTGCTGGCTCCGGCACCCCATGTGGTGCCGGAGAAGAAGGCCAAGAAGGAGGCCACGGGAACTTGAAGGAGCTCCCGACGCCAGGTGCTGTCGGATTCTGAAGCAGAATCTTCTCCTGAGGACGAGGAGGAGGAAAAAGAAGCTTCTCCCCCAGCGGGGGAGGAGAGGAAAAGGAAGGCCGCCCCAACTGGGGAGGCCGGAGGGTCCAAGAAAGGAAGAACCCTTCCTCCGGACTTCTCCACCAACGTCAACAGCGACGAGGAGGATTGGCCAACAAGGGCCAAGCCCCTGGCGAGATCGTAAGTGTCAAGATACCCATGGCTTTTTTATTATTTCATAGCGTTCTCTAATGTCGAACAATCATGCAGCCCGCCCAAGAGCGAGATAGCCGCTTCGACGAGCGGGTCCCTGGGTTCGCCGGAAATGGAGAGTACTTCGCTTCCGACCGCCTCCTCGCCTCACGCTGCGGACGACGCTGAGGTGGCGCCCCAAGGGGGGCCTGGTCAAGAGGAGGTAGCGCATGAGGCGCCACAAGGCGACCTCCCGGACTCCAGGCGCGTGGGGGGCAAGACCCCCAGGGGCTCTGAGCCCAATCCTTGTCCGGACTCCATGCCGGAACCTTCAGTGGTTCCGGAGTCCGGCAAGCGGTCCCTTCGTAAGAAGGTTAAGACGCCGGTGTCCTCCGTCCAACCGGAGGCACCGGATAGCTTACTGGGGGCGCTTAACAGCGCCTCCATCGAGGATGAGCATCGCACTGTTATGAGTGCGGTGATCCGGACAGTTCAGTCCGTCAAGAGCGGGCTGACCGAAGCATGTACCAGCCTTTTAACAGGCTTTGAGGTAAGTTTAGAATATGTAAAAATATTACCGCATAGACAGTAGCCCCTGATGCTTAGTTCGGTGTTCAGAAAGAAAAGCCGGACTAAGGATCTAAAAAGATGTACGCAGGAGTCTAACATAAGGATGTCAATATGGGAATGCAGGCTGCGCTGCTGACCTCTGCCGCACTGACTGCGGAGGTCAATGCATTGAAGCAGAGCCTCGAGCGGTCCGAGAACGAGCTCGGCCAAGACAAGAAGCAGCTCGAGGACAAGGAAGGTAAGTAGTACCTTATTAAAGAAATACCTTATAGAAAGGTTTCGGTTGCAAAAAATAACAGGAATAACATGGGTACTGCAGGGGCCACGAACGAGGTGGCGACCCTGAAGGAAGCGGTGTCCGTGGCCGAAAACAAAGCGGCTGCGGAACGCACCGAGCGAGAGAAAGGGGAGGCGCAGCTGGCAGAGGTGCGGCAAGAGCTCCAGATTCTCGTGGAAAAACACGAGGGTTTGGAGCGTGACTCGAAGACCCGAGAGTCCGAGCTTGCCTCAGCTCTTGAGAGTGCCAAAGCTGCTAAGGTCGAGGCCTAAAAAGCCCTCCAAGAAATTGAAGCATTAAAAAAGATAGCGGCGGGTAATGCATTCTTTATGCAAAGCAAGCATGTAAAAGTGAATTACCTATTACTTACCCGGATTCGGAGCTCTCCAGGAGCATTCGCAGATTTGCCCCGCAGTGTGTCTGATGCTGCCGCATTCTACCGCGCCAAGGAGGGGAGCTCGACGGAGAAGGTGTTCTGGTCTCAATATGCTGAGGCCGGACATCCGGTGCCCCTAAGCGACCAGCTAAAGCAGCTGGTCGAGCTCCACAAGGTCGCCGAACAGGCCATGAAGGGCCTCATAGTTCGGCTGTGGCCATTGGAGGCCATGCCTGGGAGCTACTTCGGCTTGGTGCGGCGGCTGGTGGACGCCTGTCCACGGATTGAGGTCATCAAGCGCTCCGTTTTGCATTGAAGGTGTCTGTCGGGCCCTTGCCCGTGCTAAAGTGCACTGGGGTAAGCTGGATGCGGAGAAGCTTGTGATGGACGGGCCACCGAAGGGCAAGGAGCATCGCACGCCCGAAATGTACTATGAGGGCCTCCTGAAGGGTGCCCGTCGAATAGCGGATGAGTGCTCCAAAGATGTAATTTTTGAATAGACTCGCATTTGTTATCCTGTACGCTGAAAACTTGTTCATATGCGCTAAGCAACGCTTGTTAATTTAAAATATTACCTTCTGTGCGGCCTTTTATCAAATTTGAGAGATGGCAAGTTGTTGGCTTCAGCCCCCATGCCACGAGTGCTGGGGTGTTCAGGATAAACTTGAGCACTCTTGTTCCCATTCTTGGGTCCATCTAGGGAGGAGCTCAACGCAACGAACAAGGCAACCGGACTTATAATGCTTGAACACTCTCACTTAGCCATAGAATTCTATAATTTTAAATTTCGGCGAAGCCCCTAGTATTCGGAAGACCGAGTTCAGGGCGCTATCCACGCCTTGGCCAGACAACTCCGGTTCCTCGCTCTAAGCGGCATAAGTCTTTAGGGACCCGAAAAAACCTCTCGAACAGCGACCGGCTCTCGCCCTATCATGACGGTCAGTTTTAGCTTTCTCCACTGAGGTGCTCGATACCAGCTCAACTGGGGCACAATCGCAGTGGTTCTCCCGGTGCTACCTTAGCCGATATAACGGAACGTAAGGTACCAAAACACGGGAGCCGGGAAAACCCAACTGTTGACCCAAGACATGATTCGGAGCCGATTCATATAATGCTATAAGTTCGGGGTGCCGCACTTGTGAAAGTCTTCAGACTTATCACACCATAATTGTGGGGTACTTAAGCCCCTGGTGTATTGGCCGTACCAAAGTGTACGGGTGCAACATGTCATGATATGAACATATATATAGATAAAAAAGAGTGCAATAATAGGCAAAAGCTATGCATTGTTTATTCAAAAAGGTACTGCGATGAAAGCAGAACGATACAAATAGTGCGATAAGCAAGGGATGGGACTATCTAACATGTCCCCCTCCAGGGGTAAACTGCGGGATGGTATGTAAAACATGTATAATGCTCGTAATAGAGACCACCTGAACACTCGACGTAGCTTTCTGCTTCCCTGGCCGTTGCATCGCGAGTTCGGCGATTCTAGTGCCGGACATGACTTCTGGAAAACGGAGTCCTGAAAAAAAAGGAAAGAAAGAAGAAAAAGAATGACACAATCGGGAGCCCCTGGTGCGGTCGAGCCGCATTCTTGGCGTGCCGTGGTCGTGCCCCTCCCCTTATGCCCATGGTATCTCCAGAGCGTAGTTATGTACGCGTAGTACTGTCTTCTCAACTTCGCGAGGGCTGGGGTTGGGGCCGGATTGCTACGCGTGCTTGAATCGTGCCAGGCGGTCTTGTTGTAGGTTAATCCGGGCGTGCTTGGCAGTGTCCGGACGCTTAGTGGCTGGACTCGAGAATTGCCATGAGAGGCTGCTTTGCACCTCCGCCGCGAGGGCCGCCGTGTGCTCCTCCGTTCGGAGAGAGCGTTCGGTGTTTCCATTTACCGTGATTACTCCTCGAGGGCCTGGCATCTTGAGCTCGAGGTATGCATAGTGCGGCACCGCATTGAACTTTGCAAATGCGGTTCGTCCAAGCAGTGCGTGATAGCCGCTGCGGAACGAGACTATGTCGAAGATTAACTCTTCGCTTCGGAAGTTATCCGGGGATCCGAAGACCACTTCGAGTGTAACTGAGCCTGTACAATTGGCCTCTACACCCGGTATGACGCCTTTAAAGGTCGTCTCTGTAGGTTTAATCCTTGAGGGGTCTATGCCCATTTTGTGCACTGTATCCTGATAAAGCGGGTTCAGGCTGCTGCCGCCGTCCATCAGGACTCTTGTGAGGTGAAATCCGTCGATAATTGGGTCAAGAACCAATGCGGCGAAACCGCCGTGACAGATGCTAGTAGGGTGATCCCTTCGATCGAAGGTGATCGGGCAGGAAGACCATGGGTTGAACTTTGGGGCGACTGGCTCCATCGCATATACGTCCCTTAGTGCATGCTTCCGCTCCCTTTTGGGTATATGGGTTGCGTATATCATGTTCACCGTCCGCACTTGTGTGGGAAAACCCTTCTGTCCTCTATTGTTCGACGGCCGGGGCTCTTCCTCGTCATCGCTATGCAGCCCCTTGTCATTGACTTCGGCACTTAACTTGCCTGCTTGCTTGAACACCCAACAATCCCTGTTGGTGTGATTGGCTGGTTTTTCAGGGGTGCCATGTATCTGGCACAAGCGGTCGAGTATTTGGTCCAAGTTGGACGGGCGCTGGGTATTTCTTTTGAATGGCTTCTTCCGCTGACCGGGTTTAGAGCCTCTGAATCCGGCATTGATGGCCGTATCTTCAGCATTATCGCTGTTAATGCGGCGCTTGTTCTTGTTGCGACGCGACCTGCCATTGCTGTCCTTGGTATCCGAACTATCAGGGTGTTTGGCCAAGTTGTTGCTTTGAGCTAGCCAGCTGTCCTCTCCCGCGCAAAAGCGAGTCATGAGGGTTGTGAGGGCTGCCATAGATTTCGGCTTTTCCTGTCCTAGGTGTCGGGCAAGCCACTCGTCGCAGATGTTATGTTTGAAGGCTGCAAGGGCCTCTGCATCCGGACAGTCAATGATTTGATTTTTCTTTGTTAGGAACCGTGTCCAGAATTGTCTGGCCGATTCTTCTGGCTACTGAATTATGTGGCTAAGGTCATCGGTGTCTGGTGGGTCGCACATATGTGCCCTGGAAGTTATCAAGAAATGCGGCTTCCAGGTCCTCCCAACAACCAATTGATTCTGCTGGCAAGCTGTTAAGCCAATGCTGAGCTAGTCCTTTAAGCTTGAGGGGGAGGTATTTGATGGCATGTAGATCATCACCGTGGGCCATGTGGATATGGAGGAGATAATCCTCGATCCAAACTGCAGGATCTGTGGTACCATCGTATGATTCGACGTTTACGGGTTTAAAGCCCTCAGGGATTTGATGATCCATTACTTCATCTGTGAAGCATAGTGGGTGTGCAGCGCCTCTGTATTGGGCTATATCACGACGCAACTCAAATGAGCTTTGTCTATTGTGTTCGGCCCTGCCGAAGTTTCTGTATCCGGCGTGACGGTGATCATCCCGCGTCGTTGGGCGCCCACGTGATCCGTAGATCGATCTTGTATGTTTTGCCTTATCCTCCAATATATCTCGCAAGTCCGTCGCGTATTCCCGTGCCCTGGTACTTTTTGAATGGCGTCGGGGTACGGCTTGAACGGAGGGTCTAGAGGCCTCTCTATCGCGGCCACGAGGTGGCCGGTCTGCCATGTCGTACGCTGGTGACTTGGGTGCTTCCTCTGATCGAGGCAACGGCTTGCGTTTGGGGTAGCTTTTGGAGGGGCGTTCGAGTTCATACTCTTCGGCTGCGAGGACTTCAGTCCATCTGTCAGCTAGCAGGTCTTGATCAGCTCCAAGCTATTGCTGCTTTTTCTTGAGGCTGCTTGCCGTGGCTATAAGCCTGCGTTTGAAACGCTCCTGTTCGGAGGGATCCTTAGGCACGACAAATTCATCCTCGTCGAGGCTTGCCTCATCTTCGGAGGGAGGCGCATAATTATCGTCCTCGACCTCTCTTTCTGCCGCACTGTCGTGCGGACTTGCTTCTCCCTCCTCCTGCACCGAGTCCTGCTGGAGGGTGTTTTCTTCGGCACTGTCCGGGGTGTTATTATCTCCCATGCCGGAATCACCGTTTTTGCTGTGGCGGGATTTAGAGCGGCGCCGCTGACGTCGGCGCTTCGGTTGCTTCTTGGAGGGGTCATCCTCCGTTGTTCCATCGACGTTCCCATCTTTCGGGATGTCCACCGTGTATATGTCGTATGACGAGGTGGCCTTCCAGTGCCCTGTAGGCGCTGGGTCTTGGTCGTCTCCGGCATCGTCGTCCATACCGTCGATGTCTTCGGAGTCGAAGTCGAGCATGTCGGTTAAATCAATGATAGTGGCTATAAAGTGGGTGGTGGGTGGGCGTTGAATTTCTTCGTCGTCTGCATCCCAACTTTCCTGACCGTAGTCCGGCCATGGCTCTCCGGATAAAGAGGGAGACTTTAGTGAATTCAGGATGTCGCCAACGGGCGAGTGCTGAAAGATGTCCGCCGCAGTGAACTGCATAACCGGCGCCCAATCAGATTCGATTGGTAGGGGCGCGGAGGGTTCGGAGTCCGGAGAGGAGTCCGGCACCCTGGAGTCGAGGCCTTCGCAAAGGACAGGGATAGAGTTCGGCTCAATCGCCGTAAAGATCGTAGCCCCCGAGGCGGTGTCCAACCACTTGTCCTTGATGGGGGAATCCGGCTCCGGATTGAGGGCCGGAGCGGATGCTGGTGCGGCCTCCAGGGCACTGTTCGGCTGCAGAGCTAAATCATGCCCATCGAGACAGTGCGGCACGCTTCTCTGCGGCTCGAATCCGTCGAAGATCAAGTCTCTGCGGGTATTGGCCGTATGGTTCAAACTTCCAAATCTGACCTGATGGCCAGGGGCGTAGCTTTCGATCTGCTCCAGATGGCCAAGCGAATTGGCCCGCAGTGCAAAGCCGCCGAATACGAAGATCTGTTCGGGGAGAAAAGTCTCACCCTGGACTGCGTCGTTGTTGATGATCGAAGGAGCCATCGGGCCTATCGGTGACGACATAGAGGAACTCTCAATGAAAGCACCAATGTCGGTGTCAAAACCGGCGGATCTCGGGTACGGAGTCCCGAACTGTACGTCTAGGCGGATGGTAACAGGAGACAAGGGACACGATGTTTTTACCCAGGTTCGGGCCCTCTCGATGGAGGTAATACCCTACTCATGCTTGATTAATATTGATGATATGGGTAGTACAAGAGTAGATCTACCACGAGATCGTAGAGGCTAAACCCTAGAAGCTAGCCTATGGTATGATTGTTGTCCATCCTACGGACTAAAACCCTCCGGTTTATATAGACACCGGATAGGTTTGGGTTACACAGAGTCAGTTACAATGGTAGGAGATCTACATATCCGTATCGCCAAGCTTGCCTTCCACGCCAAGGAAAGTCCCATCCGGACACGGGACGAACTCTTCAATCTTGTATCTTCATAGTCTTGGAGTCTGGCCGTGATGATAGTTCGGCTATCCGGACACCCCCTAGTCCAGGACTCCCTCAGGGCCTATTGACCCGGTTGGTGAGGGCCTTTAGTCCCGGTTCATGAACCGGGACTAAAGGGTCGGTACTAATACCCTGGCCCTTTAGTCCCGGTTCAATCCAGAACCAGGACTGATGGGCCTCCACGTGGCC
>LR880967.1:964420104-964442668 GCA_904067115.1 Aegilops sharonensis
CATATATTGTGTTAGCTAGCTAATTAATAGAGAGAAGTGTCCTCTCTTTTGTCCGTGCTTGGTCGACGCTACGTACTATACATACGTATAGAGAGGACTAGCTAGACACGCTAGCTAGCTAGTAAGCAAACGAAGGAAAATAAGATCGTCATGAACATATATGCATACAGAGGGAAGTGGTATCGACCACCTCTCCTTCTTCGAGAGATTGGTCGAACAACAAGTTCTCGTATATCTATCCGACACTACCGGCTACATATATACAATAATTATCTTTTACAAAAATAACCTCCTAACATACGGACGCGTGGTCCACATAGTATTCTCCGTCCTCAGTGATCACGTGGTCAAGAAAGAATGCCGCAAATTCCTCTTGAATTGCTCGCAGGCGATCTGGTGCTAGTAGTTCATCCCGCATCCGAAATATCTAATTTTAAGAAGGGGGTCAATACAGATATATATATATATATATATATAGATATAGATATATATATATATATATATATAGATATAGATATATATATATATATATATATAGATATAGATATATATATATATATATATATAGATATAGATATATATATATATATATATATAGATATAGATATATATATATATATATATATAGATATAGATATATATATATATATATATATAGATATAGATATATATATATATATATATATAGATATAGATATATATATATATATATATATAGATATAGATATATATATATATATATATATAGATATAGATATATATATATATATATATATAGATATAGATATATATATATATATATATATAGATATAGATATATATATATATATATATATAGATATAGATATATATATATATATATATATAGATATAGATATATATATATATATATATATAGATATAGATATATATATATATATATATATAGATATAGATATATATATATATATATATATAGATATAGATATATATATATATATATATATAGATATAGATATATATATATATATATATATAGATATAGATATATATATATATATATATATAGATATAGATATATATATATATATATATATAGATATAGATATATATATATATATATATATAGATATAGATATATATATATATATATATATAGATATAGATATATATATATATATATATATAGATATAGATATATATATATATATATATATAGATATAGATATATATATATATATATATATAGATATAGATATATATATATATATATATATAGATATAGATATATATATATATATATATATAGATATAGATATATATATATATATATATATAGATATAGATATATATATATATATATATATAGATATAGATATATATATATATATATATATAGATATAGATATATATATATATATATATATAGATATAGATATATATATATATATATATATAGATATAGATATATATATATATATATATATAGATATAGATATATATATATATATATATATAGATATAGATATATATATATATATATATATAGATATAGATATATATATATATATATATATAGATATAGATATATATATATATATATATATAGATATAGATATATATATATATATATATATAGATATAGATATATATATATATATATATATAGATATAGATATATATATATATATATATATAGATATAGATATATATATATATATATATATAGATATAGATATATATATATATATATATATAGATATAGATATATATATATATATATATATAGATATAGATATATATATATATATATATATAGATATAGATATATATATATATATATATATAGATATAGATATATATATATATATATATATAGATATAGATATATATATATATATATATATAGATATAGATATATATATATATATATATATAGATATAGATATATATATATATATATATATAGATATAGATATATATATATATATATATATAGATATAGATATATATATATATATATATATAGATATAGATATATATATATATATATATATAGATATAGATATATATATATATATATATATAGATATAGATATATATATATATATATATATAGATATAGATATATATATATATATATATATAGATATAGATATATATATATATATATATATAGATATAGATATATATATATATATATATATAGATATAGATATATATATATATATATATATAGATATAGATATATATATATATATATATATAGATATAGATATATATATATATATATATATAGATATAGATATATATATATATATATATATAGATATAGATATATATATATATATATATATAGATATAGATATATATATATATATATATATAGATATAGATATATATATATATATATATATAGATATAGATATATATATATATATATATATAGATATAGATATATATATATATATATATATAGATATATATACATATACATATATATATATATATATATGAATGTATGAAACTCAACACAAATGATGGTAATAAAATAAAATTGTGAATATTGTTATTTACGCACTTCATATTGTTTGTCAGAGTAGCCCCGTTCACAGGTCGTGTGGCGAATGGACTCGCAAATGTAGTATCCACAGAAATCATTCCCTTGTTCCTGCCACAACCACTTTACAAGAAATAGAGGTCAATCAAACTGATAATTAGCAAGCATGTTAAATGGTATTGATGAAACTAGCGCTTGAATCACTAGGAGATGCGTGGAATATGCTACTATAGTATTTACTTTCAGGTGTCTAAATTGCAGCTTCTTCGGCAGTCCCAGAGCTTTTTTGGTGAATTTGCTCCAAACCCTGCCATACAAAGAAAACAATTACTTGATATCAGAAATGAACAAAGTTGCTGATATGGTGGATAATGATCGATTTAACTTACTTCTCGAGCATTTCAGTCATGTCCGCATACTCCTTGGGATCTTTTCGTTTGGAGTCTAAGACAGTTACTACTCCCTGCTCAAGCTTAATCTCTAGGAGAATATAGTGGTACCTGCACACGCATGCATAACTCATCAATATTACATTACTATAACCTGGACTAATAAGGGAAACTGAATATGCCACAAGACAGTAACACTCACTTGAAGTTGTAAGGAACGAGTATTATATCCTTGTGTTCATTTATTACGAACGAT
The DNA here is from genome assembly GCA_904067115.1 of Aegilops sharonensis. NCBI lineage: Eukaryota > Viridiplantae > Streptophyta > Magnoliopsida > Poales > Poaceae > Aegilops > Aegilops sharonensis. The sequence continues at coordinate 964,423,289 of LR880967.1, forward strand.
TGTAGCAAGTTGCCTCGGTATTTTCGGCATGAAATTCAACCTCAGTTGCATCTATGAGATATGTGTTAATGAACCCAATATCACCCACTTGTCTTTTCTTCAATTCGGCGATCTTCAATCTGCATAATATAGTGAGGATAATTATAAATACATGCAATGAAAGAGCTGAGTTATATAGAGAGACTTAATGACAGAAATAGTACTACTTACAAACAGTAGCAGGTGACCGTTGCTTTATCGAGGGCCAATTGATTGAAAAACTGATAGAACTCCTCAAATGGAATAGGCAACAGTTCAATTCCAACGAGGTCATGCTCCTTTTTAACTCTCACATACAAAGTACTCCTCCCCTCAGACTCTCTGCAGGTTTTCATGTACCAATCATGCAATCTTCGCATCATCGTTGATAGAGATCTTTCATCTTTGACGAGAGGCTTCTCGTACTCGTATCTTTGTATCTGCACCTCCAAGAAATCATAATGTACATCGTCGGGCAGGTAATCTTCAGGATTGCCATAACCGGGCACCATCCTCGGATCGACGATGTCGCTAGCAGGCACCTTGAGAGGGGGGCACGATTGCTTCGCTTGTTCGCTGAGCTGGGCAATTTGTTTCCCAGCTCGTCGTTCTTTCATTCTTTGATCACTTTTAGTACTTCCCGACCTCTCCGCTTCGGCAAATACCTTTCCAATAATGCGCTCATAGTTGCCTTTCAGCGGAGACTTGGGTGGTTTTGTCAGGGCAGCCAGAGTGCGCTTCGCTTTCACCGGATCTACCTTCTCCTCCGGAGGTGGATGTCTCTTTGCTTTCAACCCTTCAAACCAGTCATGCACTTCGGTCTGCGCGATCTTCGTGTTTTCCTCCTCGGTCCTCTTGTACGGTAACTTCTCTGGATTCTTCAGAGAAGGACCGAATCTGTATCTCCTCCCGCCTTTGGCTATACTGCTAGACGCCGACAGAGTAGACGGAGCGGATGTCTTCTTTCCTTGCTTACGAGGCGGAGGATAAGGACTACGACGCGCCGGAGCAGCCGGAGCGGCGGCGGGTCTCTTCCGCCCTTGCTGACGAGGCGGAGAAGGAGGAGGCTGGCTGCTCGGGCGCGCCGGTGCAGGCGGAGAAGGAGGCGGAGTGCTGCCACGCGCCGGAGAAGGAGCCGGCCGAGTGCCCTGATCATCACTCGCCGGAGGAGGAGGCGGTGGAGGAGGCGGAGTTCCCTGACTCGCCGGAGGAGGAGGGGGAGGCGGAGGCGTCCAGTTCGGAAGGTTGATGAGATCCTTCCGCCATAGGCATGGAGTCTTCAGAGCAGAACCCAGCCGATACTCCCCTTCACTGGTAGGGTGGTCAAGCCGGAGGTCATCAAAGCCCTCCGTTATTTCATCCACCATCACCTTAGCATATCCTTATGGAATCGGCCGACAGTGAAAAGTTGAGTCGGGTTTAGTAGGATAAACAGAGCCAACAGCCGCCTTGACCTTCAAATTGCTCCATTGCGCCATTAGGTGGCAATTTTGAGACTCCGTGATAGCATCCACGGGATAGCTGGCAGGATCCGTCAAGGCATGCTCCGGCTGAAGGAGCTCGGTGGAAGCCACACTGCTTCTCCGCTGAGATGGCGGGGTAGCTTCGGGGGAAGCTTCGGCAGGTCGTTTGCTCCGTTCTTCTTCTCGTTCCTCTATCCCCATTACCCTTTCGTGCAGCGCCTGCATTTGGCTCTGCTCTAGTTTCTTCCTCCTCTCATGGGTTTTGTAACCCCCTGCATCCGGAAATCCAGCCTTCCACGAAATGGAGCCTGGCGTGCCTCGTGTCCGTCCAGGGTGCTCAGGATTCCCGAGGGCCATTGTGAGCTCGTCCTTCTCCCTGTCTGGAACGAACTTCCCTTGTTGCGCTGCTTCAATATATTGCTTTAGCCTCTTGACTGGTATGTCCAATTGATCGTCCGTCCAAATGCACTTCCCTGATACAGGGTCCAAGGTTCCGCCAGCCCCGAAGAACCAAGTTCGGCAACGGTCTGGCCAGTTCATTGTCTCTGGTTCGATCCCTTTATCAAGCAGATCATTCTCAGCCTTGGCCCACTTAGGTTGGGCTATGAGGTAGCCACCTGACCCCGTGCGATGGTGAAGCTTCTTCTTCGCAGCATTTTGCTTGTTTGTCGCCGACATCTTTTTACTCTTTCCCGATGTCCTATGGGCCACAAATGCGGGCCAGTCATCTCTGATCTTCTCATATTTGCCCTTGAATTCTGGTGTCTCTTTTTTATCGACAAACTTATTCAGGTCTTTCTTCCAATTCCTGAATAGGTCTGCCATCTTCTTAAGAGCAAAAGACTTGATTAATGGCTCTATAACTGGCTTATCCGGATCATCCTCTGGCGGTAGGGTGAAATTTGACTTCAGCTCAGTCCAAAGATCATTTTTCTGCAGATCATTGACATAAGACACCTCAGGGTTTTCATTCTTAGGCTTATACCATTGCTGGATGCTGATCGGGATCTTGTCCCTAACCAGAATCCCGCACTGAGCAACAAATGCCTTCTTTGTCCGGATGGTTCAATCGGTTGGCCGTCGCGCGCGATTTCTTTGATCTCAAACCTTTCATCCGAGCTCAACTTTTTCTTCGGGCCTCGTCTCCTTACCGAAGTTGTGCTCGATCCGGAGGGCTAGAGAAAGGAAGAAAGACGAGAGTTAATTAATATGTGTACATACCAAAACAATGAATGCATCAATTAGCTAGTCAGCACAGGCTTAACTAATATATATACCTGGTCGGACTCTGTTCGGTGACCACCGGAGCAGTCCTCACGGTCTACTTCTTCACCCTCTCCTTCTTCCACCGGCATTGGGTCATCGGAGCCATCATAATCATAGCTAGCTGCTTCTTCACCCTCTCCTTCCAGACCATCGGTGTCGTTGAGAGACATCAACGAGTTGACGGCATCACTTCCTTCTGCGATTATGTCCCTCAACAACGCTTCTTGTGCTTCGTCTCGGGGCGGGGTGTCCATAGTTTCTACAAATATTTACAACATGGCAATTATTATTCAAACATGATAGATATGGATATATTAGTGGCAAACGTAGAATTAGCTAGCTAATCACAATAAGGAATCATATTAATTAGTGGCCTCGACGCTGCTTCTCTAGGGTTTCGGGTGGCCTCGACAACGCTTCAAGGGTTAGGGGGTGGCCTCGAGAACGCTTCAAGGAGGGGGTAATATCGACCCCCCACGTGTTGAAGCTATCGGGAGGGGGTATATCGACAACAACAACGACGGCACTACATCTATGTCCCACAAGTGACGTGGGCATCGACGCCCGCGTCACTTGTGGGACGTGGATGTAGTGTCCGACACCGACGGCCACATGCTCACACCGACGATACTTGCTATTTAATTAGGGTTTCCTCTACTGCTCGGCGACCCTCGACGACCCTCGTTCGCGATAAAAGAAAGAGGAAGAAGAAGAAAAAGAAAGAGGAGAAGAAAGAATAGAGGAGAAGAACTCCTCTATTCTTTCTTCTCCTCTTTTTTTCTTCTTCTTCCTCTTCTTTTTTTATCCTCTTCTTCCTCTCAGGGTCAAGGGGTCGAGGATCGCCGAGGGGTGCCTAGTGTCAAAGGATTCAATAAAACCATGTCTTCATCATTAGGCGAAAGTAATAGGTGCATGATGGTACGAAGCTCTCCAAAGTTATTTTGGAACGGAGTCCCAGATAGGATAATTCGCTTTTTGGTACAAAGTTCAGCAAGAAACTTCCGAATATCGTTATTTGGAAGGCCTTTGCTGAAATTCGTAAAAAAGGCAAATTATCCTATCCGGGACTCCATTCCAGAATAACTTTGGAGGACTTCATACCATCATGCTCTGGTTAGTTCCGGCTAATGGTGAAGCCATGGATTTCTTCAATACTTTGACTATAGGAAACCTCTCTCGACCCCTCGTCGATCCTCGGCCCCTCGAACCCTCGACGACCCTGGAACACTCGACCACTAGACGACCCTGGAACCCTTGACCCTCGATCCCTCGACCCTATAGAACCCTCGAACCCTCGACCCTGAAACCCTCGACCCTTGACCCCTTAACGACCCTCGACCCTCTACCCTAGTTCCCGACCCTCGACCCCTCGGCGATCGTCGACACCCTCGACACCCTCGAAAAAAAAGGAGAAGAAGCTCCTCTATTCCTTCTTCTTCTCCTCTTTTTCTTCTTCTTCCTCTTCTTCCTCTCCTCGTATTATCCTTCTTATTCTCCTTCTTTCTCTACTTATTTTCCTTTTTCCTCTCCTTCTTTTTCTTCTTCTTCTTACTTCTTCCTTCTTCCTCTTTTCTTCCTTTTCCTTATTTTACTTTTTCCTCTACACTAACCTAATTAAAATGCACTAACCTAAAATCGATATCTACTAACAACCTAAATAAAAAATTAATACATATATGAAAAAATATATATAAACAAAAAAATGCTATGAACATTATATTCATACATACATAGCCACATCCATTCATCATATAGCTACCACATACATATATACATTATATATCTGAAAAAAATGCAATGAACAAAAAAAAAATATAAACAAAAAATGGCAATGAACAAAAAAATGCAAGCACTGAACATGAGCCTCGACAGCGGCGGCTCACAACGGGGGTGGCCGACGAGGGCGACGGCGGGGGCGGCGAGGGCGTCGGCGACGACCACGGCGGTCCGGGGCAGGGGCATGGCCGGCGACGACGGCGACGGTGGGGGGCGGGTCGTGGGGCAGGGGCGCGAGCGGGCGCGCTCGGGGGCGACGGCGACGGTGACGACGGGCGCGGGCGACGACGACGGCGTCGGCGGGGGCGGCGGGCGGCGTCGGGGCAGCGCCTGGCGGCGACGGGGCAGGGCGACGACGGGGGCGCGCGGATGGCGCCGGAGCGGCACGCGGGCGGCGTCGGGGCAGCGGACGGCATCGATCTGGGCAGCCTGGCGGCGTCGATGAGCTCGGCGTCGTCGGGCGGGCCGGGGGGCAACTGGCGATGTGTTCGTCAAATTTTCCTAAGTGTTGTATATGTAGCAAGAGCATTAGTCCCGGTTCGTGGCACCAACCGGGACTAATGCCACCCTTTAGTCCCGGTTGGTGCCACCAACCGGGACCAAAGGCTCTTTTCAGCAACCCAAAGGGCGGGAAGCGGCGGCCTTTGGTCCCGGTTGGTGGCACCAACCGGGATTAAAGGGGTGCATTAGTCCCGGTTGGGGCCACGAACCTGGACTAATGCACCCCTTTAGTCCCGGTTGGTGCCGCCAACCGGGACCAAAGGCCTTGTGCTGCCCCGCGCCAAATGTTTAGTCCCACCTCGCTAGTTGAGAGGGAGCCGCACCTGTTTATAAGGTGCGGTGCGCCATCCCTCTCAAGCTCCTCTCTTAAGCAGGCTTTCGGGCCTAAACGTGCGATATGTGCCTGTGGGCCTACTGGGCCTCCCGCGGGCCTGAATCCTGGCCCATGGTAGGGTTTCTAGTCGTATTCAGGCCATGGGGGCCCAGTAGGTGGCACTTTTTTTGTTTTTTTGTTTTATTTATTGCTTTATTTAGTTTATTTTGGTTTTGGTTTATTTTTCTTTTGGTTTTTTTCTTTATTTTTTATCTTTTTCCTTTTATTTTAGAAAAAAATTAAACTTTCTGTTAGTGCCATTAGTTTTCAAATTTGCAAAACTTTTTTTGTTTTCTTTGTTGCTTTATTTATTTCATTTTGTTTCTACTTACAACAAAATACTTATTGTTGCTATTTTTTTTTCTATTTTTTTGTTTTGTTTTCTGCATTATTTATTTTCTTTTGGTTTTTTGCTTTATTTTTTAATTCTTTTTTCTTTTAGTTTTAGAAAAATATAAACTTTCTGTTAGTGCCATTAGTTTTCAAATTTGACACCTCTTTTTTTGTTTTGTTTGTTGGATTAGTTATTTTGGTTGGGTTTTTTGCTTTATTTTTTAATTCTTTTGTCTTTTTGTCTTAGAAAAATATAAACTTTCTGTTAGTGCTATTAGTTTTCAAATTTGACACCTCTTTTTTTGTTTTGTTTGTTGGATTAGTTATTTTGGTTGGGTTTTTTGCTTTATTTTTTAATTCTTTTGTCTTTTTGTCTTAGAAAAATATAAACTTTCTGTTAGTGCTATTAGTTTTCAAATTTGACACCTCTTTTTTTGTTTTGTTTGTTGGATTAGTTATTTTGGTTGGGTTTTTTGCTTTATTTTTTAATTCTTTTGTCTTTTTGTCTTAGAAAAATATAAACTTTCTGTTAGTGCCATTAGTTTTCAAATTTGAAAACTCTTTTTTTGTTTTGTTTGTTGCTTTATTTATTTTATTTTGTTTCTACTTACAACAAAATACTTATTGTTGCTATTTTTATTTTTTTCCAGTTTTTTTGTTTTGTTTTCTGCATTATTTATTTTCTTTTGGTTTTTGCTTTATTTCTAATTCTTTTTTGCTTTTAGTTTTAGAAAAAATATAAACTTTCTGTTAGTGCCATTAGTTTTCAAATTTGAAAACACTTTTTTTGTTTTCTTTGTTGCTTTATTTATTTTATTTTGTTTCTACTTACAACAAAAGACTTATTGTTGCTCTGAAAAAGTTGGCATAGCATGTGCATGTACTAAACTGACAATGGTATCATACTCGTCTGTTACAAAGTTGGCATGGTATCATCATAATAGTTGCGGGAGAAAGTCTTCATTTTTTCTTCGCTTGTGTCATTTGCTTATTGCGCCGTAACCATGGATAATCTTCATCATTTATCAGGATGCTTGGGTCAGCCTTGACTTTGAAGGGAGGAATTTCATGAAACTTTTCATACTCTTCAGACATGTCTATCTTGCCCTCCACTCCCAGGATGTCCCTTTTTCCTGAAAGAACTATGTGGCGCTTTGCCTCATCGTATGATGTATTCGCTTCCTTATCTTTTCTTTTCCTTGGTCTGGTAGACATGTCCTTCACACAGATAACATGTGCCACATCATTGGCTAGGACGAACGGTTCGTCCGTGTACCCAAGATTTTTCAGATCCACTGTTGTCATTCCGTACTGTGGGTCTACCTGTACCCCGCCTCCTGACAGATTGACCCACTTGCACTTAAACAAAGGGACCTTAAAATCTACTCCGTAGTCAAGTTCCCATATGTCTACTATGTAACCATAATATGTGTCCTTTCCCCTGTTGGTTGCTGCATCAAAGCGGACGCCGCTGTTTTGGTTGGTGCTCTTTTGATCTTGGTCAATCGTGTAAAATGTATTCCCATTTATCTCGTATCCTTTCCAAATCATTACAGTCGAAGATGGTCCCCTGGACAACAAGTACAGCTCATCACAAACAGTGCTGTCACCTCTGAGACGTGTTTCCAACCAACTGTTGAAAGTCCTGGTGTGTTCACATGTAATCCAGTTATCGCACTGCTTCGGGTGTTTGGAGCGCAAACTATTCTTGTGTTCATCGACATACGGGGTCACCAAGGTAGAGTTCTGTAGAACTGTGTAGTGTGCTTGAGACCAAGAATATCCGTCCCTGCATATTATTGAGTCCCTTCCAAGCGTGCCTTTTCTAGTCAGTCTCCCCTCATACCGCGATTTAGGGAGACCTATCTTCTTAAGGCCAGGAATGAAGTCAACACAAAACCCGATGACATCCTCTGTTTGATGGCCCATGGAGATGCTTCCTTCTGGACTAGCGCGATTACGAACATTTTTCTTTAGGACTCCCATGAACCTCTCAAAGGGGTACATATTGTATAGAAATATGGGCCCCAGAATGACAATCTCGTCGACTAGATGGACTAGGACGTGCGTCATGATATTGAAGAAGGATGGTGGGAACACCAGCTCGAAACTGACAAGACATTGCGCCACATCACTCCTTAGCGTTGGTACGATTTCTGGATCGATCACCTTCTGAGATATTGCATTGAGGAATGCACATAGCTTCACAATGGCTAATCGGACGTTTTCCGGTAGAAGCCCCCTCAATGTAACCGGAAGCAGTTGCGTCATAATCACGTGGCAGTCATGAGACTTTAGGTTCTGGAACTTTTTCTCTGGCATATTTATTATTCCCTTTATATTCGACGAGAAGCCAGTCGGGACCTTCATACTGAGCAGGCATTCAAAGAAGATTTATTTCTCTTATTTCGTAAGAGCGTAGCTGGCAGGACCTTCATACTGCTTCGGAGGCATGCCCTCTTTTTCGTGCAAGCGTTGCAGGTCCTCTCGTGCCTCAGGTGTATCTTTTGTCTTTCCATACACGCCCAAGAAGCCTAGCAGGTTCACGCAAAGGTTCTTCGTCACGTGCATCACGTCGATCGAAGAGCGGACCTCTAGGTCTTTCCAGTAGGGTAGGTCCCAAAATATAGATTTCTTCTTCCACATGGGTGCGTGATTGTCAGCGTCATTCGGAACAGCTAGTCCGCCGGGACCCTTTCCAAAGATTACGTGTAAATCATTGACCATAGCAAGTACGTGATCACCGGTACGCATGGTGGGCTTCTTCCGGTGATCTGCCTCAGCTTTGAAATGCTTGCCTTTCTTTCGACATTGATGGTTGGTCGGAAGAAATCGACGATGGCCCAGGTACACATTCTTCCTGCAGCTTCCCAGGTATATACTATCGGTGTCAAGTAAACAGTGCGTGCATGCATGGTATCCCTTGTTTGTCTGTCCTGAAAGGTTACTGAGAGCGGGCCAATCGTTGATGGTCACTGTCGGTGTCAAAACCGGCGGATCTCGGGTAGGGGGTCCCGAACTGTGCGTCTAGGCGGATGATAACAGGAGACAAGGGACACGATGTTTTTACCCAGGTTTGGGCCCTCTCGATGGAGGTAATACCCTACTCGTGCTTGATTAATATTGATGATATGGGTAGCACAAGAGTAGATCTACCACGAGATCTTAGAGGCTAAACCCTAGAAGCTAGCCTATGGTATGATTGTTGTTCGTCCTACGGACTAAAACCCTTGGGTTTATATAGACACCGGATAGGTTAGGGTTACACAGAGTCGGTTACAATGGTAGGAGATCTACATATCCGTATCGCCAAGCTTGCCTTCCACGCCAAGGAAAGTCCCATCCGGACACGGGACGAAGTCTTCAATCTTGTATCATCATAGTCTTGGAGTCCGGCCGTGATGATAATTCGGCTATCCAGACACCCCCTAGTCCAGGACTCCCTCAGTAGCCCCTGAACCAGGCTTCAATGACGATGAGTCCGGCGCGTTGATTGTCTTCGGCATTGCGAGGCGGGTTCCTCCTCCGAATACTTCATAGAAGGTTTTGAACACCAGGATAGTGTCCGGCTTTGCAAAACAAGTTCCACATACCACCGTAGAGAGAATAATTTTGCACAGATCTGCTGACGTATTCCGCGGCGTGACATCACACCACGGCCAGGCCTTTATATGAATCATTTTTTACCATTCCACCTTAGCGCGTTTAGCGAGGCGGTTTCCCTGGCACGTCTTATCAAAGCATAGATCGTGCCCCCTTATTCCGGGATTCTCATCAATACGGACGTGGGTAGCCCATCCGCGCCATTGATTACGGCGCTTGGGAGATAAGCGAGTTTTACCAGGCTTGTGGGGTCGTATAGCTTCGTCCGTCCATATAAGGGGATAAGGATCCACCTTTTCACCTACGCCTTCTTCCTCCTTTGCTCATCCTTTCTCGCGCACTCGAGCTCTAGCGCCCAAGTCCGCACATCCCGCCTCAACCTTCTCCAACCATCTCAGGAGCGGGAGGCAGGTGGATGGCCTCCTCTGTCACGGAGGGGCACATCACAAGACTGCGGGAAGCCGGATATTTGTCCGGCGACATTGCGCACAGGCTGCCCGACGAGGGGCCGCTCATTCCAACCCCCAGGCCCCATGAGAGGGTGGTGTTTCTCCCCCACTTCCTCCACGGACTAGGTTTTCCACTTCACCCATTTGTCCGGGGGCTCATGTTCTATTACGGCCTGGACTTCCACGACCTGGCCCCGAATTTCATCCTCAACATCTCGGTGTTCATCGTCGTGTGCGAGGCCTTCCTATGCATCTAGCCCCACTTTGGCTTATGGCTGAAGAACTTCAACGTCCGGCCGAAGGTAGTGGGCGGCCGTCAAGCGGAGTGCGGAGGCGCCATGGTTGGCAAGATGGCCAAAGTCCTATAGCTTGAGGGCTCCTTTGTGGAGACAATAAAGGGGTGGCAATCGGGGTGGTTCTACATCACCGAGCCACGCGACCCCGAATGGGTGGCGACCCCCGAATTCAGATCTGGCTTCCCCACACGGCTCTCGTCATGGAAAGAGACGGGCCTGACGTGGGGGAATTCGGACGAGCTATCCAGACTCCAAACATGCGTCCGAAACCTGGTGGACAAGAATCTTAGGCTTGTCGACGTAATCCAGGTGATTCTCATCCGCCGGATTCTCCCATGCCAACAACGGGCCTTTAATTTGTGGGAGTTCGATCCGGCACAACACCGAACCTTGAACCGGCACTTCGACACTACGTACGAAGACGCCTGGAAAGGGCTGTTCAAGGGCGCTGAAGCCCCAGCATCCGCTAACAAAGAACGCGGATACAGCTCGCGGCATCCAGCCGGCGAGGTAAGTTATTTTACCCCTTACGGGACTCTTTTCTCATAGATTGACTCTATGTGGGATCTAAAACTCCCTAATCTTTGACAGGACTGGCTGAAGACGTCCGGACAGATTAACTGTCCGGCTCCTTTGCCGGAAGACCCAGCGGATGCCCGATTGACGGGGCTGCTGGCTCCGGCACCCCATGTGGTGCCGGAGAAGAAGGCCAAGAAGGAGGCCACGGGAACTCGAAGGAGCTCCCGACGCCAGGTGCTGTCGGATTCTGAAGCAGAATCTTCTCCTGAGGACGAGGAGGAGGAAAAAGAAGCTTCTCCCCCAGCGGGGGAAGAGAGGAAAAGGAAGGCCGCCCCAACTGGGGAGGCCGGAGGGTCCAAGAAAGGAAGAACCCTTCCTCCGGACTTCTCCACCAACCTCGACAGCGACGAGGAGGTTTGGCCAACAAGGGCCAAGCCCCTGGCGAGATCATAAGTGTCCGGATACCCATGGCTTTTTCATTATTGCATAGCGTTCTCTAATGTCGAACAATCATGCAGCCCGCCCAAGAGCGAGATAGCCGCTTCGACGAGCGGGTCCCTGGGTTCATCGGAAATGGAGAGTACTTCGCTTCCGACCGCCTCCTCGCCTCACGCTGCGGACGACGCCGAGGTGGCGCCCCAAGGGGGGCCTGGTTAAGAGGAGGTGGCGCAAGAGGCACCACAAGGCGACCTCCCGGACTCCAGGCGCGTGGGGGGCAAGACCCCCAGGGGCTCTGAGCCCAACCCTTGTCCGGACTCCATGCCGGAACCTTCAGTGGTTCCGGAGTCCAGCAAGCGGTCCCTTCGTAAGAAGGGTAAGACGCCGGTGTCCTCCGTCCAACCGGAGGCACCGGATAGCTTACTGGGGGCGCTTAACAGCGCCTCCATCGAGGAGGAGCATCGCACTGTTATGAGTGCGGTGATCCGGACAGTTCAGTCCGTCAAGAGCGGGCTGACCGAAGCCTGTACCAGCCTTCTAACAGGCTTTGAGGTAAGTTTAGAATATGTAAAAATATTTCCGCATAGACATTAGCCCATGATGCTTAGTTTGGTGTTCGGAAAGAAAAGCCGGACTAAGGATCTAAAAAGATATACGCAGGAGTCTAACATAAGGATGTCAATATGGGAATGCAGGCTGCGCTGCTGACCTCTGCCGCACTGACTAAGGAGGTCAATGCATTGAAGCATAGCCTCGAGCGGTCCGAGAACGAGCTCGGCCAAGCCAAGAAGCAACTCAAGGACAAGGATGGTAAGTAGTACCTTATTAAAGAAATACCTTATATAAAGGTTTCGGTTGCAAAAAATAACAGGAATAACATGGGTACTGCAGGGGCCACGAACGAGGTGGCGACCCTGAAGGAAGCGGTGTCCGTGGCCGTAAACAAAGCGGCTGCGGAACGCACCGAGCGAGAGAAAGGGGAGGCGCAGCTGGCGGAGGTGTGGCAAGAGCTCCAGATTCTCGTGGAAAAACATGAGGGTTTGGAGCGTGACTCGAAGACCCGAGAGTCCGAGCTTGCCTCGGCTCTTGAGAGTGCCAAAGCTGCTAAGGCGGAGGCCCAAAAAGCCCTCCAAGAAATTGAAGCATTAAAAAATATAGCGGCGGGTAAGGCATTCTTTATGCAAAGCAAGCATGTGAAAGTGAATTACCTATTACTTACCCGGATTCGGAGCTCTCCAGGAGCATTCGCAGATTTGCCCCACAGTGTGTCTGATGCTGCCGCATTCTACCGCGCCAAGGAGGGGAGCTCGACGGAGAAGGTGTTCTGGTCTCAATATGCTGAGGCCGGACATCCGGTGCCCCTAAGCGACCAGCTAAAGCAGCTGGCCGAGCTCCACAAGGTCGCCGAACAGGCCATGAAGGGCCTCATAGTTCGGCTGTGGCCATTGGAGGCCATGCCTGGGAGCTACTTCGCCTTGGTGCGGCAGCTGGTGGACGCCTTTCCACGGATTGAGGTCATCAATCACTCCGTCTGCATTGAAGGTGTCCGTCGGGCCCTTGCCCGTGCTAAAGTGCACTGAGGCAAGCTGGAAGCTTGTGACGGACGGGCCACCGAAGGGCAAGGAGCATCGCACGCTCGAAATGTACTATGAGGGCCTCCTGAAGGGTGCCCGTCGAATAGCGGATGAGTGCTCCAAAGATGTAATATTTGAATATACTCGCATTTGTTATCCTGTATGCTGAAAACTTGTTCATATGCGCTAAGAAACGCTTGTTAATTTAAAATATTACCTTTCTGTGCGGCCGTTTTATAAAATTTGAGAGATGGCAAGTCGTTGGCTTCAGCCCCCATGCCACGAGTGCTGGGGTGTTCGGGATAAACTTGAGCACTCTTGTTCCCATTCTTGGGTCCATCTAGGGAGGCGCTCAACGCAAAGAACAAGGCAACCGGACTTATAATGCTTGAACACTCTCACTTAGCCATAGAATTATATAATTTTAAATTTCGGCGAAGCCCCTAGTATTCGGAAGACCGAGTTCGGGGCGCTATCCACGCCTTGGCCGGACAACTCCGGTTCCTCGCTCTAAGTGGCATAAGTCTTTAGGGACCCGAAAAAACCTCTCGAACAGCGACCGGCTCTCGCCCTATCATGACGGTCAGTTTTAGCTTTCTCCACTGAGGTGCTCGACCCAGCTCAACTGGGGCACAATCGCAGTGGTTCTCCCGGTGCTACCTTAGCCGATATAATGGAACGTAAGGTACAAAAACACGGGTGCCGGGCAAACCCAACTATTGACCCAAGACATGATTCGGAGCCGATTCATATAATGCTATAAGTTCGGGGTGCCGCACTTGTGAAAGTGTTCGGACTTATGACACCATAATTGTGGGGTACTTAAGCCCCTGGTGTATTGGCCGTACCAAAGTGTACGGGTGCAACATGTCATGATATGAACATATATATAGATAAAAAAGAGTGCAATAATAGGCAAAAGCTATGCATTGTTTATTCAAAAAGGTACTGCGATGAAAGCAGAACGATACAAATAGTGCGATAAGCAAGGGACGGGACTATCTAACATGTCCCCCTCCAGGGGTAAACTGCGGGATGGTATGTAAAACAGGTATAATGCTCGTAATAGAGACCACCTGAACACTCGACGTAGCTTTCTGCTTCCCTGGCTGTTGCATCGTGAGTTCGGCGATTCTAGTGCCGGACAGGACTTCTGGAAAACGGAGTCCTGAAAAAAAAGGAAAGAAAGAAGAAAAAGAATGACACAATCGGGAGCCCCTGGTGCGGTCGAGCCGCATTCTTGGCGTGCCGTGGTCGTGCCCCTCCCCTTATGCCCATGGTATCTCCAGAGCGTAGTTATGTACGCGTAGTATTGTCTTCTCAACTTCGCGAGGGCTGGGGTTGGGGCCGGATTACTATGCGTGCTTGAATCGTGCCAGGCAGTCTTGTTGTAGGTTACTCCGGGCGCGTTTGGCAGTGTCCGGACGCTTAGTGGCCGGACTCGAGAATTGCCGTGAGAGGCTGCTTTGCACCTCTTCTGTGAGGGCCGCCGTGTGCTCCTCCGTTCGGAGAGAGCGTTCGGTGTTTCCATTGACCGTGATTACTCCTCGAGGGCCTGGCATCTTGAGCTTGAGGTATGCGTAGTGCGGCACCACATTGAACTTTGCAAATGCGGTTCGTCCAAGCAGTGCGTGATAGCCGCTGCGGAACGGGACTATGTCGAAGATTAACTTTTCGCTTCGGAAGTTATCCGGGGATCCGAAGACCACTTCGAGTGTAAGTGAGCCTGTACAATTGGCCTCTACACCAGGTATGATGCCTTTAAAGGTCGTCTTTGTAGGTTTAATCCTTGAGGGGTCTATGCCCATTTTGCGCACTGTATCCTGATAAAGCAGGTTCAGGCTGCTGCCGCCGTCCATCAGGACTCTTGTGAGGTGAAATCCGTCGATAATTGGGTCAAGAACCAATGCGGCGAAACCGCCGTGACGGATGCTAGTAGGGTGGTCCCTTCGATTGGAGGTGATCGGGCAAGAAGACCATGGGTTGAACTTCGGGGCGACTGGCTCCATCGCATATATGTCCCTTAGTGCACGCTTCCGCTCCCTTTTGGGTATATGGGTTGCGTATATCATGTTCACCGTCCGCACTTGTGTGGGAAAACCATTCTGTCCTCTATTGTTCGACGGCCGGGGCTCTTCCTCGTCATCGCTATGCAGCCCCTTGTCATTGAGTTTGGCACTTAACTTGCCTGCTTGCTTGAACACCCAACAATCCCTGTTGGTGTGGTTGGCTGGTTTTTCGGGGGTGCCATGTATCTGGCACAAGCGGTCGAGTATTCGGTCCAGGTTGGACGGGCCCTGGGTATTTCTTTTGAATGGCTTCTTCCGCTGACCGGGTTTAGAGCCTCTGAATCCGGCATTGACGGCCGTATCTTCAGCATTATCGCCGTTAATGCGGCGCTTGTTCTTGTTTTACGCGACCTGCCATTGCTGTCCTTGGTATCCGAACTATCAGGGTGTTTGGCCAAGTTGTTGCTTCGAGCTAGCCAGCTGTCCTCTCCCGCGCAAAAGCGAGTCATGAGGGTTGTGAGGGCTGCCACAGATTTCGGCTTTTCCTGTCCTAGGAGCCGGGCAAGCCACTCGTCGCGGATGTTATGTTTGAAGGCTGCAAGGGCCTCTGCATCCGGACAGTCAACGATTTGATTTTTCTTTGTTAGGAACCGTGTCCAGAATTGTCTGGCCGATTCTTCTGGCTGCTGAATTATGTGGCTAAGGTCATCGGCGTCTGGTGGTCGCACATATGTGCCCTGGAAGTTATCAAGAAATGCGGCTTCCAGTTCCTCCCAACAACCAATTGATTCTGCTGGCAAGCTGTTAAGCCAATGCCGATCTGGTCCTTTAAGCTTGAGGGGGAGGTATTTGATGGCATGTAGATCATCACCGCGGGCCATGTGGATATGGAGGAGATAATCCTCGATCCAAACCGCAGGATCTGTGGTACCATCGTATGATTCGATGTTTACGGGTTTAAAGCCCTCAGGGATTTGATGATCCATTACTTCATCTGTGAAGCATAGTGGGTGTGCGGCGCCTCTGTATTGGGCTATATCACGACGCAACTCAAATGAGCTTTGTCTATTGTGTTCGGCCTTGCCGGAGTTTCTGTATCCGGCGTGACGGTGATCATCCCGCGTTGTTGGGCGCCCACGCGATCCGTAGATCGATCTTATAAGTTTTGCCTTATCCTCCAATATATCTCGCAAGTCCGGCGCGTTTTCCCGTGCCCTGGTACTTTTTGAACGGCGTCGGGGTACGGCTGGAACGGAGGGTCTAGAGGCCTCTCTATCGCGGCCACGAGGTGGCCGGTCTGCCATGTCGTACGCTGGTGACTTGGGTTCTTCCTCTGATCGAGGCAACGGCCTGCGTTTGGAGTAGCTTTTGGAGGGGCGTTCGAGTTCATACTCTTCGGCTGCGAGGACTTCAGTCCATCTGTCAGCTAGCAGGTCTTGATCAGCTCTAAGCTGTTGCTGCTTTTTCTTGAGGCTGCTTGCCGTGGCTATAAGCCTGCGTTTGAAACGCTCCTGTTCGGCGGTATCCTCAGGCACGACAAATTCGTCGTCGTCGGGGCTTGCCTCATCTTCGGAGGGAGGCGCATAATTATCGTCCTCGACCTCTCTTTCTGCCGCACTGTCGTGCGGACTTGCTTCTCCCTCCTCCTGCATTGAGTCCTGCTGGAGGGGGTTTTCTTCGGCACTGTCCGGGGTGTTATTATCTCCCGTGCCGGAATCACCGTTTTTGCTGTGGCGGGATTTAGAGCGGCGCCGCTGACGTTGGCGCTTCGGTTGCTTCTTGGAGGGGTCATCCTCCGTTGTTCCATCGACGTTCCCATCTTTTGGGATGTCCACCATGTATATGTCGTATGACGAGGTGGCCTTCCAGTGCCCTGTAGGCACTGGGTCTTGGTTGTCTTCGGCATCGTCGTCCATACCGTCGATGTCTTCAGAGTCGAACTCGAGCATGTCGGTTAAATCATCGACACTGGCTACAAAGTGGGTGGTGGGTGGGTGTTGAATTTCTTCGTCGTCCGCATCCCAACCTTCCTGACCGTAGTCCGGCCATGGCTCTCCGGATAAAGAGAGAGAGACTTTAGTGAATTCAGGATGTCGCCAAGGGGCGAGTGCTGAAAGATGTCCGCGGTAGTGAACTCCATAACCAGCGCCCAATCGGATTCGATTGTTAGGGGCACGGAGGGTTCGGAGTCCAGAGAGGAGTCCCGCACCCTGGAGTCGAGGCCTTCGCAAAGGACAGGGATAGAGTTCGGCTCAATCGCCATAAAGAACGTAGCCCCCGAGGCGGTGTCCAACCACTTGTCCTCGATCGGGGAATCCGGCTCCGGATTGAGGGCCGGAGCGGATGCTGGTGCAGCCTCCAGGGCACTGTTCGGCTGCAGAGCTAAATCATGCCCATCGAGACAGTGCGGTACGCTTGGCTGCGGCTCGAATCCGTCGAAGATCAAGTCTCCACGGGTATGGGCCGTATGGTTCAAACTTCCAAATCTGACCTGATGGCCAGGGGCGTATCTTTTGATCTGCTCCAGATGGCCAAGCGAATTGGCCCGCAGTGCAAAGCGGCCGAATATGAAGATCTGTCCGGGGAGAAAAGTCTCACCCTGGACTGCGTCGTTGTTGATGATCGAAGGAGCCATCGGGCCTATCGATGACGACACAGAGGAACTCTCAATGAAAGCACCAATGTCGGTGTCAAAACCGGCGGATCTCGGGTAGGGGGTCCCGAAGTGTGCGTCTAGGCGGATGGTAACATCAGACAAGGGACACGATGTTTTTACCCAGGTTCGGGCCCTCTCGATGGAGGTAATACCCTACTCCTGCTTGATTAATATTGATGATATGGGTAGTACAAGAGTAGATCTACCACGAGATCGTAGAGGCTAAACCCTAGAAGCTAGCCTATGGTATGATTGTTGTTCGTCCTACGGACTAAAACCCTCCGGTTTATATATACACCGGATAGGTTAGGGTTACACAGAGTCGGTTACAATGGTAGGAGATCTACATATCCGTATTGCCAAGCTTGCCTTCCATGCCAAGGAAAGTCCCATTCGGACACGGGACGAAGTCTTCAATCTTGTATCTTCATAGTCTTGGAGTCCGGCCGTGATGATAGTTCGGCTATCCGGACACCCCCTAGTCCAGGACTCCCTCAGTCACGAACAGCAACGCCTTTAGGTGAAATTCCTCCTTTTTGTGCTCATCCCACGTACATACACCGTTTCCATTCCACAGCTGTAAAAGTTCTTCAACTAATGGCCTTAGGTACACATCAATGTCCTTACCGGGTTGCTTAGGGCCTTAGATGAGAACTGGCATCATAATGAACTTCCGCTTCATGCACATCCAAGGAGGAAGGTTATACATACATAGAGTCACGGGCCAGGTGCTGTGATTGCTGCTCTGCTCCCTGAAAGGATTAATGCCATCCGCGCTTAAAGCAAACCATACGTTCCTTGGGTCCTTTGCAAACTCATCCCAGTACTTTCTCTTGATTTTTCTCCACTGCGACCCGTCATCGGGTGCTCTCTACTTCCCGTCTTTCTTATGGTCCTCACTGTGCCATCGCATCAACTTGGCATGCTCTCCGTTTCTGAACAGACGTTTCAACCGTGGTATTATAGGAGCATACCACATCACCTTTGCAGGAACCCTCTTCCTGGGAGGCTCGCCGTCAACATCACCAGGGTCATCTCGTCTGATCTTATACCGCAATGCACCGCATACCGGTCATGCGTTCAGATCCTTGTATGCACCGCGGTAGAGGATGCAGTCATTAGGGCATGCATGTATCTTCTCCACCTCCAATCCTAGAGGGCATACGACCTTCTTTGCTGCGTATGTACTGTCGGGCAATTCGTTATCCTTTGGAAGCTTCCTCTTCATTATTTTCAGTAGCTTCTCAAATCCTTTATCAGGCACAGCATTCTCTGCCTTCCATTGCAGCAATTCCAGTACGGTACCGAGCTTTGTGTTGCCATCTTCGCAATTGGGGTACAACCCTTTTTTGTGATCCTCTAACATGCGATTGAACTTCAGCTTCTCCTTTTGACTTTCGCATTGCGTCCTTGCATCGACAATGACCCGGCTGAGATCATCATCATCGGGCACATCGTCTGGTTCCTCTTGATCTTCAGTAGCTTCGCCCGTTGCAGCACCATCGTGCACACCGTCTGTTTCCTCTTGATGTTCAGTAGCATCACCGTATTCAGGGGGCACATAGTTGTCATCGTACTCTTCTTCTTCGCCGTCTTCCATCATAACCCCTATTTCTCCGTGCCTCGTCCAAACATTATAGTGTGGCATGAAACCCTTGTAAAGTAGGTGGGTGTGAAGGATTTTCCGGTCAGAGTAAGACTTCGTATTCCCACATATAGGGCATGGACAACACATAAAACCATTCTGCTTGTTTGCCTCAGCCACTTCGAAAAAATCATGCACGCCCTTAGTGTACTAGGAGGTGTGTCTGTCACCGTACATCTATTGCCGGTTCATCTGCGTGCATTATATATAATTAAGTGTGTCAAAAATCATTACAGAACATCATGAATAGATAATTAAGTGACCAAATTAATAGAAGTTCATCATCACATAAAAACCAAAGTACAGACATAGTTCTCATCTAACAACATAAAGCTCTGCAGAGCATCTAAATTAATTAAACCATACATTGAAACTATGTAAAATATTTCAATGCGAAAACAAATGCGATCATAATCGCAACCAAGGTAACAACTGATCCAACGGCATAATGATACCAAGCC
>LR880967.1:964454945-964468550 GCA_904067115.1 Aegilops sharonensis
ATTAAAACAAGAGTCAAACAAGCCACCATATTTACCCACATATGCTAATATTATTACCGCCGTTTGATCAAAATAACAATGGCTGAGATTTAAAAGTTTATACGTAACATGTAAACATATATATGTGGGCATATTGAACTGTCACGTCTGTATACGCGTGCATATAAGGACCATCAGGAACCGTGGCTCGATGAAAAGAACAGCATGTACACGTCTGAAAAGAAGAAGAAAACATGTGCGTTGATTTGGAAAAGTAGAGTCATAGTCTATCACGCCTTCACATGCAAAAAATATATATACTAAAGTCTGCACCTTGCATGGCATCTCGGACTCAGCGAGAGGTTAAGGGATCAAGCGGCCCGTAGCTAAGGAAACGCAGTCGGGCTCCTTTGTTTTTAAACGGCGGACTCTATCATTAAAGGCTGCGTGACACTCATAAAGTAGGTGCCATAAGTAACCTACAAAAAAAAGTAGGTGCAAACGTGCAACACGTCTATGCTCCTTCAGAAAAGAAAGAAATGCCTACAACCTTGAATATTTTTTCTTTTTTCCAAGAAGGAAAGTTCGGCACTAATATTCATAATTAGACACTCCAGAACATAAATGACTATACATTTGAATATAGGTTTTATTGGCTAGAAATATACGTTCAAATTTTTCCTTACAGTGAATGCAAGATCAATCATATATGGGACTCTAAGGATATCAAGAATTAGAAAAAGAAGCAATATGTAGTGCACAAAACTGACGTCAAAACTTTATGTATTAAAGGTTCAGTAAAAGATGTAGGGTCATATAAATTTGACACATCACATTTCCTGGACTAATATTTGAACACATCTTTGGTCTAACTTATACCTTTCTACAAAAATAACAGTCCAAGAAAACCTGTTGCAACGTCTATGCTCCCTAAGAAAATAAAGAAATGCCTACAACCTTGAATATCTTTCTTTTTTTCAAGAAGGAAAGTCCGGCACTAATGTACAAAATTAGATACTCTGGAAAATAAATAAATATACATTTGAATATAGTTTTTTTTCCGCTAGAAACATACATTCATACTTTTCATCTATCTATTATATACTTAAAACAAGAGTCAAACAAGCCATTACGTTCGTCCACAAACAAGCCATTACGTTCGTCCACACAGATTAAATTATCTTGACCGCTAATTTTAGATATTAAGGGTTGAGATTTAAAGATGTAAACATTACATACAAATATTGTTAGGTAGAAACAAGTCAACGCGTCACGTATAAAAATATGTCCCCACTGAAGCCAAACGTGATGGATAGGAGAAGTAATGGAAACAAATCAGATTCACAAGGAAAGGATGTTAAAAAAAAGATTTACACGGAAAGGAAAGCTAACTGGGAAGGAAGGAGTAGATAAAACAGACTCCAACTTGCTCTAGCGTACGCTCCTAAAATAACTTACTCTAGCGTATGTGCATAGAAAATCTATTATGAGTTGGACATGGCCAAATATAAATATTCTCTGATTCACCGTGCATGCGTATCTAGGGTTCTCTCTTCGAAACCAACAAGCCAGGCCCATGACCTCATCATGCTCTGCGCAATCCCGCCGGTGCACCGACATGGAGGCTGCTTCCTGTTAGTCCGCGTTGCGACAGCGACGAGGACGGAGNCACATGCATAACCTGAAACCTTTAGGGTCCTTCATTATTACAATAATCATTTTTGTCATTTTATTTTGCAGCACGACACTGGCATAGCTACCTCTACTCCGACTGGATTTATATATCAAGTATAATCTCATTTTTAGACCAATAAAAAGATTATTTGCCTATTCATTATTATTGAAAACAGTCCGTGCATATAAAAGGAAATATTTGGTGGAGTTGTACAATTAATCCCTGGTGTGCTATGTACTGTAAATAAAATTCATTCTGTTTCAAACAAGATGATGATCATTTGAGCTACTAATACATAAACATTGTAGCACATACACGAGGAACTCAACACAAGAAAGACTGCACAAAAGGAGGAACTCCCCAATCATGAGCAAACTGTGGTAGGTTTCCAATTCAATACCTTTTTGATTGACAAACTCATATGACATGTACTTCTTTTAAATAACTGTGCCATTTAATATTTTAAATGCTTACATCATCAGGTCAACATTGAATCAGACTGACCGTTGCACAATCACTTAAAACAGTCCAGAGTATATCTAACAAAAATAATTATTACAGAAGGGCTTCCGCATGCCATGGGGCTGGACACTGGCGAGGCGGCGATGTTGCCGCGAGCATGGCAGCCGGCAGCCTCGCGGCTACACGACTTGGTAGTGCGTTCTTGACACAGGCAGGATCCATTGTAGCATCTCCGACAGGTAAGATATTCAGTAGCATGCGCGGCAGCCAAAGTATGTCCAAACAAAGAGACGCAAAAGAGAGAGTTCTGTGGCATAGGGGCTTGAGATCGCTGCTAGCAAATTCAGTACGACAGTGTGTAGTGTTCTACACCATGGAAGTGAGTTTGATTACCAATTTTAGATGTACGTGGCAGTCAATCATCTTTTGAAAGACATACATTCTAGAAACACTATACTTATTTCTTATACTGGAATTATGTCTCCAATATAAGTGATGAAAGCAGCTAATACAATTTGAGGAAAATAAAATAAGCATGCAAGAGGATACGTGCCAGGATAAAAATAGATAAAACCGGCCAAGATTTGTGAATTTTTCATCATCACAGCCTATCTATATCAAATACATACATATGTATTATAAATTTTTTCAATGAGTACACACAAAATTATATACTAGACAGTCCTGTTAGATATTACATTTTTGTTGAGTTGTTTTTTTGTAAAATGGATTAAAGACAGACAACACATTATATAGCTCGGAATAACATGAGCTTACCACAATGATATGTTTTATGTTCTAGGATACGAAGTCTGTTGCTAACAACTCATGACACGTGATGAAACAAATTTAAATGAGATCACTAATATTTCCACATTATATAAATATTGGCTACAATTTTTTTGACTAATGAGTTTTTATGTATATTGTGCATTCTCAATATATTTATGTAATTTTTCAAGTCTATATAACATCTTATTGCAACATCTCAATGCTAATTTAGATTTAAAACACATAGAAAATCTAGCCGCGCAAATGCGCGGGTCACACCGCTAGTTAGAAAATAAAGAGTAAGTTCAAAATATCAATAGCATAATTTGGCATTGTTCATAATGCGGGGAGCTTCACCACACTACTGGATTACCATGTCAACATAACAAGCATAGATGAAGGGCAAAGAAAATCATTGTATCTATTTTGGATAATGTGCATGGCATGTTGTTCATATCATCAGCCACATCAGTAAGATAAAACATGAGATGACAAGGTGCAAACGTGGGCTGCTTCACCACACACTGGATTATAGATCCACAAAACCAAGCATACATATAGGGAGTATTAAGTAATGTGCATGGTATGAATAAGAAATTTGGTTTTACAAGTAAAACTTAGAACTTATGGTTCTTAAGAGCATGCATTTTGGTAGAAACAGCAAACTAAACAACAGTAAACGATAGGGAGTATGAGCAAATTAAACAGCAGTTGAGGATAAAGGCTTTAGAAGGACTGACTTACATTAACAGTTAACACCGGCTTTAGAATGCCCTTCTCCATGTCAAGGGAAGGATAAGTCAAGAATTTCAGCACATAATCTTCTTCATAAGCATTGCCTGTACTCTACATTTTGTAGAGAGTAATTGTAGATATGATAATACTGGAAGGGATAGAGGATAATGAAGATAAGATGCAGATTTATGCTACATAATCAACTACCAATCCCTGGAAGTACAAGCGTTACAGGACAAAATGTACTGACAAGAGCAATCGGCTACACTTCTGCACTGGCATTGTCTGTGTATTCTACTTGTTGGTAAGATAAAATATAGATCTGATCTTTTTTAGTAAATGGTGGGAGAGGGAGATAAGATGCAGAATGCTACAAAATGAACCAATCCCTCTTCCCATAATACAAGAGTGTTATGAACACTTGTGTACTGTACAAAACGTTCTTATATTATGGGACGGAGGGAGTAGCTGTTAATGTAAGTACAGTGATAGACCACGTTCAGTCCTTACAAGAGGACTGCAGAGCTAAACCTCTTCAAAAGCATTGGGTTGATTCTAAATTTGTGTAAGAGTCCATACGGATCTTATAATGTCCACCAAATGGACGATTACGAGGCTAACATGTGCAGTGATGCTACATAATCAAACAACTATGAAAGTAAGTATGGTCATACAGGGCAAGAGATACTCACAAGAGCAATGCAGTGTGCAGTATAGTTGTGAGATTCTGTGGTCCCTTGAGAACGAATGTTCTTCTGCTAACAGTTTTCATATAAGTGAGACATTAAGGCAAATGCAGACATGTAGTTCAAATTGTAATGTGATATCATAGACAGTACCTTCCGCTGCAGCCGAGACCAATGTGTAACAAGATTATTCCAGTCACCGTCGGATAAATGTAGCACCGAGACTTTACAGAAATTTCGTTCATAGGCTTGCCATCGAAGTGCGCTTGCCTCAGGTAGGAACGATACTTCATCAACGAGTGCTTGAAAAGCGCAACCAACTCTTGCTCGTCATCACAATCCAGTTTGCTCCTCGCCTATTTAAAAGAATGAAATCTTGTGTCTTCTGCCAACAGAAACATATGCAGTAATGACCATGAATAACATTAGTACATTACTTACACGTAAGTTGCGGAGGAAGACTGGAAATTGTTCTGTGTCTGCGGTATAGTCTTTCCATGAAGGAAAGAAGCGCACAAAGTTCCTGACAACAACATAAGCTTCATCCTCTAAACTGGGAAGAAATGGAACAGGGGTCCTATTTGCTGCAATTGGGGCTCTCTCTGGTTCGAAAAGGGATTTGGCAACTGGATTTGGTGTACTCTTTGCTGCAATGGGGGTTTTGCGTTGTACAGCTGGTGTTATGTCAACTGGCATAATCATACTGTTTGCTGCAGTTGGGGTCTGCTGAGTTGGGGCATCAGAAATGACCAGTGTAGTAGGGCTAGAGTCTGCTAGAGTTGGGGTATTTTGTGGGTCAGGTGATATTGCAACTACACCTAATGGGCTATTTGATTTATTAGGTGCCACTACCTTTTCCAAATACTTTGCTTGTGCTCCTCCACGATCAGCAATCACCCTCTTCCTTTTGAACGTCTGATACACAAGAACATCATTTGAATGGATAAATATGGTATGATGACAGATGGAATATGTACTGAAAATGGATAGGCAGGGCGTATTCACATACACGATGTGTAAACTAAGCTAATGGTAGTTTAAAAAAGTAGAAGCAATGCAAAGCATCAGTTGCAAGATATGTGCGAGCTATGTAACCTTGGAAAGTTAGAGCAAGTATCTTGATGGGTGAATAAGATAGGGTATCTTCCTCTGACTCCTCCACTAGGGGGCTACATTGACTTAGGTCTCCCTCTAGCTCAGAATCATTGTTAGGATCATATTCTGAGCATGAATCTGTAGGTGGAGAGCGTTTGCATTTCATTGCATCCAGACTTGATTTCAGTCCCTTAATGCCAAGTTTGACAGCCATGGCATTGTTCTGCTTTATTCTTTTCATGCGCGCAAGCTCATAATCATTATGATGCTGTTCAGAATATGAGATTCATGAAAACATAAAAAGTAGTCAGATTATCTATGGAATGCATTGCGGATTCAACTCGGAGAGTGTCTCCCTATAAACCCCTGCATATGCAAAGTTCACCTCCCCAACCGCGCTGACCAGACCACACACAGAAATACAAACCCCTTATGTCTCTATAACAGACAGGCACACATTTCAAAACTGAAGTAGGAACATTAGAATCATATGAAATTTGTATTTGAACAAATAAACTAAGCAATTATGAGTGGCGTAATGTTTAGCTTCAAGGGTGGAGTGTTGGTAGTGCGACATAAAGCAAGTAGGCAGATTGTATTCCATGTAAAAGATCCAAACCTATGTAAAAGCTGGAAATGACACTTTCTTTCTATACAATGCAGTGATCGTTACCCACACATGATGGAAGAGATCACATAGAGAAATACTATTCACTCAGGTCTACGGTTCCAGTATTTAGAAACAGGGTGGTCCACCCTAAATGAATATTGACAACAAATATGACAAGGCAAGCATAGATGTAGTGAATCAATCATTTACTTGTGAGATTATTAGGACAAGTATGCAGAATTGTAACTGCAGTAAGAGACCGTCCAAAATCTGAATGAAGAAGTTTGTCTAGCACTTATTGTTTGCAACTAATCGACGTGAATAATTGGATATTATATCAAATGAGTAAGAAAGACAAGTAAAATTGTCAACAAACCTGGCTTGCATTATAATCTGGGTCAATGTCACTACCACCAACAATCGAAAATGACTAGTTTCTGTTCCGAGGGCCAGAATTTTGAAAACCCTGTGAACTTTAAAGGTACTAAAGATTACCGAAATACATCTGAACCATTAAGTGTAGGTAGCACTGAGCACACAACAAACCCTAATGACAGTCCTGCCTAATGAGTAATGAATCAATTAGAAAATGGGTGATGAGGAGTGGCTGCTGAGTGTTGAGGACGTATCTCAGGATAAATCGGGTTGGCTTGGTGGGTGCTGCACGCCTGAGTCCTGAACGGACTGGGAAGGTAGGCATGGTGGCGCGCCCGGGCAGCGGTGACACTGTTGGGCGAGCGGCTCCTAGCCTCCTGTTAGTCCGGCGTCTCCTCCTAGAGTCATGCCGTCCAGGGACAGCAAGTCACCGGCGAGGCAGGCGTCTGGGGGCGAGTATAGATCGGAAGCGCGCAGCAGAACAGAGGGGAATCGGGGCCTGGGACGACCCAAAATCCCAGGGTGGGCCGGCCCACCGTGGGCACCCTGTAGAGATACACACCCGAGCGGCTAACATGCATTTTCGAAACTAATTTAGGAACATTTAGCTGACCAATTAAACAACTCTATTTTAATAATATCAGATTCGTATTTGAACATCTAAGCTTGCTTAGCTTGATGCGTGGAGCAGTGTTATTATGACACGAAGCACGTATTCTGATCGTATAGTGATCATAAAAGGGGGAAACTCTAAGCATATTTTTTAGCAAAAGAGGGTTTCCCCTTTGATTTCTATTAAAGAAACCACCACGGAACCAACATGATCAATTAAACCCTAAGCATGATCAATTAAACCGTATTATGGCTGTGCCATGGCAGATTTGAAGCTACAAACCGGAGAAATGATATTTAGCATCCATTGTTTGCTTCGAACTAAGAACTAAATTCTAAGAGCTGAAAAGAAAGTAGAGTAACCAAGTTAAGATCTATTTTCTGGTTGAGATCAAAAAGTTGAGGAGATATGAAATACCACCTCTCTTGCGGCGCTGTGTTGGCATCGGGGGTGCGATGGCTGTCGGTGGCGTTGAAGCAGATCTGCGGCGGTAGACGGGTGCATCGAGGGATAAGTCCCGTTGCGGTGGAAGAGAAGGTCGTGTGAGCGGCCCCGGCAAAGAGGATGACGGTGCCGATGAAGCGAGAGGACGCGATGCAAGGCTATTGGTCCGTCGCCGTGGATGAGAAACGTCCATCTCTAGTAGTGGACGACGCGGTCTTGGTAGGCGCTCCGACATGGTGGAGGACGGTGGCGATGGATGTGGTGGAGGACGGCGGCCATGGATGGGGTGGCGGACGGAGGCTGGTGTGGGGATGGGGTGTTCTAGCACGGACGGTGTATGAATGGGAAAAATGGAGGGAGAGGTACGGGGAACCATGTTTTCGGGATGCGCCTGTCTGAAATATGGGAAAGTTACGAACTTAGCCCCCGTTTAAAATTGGGACGTCTCGTCGGTTGGGGATAGGACGGTAATCTCGCATCTCGCCAATATTTGCCCAGAGCGATTTCGAGCGAGGAGAGGGTGTTTGGCGCCCATGGTTGGCGCCCACGGTGTATGAACGGGGCTGACAGGTAGGGCGGTTGTGTCACGTCTGAGTGAAGTTACAAACCTGCCCCTATTGAAAATATTTGCCTACATCGATTTCGGCCGAGTCGAGTTTGTTTTGCCACCCACCGTGTATGAATGGGGAATGGAGGGAGAAACAGAGGTCTTTCAGACGAGCTTGAATCAAATGTGTTTTGCCGCCCATGTTTTACGCCCACCGTGTCGGAATGGGCTCAGAGGCGGTCGTGTCACATCTAATTGAAGTTACTAACCTACCCCTATTTAGAGCAGTGGAAATCGGGCCGATGGATTGTCCGTGTAATGGCTAGACAGTAATTTCCATCTCCCAAACACTTGGGTTCGGGCAGCCGACGTGGGAGTGGACATTTTGCTGGTTCTTTCGAATTTTGGGACAATAAGTATCCACGTTTACCCTGGCAACTAAAT
Source organism: Aegilops sharonensis (assembly GCA_904067115.1). NCBI lineage: Eukaryota > Viridiplantae > Streptophyta > Magnoliopsida > Poales > Poaceae > Aegilops > Aegilops sharonensis. Next base: position 964,463,382 of record LR880967.1, read on the forward strand.
TCGAATCCATTTTGTATTCCTATATGAATCTTTATAAATCATTCTATGTGTTTTTATATATCTTCAAAAGGACGACAAAGATGTATTCCACTGTCATATATGAATATGGTTTACAAATGCCGATACTCAAATTCAGAAACTAGTATCCAATTTAAGGTGAATTCGAATATTTGAAACACTTCATGTCCAACTCAAATGTCACATGCAGCATAATGTGTACTCCCATTTAGATATGTACACAAGCGATGTATCAAGATTCAAATACCGAGTCAATCAACCAAGAATGTACAGAACTAACAGACATATAAACACTTATAGAGTATATGGATCAATAGTATCAACTACATACATAAGCCAGGCCGCTGTACTTTTTTTTGGCTACAACAGCATCCTTTTTTTAGCCAGCATCTTGGCCCTTTCAGATGCGTGCCACTTATGGTCCATCTATACTACTACTATTGCTGAATGCACATTCAGCCCGATTGGCATATTTGTAGGTATGGCACAGCAATCCCAATGAAATGTCTGCGAGTCTTATCAATTAATACAGACTTGTGCTCAAATAAAATAACAAACGAAAAAAAAAATTATTACATGATCTCTAAAACAAATGGTTTGATTGATTACATGAACAGACAACACAAAGGTTATTCAACTATGGAAAGAACATTTCACCTATGATTTACCAAGTAGGAATTTAATTTCCTTTTTTCCTTCAGGACCTTAACAATCTGGTCAGTCTCAGCTTGCTTTGTTTTGAAATCCACCAAATATTTAATGGTTGTCTTGAGTACTGCTTGTGATTGTGTTGTTTGCTTCCTCAACATGTCAACTTCATCTCTAAGTGCAGAAGAAGAATCTCTTTCTACCACTAGTTTAGCCTCTAGAGCATCAGCAGTTGGCAATTCATAATGCATGATTGGGCCGGTGCCACTGCCGTGGGATGATGCAACGTCCATGGGGACCTCGATCTTTGATCTTGGGCTAACCTGTTTTGCCATTAAAGTTCCGACTGGATTTAGAAAAGTTGAAGTTAGCAAAACATCTCAACTGGGAGTTATAACAGCAAACCAGTTAAACAAACAAGGAATTAAAGAGTTTCAGTTGGATGCTGAAAAGTACTCCCTCCGTCCCATAATGTAAGACGTTTTTTAACACTATGCTAGTGTCAAAAAAACGTCCTATATTATGGGACGGAGGGAGTAGTTATTAACATCATTGTAACCCGCTGTTGCAGCAGCAAAGCAGTTAAACAAACAAGTAGATATTTAAGTTAAGGCATACAGGTAATTCTTAACAGTAAGTATCAAACACATAGATAGGCGCAGTCTACAATATGATTAACAAGCTGTGCCATTATGTAATCAGTAGCAAACTAAATTAAGCCAAGCAACGTAATTGAACAATTTTGCAATAAGTGGCTAACTAAAATTCCGAGAAGCAGGTAACTGAACTTACGCTAGTTCTTTGTACAGGTACACTGCAACTTCTTTTTCGCTTACAAGGTTGTACAAAGGATTCCATGGCATCAATTGCTTGGATACGCAGTCCCAATACTTCTTTCTTCCCACACTGCATGGGTAAGTCGAATGGTTAATCTGGTAAGATGGTGCGTCCTTGATATGTTATATGAGGACGTGTAGTCAGACTAGTTGTAGCCAAACACATCACACTGGCTTTTACTGTATATTTCATGCGATTACTTTTGGCATATCGAGATCTAAGCAATCTACAATAGGCATCCTTCACATTATTGGCGAACTCAGTTCATAGAAACAAGCAATTCAACCATTCTGTGGGTAAATCAAAAGCGCCACAGGAAGATTTTTCACTATCCAATCATACACGTAAAAAGGGGCGACGCTACCATAGGGGCTGGTATGGGCGGCCGCCTCAGCTAGCTGGAAAGTGTGCACCTAGTTTGAGTCGTCCAGGTTGGCCCACGCTCGTTTTGTTCGTCCCAACGCACGAGCATGCAATGTAAAAAATGAAGAAAAATGTTTCAATTTGGATGGGCCAATAACATAAGTGCAAGGCAGGCCCTATAGCAGGCTCGCGGCCCAAATGAGCGCCTCCCATATCGATCGACAGCAGGAAAAATCCCAATTCATTCGCTCCAGCCTCCAGTATGGTTTGCTCCTAACCTAGCCGCCGATGGACAGACCAACACAGCACTTCCTCGCGCCCTCGTTGGAGGGCGGTTGCCGGGTTTCAAGCGAACGGAAGGATAAGAAGATGAAGATCCAACCCTGGGTGTAGCCTGTGTGGGAGGCAGCGGCGGCAGCACGGGCATGGCATCGAGCTTGCGCAAACAGACAGTCGCAGCTTGCAAGAGTAGCATGCGCAACGAGCAGGTACATCACATCCCTGATTATATCTAATTCAACTCTTCAATTTCTGGCCAATAGTTAAACCTGACGGTGTTGTAGAACTGCTTGTATGTAGGGAATCTATGAGAAAATGAAACCGATTTCTACTTATTTTATAAGTCCCCCAATCTACTGAACTGACTGAATCTGATGTATCTAATCAAGTTTCCAGTGCAAACATACAAGCTCATGTTGTTCTTGAGCCTGAAGTGTCTAATGAACAGACTGCTAATGAAGGATTTGATGCAAACATTTTACATGCTCCTGGTGATGAACATATAGTGTCTAATGAGGGATATAATGCAAGCATTTTGCAAGCTCATTGAAGGATTTAGTGTCTAATAATGATCTACTATGTTGAGAGAGACAGAGATTTGCAGGCATTGATGACAAGCAAATTATAGTGCATTTTCATAGCTTGAGGAAACGTCGAGGCCATCTACCAGAAAGTCCCCGTATCATGACAACATAGCATAAATACTTTTCTATTCTGTTGTTTGAAACTATTGGCATACTTGTGCAGGATAGATATATTGATATGCAGTTTGCGCACTGGTTATACGTGCAATTACACTTCGATATTTTCAGCCAGAGAACGAATAATTCAAGCAGCTATAGACCATGTTTGTAGTCCTTGTACACCATGTTGCATTTTGTGTTTTTTGGTGCTTGCATCATTTAGTGTTTATAATCTGAACTACTTTGGATCATTAGCTGGTTTTCAAAGTGCATGTAGCTTCACTTTTCTCAAGTTATGTTGATTTCCGGAGTGCAAGTGCCTTCGTATTTTTTAATTTAAATGTTCACCCCTGGTAACTTGAATTCTTGGATCAGCCACTGCACACAAATCATACATGAATGCCAATACGAATTAAATGAAATGCAGGGACTTACGCTAGCTCCTTGTACAGGCTCACTGCAGCTCTGCTTGTGCTTGGGATTTTCCATGTACAAGTCCATGTTACCACTTTCTTGGATGTGCAGGCCTTGTGCTCCTTGCATCCCCCTCTGCATTTTTTACACGACGAATGGTTGATCAAATAAGAGGAATAGACCTTGATGTTGTACCGGAGGACAGATACTTACAAGGTTATACGGGTGTGCAGGATGTGTACCAGATCCCGTAACCCCGTCATGCTTCGCTAAAAAATGGATTTGCTTGTTTCAAATGATATCTCCAGAAGAAATAAGAGTTAAAGCCAGAGTTGCATAGGCGTGTAAGCTAAGAGAGCAGTGAAAGGATATCCAAACATCGTCAGAACAGTGCACAAGGGAGTGATGTGTGGATACCTAGTTCGGGCCGGCGTTTGGGCATGCTCGCCTAGCTAGAGTGCGGGTCACTTCAGAGCCGTTGAGGGTGATGTGCTGGCGTTGGCTGGCCGCGCACGGATGCAGATCTTGAGTGGCAGCGGAGCGCTATGATGCGGTGGACGAGACCGTTGGTGAAGCCCCAACGGCCTCGGGGGGCGGAGGTGCGACGATGTGCTCGGTGAAGTAGCCCCGGTGAGCTGGGAGACAGCATCGGTGAAGCGCACCTGATGCGGTTGAACTCGGTGTCTGTGAGGCATGTTGGTTGCGGCGGCCGACGTTGTCGGTGGACCACCCGGTGCGGTGGACGGGGGCGTAGATGAGGTAGCTCCGGTGTGGTGGTGAAGCGCGACCGTCGTCTTCGTCGTCGTCGTCCGGCACAGAGGTGGGGAACGGTGGGGAAAGAGACGAGACGAGGGGCGATTCGAGGGATGTCGGCGAATTAGGGATTTGAGCAATCTGGGCGCGGAAGGGGACGGTGGAGAAGAGAGATTTTGCAGGGCTGGAATTGGGGCCGCCAGATATTTCAATCCGAAACGTGGAAGCACGAACTTATATTGTCATCGTCCTTTTTTAGGGGGGGGGGGGGGGGTGGGGGGGGGGTTAGGAGTGGGGGGGGAGGGTCGCGGAGAGGTTTTTGTGGTCGGGGGGGGGTGGGGGGGGGGGGGAGGGGGGGGGGGGGGGGGGGGTTCGGCGGGGGGGGGGGGGGGGGGGTGGCTGGGTGCTACGCGTCCGTCCGACACACGCGACCACCCCGAAAGGACTATGCTTCGGTGCCTTAAGGCACCTGCCTTTGTGTCCATGATATGTGGGCCCAAGAGGTGGCTGGCCCACATGTCAGTCACCCAAGGGCAGTTGCCTTTAAGGCACCGTAGCAGTGTCCACCCCGACACGACCCTGGTCTGCCTGGTGCGCCTACATTTGAGAATGCAAACAAATCTTCTTTCATTTGCAAACGAATCTATATGTATTACCATGCCCGTGTTTTCCTTTCAATAATTAGTCATTCGAAACGAGATACTCCATCCGTTCACTTTTGTAAGTCGTTTCAGACAACTTAAAATGAACTGTTTTGCACATTGTCTGAAATGTCTTCAAGGTCTTATAAAAGTGAACAGAGGGAGTACTATAAATTAATTAATGAGGAGTTATTTGAAAAAAAATCGAAACGGTACCCACGCTAACGTGGATTAGAGTGTGTCACATAATTAGTTATTTGAATTAGAGTGTGTGTCACGTAGTTAGTTTTTTGAATTAGAGTGTGTGTCACGTTGCGATCTCCAATTCTAACGTGGATTTCACATTTATTTGTATCCACGCTACTTTTTAATGCAAATTCATATGTATATGATAAACACCATGGTAGTGAGAAAGCTTTTGGATGGATTCAAACATATGACCTACAAAATAGCACAACAAATTGAGCCAATGTCAACTTTTCGAAATTAGTATGGCACGAATTCGAAATAATTACCCGTATGCCTGGTCCTCG
>LR880967.1:964483694-964498140 GCA_904067115.1 Aegilops sharonensis
CAACTGATCACAGGGACCAATCGATGAAGATATCATCTTTCTTCAACACACACTACACAAGAGTATCCCTTTGGAATGAACTAAGTCAGGCAAGCTTTCATCTTCCAACTCTCCAAGTTGTTGTTTAGCTTAACCAACTAGCTCAGGGTATCCAACACAGATCCTTGGAGAATGGGTGGTTTAGAGGAAAACCAACATGATCACGAACTCAACATAGCGGTCAGGTGACAACCTGGTAACACTTCCGAGAAGATTTTCGGAACATCACGATCCACCGATACGTTATTAAGCTCGAGAACAATCTTGCTTTTCAGGGCAAGACGATATGATCAAATAAGCAAGGGATTGAATAATCCTAACTCATTGATCGAAGGGTGCACCAGAAATAAGGACTAGGTAGCACGATCAATCTTAGTATGATGATTTAATAACCAACACGCTAAGAATGAGAATATTGTCCATTAACTACCAAGCAACGAGGTTGCTAGGAGTATCGATTTCACACATCACAACTCACTTGTCGGCATTCCGGTTGCATCAACACGGGACCGAGGAATGAATAATGATAGCTAGAAGTATCACTGCGTCAAGAATCCATAAGAGAAGGTGCAATTCTCATGACGTTCCTGACATAAAGTGGGTAATACTTCAGGGTAGAACAGAACAAAAGCTGAATTGGCATTTGGATCCGCGGAATACAATTGCTTTGACCCAATCCTAGATATTGATGAGGTTCTGGAGTTTGTTTCTCCTAGTCATTCTGGAAAAAAACGGCTTGACGGGCCACAAGAATAATAGGCATCGATAACACGAATGCACACATACCCTTGACTATCAATTGATAGACGGGGGTCAGAATACAACTAAAGAGGAACAACTCGAGAAACATATAACTTTCTGAGTTGTGGATGCATAGGTTAGTATGTCGAATCAAGTTCAACACATTTCTTCCGGATAACCTATGCAGAAGGGTAGAACTGGCAGAGTTGCAATATGGAATGGAGTACTCCTCAAGAGCACCCTGGTTGTGATCCTTCGGTTCAGCGAGGAACTTCTGCCATAAGCGGTTCATAGTATTTGGAAGAAGGAAATACCACGGACCTCGAGGACTATCGCAAAGTTACTAATATCCTAAAGGAACTAGCAAATACTAACAACATGAGGTAGGGTGAATCTCGGGTTGAAGAACCCATGAATAGATTGCCTACTAACTAATAACATCACGGGATGCTTTCAAGAATAATGGCCAGAATCATCACACTGGGGATACAAAAGCATTGCTAAGTTACTAGGTGACTTCCTAAAACACCTAGGGTCATAATAATAGCTCCAACATATATGCCGAGGCAACAAAGTACCTCAGCTCACCGATTAGTGTGCTTATCCTGACCCAAAGGGACAACGGGGTGGAAAGAAAGGATTTGCAAATGCATCAGACTAATTAGAAACCTGGGATGACTCGGACAGCATAACGGCTGTAAATGCTCAAAAAGATTTGAGACATCATGCAAAATGGTGGCATAACCACTCAACAACATCATATCAAGGTTCCGAGGCCAGCTATGAACATATAGAAGTATTAGAAACTGAACTGAGATTTGAAACTAACAATTCTATAAGTCTATGGATTAGTAACACGTCATCCTGATAGAAAGATGAGAAGCCTAGTTCTTAATCCCCGTAGAAAAGAAGAGGTTGACTCAGATCAGAAGGGCATAAGGTAAAGGAGTAAAAAGAGCCTTACGTTCCCTTCCACAATCAATTCCCTTATATAACTAAAGCATTTCTAGACTCAACTTCGACCAGTTTGGCTTGGTAATCCTATAGGCAGTCAGGCTCTGATACCAAAGCTGTCAGGACCCCGATTCCAAGTCACATCGATCTAGCCGGTAACACCTCATATCACTTTGCGGCCTCACGCACGGTATTCCCACGGTTGTCGCCTTACCATGGCCCGGGACCGTTTGCGTCTTTTGGCTCACGTATATGATAGTGTCGCTAGCATCCATATGACAGAGAACCCGAGCCGACATGGCTAGTCGTGAACCCAAAGCGGCGCTAACCCATGGGGACAGGCATACATGAATCACATCGAGCATGTCGGTCTTCAACGTATGAATTCGGGCTGTAGCATTGGGCTAACAGGACTCCGGTATCCCGGGCTGTAGCAGGCTAGGCAGGACTCCGAATATCACCGCGTGACATTTCCCCGAAGGGACAGACATAGGAACGAAGTGAAACACATGCTGGCCAGTCAAGTGTCCAAAGCAGTAGTGCTGGGCTAGCAGGACTCCGGTGAACCGGGCTGTAGCGGACTACTATCGCTCAGGAAGCACTAGACTACATTTCCCCATATGAGAGGCTGCCAAGGATAAACAACTAGATTGTCGGATCCCACACATACCAAGCATTTCAAACATACACACAATATGCTCAATATGTGTAAATACAACATGGCATCACAACATAACTCTAAGACTCAAATATTTATTCATTAGGCTCCGAGGAGCGAGATATTACAAACATGGGTCTCATGACCCAACACTCAGAGCATACAAGTCAAAACACAAGCGGAAGCTTAACATGTCTGAGTACAGACATCTACAAATTAAAAAGGCCGAGAAGCCTGACTATCTACCAGATCCTGCCGAGGGCACAAGATCGTAGCTGAGGTAACAAGCTAAACGTCGAAGTCCAAGCGGAACAACTAGCGAGACTGACGTCTCTCTGCAAAACATAAAATAAGCAAATGTGAGTACAAACGTACTCAGCAAGACTTACATCAGAACTAACTACATATGCATCATTATCAACAAAGGGGGTGGTGGAGTTTGACTGCAGCAAGCCAGCTTTGACTCGGTGGCTAACCTGAACTACGACAGCAAGTAACTCTTTGAGGTGGCGCACACGAGTCCACATATTCACCATATCAATACACCACTATGGATCCGCTCCCGTCTCCCTACGAGAACGCCATCCATAGCACTCACGCTTATCTTGCGCATTTTAGAGTATCCACTTTCACTTGTCTATGAACTGATATAGGCAACCCAGAAGTCCTTTTCCGCGGACACGGCTATTCGAATAGATCATATTAACCCTGCAGGGGTGTACTTCTTCCCACACGCTCTCTCCACTTACCGCCGTTTACATGACATGTACTCGGCAACCATCAAGCGGAAGCCCAGCGAGGGTGTCGGCCACGACCTACCTAAACACTCAAGTCCCTAGTCCAGGTTTATCGCCTATTCGGGTTCCATCCGCAGGGAGTCCGGCCGAGGTGTCCACTAACGGCCCTGAACGATGTGTGCAGGGTTCCCGAGACACCAAACGGGCGAATCGGTACACCGGGCCACGGTGTATCTACCGCATCATAGCCCACCCCTAGGGTCAGCGCTACGGACGGCCTCCAACACATATCCTACAAACAGCAGAAACTAGTTGCAACTCCTGGACAGAGAACGAGGATGGTTAAGAAGTCGAGAGGGGCACTTAAGCATTCCAATGCGTGGTAGTAACTGGTCATGGATCACAAACACAGAACTCAGTTCCTGAGGACGGTTGCAATGAGACAACCCACCATGTACTCCTACATGGCCTCTCACCGCTACCTTTACCAAATCGTGTTCACACACTTAGCTCTCAATAGTAGGACATGTTTACACACCATTCCAATTCATTCCCGATGAATCAGACCTGACTCAACTCTAAGCAGTAGCAGGCATGACAAACAAGCATGAATGAGTAGGCACAACAGGTCTCAAACAACTCCTACTCATGCTAGTGGGTTTCATCTATTTACTGTGGAATGACAGGTCATGCAGAGGATAAAGGGGTTCAGCTAGCGCAGCAAGTAACAGATGAATCGTTGTTGTCCTAATGTAGTAAAAGAGAGCAAGAGCGAGAGAGTGGGATTATATCGGAATGAATAAGGGGGTTTTGCTTGCCTGGCACTTCTGAAGATAATATAGTTCTTCATCGGTGTCATCGAACTCATCGTCGGGATACGCCTACCGAGAGGGGGGACAAACACCGGCAACAGAGAAAGAACACAATCAATGCAATGCCACAATATGATGCATGATCATGATATGGCAATATGCTGTGATTTGAGCTAATGCATCTAGCTATGATTTAAATGAAGTTGGTTTGAATACATGATTCAAATTCCAACTCCATATATGATTATTTAAATGCCCTTTATTTGTTTTGTCCAAAACAGAGGACAAACATTGTTCAAACATGCATGAAAATGGTACAGATGGATTCCTTGAATTTTTCTGATAATTTTTCATATATAAATTATTTGATTTGGAGCTCGGTTGAATTACTATGAATTTTAGAAGTTTTAGCTATTTTCTGGAATTTCTTGAATTATTTAAATTCCAGAAAATCATTAACTGCGTGAGCATGACGTCAGTGTGACGTCAGCAAGTCAACAGGGGCGGCCCAGGTCAAACTGACCAGTGGCTCCCGCGTGTCAGTGTCATTAGCTTAACTAACTAAATTAATATTAGTTTAACTCCTAATCTAGGTTTGACCAGGGGCGGGGCCCACATGGTCAAATGGGTCAAACCCACCGGCGACATAACGCCGGCGAGGCCCGAGATGGCGGCGCGGTACGGAAACGCAGCACAGGCCACGGTTCGAGGCGCGGATGGCACCGTTGGAACCCTGAGCCTCGTCCGTGTCGACTGGTAATGGAGGGGTCGCCGGAGACGACCTATATCGACGGCGGTGTCCGCTTCCGCGGCGGCCGGAGTTCGGACCTCAGCGAGAACGGTGTTGCAACGCATGGCAGGAGCAATGAGTGGGTGCTATGGACTCCTGACGGCGTGCTGAGCATGTTGCAGTGCTCGGTTGCGGTCATGGCTAGCTCTGGCCGCTGCGGCGAGGAACCACGGCGGCGGTGAGTTCACGGCTCCGGTGACTCGGGCGGCTAGAGGTGCGTACGGGCATGGGGAGCAGGGGAGAAGAAGGTGGAGCTCACAGCGGGGTCGGTGATGGTCTCAGCGAGCTCGGGGAGGCGGAGACGGGGGCAAATCGACGGCGGCGATCCTCGGTGGCCGAGGAGGGGAACGGCAGAGCTAGCGGCATCCAGGGGCTTCCGGCGCCTTTCGTCTGGGTGAGAATGAAGAGGGGGGCGAGGCGGAGCTTCCTGGGGCGTCGGCGAGGCGGGGAGGTGGCTGTGGCCGCGGCGAACGGCGTCGGTGGCGACGGTGGCGCTCGGGCACGAGTTGCAGAGCGAGAGGGGGAGCAGCAGGGAAGGGAATGAGCACGGGAGGGAGTCGAGAGAGCCTGAGGGGGTGCGTGGCACTGCGGAAGACGTCCAGGGGGGAGGAGGCAGCCAGGCAGGGAGGAGCTGGCCTCCTCGGCTGCGCGCGTGCGAGCACGCAGCTGATCCTACTGGCAGGAGGAAGATGACAGGAGGGAGAGCCGTGGTGGGCTGGGCCGGCCAGCTGTAGTGCTGGGCCGGTCGGTGGGCGCCAGGTAAGCTTCTGCCAGGTAAGTCCTTCTCTCTCTCTCTCTTTTATTTGTTTTAGTTTTCTATTTCTTCTGTAGCTTTAGGGCTTTATTTAAAATACCAGAACAAACCCAAAAATCAAGGAACTGCTCATGGATACTGTTTAGAATATTACCAACAGCAAACATTTTAGTTCATGATTATTTGGACATTTAAAATATTTTATAGCATTCAAATGCCCAAATGAAAATAGAGTATGATTTAATCCAGAGCCAAAATATGTCATGGAAAAATGTGCATCACCTCTGGTTACTGTTTCCAGCATTTTCCAAGAATGATGAACATTTTTGGAAGCCATTTGGATTTCTGGAAATATTTTGGTTGAACCTAGTGAATTCCTTTAATGCTAGGGTTTAGGCAATCCCCATTTCAAGTTTCATAAAATTTAAACATGATGCATGGATGCTAAAGCAAAAACAAGCAAGGCCTGAACTAGGGATGTGACACACGGCCCGCCAGCGCTGACGCCCCCGAGCCCAAGGGGGCCGCTCCGTCCAAGAAGAAGCAGTTGTTCACTCAAAACAAGGCGGAAACTAAGCAGGTACCAGTCGACGAGGACGGGTCCACTGACGCCACCTTCACCATAGGAGCAAACCTCAAACCCAAGCAGGAGGAGGCCTTGGTGAAGTTCCTGCGCGCAAACAAGAAGGTGTTCGCATGGGACCTGATCAGTTGGCAGGGGTCCCGAGGGGAGTGATTGAGCATCACCTCAACATTTGCCCCAACGTGCGCCCCGTGAAGCAGAAGTCCACAGAGAAACAAGCGTTTATCGTCCAAGAGACCCGCAAGCTAGAGGCAGCAGGGGTTATTCGCGAGGTCCACTACCCGGATTGGCTGGCCAACCCAGTTGTCGTGCCAAAGAAGGGGGGAAAGGAACGTATGTGTGTCGACTTCACCAACCTCAACAAGTCCTGCCCATAGGATCCATTTCCGCTTCCTTGCATTGACCAGATCATCGACTCCACAGCTGAGTGTGACCTACTGTGCTTCCTGGATGCCTTCTCAGGCTATCACCAGATCAAGATGGCGGTGGAAGACATGGAAAAAACGGCTTTCCTGATCCCGTGTGGAGTGTACTGCTATACCCGCATGCCGTTTGGGTTGCGCAATGCAGGCGCGACCTTTCAGCGGCTGATGCACATCGCCCTGGCTGAGGCGTACGTGGATGACATCGTGGTGAAGTCTCGGGAGGCGAAAACCCTGATACAGGACTTGGAAGAAACCTTCGCGAGCCTTGATAAAGTGGACCTGCGGCTCAACCCGAAGAAGTGCGTATTTGGAGTCCCCTCGGGCAAGCTCCTGGGTTTCCTCGTGTCCCATAGGGGCATCGAGGCCAAACCGGAGAAGGTCAAAGCAGTCGAAGACATGAGCCCACCAAAGAACCTCAGAGAAATGCAGAAACTCAGTGGGCGCGTGACTGCGCTAGGATGTTTTATCTCCAAGCTGGGGGAACGAGCACTGCCATTCTTCAAGCTGATGAAGAAGAAGGGCCCCTTTGAATGGACTGAAGAGGCCGACAAGGCATTCCAAGAACTCAAGAGGTACCTTATGTTGGAGATATGCCCTAGAGGCAATCATGTATGATGATATTTCCTATGTGTTTATGAATAAAGATAGTCCTTGGACATTATCAATGATGTGTATCAGCAAGTACGTGACTTGTTTGTGGGACTATGCATTGTATGATGACTGTCCTAAAAGGTCCCTAGTCGAAAGGGCTGTGTGGACGCGCAGCCGACTAGACTGGCATATGACACGGTCGATGGCTTGGTCTCACTAGCCATGGAGCATTGGATGCTAACCGGATAGTATGGACTTGGAAAGGTCTGGTCCGACATAGTCGGATCCGAGTCGAGATAAGGTCCGAGTCGGACAGACCCAACTATGAGACGCATCGATATGTCATCTGTGAGTCTCTAGTGCAACATACGTTCTATGTCCTAAGACCTAAGCTGACGCATGTACTCGGGATGGAGACAGACTTGCTTTGGGCCGACCAAACGCTACTCTGTGACTGGGTAGTTACAAAGGTGGGTTTCGGGTTTGTCCAGTCCCATGCTACGAGACATGGTCGAGCAAGATGGGATTTGTCCCTCCGATCAGGAGAGATATACTCTGGGCCCCTCGTGTGATCCGACCAGGATAAGCATGGCCATGCGACAAGGATTATGAGATAATCCGGTTTGTGGTCGGTAACACTAGAACGAGAAAGAGGTCGGGCTAGCACAAGGATGACAGTCTCGCCTTGAGCTCAACAACATATATCGTGTGGCAAAGGGAACAAAAGTGTGACACGTTATACAGGTTCGCCTAACCAGCTTCATAGTCTGCTTGGTGGTCGGCACGCCTTGCTAGAGGCCGCTACCAACCGTGCAGGTCGGAGGTGATCCGAACTGTGACCAAGCCGACTTGAACCTAAGGGGTCGCGCGCTTAAGGGAAGGAACCTACGAGGTTGGTTCGTAGGACACTGGTCGGATGTGATCCGAACTGGACTAGGAACGTGACCGAGTAGACTTTGGGCTTTAGGGTCCGTGCGAGGCCCAAGTGCTGAGCCTGCGACGGACGCCTATATAAAGTGGAGGTGCGGCACACTCTTGCGGTTGATCGCTTCGCGCTGCGACTAGGGTTTGCATGTGTTGCGAATAGCCACCTCCACTCGCCGCCGACTGTGTGATCGGACCTAGCAGTCCGCCGCACGGTGTTCCTCCTGCACGCGCGGATACCGTTAGAGGCGGTGCACTTGCACCGCTCTGGTGAACTCGTACGTGGGATCGGACGACCGGCTGTTCGAGGGAGATCGGACGAGGAGGAGACGATCCACGCGAACGCGCTGCCCCAACTCTTCTTCCGCTGCACGGCACTGCGCGTCTAGTGGTAACGAACTGTGATCCATCTCCCGTAGCATGTTCCTGGATGTTCTGCGCGTAGGAAAATTTAAATTTGCAGTCGACGCACCCTACCGTAGAACCCAACCGTGGCATCAGAGCCTCTGCTATAGGATTTGGTTTCAGATCGTATGCATATTAGATATGTGGAGGCGGCAGATGAGATCTGTTGTCCTTGAAGAGATCGGCTATGTGCACGGTTGATATGATCAACTGCACATGGGGGTCGTTGAGGCTATGTTTTCTGTAAATCGGGATCGATGAGGTCGTGACACGATCTACCCCTACCGGTCGGTTATCCGCCATCGGGGTTAACAGTGAAACGTAAATCCGAATCGGATTCGCGATGATCGATGAGTTCGGTCAGATCAGAAAATTCGGCGTGAACGGAGTTCAGATGCGATCTGTGCTTTCTGATTTGCAGGTTTCGTACCCGCGTGCGTAGCGCCGTGTATTTCGTACCCGACACACAAACCGGTAGAATGCGATTCTATGCGTAACTTTGTTTTGTAGGTTTCATGTGAATAGTATGGCTCATGTGTATGTGATGCATGTGTGTAATTTATACGTGGCCTGCGTGTCATGTTTGTCAGCCGGCAGGAGCCAAAGTGCTGTCATTATATTGTATAACGACATGCGTGTCGACTTGTGACTCTATGTAAAATTCATTACTAGTTGTAGTAGTTGGATAATAGAGATCAGGTTGGTGGCTTGGCGTCCCGGCGTGACAAACAAGATGGAGTTCGTAGATGGTCATCGGAGTCGGAGCCGAACTAGAAGAACATCCATGAAGGAGCCATACTATTTCACAATATGTGTTATATTTGTGATTGTTATGCTTCTTTGTTTCTATGCATGTTAGAATGGTAGAATGATCCCTCATGAATATCAAGCGAATTGCCATCCCCGATGTTGCACCTTCGCACGTCAAGTACGTCTAGTAGTGGGCTCATAAAATTGGGGTGCTGCTAGGTGTCCTTGAACTGAAGGGTTCGTGTCGGACACGGACATGCACTGCATCAGGTTAACTTGACAAGGCTATCAAATCGGTTTTGGGCCTTGTGGCAAAGAAGGTTGGGGGCCGGGGTATGAGATACCTTCCTGACCGACAGGAGTCATATAGAGATACGATTAGCAAGGAGTTGCTTACCGGATAGGTATGTTGGCTAGCAGTGATGCTAAAGCTCACTAGTCGCATGCGCTAGTCGGATCCTGAATCACTGAGAGTTTGCGGAGGGATGCTGACTTCAGTGGGAGTATTTCTCTTTAGGCTAGAATTACTCTACATAAACACATTTCTTAGTGATTGCATATTTTCTGTTGTAGATCAATGGCACCACCTGCTCAACCCAACTTTGCATTGAAATCAATTCTAGAAAAGGATAAACTGAATGGAACAAACTTTACCACCTGGTATAGAAATCTGAGAATTGTTCTCAAGCACGATAAAAAGGAACATGTTCTAGAGGATCCACTTCCAGAGGAACCTGCCGATAATGCTAGTGCCACAGCTAAGAATGCCTACCAGAAACTCGTTGATGAATCAACGGAGATCAGCTGTCTGATGCTGGCTTGTATGGAGCCTGATTTGCAACGGCATTTCGAAAATGTTGAGGCTTACGATATGATCGAGAGTCTCAAGAGCATGTTTCAGACACAGGCTAGGACCGAAATGTTCAACGTCTGGCGATCCTTGATGGATTGCAAGCTGAAGGAAGGTGATCCACTGAGCCCACATGTGATCAAGATGATCGGATATGTGCAAGCTTTGGATCGTTTGGGCTTCCCGCTCTTGGATGAGCTGGCTACTGATGCAGTTCTGGGTTCTCTTCCGCCCAGCTATGGGATGTCCATCTCGAACTATCATATGCATGGCATGGATAAGAAGCTCACTGAATTGCATGGGATGCTCAAGGTGGCAGAGCAGGATATTAAGAAAGGCACGCATCAAGTGTTGATGGTGCAGAAATCGGCTAAGTTCAAGAAGAGTTGGTCCAAGAAAAAGGCTAAGGCAAAGGGCACGGAGATGGTAACCTCTGCCGCTATGCCGAACTCTGGACTGGACTCGAAGACCGTTTGCTATTTCTGCAAGGAGACCGTTCACTGGAAGAGGAACTGTAGCAAGTGGCTTGCAGAGCATGGCAAGAAGGCCGGAAATGCTTCTTCAGGCAAAGGTACACTTGTTGCATATGTTATAGACATTTACCTTGCTGACATACCTAGTAGCTCTTGGGTATTTGATACTGGATCGGTTGTTCAAATTTGCAACTCGATGCAGGGGCTGGTAAGAACTAGGTGTGTGGCACAAGGGGAGATTGACATCAGGGTCGGCAACAAAGCAAGAGTTGCTGCGTTGGAGGTCGGCACGATGCAGCTCCAGCTTCCTTCCAGATTCATAATGGAATTGAATAATTGTTATTACATTCCTGCACTTAGTCGGAACATTATTTCCGCCTCATGTTTGATGAGTCAAGGTTATGAATCCAATTTAAAGGACAATGGTTGTTCGATATTTTTGAATGGTATGTTCCACGGCTATGCACCCATTGTTGATGGCCTATTTATATTGAATCTAGAACAGGAACCGGTCTATAACGTGAATGTCAAGAGGCATAAGCCTAATGAGATAAATCCGACATACTTCTGGCATTGCCGGCTTGGACACATTAGTCTGAAACGCATGAAGAAGCTCCATGATGATGGGCTCCTAATTTCGTCCGACTTCGGGTCATTCGAAACATGTGAATCATGCTTGCTCGACAAGATGACTAAGTCTCCTTTCGCAAAGAGTTGCGATAGGGCGTCCGAGCTGTTGGAGCTTATACACAGTGATGTGTGTGGTCCAATGAGCACAACTGCCAGAGGTGGCTATCAGTACTTCGTGACTTTTACCGACGACTTGAGTAGATATAAATGTACCTATTTGATGAGGCACAAGTCGGAGACTTTTGAAAAGTTCAAAGAGTTTCAGAACGAGGTTGAGAATCAGCTTGGCAAGACTATAAAGCTTCTGCGATCTGATCGTGGAGGTGAGTACATGAGCCAGGAGTTCGATGATCATCTGAAAATTTGAGGTATAGTACCTCAGCTCACACCTCCGGGTACGCCACAGAGAAATGGCGTGTCGGAACGGAGGAATAGGACCTTGTTGGACATGGTCCGGTCTATGATGCGCAAATCGGATTTACCCTTGTCATTTTGGGGATACGCTCTAGAAACTACAGCTTTCACACTTAACAGGGTACCATCAAAATCCGTAGACAAGACACCACATGAGATGTGGACCGGGAAGACTCCCAGTTTGTCTTTTCTAAACATTTGGGGTTGTGAAGCATTTGTCAAGCGACTTATGTCAGACAAGCTTACACCCAAGTCGGATAAATGCATATTCGTGGGATATCCGAGGGAAACCTTGGGATATAGCTTCTACTACCATGAAGAGAACAAAGTGTTTGTTGCTCGGAACAGGGTTTTCCTTGAGAAAGAGTTTCTCAGTCGGGAGGCCAGTGGGAGGACAGTTCGACTCGAAGAAATTCGAGGAGCACTCAGGGACGGCTCGACTGGTGATGAGATCATACCGGAGTCTGTCAGGGAACCCATAGTGGAAGCGGCACCGGAACCACGGAGGTCGGAGAGATTGCGCAGAGTGCGTGATGTATTGTTGCTAGAAAGCGACGAGCCGGCCACATATGCGAAAGCGATGGTGAGCCCAGATTCCGAGGCATGGCTAGAGGCCATGAGATCCGAGTTAAAGTCCATGGATGAGAATCAAGTCTGGGACTTGGTTGATCCGCCACATGGCGTAACTGCCATTGGTTGCAAATGGGTCTTTAAGAAGAAAACCGATGTGGATGGAAATGTTCAGATCCACAAAGCTCGGCTTGTCGCTAAAGGTTATGGACAAGTTCAAGGAATTGACTACGACGGGACTTACTCGCCGGTAGCGATGCTGAAATCAGTGAGGATCATACTAGCTATAGCTGCATATTTCAATTACGAGATATGGCAGATGGATGTCAAAACGGCTTTCCTTCACAGAAATTTAACAGAGGACGTGTATATGATACAGCCCAAGGGTTTTGTCGATCCGACTAGCACTAGTAAGGTATGCAAGCTCAAGAGATCCATTTATGGGTTGAAGGAAGCATCTCGGAGTTGGAACATTCGTTTTGATGAGGTCGTCACTGGTCTCAGTTTCATCAAAAGTGAAGAGGACTCTTGTTTATACAAAAAGTTAAGTGGGAGCTCGATAGTGTTTTTGATCTTGTATGTGGACGACATACTACTGATCGGAAACGATGTTTCGATGTTAAGCTCGGTCAAGGGATCATTGAATGGCAAGTTTTCGATGAAGGACCTTGATGAGGCAGTCTATATTTTAGGCATTAAGATCTGTAGAGATAGATCGAGGAGGCTGCTCGGCCTAAGCCAGAGCACGTACATAGATAAAGTGTTGAAGCGGTTCAACATGAGTGAGGCGACGAAAGGGTTCTTGCCACTCTCACATGGTATAAGGCTAAGCGACACTCAGAGTCCTTCGACATCTGATGAGCGAAGAAGGATGAGTAGGATTCTGTATGCCTCGGCTATCGGATCCATCATGTATGCCATGATATGTACAAGGCCTGATGTTGCTTTTGCAATAAGCCTAACAAGTATATACTAGGCCAACCCAGGTGAGAGTCACTGGGCAGCGGTAAAGACTATTTTGAAGTACCTGAAAAGGACTAAAGAGATGTTCCTAGTTTATGGATATGAGGAAGCGCTCGTCGTAAGGGGTTACATCGATGCTAGTTTCCAAACCGACAGAGATGATTGTCGATCACAGTCCGGATTCGTGTACGTCCTGAATGGAGGAGCAGTGCACTGGATGAGTTCCAAGCAGGATATGGTGGCCGATTCTACCACAGAAGCCGAATACATTGCGGCTTGTGAAGCTGCAAAGGAAGGTGTTTGGAACCGGTATTTTCTGGATGATCTTGGTATTTTCCCAGCCTCGGTGAAACCGTTGGACCTTTATTGTGATAATTCTGGTGCCATCGCACAAGCCAAGGAGCCGAGGAATCACCACAAGGTCAGACACATAGATCGGAAATATCACCTGATACGAAAGATCATAAAGAATGGTGATGTAGAGTTATGCAAGATTCACACGGATGCAAATGTTGTAGACCCATTGACTAAGCCGCTTCCACAACCCAAGCACGAGGGGCACGTTAGAGCTATGGGCATTCGATGTCTATTTGATTGACTCTAGTGCAAGTGGGAGACTGTTGGAGATATGCCCTAGAGGCAATCATGTATGATGATATTTCCTATGTGTTTATGAATAAAGATAGTCCTTGGACATTATCAATGATGTGTATCAGCAAGTACGTGACTTGTTTGTGGGATTATGCATTGTATGATGACTGTCCTAAAAGGTCCCTAGTCGAAAGGGCTGTGTGGACGTGCAGCCGACTAGACTGGCATATGACACGGTCGATGGCTTGGTCTCACTAGCCATGGAGCATTGGATGCTAACCGGATAATATGGACTTGGAAAGGTCTGGTCGGATTCTACGTAGTCGGATCCGACTCGAGATAAGGTCCGAGTCGGACAGACCCAACTATGAGACGCAGCGATATGTCATCTGTGAGTCTCTAGTGCAACATACATTCTATTTTTCCTAAGACCTGAGCTGACGCATGTACTCGGGATGGAGACAGACTTGCTTTGGGCCGACCAAACACTACTCCGTGACTGGGTAGTTACAAAGGTAGGTTTCGGGTTTGTCCAGTCCCATGCTACGAGACATGGTCGAGCAAGATGGGATTTGTCTCTCCGATCAGGAGAGATATACTCTGGGCCCCTCGTGTGATCCGACCAAGATAAGCATGGCCATGCGACAAGGATTATGAGATAATCCGGTTTGTGGTCGGTATCACTGGAACGAGAAAGAGGTCGGGCTAGCACAAGGATGAAAGTCTCGCCTTGAGCCCGACAACATATATCGTGCGGCAAAGGGAACAGAAGTGTGACACGTTGTACAGGTT
>LR880967.1:964558566-964569260 GCA_904067115.1 Aegilops sharonensis
GATCAATCTCTTCAGTGATGCTCAAACACTTTGGGTTTGTAGGGGTTTGGTTTTTGGGTTTTTCCTCACTCGATGATTTTCGCTCAAAGTCCTCAGAGGATGGGTTGCTCTCAAATGACAAGTGTCAAGTTTCTCTCGGAGCAGCCAACCAGCTAGTGGTTGTAGGGGGCGGCTATTTATAGCCTAGGGAGCAGCCCGACATGATAAGACATAAATGCCCTTCAATGATATGACCGTTAGGTGGATAAGATATTTTGGGACAGCTGGCGCGCAGCACAGCAACGGTCGGAAATTTGAATCTCAAATTCCTCAGGGCTATCATGTTCCTCACTGTGTAGGCAATCCGCACTGGCGAATTCCTAACTCCTCAGTCAGAACAAATTCCTCAGCGACTAGAAGAGCTTCGTCTCTGTCACTGAAGAAATTGACTGAACTGTATGAGTTTTCCAAAGGCTTCACTCGAAGGGATTGGTAGGTGTAGGATTTTGAGTTGAGCATCACATGGAAATTTTTCCTTAGTATTTCCTCGACCCCCTTTAACAGTACGGTGTTTCCTATGACTCAAGAAAGAGAAAATGAAACAACGAAAACGAAAGTCTTCACGCTTCATGTTCCACAAATGAATACCAAGTCTTCAAGGTCACACCAATTTCTTCACTTTCAAAGTCTTCAGAAAGTCTTCAGAATAACAAAGTCTTCATTCGAAGAACTTCATTTTTAGGGGTCGACTTTCTCTGTAAACATCAAACTCCTCATAGACTTTAGACCTGTGTACACTCACAAATGCATTAGATCCTTAACCTATAAGTCTTCAATACACCAAAATAACTAAGGGGCACTAGATGCACTTACAACAAGGCACGACTTGCTCGGTGCCAACTCGCGACGAAGGCTCGCACTGCCTCCGGAGCTCAGTCGAACTAAACCTCGCGCTTCACCGAGGTGCGACAGCGGGCTGACCCGCTACCTCCCACCAGGCGGGCGCGACGGCACGGGGGCTGGTCGCGGCCACCGCTGGAGGAGTTGTTGTCCGAAGGGGAGCCGCCGAAGCTCGACGAGCCCCGAGCGCCGTCGACCACGCGCCTGTTGTCATCTTCATCCGGATCATCGCCGGGGCTGGGTCCATGGCCGCGGTCATCGTATTCGGGGTAGCACCCGGCACGGAGACCGTCTTCTCCGAACACCCTCACGTAGAGGGTGGCGTCGCCATCGAACTTGAAGTGTAGGATTCACTCCGGCTCAGGCCATGCGCGTGGGCAAACGTTTGCCAGCCGCGGGTCAGGGCCACATTCCCGGTGACGGAGACCTTCAGCGAAGCCCAGGAGGCCCTGCTGCGGCAACCGTCAGCCTGAAGCCAGAGGCCGCCCGGAGCGCCGGCCGGAAGTTCACCCACAAAGAAGCGGGGAAGCTGGAGCCAGGTGCTGGTCGGCTCCACCGACCACATGACGAACTCCGGCAGCACCTCCGCCGAGTGGAAGCGCGGCCTAGGGGGCCGCGCAGTCACGACGCGCCGCCCATCACCGCGCAAGGGATCACCTCCACGACCGCGGGAAGCCACTACGGGAGCCACGGGATGCTTGCGAGGACGGCCTCGGACGCGCTTGCCCGGGGGAGAGTCGGGCCCAACCTGGCGGGCCTTTCCCTTCTCCGTTTCCGAGAACCTCTTCGGCGGAGCCATGGAGAGAAAGTAGTAGCAAGAGGAGATGGACTGGAAGGGCTTGCGCCATTCCGTACTTATAGCTGGAGGAGGCCAACCATCGACCTCCACGATCACAGGTAATCATGACCCATTTCTGCGTGCAAGGACTTGTCAAGTCATGCGGTTGCCAAGGGATCATGGGGAAGCGGAGACGCCCACGACCAGTCAATCGCCACGCGGCGCCCAAGGCTGCAGGATGTTGGGGCCCGCGGCGCTTTGCACTTACCCCTTCGCTTCTCTACTAAGCCAAGTCCGGGCACGCCTTGGGCCCGGGGGCTACTGTCGGCGTTCTGGGAACGGGGGTCCCCAAACTTGCCTGCCTGCGGCATGCGGCATGGCTCAAGTGGGGGCCCAGCGCGGCCCAGCTTCATTAGCTCAAGCTCAAGACCCTCGCGAGGGGCCAAGCCTCGCGGGGTGGACGGCAGGAACCTTCCTCAGGAACAGCCTAGTTAGGCAGGCTCACGAGGAGGCGGAGAGATCAAGGCAGGGTACCTCACAAGGGTGCCCCATGACACAAGCCATGATGATCAAGACCAGGCAGGTGCCAGGCGGGCGCCAGGCGGGCGCCAGCCTGCGCAGTGTCCTCATTTCCCCTTTGGTGCAAAGGAGGCAAGCACAGGCCAAAGCATCAGGCAAAGGTTACCGCTTCGGTGCAACAAGACCAAGACCAGCAGAGCGGCAGGATGGAGGTCATCGTGGAGCCCAGGATGGCGTCACCGTCAGAGTCTTTGGCAGCGGAAGTCCAACTTTAGTCAGGATAAGTGTACTAGATGTTCCCCTTCAGAATGGTCAATTGTTGGCGCCCTTCCCGCTCATTATTTGGGACGAGGCCCAGGTCCTCCCTCTATAAATAGGACTAGCCACCACAGAGGTAGGGGGATCAATCGACGAGACACAGGTCGAACCTACCGGAGAGAAAGAGAGAGAAGCGACTGGACTCACCCAAGCAGTCCATTGCACCAGCTCAAGAACAGCCCCTCGCGAGGCTGTTCTTCCTTTGTTCTGTTCATCATCAGCCCCTGAGGCAATCCACCACACCACAAATTAGAGTAGGGTATTACACCACAATGGTGGCCCAAACTAGTATAAACCTCGTGTCCCTTGCATGTTCATCGTTCCTAGTTTAGATCCCTTGCAATCTATTAACGCGTGAGCTGGTAGGGGAAAGATCTCCGCGTGCACCCCAGTGTTCGAACCTCAAGGGTCTGCCGGAACCCGAAATCCGACAATGTGTATTACAATACCCGTATTTTCCTTGCAAATACTAATCTCAACGTGGTAATTGATTTATGACGAGTTGTTGAATTAGAGTGAATTCGTGATATAGTGATCTCAACGTGGATTTCACATTTCATGGTATCCCTAGTAAGTTTTCCAATGCAAAAAAGATGAACAATATGGAGGTGAGAAAACTTTGTATGTATCAAGCATATGACCACACACACATGCGCGCGCGCACGCACGCACGAACACAACAACAATCCAATAAGTATAGTGCATCTATTTTTCCAACCCATGCATGTATGACACGAGTTCAAAAATACTCGTTCTATTCCTAAATATTAGTCTTTTAGAGAGTTCAACCAGTGACTACATACGGAGCAAAATGAGTGAATCTAGACTCTAAAATATGTCTATATACATCCGTATGTGCCAGTCCATTTGAAGCCTCTAAAAAGACTAATATTTAGGAACGAAGGGAGTAAAATGTAAGACATCCATGGTCCTCAGTTCAATATTTAAAATGAACATGAAACTGAAACATGAATATTAAGTCTAGTACTATAGTACATGCAGATGTTGTGTTTAGGCAGAGCTATGATTGTCGGGGGTCAACCCCTCGACCTTAGATAAAATTATGGAGCTCTGTTTAGGGTTGTTTAGATTATCTTTGTCCCCACCCTCCCAACCACCGATTGGTTGTGCACCCCCACCCCTCCTCCCAGGGAGAATATCATGTGCCCCCATACCTTAGATGCTATATGCCGATACGAGTTGCTTGGAGCTTGTAGATCTGAGATATAGCAGCTCACATGATGTGTCTTCATTTTTTCGCAGGAAACCTTGATGAGTTTGAGAATTGCACACAATTTGTACAAAAACTACTTAGATGCCCTTTGATCCCATATCCAACAACCTCGAAGCTCGTATCACCGTAGCATCTAAGATGAAGGAGGACATCATATTCTCCTGTATGTAAGAATATCATGTGCTACCACACCTTAGATGCTTTGGTGATACAAGCTCTTCGGAGGCGTTGGATTTGTGACCCAACACCTCCTCGGTGGTTCGAATGGTTTTTTTTGCAGAAAAGCCCCAAAAGAGTTCGGCCACTGCTTACAAGCACAAAGACTGCTCAGATGCCATTGGATCTCGGATCAAACGACCTCCAAGCTCGTATCACCGTAGCATCCAAGCTGCGATAGCACCTTATGTTTTCTCACACGGGAGAGTATGAGGTGCTCCCGCGCCGTAGATTCTATGGTTATACGAGTTCACTGAGATCTAACGGCCCACTATTGGAGGTTTGAATGTTTTGCAATATACAGCTGATAGAGTTTGGGAAATGCGCAGAAAGTACAAGTACTATGCATGTGCCATCTGATCACTGATCATACGACCTAGATGCTCATATCACCGTAGCGGGTAATTAAGCTACGGGGAGCACCTAATATGAGCATCGGGTAGCCGTTGGATCGAAGATGCAGCGGCACACACGAGGCCTGAATGTTTTATTTGCAAAAATAAAACTTTGGAGAGTTTGGAAATTGCGCATAATTACAAAGACTACTCCCAAGCCATTGGATCTCACATCCAACTGTGTAAAAACTCGTATCACCATAGTATCTAAGCTGCGGGGTGGATGTGATATTCTATGCCGCTGTCATTTTTGTTCGTAAACTTGCAAAATACGTGTAACTCGTACCGTTACTTGTCTAACCGCGCAAAGTGTTTGTTCAAAAAAAACATCCTACACTGAAATATCGGAACAACACACGGGGGTCCCACTTGTCATTAATCAAATTTGGACCTAAAACTAACAAATCTGAAAGACGAGATTTGAACTGGCAACCTGGACTACAAAGCGTAAGTCGATAGCCTGAAAAAATGAACAGTTGTTGGCTTTGTCCCATAACTTGATTTTATACAGTACTTGCGTTGAGTAGAGTAGAGGGAGTGCCTCGTCAACACGTGCA
The DNA here is from genome assembly GCA_904067115.1 of Aegilops sharonensis. NCBI lineage: Eukaryota > Viridiplantae > Streptophyta > Magnoliopsida > Poales > Poaceae > Aegilops > Aegilops sharonensis. Next base: position 964,563,463 of record LR880967.1, read on the forward strand.
TGACCGTTGTTTCACTTACGGGTGGGTCCCAGGTCTGCGATCTCAATCTCTCTTCTCTCCATCGTCTAACCTTTGCACGAAGAGCGGCGCTAGCTTGCCGTGGTGTTATTACAACTAAAAAAAGCTTGGAAAATAGAAGAATCGCCTAGAACAAGAGACGTTGTGGCTGGTCGAGACGGAGCTAACCGTGCCACGTTTGCATGATGAAGTTGTGTGGCTAGTGGGGTGTTTTCGACCGACTGGCTGGGTCCCGAGGTCGAACCATAGGTACTACGTCTGATATAGTATATTTTTACACGCACATTTTTCCTCCATGCCGAGACGTGGCACACTCTATCACGCGGTTTCGGGGTCCTCCCGGGTGGTGCACACATATATTCTTCCTGACGTGGGACGCCCTACCGCGCGTTTTCTGGCTCCTCCTCGGTCGTAGCGCCGAGGCAAGTAAATGAGTCGTAAAATCACGAAAGACCACCTTTCCCGCCGAGTACATCAGTGAAGCATGGTGGCTAGCTGGTTGGGCTAGTTTGACCGATTAGCTAGGCCGCCGCCACATTTGTTTTTTCACGCCTTTTTTTATCTACTTGCCGGTAGGTAAATTTAAATATCCACCGCGGCGTTGCTCTGGTGTTTGGGTGCGGCAGGATTTTTAATTTTTTGATTGACGGGAGCACACGCAGCAGGATTTTTAATTTTTTGATTGACGGGAGCAGGCGCGGTAGCAATTAGTCACGATGACTCCGCATGTAAAAACCCACTGCTCCCTGATGTGAGAAGTCGTCGACTGGTGTTTTACCGTGGTGAAAACCAAAAGATTCCCCGCTCCTCAGCTGGCTCCCTCCACCTTCCCGTAGATTGCATTGCCTTTCAGCCGTTTCGCCCCCTTTGCTTCCTCTCCCCATTGCTTCTACCTGGTGCCATGGCAGCGCTGTAGATCACGGAGTCCGAGGTGAGGCGCCCGACATAGGAGCTCCATGCCAAGGATGCGGAGCTCAGGGCCAAGGACGTGGAGCTCTGTGAGCTCAAGGAGGAGAGGAGTGCCATGCTCCTCCGTTATGTGCGGGAGTTCACGGAGCTTCAAAAGCGGCAAGCGTCCACCACAAAGATGCTCGCGGCGTCGGCGGTGTTGCTGCAGAAAGCGGGAGATACGATAGGCCTTCAGGGGAGCTGGCTAGAGCGCGAGCGGGCTGATCGTGACGAGGTCCAGGATCGCCTCAGCCACTTGGTGAACCAAGTTGCCACACACGTGTTGCGGTTGCGCGATGCCTACCATCATGCCAGCTCGATGATGCCGGCCCTCGGGCTAAACCCGTTCGACCACCCGGTCGACTTCAACGAGCTGCGGCTTCCTGACCTGGTCTCCTTCTTCACCTATATCTCCGAGGAGCTGAGCCGTCTCCTCGCGATGGTGGGGGCTGAGCTTGACAAGGAGGGGTTGCGCGCTGCCGTCGCCGTTGTCGGGCGAATCCTTTCAGGGCTCTGTCACCGGAATCCATTCGTGCCATTGGACGCCGTCTTTGACGAGCTGGCTCCCGTCGACCGGGAGCGGGCTCTGCGGGCGGTTGCACCCTGCATCACCAACGTCGTGCGCCTCGAGAAGAAGAGGGACTTCGGTGGTGTTTAGGCACCCTCTGCATGGGCATGTCCATGTCTCGGCGTAACATGACCGTTGGATCAAACTCAGACGATGCAGATCAGTCACTGTAGCACAAAGCGTGTGGGTGTGTTTGGTTGCATTCTCATCTCAATATAGTTGTTTCCTTTTCGTGTATTTTTGTCAACCTACTAGTGTGGACTCATGCACCCTTAATGCACTCTGCCAAACACCCAAAAGTGGGCCGAGAAGGGAACTTTTGCTCCCATCCCGTGCACCCTTCATACACCCTGTCTAACACTATAGGATGTGCTTCATATGGTACATGTTTCGTGGAGTACTGTAGCACCGTACTCTCCGTGCGCTATGGACCTAGTTCTGTTAACATTGATCTCACCGTTCATTCTCGACCGGACAGTCGAAAAAGCGGTACTATGTTACATATAGGAGTAGTTCACATGCGCAGAACATCATTTCTTATCGTCATATCTTACTACACCAGCAACAAGATTGTGTAGTACTGACGTATGAACCACTGCACATGCCTAGTACTAGGAGCACTGTCTATGTTCAAGTGGCTGCCGTGTTTCGCACTCCTCCGTCGTAAGAGTGGAAACGCTTGCTGTAATCATTTTTTCTTCAGAATGAAAAATAGTGGACACGCTCTACCGTGCGGATCCTCCTCCAGCCATGCACTAAATTACTCACTTTCGCCGACGTGTGGGACAGCCAGCACCTGGGTCCACCAACCATGCACTAAATTACTCCGTAGTAGGGTGACGGTAGACTACCCAGATCGAACCGCCGCAGTAATGCCCAATGAGCCGTCAAATCACAAAACCCCCTCCTTTCCAGCAGTAAGTTGGACGGACGAAGCAACCATCATTTCACTCTTCTCTCTCAGCTTCCTCTCTTGAAGAAAACCCCCACTTGCTTCGCTTCTCCCTCATCTCATTCCTCCTTTCACTCTTCTCTCTCAGCTTCCTCTCTTGGATGGATGCCGGAGCACCGGCCGACGTGATGTCTATGGCTCTGGCCAAAACCGTCGAGGCTCATGGTATGAATAAGCGCAAGCACCCCGCCGAGACTACCGCAGACAAGCTCAAAGCCATCGCCCTGTCCAAGCCCCCCCTCTCCGGGATCCATCATTAAGCAAGTCCAGGTAATGTCTCTTGTTGACGATCTTTTTCTCGATCTTGATCGTGTTTTTTCATCTAACACGTAGTACTAGTACTAGTAGTACAAATTTCTGGGTGATCTTGCATGTGATTTTAGTGTGCCAAATGACGGTTCTAAATTCCTCTTTTGACCAAAACGTGCGAGAGGTTGACACTGATTTCTTATAGATTACTTTCAACTACTCCCTTTGTCCCAAATTTCTTGTCTTAGATTTGTCTAGATACGAATGTATCTAATACTAAAATGTGACTTGATACATCCGTATCTAGACAAATCTAAGACAAGAATTTTGGGACGGAGGGAGTACTTTATGAACATCAATGCTACCTTTTAAGAGGGTATATTTTCCTCAGTAACTTGTGTTATGGATATTGCATCTAATCCCTCTGCTCTCATGCCTTTGAAGACATGTTCTAGTGTCTTTGTTCACTCATTTCTGTGCGTATATGTAGTCATATATGGAGTATAATATCGAAAATCATCTTATATTTCTGAACGGAGGTAGTAATGAAATATGGTTTCTGTTTGAATTAGAACCAGGTCCGCGGTGGAGATGAAGTTATCAAAGTCATGCCGTGTGAACTGGAAGACCTGATGATGAGTTCTACTGCTAAACTATCCAGCTGCTGTGTCCTTATCGCCACGTGTCCTGAACTAGTGTTTTCCTGTAGCATTGTTGTCAGGCGTGTTCTCGAGGCTGTACTTGACCACAACAATTTCCTGGCTGTGCCTTCGATTACGAAGGGTGTGGTTCTTGTAAAGCTTCCCAACAAATCTGATGTGGCATGTCTTCATCATCATGTTTATGAGTGGAAAGACCACTCTGTTAGGTTCTCCAAGGTTGACAAGATGGTGATGGTGCATGTAGACATCTCACACGAAGTCCATGGCCTAGTCAGTTATGCGGGGTTCATCCCGTAGGTCGGTGGCAAGAAATAGTCTGCAGAGTTTAGTTAGTGCAACTTTGCTTGTCTGTAGTAAGTACTATTGTTCAGTACATGATTTGTGTTTGTGAACCCTGTATTGTTTATTAGTACTGCCGCTTTTGGTGTGTGGTCAGTCCTGAGAACGGTCTATGTTAATGTCTGTCCACTCAATTCAGTCTGTACATTTTGAAGTATCCAGATCATATTTTTTGTGAGGACGGTTTATCAATTATGGTTACACTCCAATATCCGTATGCATTGCAGGGTTTATCGCACCCACCAGGATTTCCAGTCCCATGGATGTTCGGTCCATACGATTTGTCATGACCTTTGGACTGTCCTGCTTGTGGGAGTAGGCAGGGCCCCTGCACGCCACGCGTAGTTGGACGATCAATCTTCTGTTTAGTACTTCAACATAGTGATTTCCTGGTAAGGATTCACTCGTGTCTCATCAAGTAAATCTTATTTATTTACTGTCTAAATCTTATTGATTTAATGTCATGTTTTCTTTCTTCTCCTGCAATTTTACGATGCAGGTTTTGCCATGTGGCATTCATCACAGATTAAACCGTTTGGTTTGCTCTACGATGGCTATTTTTGTAGGTTTCACTATTTATGTCCAGTCAGTAACGAAGGCACTATCCATCACTTATATTACTGGAAAAAATTGGATCAGTCTGTTGTCTGAGTACAAGCTGAATCCCTATGATGAATTGCAGTTTGGTTTAACAAAAACGCCACAATTAGTCCTTCTCGTGTTTAAAAGAAATGAAGAAAAAAACTGGATCACGATCACGGATCCTAGTCAAGTTAGAAAGCTGATCATAGCAGACTAGACACGATCGCCGCTGTCTCGCACAGATCGAGCACGGGCAGTTGCTCTAGCACTGATAGCGGCAGCAACTCAGTCTGATCCAGCTGAGGATTGGGCACCGACCGCGTCAGCGGATCAGTCTAATCTATCGGAGGATCGGGCATCGACACCGACACCAGCTCTACAAGGAGCACCATCTCCAGCTGTAGCAGCGGCTTCGGCACCTGCACCGACACTTGCACTTGCATTTGGTCCGGCCTGTGCAGTTGCACCGGCAACAGACTGGGCTGCAGTTTGCACTTCATATACCAATGTCCTTACAAAAACCGACATGTCCACCTTCTTGGTAAGCATTGGCCGCCCAAGTGCTTCGTTCTTTTTTCTTTCCATGTTGTTTCACATGATTCACTGTGTTAATCTAACTGTTTGGGTATGTCTTCTTGTTTGCAAAGAGAATTCCTAGAGCAACGAGGGAGTCGTTCAACTATCCGGGCGACCGCCGCCAAGTTTCTCTTACCATGCGCAGCCTTGGTGTGAATGAACCTGCTCAATATACCGTAAGTACAAAGGATGGTCGCATGATGATTGATGCTAAAGGATGGTCAAGGTTAAAATCTAAATCACATCTTGCGGTAGGGGATGATGTCAAAATTGAACTTTCTCGGTAAGGAGAGCTGGTCCAAATCAACTTTGAAATTCTTCAGTAGCAGCACGCAACTGCCGAATTGATCTATCCTCCAAGAGATTTTGATGTAATAATCTGGCATGGTGAAACAAGTGTCCTGTGTGTATAAGTAGTACGACAGTATTATATATCACATGGTATATCGTTGATAGAATTGCAACTCTGATTGCTGGTTAGGAACTGTCGTTCAATTTCATTCCAACAGTTGCCGTGCTTTATTCAATTTTGTGTATTCGCCTTGCGACAGCATCTAAAACCAGCGCAGTACCGGTCGCTTGCAATATGAAAAGCGCTGAGGTAGAACACATGGGCCCCCAAACATGCAGGGTCGGCCTGCGGCCCAAAGTCCAGAACCGTGAGCCTATCTGAGTAAATATTCTTAGCTGAACCCCCATAAAAATAGCTGAACCCCCATAATGCCCGTGCATTGCAGAGGGAGTATATTTCTCGGCAAGGTGAGCCTGTGATATAAAATATTTGTCTATTTCTTTACAGAGGGAGTATTTCTCTGTCAAGAAATATATTTATGTGTAACTAGTAACTCCTGTCTTTCTACTTCCTTTCGCTGATATGTGGGGCAACCGACAACGGGGTCCACGT
>LR880967.1:964569724-964589791 GCA_904067115.1 Aegilops sharonensis
CCCTTCTAGCTTTAGAAGTAAGCTGGACGGACGAAGCGACAATATTTCACTGGGCCTGAATCCCCTTCTCCCTCGTCTGCTTGTTCAGAGAAAACCCCTGCTCGGCGATTCCATAGGGTTTTCTCATGGAGAACCAGGTACGAAATCTTCATCCATCCCCGATAAATCCAAGTCCCTTGGTCGCAGGTAATCCTAGGATGGCAGCCGGCGCCGTTGATGCATTTTTCTTCATACTGAATCTAGTGTGTTTCAGTTGCAGTGCCCAAAGTGCGAGTACCCTACAGATTTCTGCGCCCTCGGTGAGACACCACACTTGTTCCTTCTCATCCTACCATAGCATTTTGAAATGCGCACAGTATGTTCCTAGAATCCTCTTCTCTATCCGGGAGGGTGGGGTTTTTTTGAACATGCTATGTTGTCATATTATTGTTCCTGTAGTGTATTATTTGCTCTACCAGAACACATGTACTCAAGATGCTCGGCCTTGCCATAACTGAATACACTAGTTTAATGGTCACAATGAAGACAAGCCATGGATATTACTTCCGAGTTGGGTTCATGAACCAAGAAGATCGCTGCTTTTTTTATGGCCGAACTTGGATGAACTTTCTCAAGTGGTACGGACTGAAAGTTGGTGCACGAATGTTGATGGAAATAGCAGAACCTACTCTCATCTTCACTGCGATCTTCCACCCCGACGTCGTTCCAATTGTTCATCCATGTTAGTTTTGTATCTGGTTCTTGCTTGTTGCCTCGATTACTTCTTAATCCACCTATTCTGTCTAACTAATCACAATTTAACTTTAGAAGTAGCAACAAATCTCTCACAAAGATGCTACTTATAACTAATATTTTCTGATAATTGGTGGCACATGTAGTTTTTTTCAGAGTTGTAGTCTGCTCGTTTGTTACTCTGTAATAACTCGGCTATTACTAATGTCACTTAAGTTGACTGGATCGACATCCACAAGTTCCTACACTTTATTGATCGTCTTGAGGTCCTTGTGGGGCGTTTCAATGGTGGAAGGCCACGTGGGATATGTGTGCCACTGCTGCACTCGTTGAACAGGTCCAACTGTGTCGAGAAACTTATGGTACGAGCTGTTTTCTGTTATATATATTGTTCATAAACTATTGCTTATACACAGTTTTACAGCTATGATCTTCTTGAAACAGGAACTGCCGAGTTTTATTGTTCCTATACAGATGCCTGACCATGGTCGGGTCAGACTTGCGCTTGGTCACAACATGAATTTTATGTCGACCTACTCAATTCCCCTTGGAGGTGAAAAGATACTTTCGTGGGTGGTCTCAGATAATGAAGGCCCGTCCATCCTGGAGAATAGGACAGAAGATTATGTTCTTGCTTTTCCATGGCTCTAAAGCGAATATCCTATTTATTGACCACGTTGCGAGATGAAGCCGCTTTCAGAAGGTTGTGGATGCGCGGGGTAGCGCCTGGGCCTTGGCGGCCTCACCCTTGGTTAACTGTTGGCAAAGTAGCACTGTTCGAGGCGTGCTTTGTACGGTTGAACTTGTATAAGTACTCATACTACTTTCAACTTTGGTTGTTAAGTGCCCTTACTGGTTTCAATTAAGGTTGTTAAGTACTCCTCCTGCTTTTACAGTCTGTCGTGTTTCTTCAGTCCTGTCTTCCTCCAGCCGCCAGAACCAAACCAGCGTCGGCGGGGCCGCCTGCTTCCGCCTCCCACAGCTGGCTGCGCCTCAGCGCACGCATCGCCGCCCCGCTGTCTCCTAAATCATTAACGCCGACGTCCTCCGCGCGCTTTGGTGCGCTCGCCGCAGCGCCGCCCTCTCGCGTTGTCAACATGGTCAACAAACAACATGAATCGGCAGAAGTACGTGGAGAGGATGATAGTAGGGCCCACCACGTCAGCGTATGGAAAAATAAAATGCTTCCTCCTAGTGTTTTCCTGACATCTGGGACCCACGACATTGTGAGCGTATATAGTCAATAGACAAGAGAACAACACAAGATCGGCTGGCACCTAGGACGTAGCTACTCGAGCAATATTTTTTTTGTTTGGTATTGTTGATACGGAGCAGGGTTTGATCTGGGCTGTGGCCCATCTAGCCTAGGCTTATATTTTATGTTCACCATGTGACCAGGCCAGCTATTTTTTCTTTGTGAAAATGAGCCCAGTTTATTTTTTCTGAAGAATACCCAATCCAGGCCTACTTATTTTTCTATGCCCTGATGTGCTGCAACTCTTTCAAGACGCCTGCAAATCTTGAAAGTAATATGAAATGGGTTGTAAATATAAAAACAGATGACAAATTGGCAATTACTTTATAATTTCTGATTTTTTTTTCACATTTTCAGATTCCTATTTCACTGGGCATTAACCTAATTCAAATATATCTTCAAAGTACTTTAAATCTGGCTCGACTTTTCGGTATTAAAAATACTTTGGAACCCACAGAAATATGCGAAATTGGCCCTGGCCAACCAAAAACAAACGACTGCAATAAATTGCATAAGAAGTTGCCATGAGCTATATAAAATTATTAAAAAAAGAGGGAGTGGTCTGACTTGTGGGCCTGTTTAGTTGACCCGTATGCAAGATTTTTTCAGTTATTATATACTACGTCAACAAACGATTCTAGCAGACGTAACCGTTGGATGTCAATCCAACGGCTGTCGTGTTTCTTCAATCTCTGATCTTCTTGCTCCAGCCGCCAAAGCAGCGCCGGTGGGACCGCCTGTGCTGCCGCGCAGGCCTCATCACCCCCTACAACTCCCACCGCTCGCCAGGGCATCCCTCTACTCACCCACCACCCCTGTCATTCTTCGGCGATGGTAGCCTCACACCGCAGCCGAACCGGTGAACCCTCGTACTCCTCTCCGCGCGGGCTTCCACTGCCGCGTCTTCCCCGGCTCCGCGTCGTCCCCTTCCTAGGCCTCGCCGTCGTCCACCGCCGTGGTGCTCTCAGCGCGGCATGGTCAATGTGGTCAACGGACGACTTCCATCGGAAGAGTACTGTACGTGGAGAGGCTGACAGCTGGGTCCACAGCAGCCGCAAGGAAGTGCCTCCTTATTACGCGGAAAATAATTATTCCTCCACCTGACAGCTGGGACCAACTGGACAGGCCACCAGTATTTTGTGAAAAAAACATTTCCCCCTGACTGCTGGGACCCACAGGACAGGCCATCGTATTTTGCGAAAAAACGTTCCCCTCGCTGTCAGCTCGGACCCACCGGAAGTGCCTCCTTGTTACGCACAAAAAAAATGAATACCCCTGCTAGCTGGGACCAACCTTGGTGGGAAGCTGACTTGTGGGCCTACTAAGTTGACTGGGACGGAGGCCTTTGTCAACTTTAGTCAATATATGAATGATTCTAGCTCCAGTGATCGTATGATGTCCATCCAACGGCCGTAGTGCTTCTTCAACCTCTGGTCTTCTTGCTCCAGCCGCCCAAAGAAGCACCGGTCGTGCCGCCTGCTCCTGCCGCCCGTGGCTGGCTATGATGCTGCGGAGGCCTCACCGCCCCCTACTACTCCCACCGCTGGCCAGGCCATCCCTCTACGCACCCACACCCCCTGTTATTCTGCGGCGACGGCAGCCTCACACCGCAGCCGAACGAGTGAACCCTCATACTCCTCTACGCGCGGGCATCCACTGCCGCGTCTTCCCCGGCTCCGCGCTATCCCCTTCCTAGGCCTCGCCGTCGTCCACCGCCCTGGTGCTCTCAGCGCGGCGTGGTCAACGTGGTCAAGGAATGGCTTCCATCGGACGTGGACTGTACATGGAGAGGCTGACAGCTGGGTCAATGGCCGCAGCGAGGAAGTGCCTCCTTATTACGCGCAAAATAATTATTCCTCCACCTGACAGCGGGGACCCACCGGACGGGCCACCGTATTTCGCCAAAAAAATGTTTCCCCCTATCTGCTGGGACCCACCAGCTACATCTTCGCACGCAAGGAAGTGCGTCCGAAAAAAAACGATTCGCCCCCCTGACTGCTGGGACCCACCAGCTACATCTTCGCACGCAAGAAAGTGCGTCCGGGCAAAAAAAACCAAAACGATTCGCCCCCCTGACTGCTGGGACCCACCAGCTACATCTTTGCAGGTAAGGAAGTGCCTGACAGTCGGGACCCACCTGGTCGAAGCGTACGTAACGTTGTCATTCTGGTCGCGAACGTGTATGTACACAGCATTCATTGTAGAGGCGCGCACGTGTCGTAGTAGAGGCACGCACGTAGCATGTACACGTACGTACAACGGCCAGGGTGCAAGAAAGAAAATATGGCCACGTATGTGTACATACGGGCGGGGTCTCGAACGCCTACTCGCGCATACGTACGGCGAGGGGTCGTGTACATTGCTGGGTAGGAACGGAGAAACAGCGTCGTCGTCGTGTTCATGGGGAGCCAAACCGGCTGGGTCAGAACAGAATGCGTGGTCGTGTTCATCGGGAGGGCTTGGACGGAACAGGCGATGGAAACGAGGCTTGGCGTACCGCACAACCGAGGGAACGGCCTTGTGTTCGATCGGCCATGTTCGAAACGGGATCCTGTTCATCGGGAGGGGTCTGGCGTACCGCAAAACGGAGGAAACAGACATCCTACGGTCGAAATGGGGGTCCTGTTGATCGGGAGGGGTGTGGCGTACCGCAAAACGGAGGAAACGGACCTCCTACGGTCGAAACGGGGGTCCTGTTGATCGGGAGGGGTGTGGCGTACCGCAAAACGGACGAAACGGACTTGTGTTCGAGCGGTACGGTCGAAACGGGGGTCCTGTTCATTGGGAGGGGTGTGGCGTACCGCAAAACGGGACTCCACGGGATACTATTCATCTCCGCCGTCGACCTCCTCCAGCCTCCACGGGCTACCGTCGACCTCCTCCAGCCTCCACGGGCTACCGTCGACCTCCTCCAGCCTCCACGGGCTCCTGTTCATCCAGCCTCCACCGCGCGCTACTCCACCGGCTACTGTTCAACCACCCCTCCACGGGCACCCCTCCACCGTCTACTGTTCATCCAGCCCTCCACACCACGGGGTCCTGTTCAACCACCCCTCCATGGCCACCCCTCCATCGTCTACTGTTCATCCAGCCCTCCACACCATGGGTTCCTGTTCATCCAGAGGCAACGCCACCGCTCAATGTTCATCCAACCCCCCCAGCCCCCCCGGCGACGCTCACTGTTCATCCCAGAGGCAGCATCAATCGGTTTCAGTTAGCAGCAGTAGCGAAGGAATCGCTCCATCGGGTTCAGTTAACAGCCATCGATCGATCGCTCGGGTTCAGTAACGCGTAGCCGGCAGTGCAATCGCTCGGGTTCAGTTAGAGCCCAACGCCTCGCTCAAGTTCAGTTAGAGCCAATGCCTTGCACACACGCGCGTACGTACGAGAGAAACGCGCATCGCTCGTCCCCCGACCTCCCACCGTAACCGGCAACTCCATTTTCCTCCCCCTCGCTTCTAACACGGTTTTTTCTGTCATGGACGGCCCAAAGAATGTCATGCAGCTGCGTCTCCGGCCCGCCCAAGATGAAAAGCCCATTTTCTGTCATGATTTTTTGTTATAGAAGTAGGAGCCCACCACATCTATGATGATACCGGGTTTTGTCACAATTATCGTCATAGAAGTGTCATATGTATGACAGAAAAAAATTTTGTTCGGCCCAAAATGTCACGGATGTGTCTTTTTTTGTAGTGTTCTAGGGAAAAGTACTGGGAGAAAACTCAGTTTACATGGAAAAAGAAAGTGGAAAATTCAGATATGAGATTAATGAAAGCAAAAAATAAAGAAAGTGGGAAGGTCTATAAAATGGTTGGACGAACGACAGGTTTAACGGAAACTTTTGTTGTTTCTAATAAGTGTTTTGCAATCTTATAGAAAACATAGGTTCAGTTTTGCATTCTTATAGAAAATATAGGTTCAGTTTTGCATTCTTATAGAAAAATAGAACTGAGCTGTGCGTCGTCTTGAAAAAACAAACATAACTCACTACAAAAAAATACACTTCTGTGATGATACGTGTTTGTCACAGTAGGTCACGTTTTCTATCATGCATGTACATCCATGACAAATTTATGACAGAATCAAGATAGTCATACCTGTGCTGTCGTAGAAGTGTTCCATGACATTACCAAAATTATCATCACGGAAGTGTCCACTTCCATGACGATAAATCGCGCGTCACATAAGTGCTTTCGTTAAGGGTGACCGACACGTGGCATCCACCGTAACGGAACACCATTAAGCTATCGGGTCCGGTTTTGAATCCGATAACCCGTTAACAGCCCCGACCAATGGGGATTTTCCACGTGTAAAATCATCATTGGCTGGAGGAAACACGTGTCGGCACACCGTTGGGACAGATGTCATCCACTCATTGGACACAAAGCACCTATGATACGTCGACACGTGGCACGGCCCAACAAAGGCCCATTCCTTTGAAAAGGCCGGACCGTTTGATTTGGTCAAAAGGTGGCGGGCCTGCCCACGACAAGCCTATTAACGGTCTGTTCGCATATAGCCCATTTACTGCCTGCTAACCCAGGGCCCGTTTACGGCCTATCCAAATTAGGCCCAGTAGCGTCATCTGGACCGTCCAATATAATTCAAGCCCGTTTTAACTTTCGGCCCATGTATAGCCCATGACGTCTTTCGGCCTATTGGAGGCCCTTAGTAACCCTCGGCCCCTTAACGGCCCGTGGTGAAACCGGCCCGTAATGAATAGTGTATCGCTTTATACTCATTAGCGGCCCATTACTCCATTGGGTCATTTCCAGCCTGTGTTACCTTTCGGCCTTCTCAGGGCCCATTATTCTTAGGCTCATTTCCAGTATTTGGTTATTTACGGCCCATTACTGGGCTTTTCTGCTTGTGGGCCAAATTCAGCCCGTGGATATAGTCGGCCCGTTTGTGGCCCGTTAATCTGGTGGGCCATTTTAATAGCATCATCAAATACGGCCTACTAACGGCCCGTTATGGTCAGCCCATAAAAAGTATGATTTCCACTCTAGCCCGTTTACGGCCCCTTATACGGCCCATACAAGGCCCATAGATGAGACGGCCCGTAGAAATCCCATGGATCCTATGAGACTTAGAAGGCCCATTGACCAGACGGCCCATAGAAGGCCCATTTATTCGACGGCCCATATAAGGCCAATGGATCCGATGGCCCATAGAAGGCCCATGGATCCAATGGCCCACAGAAGGCCCATGGATTCGATGGCCCACAGAAGGCCCATGGATCCGACAGCCGATAGAAGGCCCATGGATCCGAGAGCCCATAGAAGGTCCACGGATCTGACGGCCATAGAAGGCCATGGATCGTCCGTCCCGTAGATGGCCCATGGATCGTACGGCCTGTGGAGGGCCATGGTCACTACAACGCTTGGGCGAGCTGGCCCCCGTTTGAACGATATAGCATATTCAAAGAATTATCCTACTCTATACTATCACCTCTAAAAAACATACACTATACAATAAAGAGACTAAGGCATAGAAATGTAGAATAATCCTACACTATACAATAAAGAAATTACAGCTGATAATACCCACTAGGCATTATGGTTTGGCAGCAGTGATAATAAAGCATACACAAACAGCAAATTACATACACTGGGCAAATACAACTCATACATCATGGACGCGCATCAACATAACATACCATTTGAACTATAATCTCTTCAAAAAATAGGATTGGCCGGATTTAGATAGCACAAATTCCTTCGTTTTACTGAGGGAGTCCTGGACTAAGGGGTCCTCGGACGTCCGACCTGTTAGCCATGGGCCGGACTGGTGGGCTATGAAGACATGAAGACCGAAGACTGCATCCATGTCTGGATGGGACTCTCCTTGGCGATCGGTATGTAGATTCCTTTTTCTGTAACCGACCTTGTGTAACCCTAGATCTCCCCGGTGTCTATATAAACCGGAGGACTTAGTCCGGAAAGCGAGAGACTCATTACCATAGTAATACAGGCTAGACTTCTAGGGTTTAGCCATTACGATCTCGCGGTAGATCAATTCTTGTAATACTCATATCCATCAAGATCAATCAAGTAGGAAGTAGGGTATTACCTCCATAGAGAGGGCCCGAACCTGGGTTAACATCGTGTCCCCTATCTCCTGTTACCATCGACCTTAGACGCACAGTTTGGGACCCCCTACCCGAGATCCGCCGGTTTTGACACCTACATTGGTGCTTTCATTGAGAGTTCCACTGTGCCGTCGACGACAGGATCGATGACTCGCCTCGTCTTTAAATACAATATAACCGCTGCAGAAGAATTGGCCCCAGGCCAAACCCTCCGGCTGGGCGGCCTTACCATGACCGCCCGTTCGGCCGCTAAGCCAACGATGACCTCTCGGGCCATCGAAAATCCCCTTCGTATCGACTCCAAACACTCCAAGCAGATGGATCCGGCGGAGTTTTCGTCTTTAAACGAGCTCCTTGATTGCATCGCCACCCTGGGAATCGCCACAGATTACGATCGGATCGGGCTTAAACCCGACCAAAGAGAAATCAAATCTCCACCGGTCACCCACCAAATAGCGGTAGTCGAGGAGGAAGACGGCAACTCTTCCCCTATATTAAAGACGGACTATGTCCGGATTGCCAACCCTACAGAGCCGGACACCCACCAGCAAAAGGAGGTGACCAGCCTTTCAAACATAGAATCGGACGGCGGGCATAGGCACTCAGAAGATACTCCAGAGCCCGGACTCTTGAGTCTGGAAAACCTTCACACTCCAGATCATCGACCGGGTCAGGGTCCGAATCCAATTCCACCCACCCACCCAGACATAAGCGCTCTGATGAGCATACAACAGCAGTCACAGGAAACGGTCCACCACTTCTGGGCCAGATTACTCCTTGTCATGGACAAGGTTAAAGATTGCCGCGACGAGGACGCAATATTTGCGTTCCACAACAATTGCACGAATGAAGGAATCCTCAACGCCATTAATCACCGCCGTATACTACACTTCGCTGACTTGGAAACTATCATACAGAAGTACAGCGCAATGGAAAGCGCCTGGAAAGATCAGGCAGCTTGTTGGGAGCCATCGGTCCCAACTCAACCGCTGGTCCAGGAGAAAAGGGCACATCCTCGTGATACGCCCAGTCTAATAGCCAAGAAACACAAACCCATTACGCGGCATGGAACCGTTCTAGAGGGATGGCTCGATGGCCCATGCAAAATACACACAACACTGGACACCATACCTACCCACAGCCTTAGAGCATGTTGGATACTCCGGCAGGTAGCCAAGAGCAGCGAGGACATCCTTACAAAAAACACCCCAGAGCAACACCCTCCAGAAGACGACGACCCAAGAGTGTTGACGGTCTTCGAGACATTCGCTTCAAACAGTAAGCACAAAAGGGCACTCCACGACCTCGCCGAAGTCTGCCAAATCACCGCGATAAACACTTGGAACGACACGGCCATAACCTTTAACGCCGGTGACAAACCGAAATACAAGACAGTCCGAGCGCCAGCCGCATTAGTCCTCAGTCCCATTATGGACAGCTTTAGACTCACCAAGGTCCTCATGGACGGCGGTAGCGGACTAAACCGCATCTATGAGGATACACTCCACAAAATGGAAATAGATAGGAGCCGCATCAAGCAAAGCAGCACGACCTTCCGAGGAATCATTCCTAGTCGGGAGGCGCGGTGTGCGGGAAAATCACACTTGACGTGGTATTCGGCACGCTGGAGAATTATCGGTCTGAAGAGATCACCTTCCAAGTGGCTCCTTTCAGCAGCACATACCACGCCCTGTTGGGGCGGGACGCTTTTACACGCTTCCAAGCTATATCTCATTATGGGTATATGAAGCTCAAAATGCCTGGACCAAACAGCATAATCACTCTTGTTAGTGATCCGGAAATCGCACTCTGTGCCGAAAACAAAACTGCATCCCTGGCCCTTGAGGTATTATCTGAAGCTCTCGCGGCCGAAGAATTAACCACACTGCGCTCTACGGTGGATAAGGACGATGTGATCTTAGACAAACGACCCAAATCCACCCCCTTCAAGCAGGCAGAAGAAATAGTCAAATTCTAGGTCCACCCAACGGACCCCAAGAAGACAGCATCTATTGGAGCACAACTAGACCCAACGGTCGACGCCGCGCTACAGGATTTCCTTCGCGAAAACTAGGATATATTCGCCTGACACCCTTCTGATATGCCTGGAATCCCACGTAAACTGGCCGAGCATAGTCTCAATATATTAAAGGGATATAAACTAGTCAAACAAGCACTGGGGCGCTTTTCCGAACCCAAACGACAAGCCATGCGGGAGGAGTTAGCCAAGCTAATTGAGGCCGGATTCATTAGAGAAATAAAACATTCAGAATGGCTGGCAAACTTGGTGATGGTACCAAAGAAGGACAAATCCTGGTGCCTATGCGTTGATTTCAAAGACCTCAAAAGGGCTTGCCCTAAGGATCCCTTCCCTCTCCCCCGCATCGATCAAATCATCAATGCTACCGCAGGACATGACTCACGGTGTTTCCTTGATGCATATTCCGGATACCATCAAATCAAAATGAAGGAGTCCGATCAAGCTACAACAGCATTCATTACCCCATATGGGCCATTCTGCTTCAACACCATGCCCTTCGGGCTTAAGAACGCCGGCGCAACATACCAACGCATGATTCAAACATGCCTGGAGAAACAGATAGGCAAGACAGTTGAAGCTTATGTCGACGACGTCATCATCAAAACCACGCACGTCGAGACACTAATAGACAATTTACGTCTCACATTTGAGAACCTCCGCGCGTATGACATTAAGCTCAATCTGGAAAAGTGCATTTTCAGCGTCCCCGCTGGAAAACTGCTGGGTTCATCGTTTTCAACAGAGGAATTGAAGCAAATCCAGCCAAAACCTGAGCTCTGTTGCAATTGGCTACGCCAACAGACCTTAAACAAGTCCAAAAACTCACGGGTTGCATGGCAGCTCTAAGCCGCTTTATCTCCAGATTGGGAGAAAAGACAGTGCCACTCTATCGCCTTCTACGGTGAACCGATCACTTCGACTGGACGGGCACGGCAACAGCCGGACTGGAAGAAATAAAAACCCTTCTGGCGAGCAACCCAATCCTGGCCGCGCGAAACGTCGGTGAACCGATGTTATTATACATATCGGCAACACATCAAGTGGTGAGCGCCGTGCTCGTTGTTGAACGAGAACAGGACAGACGCAAATTCGCGCTTCAGAAGCCAGTATACTACGTATCCACTATCCTCACACCATGCAAATCCCGGTACCCCCATTATCAAAATATAGCATACGCGGTCTTCATGGCATCCCGAAAGCTCCGTCACTACTTCCAGGAGTGCTCGATTACGGTGGCTTCCGAAGTACCACTCAACGACATAATAAACAATCGCGATGCCACGGGCCAGATTGCCAAAATGGGCCATTGGGCTTCTTCCATTTGATATTACATACGAACCACGTCGAGCTCTCAAATCCCAAGTACTGGCTGACTTCGTCGCCGAATGGCCAGAGGCCAAACTCCCTAAAGAGTACGGCGCATATTCCAATTGGGTTATGTACTTCGATGGCTCCAAAATGTTGGCAGGGCTAGGAGCGGGCATCGTTTTAACGTCCCTACTGCAGACGTCGTTCAGTACGTACTCCAAATACTATACACAGACTCCAACAACGCAACCGAATACAAGGCCTTATTGCACGGTCTCCGGATGGCTGTCTCCATGGGCATACAACGCCTGGAAGTGCGCGGGGACTCAAACCTCGCAATATCTCAAATAAATGGAGACTTCGATGCCAAAGATCCGAAGATGGCAGCTTAACGTAATGTCGTCATGAAAATGTCGACTCGGTTCGAGGGGCTCGAGTTCCATCATGTGGCTCGAGAGAGTAATCAAGCGACAGGCATTCTTGTTCGTATCGGCGCTAAGCGCGACCCCGTCCCGCCTAATATCTTTCTGGAAAGGCTTTTTAAGCCATCCGTGGTTTGGCAGGGGGAAAATGGCAACACTAGTCCGGATCCGAACATAACCCCAGATTCCGAAAACACCGACATCATCGTAGGCTCAGCCACCGAAATAACACCGTCGGCGCATCTCATCATGGCAGTAATTGCCCCGTGGACCAAACCCTTCCTGGCCTACCTTAATAGGAAGGAGCTTCCTGAGGACCAAAATGAGGCCCGCCGCATTGTCCGGCGTTCGAAGGCCTACAAGGTTCACAACGGAGAGCTCTATAAGAAAAGCGCTACCGGAGTTCTTCAAAGATGTATCTCCGAGGAGGAGGGGCGGCAGCTACTGGCTAAGATTCATGCCGGTCTCGACGGGCACCACACCGCAGCTCGGGCCCTTGTTAGCAAGGCCTTCCGTACAGGATTCTATTGGCCGATGGCCCTAGCGGATGCACAGGACCTTGTCCAACGTTGCGTTGGATGCCAACTCTTCGGCCTTAGCCAACCAAAGCCATATGCCCCCGACTGCCCTACAAAAAATCCCCATCACTTGGCCTTTTGCGGTCTGGGGACTAGATATGGTTGGACCCCTTAAAGGAGGAAGCCATAAGAAAAAATATTTGCTAGTCATGCTGGACAAATTCACCAAGTGGATAGAGGCTAAACCAGTTAAAACGGCCGAGTCCGGGCCAGTAATAGACTTTATATCCGGTGTTGTACACCGTTACGGTGTTCCGCACAACATCATCACTGATAACGGCTCCAATTTCATAGCCGACAAAATGAAAACCTGGTGCGCTAATCTGGGCATCAAGCCCGATTACGCCTCAGTATATTATCCACAAACAAACGGTGAAGTCGAAAGAACCAATGGTCTTATTATGAGCGGCATTAAGCCTAGACTAGTGCGGTCTTTGAAAGAGTCAGACAAGCACTGGGTTGAGGAGCTCGACTCCGTACTATGGGGGTTGCGGACCACGCCCAATCACACTACCGGATTCACACCTTTCTTCATGGTGTATGGCGTAGAGGCAGTACTACCCTGTGACATTATTCATGACTCACCTCGAGTGCGCATGTACGAAGAGAGAGAGGCCGAGGTCGATCGGCAGGATAGCTTAGATGCCCTAGAGGAGGAGCGCAATGTCGCAAAAGCTCGTTCCTCATTTTATCAACAGCAGGCTCGCAGGTATCAAAGCAGAGAGGTGTGGGCCAAAACTTACAATGTCCGCGAACTTGTTCTACGCCTGCCGGAGAAGAAAAAGGACAAACTCAAGCCCAAGTGGGAGGGTCCCTTCATCATCGACGAAGTTCTCACCGGAGGGGCGTACCGCGTGCATGATGCGTCAGACAATCGATTAGAGCCGAACCCCTGGAACGCGGCCAGACTCTGAAGATTCTATGACTAGCACGGAAATATTTTTTCTTCTCCTTCCCCCTATTTTTCCATTATTTTTTCTCTCTCTTTTCGTTTTTATTTTTAGCTTTAAAAGCTTTCGTGCGGTTAGACCATACACCCCCGACGCGTACGTCTTGAAGTATGTACGTCTATTATACCTAGGGGCTTCCTGGACAGAAGCTTGCTATTGTTATTTTCCGAGCATCAAGCTCCTCACATATGCGTTTTTTCCCATATGTACCTTTTCTTCGCCATTATATGCATCGATATGACTTAAGTTTTGGCCAAGCTGGGTTGCCTGGCTCCTATGCTTATGCCCTATGTTCCCGTTAGTTCGGCTAGGGCATAAAGGGAGCACCTCTGCGATTGTTACTGCCAGGTCATCCGGATGTGTGCCTCAGACTGGGTGAAGCCAAAATCTAGCGTTCTTAAGGGAATACTCGGTCTGTGAACTAAAGAGGTTTTTGCATTCGTCCCATCGTGAACCCCCAGAAGCTATACACATTGTGATTTCTTCATCACAGTTCGGACATGCACATCGATGCATGCACACCCAGGGAAAGGAACCCTTAGTGGAACTATTCTCTCTAGAAGATGTTTCTTACACTCTTAATGTAATATAACATAACTAGCCGGATAATTATCTGTTCAAGCAACTATGACCCCTATGCCTGGTTTCCATGCATACCCGGTCTACTCGGCCGTTCTGGTATTCGGAAACACTCCGCACCTTCGGGTCGAGAGGTTGAAGCGAAAAGGTCGGCCATGACAATCGTTTTCAGCTAGAGCTACATATGCAAAGGAAAGTACATAGTCACTTGGACTCAAAAACTTCCTCCTCTATGCCGTCCGGCAGGCTATCTAGCTTACAATCCTGCTGGGAATACTTGGCGGCTACTTCTACTTGGTTATATACTGAACTAATGGGAATTTCTTTCCCATTTGACCCTAGCGGTCCGACCCGGGCCATGTGAGATCCAGCTTGGTATATTGTGTTTTTAACATGGCCCAGGCCTCTTGCGCACCCTCTCAGCAAGCCGATATCTTCCAAGTTGGATACGCCGCCGCGCTCCCTTGAACAGCTCTACAAGCTTGTCCATACTCCCTGGAGGGGAGTCGGATGGCCATAAGGCCTTGGTTACACTCTGCATTGCCTACCGAGCTTGCTCGTACAACTGCGACAGCCCTTGCAGGAGGTCACTTGATGATCCGGACACCTCCTCTTCGGGACGGCCCGTCAACATACCTGCAATCACAGCTATATCATCTACTTTTACCTCCAAACCGTTATAAAGTCATTTTGGCCACGTACTGAATATGCCGCCTCGCAGCCTTTTGTTCTCCTTCACGAAGTCGGCTAGCTGGGCTCGTACATCTTTCAGCTCTTCGCCCAGTTTGGTGTTTGAATCTTGGAGTTTGTTTTTCTCCTCTCTGACTTGGGCCAGGATACGCTCGCCTGCGGCGTGTAGTCTTTTTTGCCTCTTTCTCTCCTGCTTGAGCGGGTTTCAACTTCTCTTCCAGTTGACCTGATGATCCTATTATGAGATAAGCAATAGTATTAGCACACCTACTGTATAATTGTTATTCCTCGATGGAGGGGAACCTTACCAGAAGATGCCTTCTTGGACTCTTTTAGTTCGGCGGTAGAAGCATTTACCTGTGTCCGACACTGCTCCAGCTCTTGAGTTAGCAGGTTGTTCCTCTCCATCAGAACCTGGTTATACATCGATCCTTAAATCACTTGTGCCAACTGCTTTCAGTTTCGGGGGCTACTAGCACGTTCTTATCCTTTTCGGACAGAATAAATCTTACGCGCACATCCGTTAAATGCTTCTTTGTGGCTCTGCTAAGCCCGTCTCGAGCAGCTCGGATGTATGCATCAGCCGAGCTGAAGGCATCAAATGCCTCTTTCAAACAGTGGGGGTCTCGTAAAATGGCCTTCCAGCACCGATGATTCATGTCGCTCTCCACTTCCGATTTGGTGATGGACATATTTTCTGAGCCCTCGGCCGAAGGACAGTCCGGCTTCACTCCCATATCGGCCCCCACCCCCTTGGCTAGGGATGGATCCTGGCTGCTGGGAGTATTACTACCCGGACCCCCGGACACAATACGGCGGACTCTTTTCCTGATACAGGATGAACATGAAAGTCACAGTTGGATGCGACTATTAAAAAACACATTTGCAAACCCATACCTCTTTGACGAGGGCCCGACCGTGTCTTCGCCTGCCTTCCTCTTCGACGGCTTTCCCGGTGCGGGAGCCGCTCTCTTCGAAGTCGCTCCTAGAGTAGCACGGTATGTCGAATGCCTCCCCTTCGAAGCACGAGACAGTGCGGTGGGTGAGGCGGAACGAGGGAATCCTTTAGGGGAAGATGCCTCCTGACTACTTACGTGTGAAGCGGGGAGAAGACCAGGGTAATCGGGGATGATGTCCACTTCGGTGCCGTCGTAGCTCGCCTGGTAAAACACGCCATTCTCGAGCACCACGAATATATCCGGATCCTCGTCGAATCCAGGATCAAGGTCCTGATCATGGCCCTCGGGCTGCGGGGCGGGGCTGTATAGCCCCTTGGAAGTCTTTCGCCAGTGTTGTTATAAATGGACGGGTTAATAAAGCTCAGGGAGAGGAACGAGTGGAGCAAAATGTTGGGGACTAACCCAGCTAGGAGGATTATACATGGAATATCCTTCTCTGTGGGTGATGTGCAGGAACTCCTCTTCCTCACCTTTGAACAGTTTGGCCAATATTTTGGCTAGGGCGGCAGGGGTGTCCGGACCTTTACTGCCGCAGCTGGAGGCTTCATCTTCCCCATTGCAATTCCACATGGGAAGTCTCTGTATTGGAGTGGCTGAACTCCCCGTACTATGGAGGTCGCCATCAGTTCGACTATTGTGTACCTGGACTGGGCAAGCGTCCTGATCTTGCTCAGGAGTTGGCGAACTTCTGCACTATCTTCCTCCTCGAGGCTCCGAGGGCGCCAGCTGTGGCGCTTCTTTAGAGGAACACTCGCAAACTCGGGGAGGCCTCTCCGGACTGGATCTGGAAGTATGACGTCATCAATGTAAAACCACTCAGAGGTCCACTCTTCAGACGCCTTCTTCGGCGTGACGGATAGGTATCCGGTCTCGGCAATGCACCATATTTCGGCTCCCCCCACTTCAAATATTGATCCTTCGTGGTTACGCGGGACAAGGCAGAACAACTTTCTCCACAGTGCAAAATGGGCATCAATACCCAGAAATAGTTCTCATAAAGCAACATAACCCGCGATGTGCAGAATGGAGGCCGGGGTAAAATTGTGCAGTTGGAGGCCATAATACTCTAGAAGCCATTGGACGAATGGGTGAATGGGAAATCCCACGTCCTCAACAAATAGGGAACGAGGCACACTCGCTCTCCCGCAGACGGATTGGGGAAATCCTCCGCCTGGGTTTTGCCATTCAAGGAGGCCAATCCTGCTCGAACAGGGACCAGATCTGCAGGAGGGAGAAACCCCTGCGCTTGCAGCTTCTCCAGCTGGCCATGAGATACGGAACACCTCTCCCACTCACCTTTCTCTGAGCCGGAATGGGAGGAGGAGCGGGGTATACTAGCCATGTTGGAATGGTATTTCCTAGCAATCTCTGAGGATTTTCTCTGCGTGGTGCGGAATGGGTCTGAGATCCAATCCCTTTAAATAGATGCTCTTCCTTGCATGGCTGGGGACTTATTTGCAAAAAATACCCTGACCGTCCGCATTCGCCCGACGCGTGGAAGCTGAAGACATAGAAGCACAAAAGCCGAGGGGTGTGGCATTGAATTATAAGCCGAATACATCGATTGGAAGTCATCAGAGGAGGAACCCGCCTTGTAATGCCGAAGACAATCTGTGCGCCGAACACCTCATCATTGAAGCCTGGTTCGGGAGCTACTAAGGGAGTCCTGTACTAAGGGATCCTCGGACGTCCGGCCTATTAGCCATGGGCCGGACTGGTGGCTGTGAAGAAATGAAGACCGAAGACTGCACCCGTGTCCGGATGGGACTCTCCTTGGCGTGGAAGGCAAGCTTGGCGACCGGATATGTAGATTCCTTTCTCTGTAACCGACCTTGTGTAACCCTAGATCTCATCGGTGTCTATATAAACCAGAGGACTTAGTCCGGAAAGCGAGAGACTCATTACCATAGTCATACATGCTAGACTTCTAGGGTTTAGCCATTACGATCTCGCGGTAGATCAATTCTTGTAATACTCATATTCATCAAGATCAATCAAGAAGGAAGTAGGGTATTACCTCCATAGAGAGGGCCCGAACCTGGGTAAACATCGTGTCCCATGTCTCCTGTTACCATCGACCTTAGACGCACAGTTTGGGACCCCCTACCCGAGATCCACCGGTTTTGACACCGACAGTTACCTCAGTGTCTTGTTTCATTTTTTGACTCCTGCATCTAATACCTGCATGTCCAGTCTCAACTTGTTGATTGCACGTTGAGAATCATGTACACGTTGTCTTGCCACCTCTAGTTGATGCTTGAGAACATCAGCACATTCCAATTCCAATCCATAATCATTCGGTAACGGCCATGCTGCACTGCTCGCAGATCTTTGTGTTGATGTCACTTCATCCTGAAATGTTTCTGTAAGTACACATAACTAGGGAAAAAATATACTTACAACAGTGAAGCGAGCAAGACAGACTATTTTGTACATGGCAAAACAGGACTAACAATAATCTTACACGTCATGAAGCATAAGCAGGTGATATTTTAAAAATTATAAAAAAGGTAGTCTGTGCAGCCTACATACAGAAATCTCTCTTAGCTCACCAGAGGAGTATGATATTGGGGCCCAATCCAAAACACAGACAAGTTACAAATTTAGACATCACATTGTGTAGAAGTAAGCAAGCAGTTGGCCATTCTGTAGCTCAATTAAAGTCTTAGGGAGCATACTGAATAGCAGAGGGTTTCATACAAACATCCTACATCAAGAAAAATATGCAATCATTAGCCTAGTATAAACTAGATTGTGAGCCTCATGCAATAATAGTTGGTTAATAGACTTCAAAGCTTCAGGCACACTTCGGCAGAGTAATTAAATGGTAAGGCCTTTAATTATGTCAACTAATAGTTATACAAGTACCCAACTTTAGGCCTCATTCTTTGGGCATCTCATTAACTGAGGACAAATAAAGCAATTGAAAAGAGCAAATCAACTATGCCTGAAACAAACAAGGAATTGAACTATTGAGTTGGATACAATGACTTACCTTAACAGGTTGAAGAGGCTCAGCGCAGCTCCTACTTCTCTTGCAAGGCTCCTTCCTAACATCTTGTACATGTAAATCCTCAGTCTTATCTTCATTGCACCTCCTCTGCAAGGTGACACAAACTAGTTACTCGTCTCCTTGGAAGATAAATATGCATACTTTCCAGTCTGTGAACACAAGAGGATGAGATTATAACAGAACAACACCACATAATGAAACATGCCGCATCTCTTGCACTTGCACACAATGAAATGAGCATTTACTATGTCTGCACTATGTAAAAACTAGGCATACCTTCGAACTGGATCTCCAGGTACTCTTGGAGAGCCTACTTTAGTGTACAACCAAACCTTTATGTCATCTATGAGTTAGAAAAGGCCCCACTACAGCAGCCCTTGGTGATTAAATCGTTGACAACCTCTGTTAGAGTGTTAGGTCAAGAACAACAAGTAATCAAACCAAACAGTCCTAGTATGGCTGGCTGATGCAAACAAGCAATTGAACATATGTGTGAGCAAATCTTACATATCAAGAAAAGAAGCAAAGAAGGAGGCTTAAAGACCATCACATGACTGACCAGATTTAAGGGGCATTTTTAAACATCATGTGCAACGTATGAACTAATATAAACATTGCATATTCCAGATTCTACAATGGAATGCACATGTATTAGGTTATGCCATGTATGATGATGCCTAAATGTACACTATAGCAGGCATGAGTGATTCATCATTGCACGCAGAATTGAATTGCAGGTTAAGGGCCAGTTCTATTCTGCCTTTTCAGGGCTTATTGTCAAAATAAGCCATAAAGGATGTCAAGAAGTCATTTTTGAGTTATGGCCTTGGGCTTAACTAATTTCACTTTGGAGGGGGGTATTTCAGGTAGAACCTCACTAAAAATTGAAGGGAAGGGGAATAGTGAAATGACTCTATTGTCTGCCTATATTACACTCAAAATGCAACTGTTGACGCCCGCGTCACACCTCACCCTCAAGTAACACAAACATGCAAGCGTTCATTGCCCTGCCCGCTTGCATCTTATTCCCCCTCCCCACCTCCCAGGCTCTGGCCTGGAGGTGCTGTTGAAGGATGAGCTCATCCAACAAGGTGAGGATCTCCTCTCATTTTTTTGCCAAATTTTCATTCTGATCCACTATACGATGAATTGCTATGAGCTGCTTCTGGTGCTGCTATATGATGCATTGCTATGAGCTGCTCCTGTTGCTGCTATATGATGAATTGCTATGAGCTGCTGCTGCTATATGATGAATTGCTGTGAGTTGTTGCTGCCATATCATGAACTAGCATGTGCACCCGCGCATTTGCGCGGCTAGAAAAACTTTTCTGTATTTTATTAGACTTCTATTTAGTACCTTTGTATCATGGTGTTTACCTTTGTAGGACTATGTATTTTTATTTCTTATTTACTTGTTATTTTCTGGAAGAGTAATTTGCTCTTCCATGT
>LR880967.1:964636647-964648451 GCA_904067115.1 Aegilops sharonensis
TATCATATTGCATGAATTTATTCCTCTACATCATGTCATCTTGCTTAAGGCGTTACTCTGTTTTCATTAACTTAATACTCTAGATGCATGCTGGATAGCGGTCGATGAGTGGAGTAATAGTAGTAGATGCAGGCAGGAGTCGGTCTACTTGTCTCGGACGTGATGCCTATATACATGATCATACCTAGATACTCTCATAACTATGCTCAATTCTGCCAATTGCTCAACAGTAATTCGTTCACCCGCCGTAAAATACCTATGCTCTTGAGAGAAGCCACTAGTGAAATCTATGGCCCCCAGGTCTATTTTCATCATATTAATCTTCCTAGGCTTTATTATTGCTTTGCTCTTTACTTTGCCTTTTTATTTTATTTGCATCTTTATACCAAAAAAATACCAAAAATATTATCTATCATCTCTATCAGATCTCACTCTCGTAAGCGACCGTGAAGGGATTGACAACCCCTATTCGCGTTGGTTGCGAGGAGCTATTTGTTTTGTGTAGGTACGAGGGACTCGCGCGTGGCCTCCTACTGGATTGATACCTTGGTTCTCAAAAACTGAGGGAAATACTTACGCTACTCTGCTGCATCATCCTCTCCTCTTCGGGGAAAACCAACGCAAGCTCAAGACGTAGCACTGGTTTGGGCGGCTGGAGCAAGAAGATAAGATATTGAAGAAGCAGCACGGCCGTTGGATTAACATCCAACTGTCAATGCTGCTAGAATCGTTTGTGGACTAAGTTGAAAAAGCCAAAGTACACGTCAACCTAGTAGACCCACAAGTCAGCCTCCAAATCTGTCCCAAATAGCATACAACCCGAAATTTCTAGCCAGATTCAAATTAATTTTAAATCTAAATATACCTTAATTTAAATTCAATGAAATTTTACCCGCACAAAAACAATGAAATTTAAAATATCAAAATCCGAAAGAAAACAGTATTTTGGAACTAATTGCTTGTTTGCTGTATTTTTTTCATTTTACAGCCCCTTTATTATTACTTATAGCCCATTTCTTATTACTTATAGCCCATTTTCTGGGAAAAATGCATCCCTCCTCGTCTTGAAAGTTTTGCGGCCCAGCACGGCGTAGAAAAGCAAGTAGGCCTGTGTTGGTTATTCTGCAAAAAACAAAATAGCTGGCTAGCCATTTTTCAGAAAGGAAAAAAACAAACTGGGCTGGTCATGTGCTAAACATATGAAATAAAAGCCTGGGCTAGATGGTTCACGGGTCCCGCACAACCCAGTTGATACCCTTCTCCGTCCCGAAAAAACAAAATTACTGCGTGTGCTGCTGGGTCCCTACTGTCATCCTCACCATGTATAGTCATCTCCTTATTCCTCTCGGTTGTTGACCATGTTGACAACACCGGAGGGCGGCGCCGCGGCGAGCGAACCAAGGCGGAGGACGATGGTGAGGCCTCGGACAGGAACGAACGGGAGCCGGGGAAGATCACAGCCAGCAGTGGGAGGCGGGAGCAGGCGGTCCCGCCGACGCTGGTTTGGTTTGGCGACTCGAGGAAGAAGAGACTGAAGAAATGTGACAGACGTTGAATGTCAATCCAACGGTCAAGGTTGGCACAATCATTTTTTGACTGAGCGGACACCAAGTAGCATACTTTTATATATATAGGAAGAAAACTGCGAGGAAAATGCGTTCGTCTGCCGTCCTCCTCACAGGGAACGTTCGCCACATAAGTGACTAGCACCCTTGGTTTTCAACCGAGAGGTCTTGGGTTCGAGTCCGAGGAACTCTTAATTTTGTCCTCCTTCCTTCCTCGCAAAAAAAGGGAAAGAAAATCAAAGACTTCGGAACGCGTATAGAACAAGCTACCGTACCAGTAAAGAGACGTTGCCGAGTTTTAGAAAAAAGAAAGACGTGCTCCTGTAGTTGGTTCGAATCCGAACCTAGACTATGACTATATATGGTGCTATGCTACTCTGCAAGTAATGAAACTGACATATCCAACGTTCGCTTCTCCTCTTCTCTACTTGCTCTGCCTAGCATCAGAAGCTCTGGCCGCAGCAACCATGCCCGCTGGCTGCTCGTCCACCTGCTCTTCAGCAGGCAACAACCAGATATGCGCCAAGTCGCCACTCGTACCATCGCCTGTGGGTCTCATCACACCCCCGCCGATACGCGCACCGCAGCCGATTGCTCATCGCAACCCGCTGCCGTTGGTGTGGTGCCACTGCTGCAAATCACGCAGAGTCATCCGTCGCGTCTCAACCACAATCCGAAACCCTGGCCGAGTCTTCTACAAATGCCCGAATCATGGGGTAATAATATGTTTAAGTGTTGTTCTGCAGCTTTCAGTTACTGATTTTTTTAATAGTTTGGTTGATGATCTTCCAATTTGATTCATGCAAAAAAGGGAAGATTCGTGTGATTTGTATTTCTGGGTTATTAACGGAAATCAGGGGGTATCCCCTTTTGCTCATATAAATAAATAAATAGCAGAGGCCCTGTCGGGTCAGCTTTGTTCTTATTCGAGGACGTCGAGCAAATTGCAGTCCAACAACAAACTATGTCATCAAATTCAAGTTTCACAGCCAAATATGAGTACAAGTAAACAACAATGCCATCATGTTTTAGTTGTCATACAATCACCAAACACAAATCAACATACATAACAAGTGATGTTCTCACAGCAAAATACTAAACAACATGTTCATCAGGTTTCTGTTGTCATAGCAAACACAATTTCACATACTAGATAAAAAAATGTCTTCTGACAAGCAAATACGACAAAAGCAATGTAATCATCATCCGCAGCAGCAGCGTCAACATCTTCGCCATGTGTATCAGTCTGAATCGTAATTCCCCACGGTGTCATCATCTTCTTCGTCCTCAACGTCCTCGAACGTTGGCTTCTTCTTGATCAACTCTTGTATGTCCACAGCACGACAGGCAATCTTTTCGCCGGCGTCATTGACGTGATGGTTCTCAAAGATATTAGGAACATATGTGTTATCTTGTTCAACAGGAGCAGTGTAAGCATCATCTTGTTACGCAACTTCATTAAACGAATTCCTCTGCTCAAACCTTTGCAATACTCTCCAGTCATCGCTACGTGCAAATGTGTCTTCCAAGAAAAATATCTGTGTTGCTTGACTTGCCAAAATAAAAGGCTCGTTGGTCTGGTATGCCGCCTTGACATTGATGGATTTGAAATAATCATCAGCTCTGGGTTTTGCGATCCTGGAAAACAGGTTATACCAACGACATCACAACAGAACCACACACCGATGATCCTCAAAACTGGAGATATACTGCAACTGAACAATGTCTATTATGTTAGCATACATTTTACTTGTCTCTTTGTCATACGTATCTGTGCTCATGATGGCACTGTTTTGTATCTTCCTGCCTTCGTCTCGTGCAATGGTGTTGTAACAACGCGAGATTCATAATGTCTTACCCGAGTATCAGGACCCATTGCTAGTGAGTAAAGGGCATCATCAAGTGCATGCCCATCCTCCCGCATCTTCTTAACCTATGGTTAGAAAATAGATAAGTTGATCATCTTATGTACTCAATATATTTAAAAAACTGACAGTGCACTTCAAAATCTTACATGGTTCTTGAACCATTTCACAAATCCTGCCATAACCAGTTTGTCAATGTTTCTTGGATTTTTCGGCAGTAACTCCTCTTTGTAGATGCTGCACAACATAGTGATCGCGTCAAATATCTGAATATATAAAAATGTGCTCCAAGTTTAGTAGATTACGATGTATAAGTTGCAGTACTGCACTTACTTGATATAAGGTAGTATCTCAGGACCATTATTCAACACATACCAAACCATTTTGTTCAAATCTTTAGGTTTGTCCTCTTGTCGACTCTTCCCTGTAACTCAAACAGAACAATCGAAAACATTGAGCCCGGGATTGTCTTCACCCACCTCTTTGCTAAGCTGATCAGCTGTTTCAATGTATTTTGAGAAGAATGTCAACGCTTCTGTAGCAATGTAGGCATCTGCAATGGAACCCTCGGGTCTAGCTCTATTCCTAACAAAGCCCTTGAAAGTGCCTAGCCGCCTTTCAATAGGGTACATCCAGCCATACTGCACTGGACCTCTAAGTAGTGCCTCATCAGGTAGATGAACAGCCAAATGCACCATCACATCAAAGAAGGCTGGAGGATATATCTTCTCAAGGTCACATAAGATAGTTGGTATCTTGTCTCTAAGACTCTCCAAAGCATCTATCCTGATATTTCTACTGCAGAGTTCCCTGAAGAATTGTCCCAACTCTGCAACTGCTCTGTATAAGTCAGGGCGGCCCAATCCTCTAAGGATAACAGGTAAAACCCTTTGAATTAGGACGTGGCAGTCATGAGTTTTCAACCCTTGTACCTTATTTCCATCTGCACAGGCTCTCCTTTCAGGGTTGGAAGCAAATCCATGTGGGAATCTCACACGTGATAGGACCTCGCAGAATTCTTTTCTTTTTACCTTGTCCAAGACGTACACAGCTGGTGCCATATCCCGTGGTTTACCTTCATCTTGCACCTGCAAATCCTTTCTGATACCCAGGTGTGTCAAATCAATCCTAGATTTTAAGGTATCTTTCGTCTTGCCTTCAATGTCAAGAAGTGTGCCGATAATGCTGTCACATATATTTTTCTTGATGTGCAGCACATCAAGATTATGCCGCATATCCAAATCTTTCCAATACTCCAAGTCCCACAAAGTGGACGTGCGGGTAAACAATAATCTCTCTTCTACCATGCCACACTTACTTTTCCCGCTACCATTACCAGGATGGTTTCCTGGTGTAATATGCCTGACCTTCTCTAATTCCACTTGCAACTCATCGGCGGTGAGCCTCTTTGGCACATCACGAATTTCATGCTTTGCATTGAACACATGTCTTCTGTATTTTCTAGGATGCGGCTTGTCCTTGGGAAGGAAACAGCGGTGTCCAATGTAACAGATCTTGCTAAGTATTGCGTATGACAGCAGATTCCTGTCACAGCAAACACATGCATTGTAACCATGTGTCGTTCGCCCTGTGTCGGTGTACAAAAAGAGGGGTACACTTTTTGTACCCCTATAACTGTGCATGGGCAGTCTGAGCCGCGGGCACCACCGCACTGAGCAAGGCAAGGGAGGTGAGCCAACGTAAGGCCGAAGCTCGAAAGGAGCAGAATGACGCCAAGACCAAGACCACAAAGAGCAAAGGGGACGAAGCGGACTCCCCCGGCAAGATCCTTGCCGGGAGGCGGTTTTAGCAAACCCGGCAAGACCCTTGCCGTGGCAGCTCGCCCCACACCTACGGAGCAAATCACCCTAGAGTCCACTGCCCCCATGGGGCAAGGATTCGGGAGACATCCCCGTGGTGGCATGCAGATCTTTGTGAAGACATTCAAGATCAGATACACACTATAGAGGATGACGACCCTTGGCGGGATCCCAGCCAAGGAGGACCACAAGGCCCCCGGCAAGAGCCTTGCCGGGGATGACAGCAGGCGCCACGGCAAGACCCTTGCCGGGGCCCCGACAAGACCCTTGTCGGGGCTACGGCGAGGACCTTGCCAAGAACACTCGTAGGGCCACCATCAGGCCTACGCCAATCAAACCTCCACCACCGTCTGCATGCAGCTGCCGACCCAACCTGTTGGGCAGGCACCTGCGTGGCGGCAAGCGGATCTTCATGGAGACCCACCACTGCGCCACCTCAGCTGCCTGCCTGCCTACATGGCACCACGGGCATCGCTGGCCAGGGCGCGTGTCGACACGAAAGGGAGCGGCGATGGACGAGACAGGGCTCTCCCCCGTCCCCGATAAAGCAAGGACACCTAAGCAAGACGCATTAAAGGCGCCTTGTCATGTAATGTGAGGGATAAACTCGCATCACTGTACCCTTTCCACCTCCTGTGTGCCATTGTAGCAACCCCTTTCCCTATAAAAGGAGGCCCAAGGCGACCAGGAGGAGGATTCGGCTTTTTGGAGCTCCTCACGCCCCATTGCTAGTTCAAGAACACAGATAAACAAACCACCAAAGCAGGAGTAGGGTTTTACGCATCCTCGCAGCCCGAACTTGGATAAGGAAACCGTGTGCTATCTGTTTGATCCGCTCTTCTCACGGCCCCGCGCCCCGCGACCGTAGTAGGGATTCTTGTGATCCCATAGGTGTCGTTCCCACCGACATCTTTGGCGCGCCAGGTAGGGGGCGTAGTTGTGAGGATCGGCTTTAGGAGTAAGCCCGGCACTCCTTCATCTTCGTGACCCTTGAAGAAGAAAGGAGGCCAGAAGATCGAAACTCGAGCGATCACAAACAGAAGCTAAGTTGCACTGAACCATTATTTGTGCTACCCTTCTTATTTGAGGTTATTCCCCCCCCCCAGAGATGTCACCCTTTGTATGAGAAACCTGCACGCCAGGGGGCTCTCCCACGATCGCCAATGCCCTTGCCCTATTTCGAGTCCGCTCAACAGCTCAAGCGGCTGTGTCGAGAATGGTAGAGTAACCTTCCGCGATCAACAACGCCCTCGATTCAGACTCGAGTCAAGCTCGACAGTTCGAGCGGCCGCGTTCGGAACGGAAAGGTGGCTCGTCCGGCAGCACGCGTACCCAGCAGGCCCTGGGGATCCGTTCCCAAAACGCCGCTAGGGGCTTCTGCGCTGGCAAGCCTACCCGATCGACGTGGGGCATGCATACAAAGAGGAATCGAACGGGGAAATAACATGCATGAAAATTAAGAGTACTTCAAAGTTATATTACATCACGTCATAGCTGCGGTTCTATCTAAAGATAAAATTTGTCTTGGTCGGGAACCCGCAGCAGCGAAGAAGAACGGGATGCCTAATCCCGGCGCTGGCCTTCCACCCACTTGATTTCGTCGATGCAGTCGGTGATGGGCTTGATGCGCTCCTTGATCACCGTGAGGTCAACACCATCTGGCAAGCTCCTCATCGCGGCCGCGAAGTCAAGGTCGGGATTCCAGTGCGCCATCTTGGTGAGGACCTTGGTCACGACTGAGGGAGTCCCATACTAGGGGGTGTCCGGATAGCCGGACTATCGTCACGGCCGGACTCCAAGACTATGAAGATACAAGATTGAAGACTTCGTCCCGTGTTCGGATGGGACTTTCCTTGGCGTGGAAGGCAAGCTTGGCGATACGGATATGTAGATCTCCTACCATTGTAACCGACTCTGTGTAACCCTAACCTATCCGGTGTCTATATAAACCGGAGGGTTTTAGTCCGTAGGACGAACAACAATCATACCATAGGCTAGCTTCTAGGGTTTAGCTTCCTTGATCTCATGGTAGATCTACTCTTGTACTACCCATATCATCAATATTAATCAAGCAGGAGTAGGGTATTACCTCCATCGAGAGGGCCCGAACCTGGGTAAAAACATCGTGTCCCTTGTCTCCTGTTACCATCCGCCTAGACGCACAGTTCGTGATCCCCTACCCGAGATCCGCCGGTTTTGACACCGACATTGGTGCTTTCATTGAGAGTTCCTCTGTGTCGTCATCGATAGGCCCGATGGATCCTTCGATCATCAACAACGACGCGGTCCAGGGTGAGACTTTTCTCCCCGGACAGATCTTCGTGTTCGGCGGCTTTGCACTGCGGGCCAATTCGCTTGGCCATCTGGAGCAGATCGAAAGCTACGCCCCTGGCCATCAGGTCAGATTTGGAAGTTTTAACTATACGGCCGATATCCGCGGGGACTTGATCTTCGACGGATTCGAGCCACAGCCAAGCGCGCCGCACTGTTTCGATGGACATGATCTAGCTTTGCAGCCGAACAGTGTCCTGGAGGCCGCACCAGCACCCGCTCCGGCCCTTGATTCGGAGCTGGATTCCCCGATCGAGGACGAGTGGTTGGACACCGCCTTGGGGGCTACAATCTCTATGGCAATTGAGCCGAACTCTGTCCATGTCCTTTGCGAAGACCTTGACTCCAGGGTGCCGGACTCCTCTCCGGACTCCGAACCGTCCGCGCCCCTACCTATCGAATCCGATTGGGCGCCCATCATGGATTTCACTGCCGCGGACATCTTTCAGCACTTGCCCTTTGGCGATATTCTGAATTTACTAAAGTCTCTCTCTTTATCCGGAGAGCCCTGGCCGGACTGCGGACAGGAAGATTGGGATACGGACGACGAAATTCAACACCCACCCACCACCCACTTTGTAGCCACTGTCGATGATCTAACCGACATGCTCGACTTCGACTCCGAAGACATCGACGGTATGGGCGACGATGCCGGAGACTACCAAGACCCAGCGCCTACAGGGCACTGGAAGGCCACCTCGTCATATGACATATACATGGTGGACATCCCGAAAGATGGGAACGACGATGGAACAGCGGAGGATGACCCCTCCAAGAAACAACCGAAGCGCCGGCGTCAGTGGCGCCGCTCTAAATCCCGCCACAGCAAAAACGGCGATTCCGGCACGAGAGATAATAACACCCCGGACAGTGCCGAAGAGAACCTCCTCCAGCAGGACTCAGCGCAGGAGGAGGGAGAAGTAAGCCCGCACGATAGTGCGGCAGAAAGAGAGGTTGAGGACGATAATTATGCGCCTCCCTCCGAAGATGAGGCAAGCCTCGACGACGACGAGTTTGTCGTGCCTGAGGATCCCGCCGAACAGGAGCGTTTCAAACGCAGGCTTATAGCCACGGCAAACAGCCTCAAGAAAAAGCAGCAACAGCTTAGAGCTCACCAAGATCTGCTAGCTGACAGATGGACTGAAGTCCTCGCAGCCGAAGAGTATGAACTCGAACGCCCCTCCAAAAGCTACCCCAAACGCAGGCCGTTG
The DNA here is from genome assembly GCA_904067115.1 of Aegilops sharonensis. Classification (NCBI taxonomy): domain Eukaryota; kingdom Viridiplantae; phylum Streptophyta; class Magnoliopsida; order Poales; family Poaceae; genus Aegilops; species Aegilops sharonensis. The sequence continues at coordinate 964,645,440 of LR880967.1, forward strand.
CCTCAATCAGAGGAAGCACCCAAGTCACCAGCGTACGACATGGCAGACCGGCCACCCCGTGGCCGTGATAGGGAGGCCTCTAGACCCTCCGTTCAAGCCGTACCCCGACGCCGTTCAAAAAGTACCAGGGCACGGGAAAACGTGCCGGACTTGCAAGATATATTGGAGGATAAGGCAAAACATACAAGATCGATCTACGGATCGCGTGGGCGCCCCACGACACGTGATGATAACCGTCACGCCGGATACAGAAACTCCGGCAGGGCCGAATACAATAGGCAAGGCTCATTTGAGCTGCGTCGTGATATAGCCCAATATAGAGGCGCCGCACACCCACTATGCTTCACAGATGAAGTAATGGATAATCAAATCCCCGAGGGCTTTAAAACCGTAAACATTGAATCATACGATGGTACCACCGATCATGCGGTCTAGATCGAGGACTATCTCCTCCATATACACATGGCCCGCGGTGATGATCTACACGCCATCAAATACCTCCCCCTGAAGCTTAAAGGACCAGCTCGGCATTGGCTCAACAGCTTGCCAGCAGAATCAATTGGTTGTTGGGAGGACCTGGAAGCCGCATTCCTTGATAACTTCCAGGGCACATATGTGCAACCACCAGACGCCGATGACCTTAGCCACATAGTTCAGCAGCCAGAAGAATCGGCCAGACAATTCTGGATACGGTTCCTCACAAAGAAAAATCAAATCGTTGACTGTCCGGATGCAGAGGCCCTTGTAGCCTTCAAACATAACATCCGCGACGAGTGGCTTGCCCGGCACCTAGGACAGGAAAAGCCGAAATCTATGGCAGCCATCACAACCCTCATGACTCGCTTTTGCGCGGGAGAGGATAACTGGCTAGCTCGAAGCAACAACTTGGCCAAACACCCTGATAGTTCGGATACCAAGGACAGCAATGGCAGGTCGAGTCGCAACAAGAACAAGCGCCGCATCAACGGCGATAACTCTGAAGATACGGCCGTCAACGCTGGATTCAGAGGCTCTAAACCCGGTCAGCGAAAGAAGCCATTCAAAAGAAATACCCAGGGCCCGTCCAACTTGGACCGCATACTCGATCGCTTGTGCCAGATACATGGCACCCCCGAAAAACCAGCCAATCACACCAACAGGGATGGTTGGGTGTTCAAGCAAGCAGGCAAGTTAGGTGCCGAACTCAATAACAAGGGGCTTCATAGCGATGACGAGGAAGAGCCCCGGCTGCCGAACAATAGAGGACAGAAGGGTTTTCCCACACAAGTGCGGACGGTGAACATGATATACGCAACCCACATACCCAAAAGGGAGGGGAAGCGTGCACTACGGGACGTATATGCGATGGAGCCAGTCGCCCCAAAATTCAACCCATGGTCTTCCTTCCCGATCACCTTCGATCGAAGGGACCACCCCACTAGCATCCGTCACGGCGGTTTCGCCGCATTGGTTCTTGACCCAATTATTGAAGGATTTCACCTCACCAAAGTCCTGATGGACGGCGGCAGCAGCCTGAACCTGCTTTATCAGGATACAGTGCATAAGATGGGCATCGACCCCTCAAGGATTAAACCTTTAAAGGCGTCATACCAGGTGTAGAGGCCAATTGTACAGGCTCAGTCACACTCGAAGTGGTCTTCGGATCACCGGATAACTTCCGAAGCGAAGAGTTAATCTTCGACATAGTCCCGTTCCGCAGCGGCTATCATGCACTGCTCGGACGAACTGCATTTGCAAAGTTCAATGCGGTGCCGCACTACGCATACCTCAAGCTCAAGATGCCAGGACCTCGAGGAGTAATCACGGTCAATGGAAACACCAAACGCTCTCTCCGAACGGAGGAGCACACGGCGGCCCTCGCGGCGGAGGTACAAAGCAGCCTCTCACGGCAATTCTCGAGTCCGGCCACTAAGCGTCTGGACACCGCCAAGCGCGCCCGGAGTAACGTACAACAAGACCACCTGGCACGATTCAAGCACGAGTAGCATTCCGGCCCCAACCCCAGCCCTCGCGAAATTGCGAAGCCAGTATTACGCGTACATAACTACGCTATGGAGATACCATGGGCATATGGGGAGGGGCACGACCACGGCACGCCAAGAATGCGCCTCAACCGCACCAGGGGCTCCCGATTGTGTCATTCTTTTTCTTTTTTCTTTTCTTTCTTTTCAGGACTCCGTCTTTCAGCAGTCCTGTCCGGCACTAGAATCGCCGAACTCACGATGCGACAGCCAGGGAAGCATTAAAGTTCCGTTGAGTGTTCAGGTGGTCTCTATTACGAGCATTATACCTGTTTTACATACCATCCCGCAGGTTACCCCTGGAGGAGGACATGTTAGATAGTCCCATCCCTTGCTTATCGCACTATTTGTATCGTTCTGCTTTCATTGCAGTACCTTTTTGAATAAACAATACATAGCTTTTGTCTATTATTGCACTCTTTTCTTTTTCTATATATATGTTCATTTCATGACATGTTGCACCCGTACACTTTGGTACGGCCAATACACCAGGGGCTTAAGTACCCCAAAATTATGGTGTGATAAGTCCGAACACTTTCACAAGTGCGGCACCCCGAACTTATAGCATTGTATGAATCGGCTCCGAATCATGTCTTGGGTCAATAGTTGGGTTTGCCCGGCTCCCGTGTTTTGGTACCTTACGTTCCGCTATATCGGCTAAGGTAGCACCGGGAGAACCACTGCGATTGTGCCCCAGTTGAGCTGGGTCGAGCACCTCAGTGGAGAAAGCTAAAACTGACAGTCATGATAGGGCAAGAGCTGGTCGCTGTTCGACAGGTTTTTTCGGGTCCCTAAAGACTTATGCCGCTTAGAGCGAGGAACCGGAACTGTCCGGCCAAGGCGTGGATAGCGCCCCGAACTCGGTCTTCCGAATACTAGGGGCTTCGCCGAAATTTAAAATTATAGAATTCTATGGCTAAGTGAGAGTGTTCAAGCATTATAAGTCCGGTTGCCTTGTTCGTTGCGTTGAGCGCCTCCCTAGATGGACCCA
>LR880967.1:964663838-964684792 GCA_904067115.1 Aegilops sharonensis
AAAATACCAAAAACATTACTTTTGTTGTCTTTACTTTTGTTACCGTTACCACCACTATCATATTACTTTGCTACTAAACACGTTGCTGCAGATACTAAGTTTCCAGGTGTGGTTGAATTGACAACTCAGCTGCTAATACTTGAGAATATTCTTTGGCTCCCCTTGTGTCGAATCAATAAATTTGGGTTGAATACTCTACCCTCGAAAACTGTGGCGATCCCCTATACTTGTGGGTTATCAAGACCTTTTTCTGGCATCATTGCCAGGGAGCATAGCTCTATTCTTTGAGTCACTTGGGATTTATATCTGCTGGACACTATGAAGAACTTGAGAGATCCTAAGACAAAAATTTATCCCTCAACTACAAGGGGAGGTAAGGAACTTCCATCTAGCTCTGCACTTGATTCACCTTCTGTTATGAGTAAGCTAGCGACACCTAAACCTGCTTCCGCTATTCGATCCGATATGTCGCATGTCATTGATGATGCCACTTCTGCTATGCATGATACTTATGATGAAACTACTTCTATGCTTGATACTACTGTGCCCCTTGGTGAATTTCTAGATGAACAAATTGCTAGGGATGGAGAGAAAGAAATTATTGAATCTGAATACGATGATGATAGTGATGATGAAAATATGCCTGTTATTCCTGACGGTTATGTTTTTGATATGGAATCTTCTGCAACTATTTTTGCTTGTAAAGATAGATATGAACTTAAGAGGCTGCTAGTTAAATGGAGTAAAGAATCTCTTAGATACAGAATGAAACCTTACCCTGCTTTTTCTACTTCACCTATTTGTGTTCCCGATAAGGATTATGAATTTTCTGTTGATCCAGATATAATTACTTTGGTCTAATCTGATCCTTTTTATGCCTATGAATCTGAAACTGGTGTGGCACATCTTACTAAGTTAAATGATATAACCGCCCTGGTCACTAATGATGAGAGATCCCGCTACTTATATATACTCAGAATATTTCCGTTCTCATTAAAGGGTGATGCTAAGATATGGTTTAATTCCCTTGATCCTAGTTGTGTGCGTAGTCCCTAGGATATGATTTATTACTTCTCAGCTAAATATTTCCCTGCTCATAAGAAACAAGCTGCTTTGAGGGAAATTTACAACTTTGTGCAAATTAAAGAAGAGAGTCTCCCACAATCTTGGGGAGGCTTCTCAAGTTACTTAATGCTTCGCTTGATCATCCTCTTAAGAAGCCTGAAATACTTGATATCTTTTATAATGGACTAACCGATGCTTCCAGAGATTACATGGATAGTTGTGCTGGTTCTCTTTTCAGGGAAAGAACACCGGATGAAGCTGAAGTTCTATTGAATAATATGTTGACGAATGAAAATAATTGGGCACCTCCTGAGCTAGTTTCTTCTCCAATTATTGAGCCTATTCCTAAACCAACTCCGAAGAAGAGAGGTGTTCTATTTCTCAGTCCCGAAGATATGAAAGAGACAAAGAAATCTATGAAATAAAAAGGTATTAAAGCTGAAGATATTAAGAATTTACCTCCTATTGAAGAAATACATGGTCTTAATCTACCGCCTGTTGAATAAGTATATGATCTCAATTCTTTATTTATTGAAGAACCTCCTAATCCCGATAACCCGACACAGGTAGTAAAGGTAAATTCTCTCTGTAGATATGATAAAGCTGAAGTCCCTCCTACTAAAATCGCTAGTCAGTGCTTGGACGAGTTTGATAACTTTATGTTTAAGCAGGATGACTTTAATGCTTATTTTGGTAGACAATTAAAACAAGATGCTTATATGATTAAACGCTTGGGTGATTATATGGCTAGTATTAGAGGTGAACTTAAACTTGTTAGCAAACATGCTTCTATGGTTACCACTCAAGTAGAACAAGTACTTAAAGCTCAGAAAGAAGTGCTTGATGAAATGAATAGTAAAAAAATGATTATGTTGTTAGAGTGGCTACTAGAACTGGTAGAATGACTCAGGAACCTTTGTATCCTGAAGGCCACCCTAAGAGAATCGAGCAAGATTCTCACAGAAATAATTTTGATGTACCTAGTTCTTCTAAAAGGAAGAAAAACAAAAATGATAGGACTTTGCAAACTTCTAGTGAACCCATTGCTGAACCACCTGAGAATCCAAATGATATATATATGTCTGATACTGAAACACAATCTGGTAATGAACATGAACCTAGTGAAAATGTTAATGATGATGTTCATAATGATTCTCAACCTAGTAATGATAATGATGTAGAAGTTGAACCTGCTGTTGATCTTGATAACCCACATTCAAAGAATCAACATTACGATAAAAGAGACTTCGTTGCTAGGAAACATGGTAAAGAAAGGGAACCACGGGTTCAGAAACCCTTGCCTTTTCCTCCGAAACCATCCAAGAAAAAGGATGATGAGGATTTTGAGCGCTTCGCTGAAATGATTAGACCCATCTTTTTGCGTATGAGATTGACTGATATGCTCAAAACGAATCCTTATGCCAAATATATGAAAGATATTGTTACAAATAAAAGAAAGATACTGGAAGCTGAAATTTCCACCATGCTTGCTAATTATACTTTTAAGGGTGGAATACCAAAGAAACTTGGAGATCCAGGAGTACCTACTATACCATGCTCCATTAAGAGAGATTATGTTAAAACTGCTTTATGTGATCTTGGAGCCGGTGTTAGTGTTATGCCTCTCTCTTTATATCATAGACTTGACTTGAATAAGTTGACACCTACTGAAATATCTTGGCAAATGGCTGATAAATCAACTGCTATACCTGTCGGTATTTGAGAGGATGTGCCTGTTGTGGTTGCAAACATTACTATTTTAACGTACTTTGTTATTCTTGATATTCCCGAGGATGATAGTATGTCTATTATTCTTGGAAGACCTTTCCTTAATACTGCAGGGGCTGTTATTGATTGCAACAAAGGCAATGTCACTTTTCATGTTAATGGTAATGAGCATACGGTACACTTTCCGAGGAAACAACCTCAAGTTCATAGTATCAACTCTATTGGAAAGATTCCATGGATTATATTTGGAGGTTTTGAATTTCCTCTCCCTACTGTCAAGAAGAAATATGATATACTTATTATTGGGGATGTTCATATCCCCGTTGAGGTAACATAGTGTTATTCGAAATTTCTCCGGTTCCATGTTAGTCGGAATGAGTTTGTTAACAAGACCTGATCAACCTTGTTAGTGGATTCCTTTTGACGAGCATGAGATGGATGAAACTAGAAGCACAACCTTCTCTACCCTCTTTATATTTTTTGTTATTTAGTAGAACTAAAGTAAAATAGTTTTTTTCTGTCTGTCTCCTGAGTTATCCGTGCAATATAAAAATACCCCGAAAATAAAAGTCCTCAGAACGCCATGCCAATTTAATATGATTTTTTCGGGGATATTTGAGGATTTATAGTGCAAAAATTACCGCGGGGGGAGCTGCCACCTGGCCACGAGGGTGGAGGGGGCGCCCTACCCCCTGGGCTCGCCCCCTGCCTCGTGGGCCCACGGTGGCCCTCCTCCACTTATCCCTGCACACATCTTCTTCCTCTGCCTCACACAAACCCGAAAAACCAACTCAAGCACGAGTTCCAGCCACTTTTGCTATGATTTTCGATCTCCTTGCTCAAAGCACCTCTTGCAAAACTGCTCGGGGAGATTGTTCCTTGGTATGTGCTCCTCCATTGGTCCAATTAGTTTTTGTTCTAGTGCTTTATTATTTGCAAATTTGTGCTGCATAGGTGACCATGTTCTTGAGCTTGCATGTCAAATTTATGTGGTTCCAAGTAGTTCTAATGCTTGATATAGGCTCTAGGCACTTGTAGGAGTAGTTGATATCAATTTTATTGAAATTGGTTCACTTTTGTTTGAAGTTACTAAAATTTTCAGAAATTTTTCAGAGGAAACAATATGTTTAGGAAGATGTTCCAAGGTGGTTCTTCAAGGAAGCAAGGTCCCAGGCTTGAAATGCATGATGCTGACGAGGAACCACCAAGAGACGCTCTTGTGAGGCCCTGTGAATGGCCTTCGGAAAATTTTATGGATCAAGCGGGAATCAAAGAAGAATTTAGCGCATATTTGCGTAATGCCGGTCTTGAGGACTTTGAAGCTGACAAATGCCCCCAGTATCATGATCTCACAAGTTCATTTGTGAGGAGGTTTGAGTTTTCATCTTCGCGTAGTTCTCCTTCGGTCATGTTTGACCTTTATGACAAATCTTATACCATGGACTTAGAGGATTTCAGTTTTGCTTGCAAAGTTCCATCTTGGGGTAGTGTCAGGGATCCCTCTAAATCTGAATTTAGAGACTTTCTTGCTAGAATAACTGTGGGGGAATCTAGAGATATAACACAAGAAACTATAGGGAGCATTCACTTTCCTGCTATACATTATTTTGCTCCCTTCATAGGTAGATGCATAAATGCCAAGGATGAAGCATGTCACATGTGTGCCCCTGATCTCAGCATTCTCAGAAGTGCTGTGTTAGGAGACCAATCTTATCATATGGGATCCATTGTAGCTCGTAGGTTGCATCATAATAGACATAACGGAGATTTCTTTGGAGGAATTTATGCAACCCGCTTAGCTAATTTTCTTGAGATAGACATTCGTGAGGGTGATATGGAGTTACCCCCTACTTATTTAGATTTTGATTCTATGGTTTCCCACCAGTTTGTTGAGAGGACTGAACCACCTCTCCAGTATCGACTAATCTTTAACAAACGGCATGTTGTCCATATTACTCTTCCTGCTCCTGCCTTCTTTGATTCTCAGAGAAAAGGAAGATATATTATTACCAGAGAGGAGGCAGATGAGTACGAGAGAAGAGAGGAGGCGGCTCGGCGCCACGCTGCAGCTCAGGAAGCGATAGCCGCTGCATCGCAGTATGACCCCATCTACACCTACGGGTATCCGCCAGGCTATCCCTGGCAATAGTCCAACTTAGGCCAAAAGCCTAAGCTTGTAGGAGTACGTATTTCTCACCGACATTACGGTACCGGACGTTGGACGGCGGCAAGTAGGATGCATGGCTGACGGTGCTCCCGTCGTCGGCCGCCAGCGTGGCCACCGCTTGTGCGGTCGTGTCCGCATCCAGCTACGCCGCTATTGCATCGCGAGAGGCGACTTGAGCAAGGGCAGCGACCTCGAGCTTCATCCTCGAAGACAAGCTCTCTCGCAGAGCATTCGCACTTGCGGTCATGGCGGATGTGGTGCCAGGTAGGAGGACGATGCGCTATGGTGTGGAGGTTAGCTGGGTGTTGCCGCTTTAAGTAGCGTATTCCGGTGAGGCCAAGCGTCCGGGTGCGTCATTAAGTCGCCGGAGTTGGTTCCTCGGGCACTGAGCCTCTTAACGAAGACATACGAATGGACGACATGAATGCGGGCAGCTGGCGCCTGCTGGGAATGCACCGCGCGACGGCGCGAGGGACGAGGGCTTTGGTGTGCCAGGGTAGTCAGCTGCGGTCGTGGCAACGTTTGAGATGCCCTTTGCTCAAATGTGATCCCTGCATGTCATTGAAAAAGCAAGACGACCCGGCTTGGTCTAAGGTCCAGAGGATGCAGTTGGCCGCGCTACACCACTCTGCGGACGCGTCGCGGTGCCCCGTGCATCCTCGACGAGCCGGGTGTTGGGGTGTGTTTGGATTGTTGCCAAAGTGCACCTTACCAAAATTTTGGTCATACCCAAAGATTGGTCTTTGTTTGGATGGTTGCCATTTTTTCGCATGCCAATGAACTCTATCCAACTCTAGTTCATTTTTCTTGCCAATGTCGGCCAAATCATGGGCAACCAATACCTCAACCAAAATTTTGGTCATGACCCAAAAATTGGTCTTTGTTTGGATGGTTGCCATTTCTTTGGCATGCCAATGAACTCTAGCCAACTCTAGTTAATTTTTCTTGCCAATGTCGGCCAAATCATGGGCAACCAATACCTCAACCAAAATTTTGGCTACCCAATGCTTTGATGGGGCAACCTTGGGCACAAACCAAACATACCGTTGGTCGTGCTACAACACTAATGCCACCCTCGGCACACTGAAACTGACCGTGTCTAGCAATGATATGAGTGTGTCGCTCACCGCGGTCGCCGTGTCCAGAGGCGGTGCCGGAGCTGCGCCCTGTTGTTGGCCCCAACGACCCACATGAACGGTTGTCGGTGGCGAGGAGGTCGTGGGCCAGCTCCTCCATTGGACTAGTCTGCGCTACGTCGTCCCGATGGGTGTGCCCCACATGTCGGTTTCCCTGTTTTCCCGGGCATATTCGAGCGTCAGTGCTCCGCGTTGCGCATTAGGCCTTTCACTATGTAGGCCAAGCGAGACAACTTATTGTTTATTTTAGCCGTTCAAGTGTAATCATGTGGTATTTGCTTATTTCTCATTCCTCTCCAACCCTCTTCTCCATCGATCATGTCGCCCTCCACTCGAGTCCATCCTCCTGCATGCCTCACTTGAACATTCCGCCGAGTATCATTCGCATGTAACCACCCTAATCCTCTTTCAATAGATCTCCGGACCCCGAGATGAAATCGAGAGGGAAGGAGTGGGGGCACGTGATACCTAAGGCGGATTCAAAATTTTGAACCGGTGATCATAGCATCCGCAAATCATATATAAAGGGTATTCAATGTTCGTTTCGTTTTTGAACGTACAATATACTCCCTCCTATCATTTCTACTTTACATATAAGTTTTATGTGTAGTCAAAGTATCTCTACTATGATAAAAAAAAGGTATGAACATTCAACAACGCCCAATCAATATTGTTAGATTCGTACGTACTCCTAGATTTGTACTCGAGATGGTTTCCAATTTGACTATTGACAAGATTAATAGTACATGAGATGTATAATGTGAAAATTATATCATTGGAAACTCCTTTCACATACAAAATTGACCGTATGCTTTGTGTAAGTTGCATGTCATATATTATTACTCTAACATTTGGTCAAAGTTAGCCTCGAAAAACGCATTAGACCCTGTATGCTTTGTGTAAGTTGCATGTCATATACTATTACTCTAACATTTGTGTAAGTTGCATGTCATATATTATTACTCTAACATTTGGTCAAAGTAGCATAGTGGCAGTGGATCCTCTTACGTAGGTATCCCTGCCTTACCCTCCCTTTCGGTCACTTACTGGCTGACCCCATGCTTGCTAGGCCCCGTATGTCAGTTACTCAATGGGTTCGGCCACGTTAGGGGATCCTCATCCGTAGTATACTCCATCTGTTTTTATTTACTCCGCATAAAACGGAGGGAGTGGTGGTATAATAAATGAAGCGGGCGGGGGAGGGGGAGGGATGTCGGTTTGCCCTCAACTGCGGTCCCACAAGCGAGCGAAAACGCAAGATGAAGCGCGTTCCATTTGGTGAGCGACGTGGAGGGTCCAGCGTGCCAGGCTGCAACGCGAACGCGACAAGAGCGATGCACAGTCAAAAGCGATTGACCGGTCGTCACTGGAACCACTATTCACACCAGAACCTTCGCTGCTCGGCCTACGCCAGCCACTGCCCTAAAACCACACCAAATCTCCAGCCCATTCCCCCACCTTTCGATCCCCTAGCCCGCATCAAGCGTCCCCTAGTTCGCCGGAAAGCCATGGTGCGCCGCAAGATCACTTACTACAAGGTGCTGACGCCGGAGCGCCGCGCAGAAATCACAGTGGCTGTCGGCGCCACAGACCTCCGTTCCCAAGCTCGCTTTGCGGCGGGCCAATCCCCGAGTTCTCTGGAGCCAAGCTACGAGGAGGAGGAAGCCGATCCAATGTTCACTGCGGAGGTCGTGGCACAGAAGGCCCCCGATGGGTATGTGACGATGGACGTCGACTTCGTGCCGGCGTCCGAGTCCCCCATGGTGCAGGCGTACCAGCGGTTCAACATGGCGATACTAAAGGAGGACCGGGAGGCAGAGGTTCAACTCGACACGGAGCGCGTGCATGCCGCTGCCATCGAGGATCTCCTGCAGGCGGAACCGGATGTCGTGGATGTGAACCGGGCGGCGGAGGCTCAACTTGAGGCGGAGCGCGCGGATGCCGCTGCCATCGAGGCCCTCCTGCAGGCGGAACCGGACGTCCTGGACATGAACCGGGCGGCAGAGGCTCGACTCGACGCAGAGCGCGCGGATGCCGCTCTCATCGACGCCCTCCTGCAGGCGGAACCGGACGTCCTGGACTTGAACCGGGCAGCGGAGGCTCGACTCGACGCGGAGCGCGCGGATGCCGCTGCCATCGAGGCCCTCCTGCAGGCGGAACCAGACGTCCTCGACTTGAACCGGGCTGTGCTCTCGTCCGTGCAGAGCGCCCGCACGCTCCGCTTGAATGAGTAGCTGGAGGCCGAGGACAACCACGGTGCGGAGACACACGTCGTCGGCGACGGCTCGTTCACGTCGGCAGCCAAAGACGACGAGGCCGTCTCTTTCCGCGAGCAGTGATAGTTTTCCTTTATGTTGTTGTTTTTATGGATCTTTTGCTGTGTAAAAACATACTCCCTCTGTCCGGAAATACTTGTCCTCGAAATGGTTGTATCTAGACTTATTTTAGTTATAGATACATACATTTTATCCATTTCTAGGACAAGAATTTTTGGACGGAGGGAATACTATATTTGTTATGCAAGTCGCCTGACTTGGGTCAGTCTACCATTTCAGGCGGTTGGATGAATATCCTACATCTCCTAACCCTTCTTTCCTTCTTCCTCACCTCTTCTTCTTCCCCAACAGACCACCGCACGGGCCATACGGATACTCCCCAACATGCGGTTGGATAAACATACTCTATGAACGAAAATTATGTGTCAGCGATAGGATGGCTGAGTTTGGTTTGCTCACATGCGACAGCACGTGTTAGTGAGGGTGCGTTCCCTTGGTTGGGTTTGCGGCGTTCTGGAGCGACTGTGTGAGGGTGCGGTGCGACCGCGGCGTGCAGGAGCGACCATGTGAGGGTACGGTGCGACCGTGACAGCCGTGCGCAAGTGTACCTCCTTCTCATTTTGAAAACTTTAGGCAATCTTGGCAAAAATGTGTGGCGAAGTTTGGCAATGCAAGGCCTAGACCCAAACAGGATAAGTACGTACGTACTAGAAGTACTAGTGTTAAAAAAGAAAGGCGGGGTTTTCCTTCGCGGGATTTAATCGATACAAATCCTCGTCTCATGTGTCAATTAATGCGTATTTTTTTCTCGAAAGACCAAAGAGCTAACCATCTCACTCTTCATCGCTTGATTAATGCAGCGCCATGCAAACCAACCTTCTCACTTCCGCATGCATGCAGGGGATATTAATGTCCTTGGTTGCTAACCCCATCAATTTTGCCTCGATTAGTGTTACTGGCCCTTTGCAAATTGTAATTTTGATAATACTATCCTTGTGTACAAAAAATGGAGGTAGTAACTATATTTGACTTCCTTCCCCATTGCGGTGACGTCGACGATTTTTTTTTATGGTTTGGCGAAGTGCGTTCGACGGACAACACCATTGAGGGAGACCACGGTAAGTCGTTCGCAAGTGCCGCCTGCAAGCCGAGACAGCCTCCTTATTTGCATCCAGGAAGTCCTCTACTAGTACTACTACTAGGAGTACTAGTGCGGTGAGATGGTTTCTCGAAGAAGACGATGGAGAAGCGGAGTCAGCGAAGAGTGAAATGATGGTTGCTTCATCCGTGCTTTGTGATTTGACGCCTCACTGCTTTGTGATTTTTGATAGAAGGGACAGGGGAGTAGACTCTGTGCTCTATATTGTACTACATGCGTCCAAGCATGGGAGAAAGAGGAGAGACATTGCATTTTTCTATTCCTTCAATCAATCAATCAGGGAGCTTCAGTTCCATCTTTTTGGCTTTGGCAACACCGTCCACAATGGTTCCCACGATGCCAAAAGCTATTTTCACATTTGGCTACACATTGTGGATGCCCTTAACCGTACCACTTGGTTTTGCTCCTGTGTGCTATCTATACAAATCTCAATTATATTGATCTAAAAAATTATAGAATCAAGATTAGTAAAAAGGAGGTGATTTTGCCGCGCGGATGGCGGTTTGCTAACATGCGGTCCCACATGTCAGTGCTTTACCAAGTCGATCCGCGTCCCACATGAGGCAGAACAACGGCAGAAGCAACACGTGGTTAAGTTGAAGAAGATGAGGGAGAAGCGGATTCAGCAACGAGTGAAATGATGGTTGCTTCGTCCCTCCAACTTACTTTTTTAGCATTATTACTTCGTCCCTCCAACTTAACTGCGGGAAAGGTGCAGCTTTGTGATTTGACGCCTCATTACTCATTACTACGCCGGCGCCATGACTGGGGTGCTTCACCCCGGCTGCTCTGCACTGTATTCCGGTATGGCACGTGGACCTGTTAGCTTGATGTCCCACATGTCGGCGAAAGGGACTAGAAGATTTATGAAAGCGAGCGCTCCACTCTTACGATGGAGGAGTAGACGACACGACGGCCCAGTGAACTGTCACTTGTACTGTATAGTACTATAGTTTTGCTGTTTCGCATGATCCATCGATACAAACCCGATTAAACAGGAAAGGGTGGGATTTTTCCCGCACGGTAGATGATACTGGCCATACATTTCAAAGGCAATTTTAATGTATGCAAACTGAATAATTATAAGTAACAATATGATATCTAGTAAAACTAAAAACACATATGATTTATTGTGTTAGAGTGTAGTAGTAGTGCTGTATTGCATAGTTGTTAGATGTAACATGCGAGAACGTGTAGAGATGTAGTTTTGGAGGGTATACAGAGAAAAAAGCGTAATACGGTCACCGAACTTCAGAATAAGCTGATTACGGTCACTATATACGTTTTGCGGTGATTATACAGTCACTTGCTCACAGTTCAGCATCGGATTGCACTCTGTTGACCGGCCAAATAGTCTGCATGGCGCCATGTTGACTAGTTAAATTGACCATGTTCCTTGTGGGTCCCACCTGTCAGTTTGCATAGGGAAAAGGTCAGATAAACACAAATTTACGCAGGCGCGACAAGGCTCCAACCCGTCCGCGGGAATCACCTGGTTGTGTATGTGTCTGTCAGGGCCTGATGTGTGTGCATGCATGTGTAGGTTGAGCACTTGAGTATGAGAGTGTGTGTTGGTCGTGTGGTGTACTGGTGTGTGCATGCATGCGTGCGTGTGTGCGTGTGAGTGTTGCGTGCGTGCGTGGCTGCGTGTGTACGTGTGAGTGTTGCGTGCGTGCGTGGGTGCATGTGTTTGTGTGAGTGTTGCGTGGATGCAGTTCGTGTGCATGCGTGTGTGTGTGTATAATCACCACACCAGCTCCTATGTGTTAAAACAGACGGCTTAGCATACCAATACAAGGCCACCTTGTCCGCTATGCCCGCGTTCATGACTTCGAACCACCGTCAAAATATTTTTTTGTCGTTTGTTTTCATTCTTACTAGCAAGATGCCCGTGCGTTGCACGTAACATCAAGATGCATTTGTATGACTTTTTTATCTTGTGAGAGAAAAGGATGAACGAGGGAAGGCCTTATTTGCAAATTTGGAGAGGTGTGTGGGTACCTTTTTGCAAAATTGTCATAGTTTCTTTCCTATTCGTCAGATATAAATCGAACGGCCTATATTGCAGGATGGCAGGCACACCATCATCACCAACTCTGTTTTTTATAATAGTGTATTTTATGTATTTTATAAAAGTGTAGATGTAGAATAGATACAAGTCGACAGGTGGGCACGATGGTAGTGAGATAATGTGATGCAACACTAGAGGTGCCACGTGGAGCGTTTAACTGGTCAACTAGTCATGTCATGAGCAAATACAGAGTTGTACGGTGAGCCCGTGACTGTATAATAACCACTAAACGTAAACGGTGACCGTAATGAGTGGATTATGAAGTCCAATGTATGTATCGTGCTTTCGCTTCAAATACAATGATCGTCATTGCATATATCGCGAGAGAAACATGAAACACACGTGAATTTTCTGGGGGCTTACTTTTAGAGGACCTGGAGATAGTTTTGTGTGCATACGTGAAAGGGGCATACAGGGGGGGTATGTGATGGAGAGAGAGATGCTCTTCGTTTCTATTTATTATGACTAACTTTGTATATAATATAAAAATATACAAATTCACAGTGCGGAATAAATATCATTTTGGGCACCATGCAATGCAAATTAGTGTTCGTACTTCCATATAACTTTGTAATGTTGTATATATGTAGAAACTCTAAAATAATTTTTTGGCCACACTTTATTCAAAAGGAATGTTGTATGCGAAATAAACATGAAGAGAGGGCTTTTTAGATCAATGGGGTACGTGATGTAACATGTGTGAATGTGTAGTTGATGCATTTGGCGGGGCCTAGAGAGGTATGTGTGTGTATTACGTATTCGAGAGAGGCATGGATAGAGGGGCCGATGGGGGGCGTGGGAGAGATAGCACGAGAAATGAGAGTGGTCTAGAGAGAGAGACGAATATGACATCATGATAAGAGATTCCATTCCCTTGAGTGTGTATATGCAAGGGGGGTGGGAATAGAGGCACCAGGAGAAATTTTCTGTGTGTGAGGTGTTTGTGTTGGTATGTGTAGGTGTGAGAAGATAATGAGACATGGGGGCAGAGGGTGTGTCACCGCGTGAGGTCTGGTGGGTCGAGGTGAGGCCCTTCGTTCGGTTCCGTCCTGCGCCACATTGGTCGGCCCATGACACATTTAGGAAGACCCATGGATGACTAGTCGTACAAGACAAAGATAGCAGAATTGTGAAGGACTCTGTGTCCACTGACAAAGCCGTCTAGGATTTGTAAACCTAGGTTCTCGGACTAAGGTAACCCCTTTATCTCTGATATTACTATTCATCCAACCTAACTTTAAGGGGCATCCTACAGAATGCTCTGCTAGAATCATACTCGTCGATTAGGAAGAGAGGTGTGAAACAATGCGTGAGAGACAGGCGTAAAGATAATGTGCGTACATGAGACACGTAGGCAGGTCCATGTTTATAGAAAGGGTCGATGAGGATTGTGCGTGTGTATGTTTGCGAGAGGAAGAGTGCATGTGATAAAGCTTAGTGAAAACAGTTGTAAATGGTTACGAGAGGGAGGGAGGGTTATATCTAGAGCATGTGTGCGAGAAAGACCACCGATGGAGAGTGAAACTACACGTAAAAGACTGCTCTACACATTGATTAAAGATATAAATTGTATCCAAATATTAGGATGGGATCATGATATTTGCAATTCGCGTAAAGAGCGGTCATTGATCCATCAGACATCTAGATTCTATCGAATTTGATCATGTCTATGTTATTATTCGACACAATTGATCCACATAGTTAGTATTTTGAACTCCAGACAATGCATCGCTTTAGTAATCGAATATAAACATGAGTATAGTTCATATTGTGTGTGTAAAGCACATTATACATATGAAAGTTACACAATGGACATTATAAATAGCTACATATGAACTAGCATACATTTGAATTCAACTTAAGGTGGTTTAAAAAAGTCGAATTCAACATGAAGTCCATTCAATTATTTGAACTTGATATCATGGCATTTGTAAACCATACCTAAATTATGGGGGAACCAATCTTTGCTCTGATTTTGTACATAATAGCATATGTAGTCGTGTACAAAATAGATTCAAATTTAGCTCCTCCATTCCAAAATAATCGTAGTTATAGGATTTTCAAGTGTCAAAATTTCAAAAAGAAGCGGATAATTTAATGAGGTTTTCAAACATACAAGGTCAAATATAACGTTGTCTATCTAGGTCAATCCTCATAGTTCAAGAGTACTCTAAACGTGAATGCTTGTGTTTCAAAATTTGGAACGAAGCGCCAAAAGAGCCTCTACTCGCCCGAAACCGCGTGAGACCAATGTTTGGTAGTACAAGGAAATTACTTTTCTAATAACTCCGACCCGTGAAACCTACCGGCCCGACGTCCAAAGGTCTAAACCGGGGTAGGTTTGTAGCTTCATCTAGACGCCACGCAACCGCCTGCGAAAAACATTCATACACAATGGCCGCCTAAGCACACATGCGCGCGGCCGAAATCGCTTCCGCCCACTATTTGGGACACCTGGGATTACCATCCTACCCCCGACCCGCAGTAGGTCCGAAATTTAAGAGGGGGGCAAAGTTTGTACTTTCCCCAAATTTTAAACAAGCGTGTCCCATATTCTGTTCAAAAAAGCCAAAAACAAGCGCGTCCCAGACCGAAACATGGTTCCCCCCCACCCGTCCGATTCCCAATTCGTACTCCGTGGGCACCAAAACTACCTCTCCACCAGCCGCGAAACCCCTGGGTCCTCCGTCCTCCACCCCATCCCACCCATCCACCGCCGCCCTCCTCCATCACGCCGGAGCCGATACCCCGATGTCGTCGTCCACCGCAACCTCAACCGCAACGCCCTCCACGGCTAGTAGTTGAAGTCGAGGCCGAGCCGTCCGTACCCGAGCCAGTTCAAACACGCCATCCTGCGCCTCACTGCTACCGCTCCAACTTCGCCACCCTCCACCGCACTGGAGCTGTTCCTGCTACTCGTCCTTCGTCGCCTCGGATTTGCTTCCCCTCCGCCGACATACGGCCATGGCAACACAGTCAAAAATTTGGCCATGGGTTCGTCCAAGCCTGCACCCTCCAGAACATCGGTTTCCCCGGTAAAAAGAAGAAGATCGACGCAACATGTGGAGGTGACCACACCGGCAACCGAGGAAGGTACTCCTCTTCCCTTATTCGTGCAAATCTTACGTCTCTGCTTGCACGGTATTCATCCCACAGAAGACACTAGTTGACCGCTTCTTCTTGATACTAGATGTTCCTAGTAACTCGCGATGCACAAGGTTTCTCCTCATATACTATTTCACCTTAGCTAGAGGTTCGTCGCCCCCCTGAATTTGAATTTCTGGCCAGTTGATTCCCAATTAACGGAAGCATTCCCCGGCGTAACAGGCGCTAGTACGACTATTACGCCGGGGAAGCAGTGCCTTGGTGTTTATCTTAGGGGCGTGTGCGGCCTAGAGCTACTGGCGCCCGATCTGGAGGTCGGCCGGGATTAAAGGGATGGCCTGGGGGCGCTGCCAAGCACGGCGGTGGTGTGAGGTCGATGGGAGGGCGGGGCGGCGGAGGCAGGGGTCTGGGCCGGTGGTCGCTGGCGGTTCGAGAAAGATCGTCAACAGTGACTGGCGGGAGGTAGACGGAGGACATCTGCCCGTTCCTTATAGATCGGACGGTTCATAAAAAATCGACTGGCCTATTTATTTTTAGTCGACTGTTATCTTGATAGGACCACATGTGGTGGTGTGCTGGAGGAGTACCTGCATTTCCTGTGCTCATATATTACAAAATCATACGGAGTAGAATCTAATTTTGTTTGTCATGCAATATTGTAAAGATATCATATGTCTCCTGTCATTTATTTTTCAGCCACCTGCTATCTGCTACTTTTACAGTGCACTACTTCTGCACACACTTCACCCATACTCTCACTATTGTGTTTTTATGCAAGGGTATTTCAGACCCTGCCTTAACAGAAGCAGAAAAGAGAAGAGAGAAATCGCTCCAGCGTGGTACGCGGCTAGGCCAGACACGTTTCAAGACTTTAAAGGGTGTAGTGTCAGCAGATGGAGACGGGGAACTAGCTCTGGAGTTGATGATCTCGCTCGCCGTGAACCACCATCCCAGGTGCTTGCTTTAACTTCACGGTGTCATATGTGGTTGCATGTTGCATATGGTATCTAGCTTGTATTTGAAAGGCCGAAGTCAGTCTTTATCAAGATAAGGAAAGATATTTTTTACATGAACCACCATCCCGGGAGACAAATAGCTAGTCAGGGCACTGGCCAAGCCAGTGACAAGCCCAACAAAGATAGGCATCACCTGGAAGCCAACTAAAAAGCTGCGATGGTGGCGAAGCAGCCCGCCTCCCACAAGGCTCTCAGGTCCTAGATGATCATGCTCACCACTCCAGCCGGATGTCTAGCTTGTATTGCTTCCAATTTGGTTAAATTGCATCTACTTAGCTTACACATTATACCTTTGAATATGACATGCCTTTCTGTTTTTGGTACATACTAGTACATCTGTGTATTAACCATGTTCTTACATCAAACTAATGTTCTTGTGTATCCCTCATCAATCACTTATGACGAGGCAGGCAGGCAAGGGGACTACTCATTTAAAAAATGCAGCGTTAGCCTCCCGACATGATTCTCAAGAAACAGAAATGCTAGATGAAGATAGTGAACGTAGCTCTATAGTTGATTACAGCATTTCCCCTACACTAGCATCGCAGGTGCTTGCTCTAACTTGGCAGCGCGATATGTGGTTGCATGTTGCATACCGTGTCTAGATTGTAATTCTTCCAATCTGGTTAAACTGCATGTGCTAGTCTACTTAGCTTATAGTACATTATACCTGTTAATGTGACATGCCTTCCTGTATTTAGTACATAGTACATCTGTCTATTAAGCATGTCCTTACATAAAACTATTGTTTTTTGTATCCCGCATCAATCAATTTGACGAGACACCATTAGTATATGCAGTGCGATATTAGTTGCATCTTTCATATGATTTATAGCATGCGCTGCTTCTAATTTGTTGAAATTCCATTTATGATGGGACGCTTTTAACTTGGCAGAGTCATATTGGTTGCATCTTTCATGTGGTGTCTAGCTTGCATTGCTTCTTATTTGCTGGAATGGTTTCTGCTTAGTTTACACAAATAGTTGTGAACATGCCATGTCGTCCTGTTTTTCGTACATATTCCATCCTGGTATCATGTGTTTGCCTTACATCAAAGTAGTGATTGTCAGTATCATGCATGAATGAGATCTGAAGAGAGAATTTTATTGCTTTTTCTTGTCGGTTTTACTTGACAATTCAAAATCAATAAAGCAGAAGGAAGTTAGCAAGGCAGCGGATAAAGGTTCTCCTTCCGAACAGAGGGCCTCTACAGTTTCTACTCCTCCACACCCCCAAGATGATTTCCAAGACAATACATGCATAGAGACTCAACAAAGCTGTCTTTATGATGAGCACGTCTCCCCTAGTGCAGCATCACTGGTGATCCCTCTAACTTGGCACTGTTATATGTGGTTGCATGTTATGTGTGATATCTAGCTTGTATTGCTTCTAATTTTGTTGAATTCCATCTGCTTACTTTACACATTATACTTGAATAAGACACGTGTTCCTATTTCTAGAACATACAATATCTGTCTATCACACCATGTTCTTACATAAAATTACTATTGTTGTGTAACCTGCAACAATCACTTATCATAAGACACGTTTGACTTCAGAGTGTGATATAGGTTACATCTCACATTCTTTTCTAGCTTGTACTACTAATTTATTGAAATGGCACTTATGACGAGACAGTTTTAACTTGGTAGAGTGATATTCGTTGCATCTTTCATATGGTGTCTAGCTTTCATTGCTTCTAATTTGTTGAAATGCCTTCTCCTTAGTTTACACATCATAAGCTGTGAATATGCAATGCTGCGAATATGCAATGGCACTAATGACGAGAGGCCTCTAACATGGTAGTGTGATGTTGTTTGCATCTTGCACATGGTTTATTTCTTGTACTTCTTCACATTTGTTTAAACGCCATTTATGACGAGACACTGTTAACTTGGCAGAGCGATATTTGTAGCATCTTTCATATGGTGTCTACCTTCCATTGCATTGCTTCTAATTTGGTGAAATGTCTTCTTCTTAGTTTACACATCATAGTTCTGGTTATCTCTTCCGTCCTGTTTTTCATACATATTACATCCTCCTATCATGTGGTTGTCAAACATCAAAGTTCAGTTCGTTTGCATCACGCATCAATTTGTTCTGAAGAACTGAATTGTTATTCGTTTTTCTTGTCGGCTTGACTTAACATGGCACAGAGAAAGAGGAAGAAACACAGATGGCAGGGAATGAGAAGCGGATGAATCCTGCAGATTCTGCTGGTACTGATGGTGCAATAGAAGGTCAAAGTCCAGCGGAAAATTCTACAAACACGGCATCCCATGCTACACGAGCTGCAAAAAAAGCCAAACAGAAACAAATAGCTGCCACCAAACAAGCAGAGACAACCCTAGTTCTTGCAACACCTACCACAGTACTACCAGCTGCACGACATACTTGTGCGTCAACTGAGCTAGCAGCACGTTCCCAAGCTCCCTTGCCACCTGACACTACTTCCCAAGAAATCTTGACACAAGACAAGTTGGCAATATCAGATGAACCTTGTGAGCTTCAACAGCAAGAAGGTAGTTGCTGGAGTCAAGTTACAGTTCCATGCTTCTTTATATGTAGTCTCACAGTTTGATGTTGTAACACCCCGGATGTAACTTTCCATATTTGTTACTCCAACTCTTGCCATTTTCGGCATTGTGATATGATATTCCCTCCGTGGTTGGGTATTTGTCTTTCATTTTTGCATTTTGTCCATGTCATGCATCTCATATCATGTCATCATGTGCATCGCATTTGCATACATGTTCGTCTCATGATTCCGAGCATTTTTCCCGTTGTCCGTTTTGCAATCCGGCACTCCTATGTCCCCCGGCGTCCCCTTTTACGTTTTTCCGTGAGCGGGTACTAAACTTTCTCGGAATGGACCGAGGTTTGTCAAGTGGCCTTGGTACACCACCGGTAGACCACCTGTCAAGTTTCGGGTCATTTGGAGCTCGTTTGGTACTCCAACGGTTAACCGCACTCTCGCAAAGGCCTCTTTTAAGTTGCAGCCCAACACCTCTCCAAAACAGCCCAATAACCCAGCTAAGTCACTTCCATGCTCTCCATCGTTCGATCATGATCGTGTGGGCGAAAACCGCACCTCATTTGGAGCTTCCTAGCTCCTTCTACCTATAAATATGCATCTCTCCCTCCAAATTCGGATCCCGAAACCCTAGCCCCGCTCCCTCCGCGCGCCGGACACGTCCGGTCCGCGCCGGACGAAAACCGCCGCGCCCCGGCCAATCAGGCCGCGCCACGTGGCGCCCGGCCACCCGCGCCGCCGCCGGCCCACCTGGCCCGTGCGGGGCCCCCCGGCCCGTATGCCACCGCGCCTCCCCGGCCCGTCCCCGGCCCCCGCCGCCCGCGGCCGCGCCCGCCGCCGCCACCGGACCTCGCCCGCATCCCCGGCGCCGCCCGCCGCCTCGGCCTCCGCCTCGGCCGCCGGCTCGCGCCCGCCCCTTTGCCTCGGCCCTCCCCCGTCTGCCCCCCCCCCCCCCCCCTTTCCCCCCGCTCCCCCCTCCCCCCCCGCCCCCCCCCCCTGCGGCGCCGGCTGCTGCCAAAACGCGCGAGGCGCCTCCCTCCTGCCCCCCCCCCCCCCCCCTTTCCCCCCGCTCCCCCCTCCCCCCCCGCCCCCCCCCCCTGCGGCGCCGGCTGCTGCCAAAACGCGCGAGGCGCCTCCCTCCTGCCCCCCCCCCCCCCCCCTTTCCCCCCGCTCCCCCCTCCCCCCCCGCCCCCCCCCCCTGCGGCGCCGGCTGCTGCCAAAACGCGCGAGGCGCCTCCCTCCTGCCCCCCCCCCCCCCCCCTCCCTCCCCCCCCCCCCCCGCCCCTGCCCCCCCCCTCCCCCCCCGGATTTCATCTAAGTTTTTTTGCTGCAGTTAATTTGTTGCATCTTCAACGCATCATAACTTTGCACCCGTAACTCCGTTTCGTGCGTGTAATACGTCAAAATGTTCGCCTCGAAGAGTAGATCATTTCATATCACTGCACCATTTTCATTTGAGCTCATCTTGATGCCCGAAATGCTATTAGAAGAGGGCTATGTGATGTTAGTTTCTGTTTCTAAGCAGAACATGCACTTTTG
This sequence comes from Aegilops sharonensis, assembly GCA_904067115.1. Taxonomy (NCBI): domain Eukaryota; kingdom Viridiplantae; phylum Streptophyta; class Magnoliopsida; order Poales; family Poaceae; genus Aegilops; species Aegilops sharonensis. The sequence continues at coordinate 964,683,634 of LR880967.1, forward strand.
TCATTTTTGCCATGATTGATGTGTGCATCCTATGATCTTGAGTCCTACATGTGTTTTGTAATATGACATGCCATCTTTACAGGGGTGTATGCCATGTATTTTTGTGATCTCTGTGGTGACTAGCACAAGCATGCAAACTAGGCTTCATGATGTTGCTGATTTCAGCCCCTGTTTTGCTGATATGGTCAGTAAGGGACTTTTGTTCTATGCTTTGATTAGATTCATGCCATGCCTTGTTTTGCTAATATAAGTTCCTGTAGCATGTTGTTTTCTTGCTCTGAACATTGCTTCCTGATGCTGTTTCTGCCATGTTCAGTAATTTCACTAAGTCCGTGAAGCTGATATGTTTTGCACTTTTGCCATGCTTGTTTGGACCTGTTATGATGTGATTTATCCGTAGCTCAGTGTTCATCTTTTGTCAAGCATCTTGAGTAGATCACTGCCATATGCTTTGTTGGCACGTTTTGGTGCAGTAGCTTAATTCCTTGTTGCTTGCTATGTGGCATCATGCTGTTAATGGCAGATTTGTGCCATTCTTGTTTTGCTTGTCATTTGCAAACCGTGCATCCGATTCCGGTGATCTTTATATCGATTTCAACCGAAATCATCTCATCTTTCCAGCGGCATACTTGGTTTGCCAAGTTGATGCCCGGTTCATAATTTTCCTTCCGGAGCACGCATATGCATTGCATATCACATCTCGCATATCATGCCATATATTGCATCATGTTGCTTGTGCATTGCACCGTGATTTATTGTGGTTCCTTTGTTTGTGTTCTTGCTTGGGTAGAGCCGGGAGACGAGTACGTGAACGTGGAACCTGTTGAGAACGCTTACGAGGATCAAGCTTTCGACAACTCTGAGAACTTTGCAGGAAAGATGACCATACCCTCGAAATCACTTCTATCTTTGCTTGCTAGATGCTCGCTCTTTTGCTATGCCTATGCTACGATGCCTATCACTTGCTTATCATGCCACCCATATTGCCATGTCAAACCTCCAACCATCCTTTCCTAGCAAACCGTTGATTGGCTATGTTACCGCTTTGCTCAGCCCCTCTTATAGCGTTGTTAGTTGCAGGTGAAGATGAAGTTTGTTCCTTGTTGGAACATGGAGATGTTGTTCCTTGTTGGAACATGTTTACTTGTTGGGGATATCA
>LR880967.1:964724076-964748423 GCA_904067115.1 Aegilops sharonensis
GCTATGTGGCATCATGCTGTTAATGGCAGATTTGTGCCATTCTTGTTTTGCTTGTCATTTGCAAACCGTGCATCCGATTCCGGTGATCTTTATATCGATTTCAACCGAAATCATCTCATCTTTCCAGCGGCATACTTGGTTTGCCAAGTTGATGCCTGGTTCATCATTTTCCTTCCGGAGCACGCATATGCATTGCATATCACATCTCGCATATCATGCCATATATTGCATCATGTTGCTTGTGCATTGCACCGTGATTTATTGTGGTTCCTTTGTTTGTGTTCTTGCTTGGGTAGAGCCGGGAGACGAGTATGTGAACGAGGAACCTGTTGAGAACGCTTACGAGGATCAAGCTTTCGACAACTCTAAGAACTTTGCAGGCAAGATGACCATACCCTCGAAATCACTTCTATCTTTGCTTGCTAGATGCTCGCTCTTTTGCTATGCCTATGCTACGATGCCTATCACTTGCTTATCATGCCACCCATATTGCCATGTCAAACCTCTAACCATCCTTTCCTAGCAAACCGTTGATTGGCTATGTTACCGCTTTGCTCAGCCCCTCTTATAGCGTTGTTAGTTGCAGGTGAAGATGAAGTTTGTTCCTTGTTGGAACATGGAGATGTTGTTCCTTGTTGGAACATGTTTAATTGTTGGGGATATCACAATATATCTGCTATAATTAATGCATCTATATACTTGGTAAAGGGTGGAAGACTCGGCCTTATGCCTGGTGTTTTGTTCCACTCTTGCCGCCCTAGTTTCCGTCATACCGGTGTTATGTTCCTTGATTTCGCGTTCCTTACACGGTTGGGTGATTTATGGGAACCCCTTGACAGTTCGCTTTTGAATAAGACTCCTCCAGCAAGGCCCAACATTGGTTTTACTATTTGCCACCTAAGCCTTTTTCCCCCGGGTTTTCGCGAGCCCGAGGGTCATCTTTATTTTAACCCCCCGGACCAGTGCTCCTTCGAGTGCTGGCCCGAACTGAGCTGCCTGCGGGGCCACCACGGGGAAACTCGAGGCTTGGTTTTACTCGTAGCTAGTCTCATCTGGATGTGCCCTGAGAACGAGATATGTGCAGCTCCTATCGGGATTTGTCGGCACAATCGGGCGGCTTTGCTGGTCTTGTTTTATTGCTGTCGAAATGTCTTGTAGTCCGGGATTCCGAGACTGATCGGGTCTTCCCGGTAGAAGGAATATCCTTCGTTGACCGTGAGAGCTTATAATGGGCTAAGTTGGGACACCCCTGCAGGGTATTATCTTTCGAAAGCCGTGCCCGCGGTTATGAGGCAGATGGGAATTTGTTAATGTCCGGTTGTAGAAAACCCGAAGTTGACCTTATTTAATATACACATCAACCGCGTGTGTAGCCGTGATGGTCTCTTCTCGGCGGAGTCCGGGAAGTGAACACGGTGTTGGAGTTATGTTTGACGTAAGTAGTTCAGGATCACTTCTTGATCGCTACTAGCTTCACAACCGCGCCTTGCTTCTCTTCTCGCTCTCTTTTATGAATGTAGCCACCATATATGCTAGTTGCTTGCTGCAGCTCCACCTCACAACTCTGTCCTTCCTATAAGCTTAAATAGTCTTGATCTCGGGGGTGTGAGATTGCTGAGTCCCCGTGACTCACAGATTCTACCAAAACAGTTGCAGGTGCCGACGATGCTAGTGCAGGTGACGCAACCGAGCTCAAGTGGGAGTTCGACGAGGAACGTGGTCGTTACTATGTGTCTTTTCCTGATGATCAGTAGTGGAGCCCAGTTGGGACGATCGGGGATCTGTGTAGCATTTGGGTTATCTTCTTTTATTTTGGTTCCGTAGTCGGACCTTGAGTGTAATCTGAATGATGGATGTTTATTTATGTATTGTGTGAAGTGGCGACTGTAAGCCAACTATGTATCTCTTTCCCTTATGTATTACATGGGTTGTGTGAAGATTACCTCACTTGCGACATTGCTTTCAATGTGGTTATGCCTCTAAGTCGTGCTTCGACACGTGGGAGATATAGCCGCATCAAGGGCGTTACAGATGTACACTAACACTTCCTACGTTCGTCGTTGGACTAGCACCTAGGCGCAAGAGGAAACAAACATCACGGATAATGCTCGATAGGTTAACTAAATCTAGAGGAGGAAGAATGGAGATCCGTTTTGAGGCAGGTTTAAAAAGGCCACGTGATGCTATAGAGTCAGCCAAGTTAGTATCAGAGGCAGCGGTTGCCATTTGGTGTCATGTACGTATCCTCCCAACATGGATTCGGTATAGGAATCACAAAGACGAAACCCAGTTCAGCACCTTCCTCGACCATTTATCTGTAAGTATGGTTATGTATGGAAACTAGTAATATCGTCTTGCTCTGTCCCATACTTTCTAGGTTGCTGATAATGAGACTCCCATAATTTTCAATAGATGAGGTTCAAGTTGGATAGCCAAGATGATGCAACCAGACAAGCTTGCACCCATGTTTTCAAGTCTGCTCTGCGACAGTATCGGTATAACTTGAGGAAAACTAACTTTGAAGGCAAGGCTAATAGTGAACTTTCCCAAACATCTCCAGTGGAAAATATATCGGATGAAGACTGGAGGGGCCTTGTTAAACACTTGTCTGATCGGAAGTATCAGGTACATTATATATATGTGATCAGATCACATGTTGAAGTCCTATTTATGCATGTGTCACACAAATCTATCTTCTTGTAGGTGAACTGTTCAAAGAACAAGGCCAACCGTACGAAAGTGAAATTCCAACAGACGACAGGATCTCGTAGCTATATTGCACACTGCGAGGCTCTTGTAATTAGCTGTTGTTTCACTCTTTTCGCTGTACCATATTATCAGATCTATATTGACTTGTTCGAAATGCAGAGGAAAGCCCACAAGGACCAAAAAGTACCTGAACCAAATGTTGTGGAAATCTTCAAGGACTATCACACTAGCAAGAAGAAGGGCATGACTACACCAGTCAAAGCCGCTGTTGTCAGTCCTTAATCCTCATGCCTTTTAACTACTACTTACTCTGACTTGTGCCTTGAACTGCATGGTTTGCAGCCAATGTCTATTACTCTTTTCAATTTTATACACAATTGTCTTAGCATATCATTGCACCTTACAAGGTTTAAAAGAGAGGAGTGATGTTCCTTTCATCTTGACCCGTAATCTAGTTCTGTGCTGGACTTGCCCACACAACGTTACAATTGCATGTTTGTCTGTTCTCAGTTGTTTTGTGATATGAATGATTTCATACTATGCTTACCGTATTATAAACTTCGTCTCTTTATCCTTAGCCCTCAATACAATCTGAAGAAATAGACAATACATTAGCGATGGTACATGGTCATATGTTTGGAACCTGGTTTTATTATGTACATTGCAATAAAATACAACTAATATTTTACATGGGTTCACCAGAATAAGTTCGGTATATAGACCAAAGCTATTTTGTTTGGTTTTGCTGCCTCCTTAATATCTTCTCTTCTAGTACTACTAATGTAAAACCTCAACTTTTCAGCGAGCTGTTGAAAAAATGGTGGAACCGCCACCTTCTGAAGGTGGCGAGGCAACTATAACCGCAATGCCAGGTCTTCCTGAAGTGGGTCAGTACCTGTCCACTAACAGTGCCAAAAGCACGTCCCTGCGTAATATTGGGTTGGTTGTTAAGGCAATATCGTCCAAACTGCCTCATGATCAAGATATGCAAGATCAAAGCAATGTTGTATCTGCGCTCCAGACACAAGTCCATTCCCTAACAGAGGCCCTTTGTGAAACAAGGAGAAACATTTCTCAATGTCGTCAAGATATGCATGGTTTTGAAACCAGACTATCAGACATTTGCTATGTTGTTCAGGAGCCTAGGGGAAATGAAGGCGAGTGTTATGGTGCTCCATCGGATAATACAACATGAAAACGTAACGGTCAGGTCAAATGAACTGAGCTTCTGAACTTCTGGTGGTGCATTTATCTGCTAGACTGTTAAGTTTTATGCCAACCTTCCTTTTGTTATATAGTTGTAATTTGTTTTGGTGCGATACGAAATTTATTCTTAACGTGCAGCCACCGGCTGAAGAAAACAGCAAGCCATTTTTGTATAGTGTAGGGTGTTCCCTATATTTGCACTGGTGGCGATCTTTGATGTCGAGTGGATGTAATCTGTGCAATCGCCTTAATAGCCTAGCGTTACTTTCGGCCTTATTTCTTTCCTAATCTTCTTTTTCCCTGGTTTGCCAGTGGCCGCAACTACCATGGGCCATATACGGGCCGTAGGATCCATGGGTGTCCTACGGGCCGTCAATAAATGGGCCTATAATCGGTGGGCCTCGGGCCGTCGATAAATGGGCCTGTAATCGGTGGGCCTCGGGCTGTCGGATAAATGGGTCTACATCGGCCATAATCGGGCGTAATTGGTATCGGCCCAGCACGGTAACGGGCCGTTAACAGGCCTTAGGACTGCAAAGGCCTAATTCTGTCATAGGCATAACGGGTCGTTAATGGGCCAGAATATAGGACGGGCTGGAAACGGCGCAATGAGTTAACAGGCCAGAAACGGGCCGACTCTTGCCATGGGCCGAATTTGGCCCATTAGGGTAACAGGCCAGTAATGGGTCGACTCTTGCCATGGGCTGAATTTGGCCCATTTGGGGAACATGCCAGTAACGGGTACAAAGAAAATTACTGTTCATTATGGGCTAGAGTCACCGTGGGCCTGTAAAGGGCCGAAAGATACGAAGGCTTCATATGGGCCGAAAGACGTCGTGGGCCATACATGGGCCGAAAGTGAAATGGGCTGGTGTTATATTCGACGGCCCACATGACGTTGTTGGGCCGATTTCCTTTAGGGCCTATCGGGTCGTGAGTTAACGGGCCATAAAATGGGCTATTTGCGAAGAGACCGTTAACAGGCTTTTCATGGGCCAGCCCGTTAACTTTTGACCAAGTCAAACGGGCCAGCTTTGTAAGCTAAATGGGCCAGTGGTGGGCCGTGGCATGTGTCGACATATCATAGGCGCCTATCTGACCCACTGACGAGCTGACACGTGTTTCGTCCGGCCAATAAAAATTTTACACGTGGAAATTTCCCATTGGTCGGGGCTGTTAACGGGTTATCGGATCCAAAACCCGACCCGATTGCTTAAGGTATTCCGTTACGGTGGATGCCACGTGTCGGTCACCCTTGACGAAAGCACTTCTGTGACGCGCGATTTATCATCATGGAAGTGGACACTTCCGTGATGATAATTTTGGTAATGTCATGGAACACTTCTACGACAGCACAGGTATGACTATCTTGATTCTGTCATAACATCGTCATGGATGTACATGCATGACAAAAAAGTGACCTACTATGACAAACATGTATCATCACGGAAGTGTATTTTTTTGTAGTGATGAAACCTTCGGGAACGTGATTTTTAGGAAGAATATGATCCGGGAGACTTGGAACCTACGTCAAGAAACAAAAGAGGAGGCCACGAGGTACGGGGGTGCGCCCACCCCCCAGGGCGCGCCCTCCACCCTCGTGGGCCCCCTGTTGCTCCACCGACGTACTCCTTCCTCCTATATATACCTACGTACCCCCAAATGATCAGATACGGAGCCAAAAACCTAATTCCACCGCCGCAACCTTCTGTACCCACGAGATCCCATATTGGGGCTTGTTCTGGAGCTCCGCCGGAGGGGGCATCCATCACGGAGGGCTTCTACATCAACACCATAGCCTCTCCGATGAAATGTGAGTAGTTTACTTCAGACCTTCAGGTCCATAGTTAGTAGCTAGATGGCTTCTTCTCTCTTTTTGGATCTCAATACAATGTTCTCCCCCTCTCTCGTGGAGATCTATTCGATGTAATCTTCTTTTTGCGGTGTGTTTGTTGAGACCGATGAATTGTGAGTTTGTGATCAAGATTATCTATGAACAATATTTGAATCTTCTCTGAATTCTTTTATGTATGATTGGTTATCTTTGCAAGTCTCTTTGAATTATCAGTTTGGTTTGGCCTACTAGATTCATCTTTCTTGCAATTGGAGAAGTGCTTAGCTTTGGGTTCAATCTTGCAGTGTCCTTTCCCATTGACAGTAGGGGCAACAAGGCATGTATTGTATTATTGCCATCGAGGATAACAAGATGGGGTTTTTATCATATTGCATGAATTTATCCCTCTACATCATGTCATCTTGCTTAAGGCGTTACTCTGTTTTCATGAATTTAATACTCTAGATGCATGCTGCATAGCGGTCGATGAGTGGAGTAATAGTAGTAGATGCAGGCAGGAGTCGGTCTACTTGTCTCGGACGTGATGCCTATATACATGATCATACCTAGATATTCTCATAACTATGCTCAATTCTGTCAATTTCTCAACAGTAATTCGTTCACCCACCATAAAATACTTATGATCTTGAGAGAAGCCACTAGTGAAACCTATGGCCCCCGGGTCTATCTTCATTATATTAATCTTCCAACATATAGTTATTTCCGTTGCTTTTTTACTTTGCTTTTATTTTACTTTGCATCTTTATCATAAAAATACCAAAAATGTTATCCTATCATATCTATCAGATCTCACTCTCGTAAGTGGCCGTGTAGGGATTGGCAACCCCTTATCGCGTTGGTTGCGAGGATTTATTTGTTTTGTGTAGGTGCGAGGGACTCGCTCATAGCCTCCTACTGGATTGATACATTGGTTCTCAAAAACTGAGGGAAATACTTACGCTACTTTGATGCATCACCCTTTCCTCTTCAAGGGAAAACCAACGCAGTGCTCAAGAGGTAGCACTAACAAAATGGCCACCACAAGTGTGGCAAGATTTGGCAAGAAGTTGAGTCTATGACATGTGGACCATGTAGCTAGAAAAGTGTGGCAAGCCACAAGTGTAGCAATGAACCAAACACATGCCTGGTGTGTTTGGTAGGTTGTATGAAGGGTGCATGATCCCAAGAGTTCCCTTCTCGACCCACTTTTAGGTGTTTGGTAGAGTGTATGGAGGGTGCATGAGTCCACACTAGATAAGAAAAAATACACTAGAAGCATGCATGAAGAGAGCATACATGAAGAGGGGTGTTGAGTTGAGCATGCATGAAAAGGGAACAACTATGCTGAGACGAGAACGCAACCAAACACACTTGTAGCACGCCTAAGCTTAGGCGTGGCAACTTTAGGTGCAAACCAAACATCTATACCCCTATATAGTGTGTGAACATAATTGGTTTGATGCCAACAATTGGGATTGCCAATATTTGGCAAACCAACATTTGGCAAAATCAAAATTTTCCAAATGTTGGCAACTTTTTGTGAGGTTGAGAAGAAAAGTTGGTAGCCAACCAATCACTAGCCAACATTTGGCATTTGCCAAATATTGGCAACCCAACTTTTGGCATCAAACCAATCATGCTCTAACTTTGCAAGTTCGTCGTTGGATGAAGCCAATCCGACGGTACAAAGATGGAAAATCCGAGCACTACTGGCCGTTGGATATCATCTACATTCCACCACATTTTGCCACATGTAGAATCTAGAAGACTCCACATGTAGAAGCATAATGCACAAACCACCAGAATCTCATGCGTGCAATGCACGTGTACCTTACTAGTAGTTGGTAGTAGTAAGAAACAAATTCCGGGTTTGGCACGAGCTCGTACTGCGGGAGCACCACAAGGCCTGCCACAGGAGTTACATTTCCTCTCAGGGCCCACGGGACCGAACTTCAGTGGCTTAGTGCCCGGCCTATGAGTCAATGCCATGCGGACCTTAAATGCAGCTGGCCCACATGTCATTCTCATGGTGGTGGTGTGGTTCGCGACTCACTCGCTCGAGATGAACCGGTCGGTGGTGGCGTGGCCATGGCGAGGGTGCCACAACTGGGTGCCAGGGCGTTATGAGGCGTAGATGGCCACACCGGCTGGTACTACTTGTAGTACAGAAGTACTCCAGCTGAGGACTGATTCCTGGGACGAAATGTGTCATAGCCGCTGGATGAAAATTCGATGGTGCGGGAGTATGGATCGGAGCACAGCAGCGGAGTAGGCAAACCGCGTCCAATCGGGTGTGGCTGTGGTAGAAAGTTGATGGTCACCGCAATTCAGCTGGCCCGCATGTCATGCACACAAAGGCAGAGGATCGGTGGGGCCGAGAGGGATGAGGCGCACGTCGGGGGATGAGGATCCCCTGACGTGAACAATCCTACCATTTTATCACTGACATGTGGGACCCGCGAGTGTGGGTCCCACCAGTCAGCGAAGGAAAGGCAGGGTAAGGCAGTGATAGCCACGTCAGAGGATCCATGTCCACGTCGGGGGACGTCGTGCTTACAGGTAGGGTTGGAGCGGCGTCGTGGGAATCGCGTGTGGGTGAGGCAGTGGTAGAAACAAGAAACGTGATGGTCGTCGTGGTTCAACTTCCATGGAGAAGCTGTCATGTCTGCTGACACATGTATATCAGAACTAGAGTGTTTATATTTCAAGCACGTGAACACGTATTATTCTACTACTTTGGATCCATTGCAACGCACGGGCCAGCACATTGGTAGTAGTACTGTCTATCTCTATCTCTAGATGCCTTCCCTCGTTCATCCTTTTCTCTCACAAGATAAACTACTCATACAAATGCTTCTTGATGTTCCGTGGAACACACGAGGATGTTTCCTTCGGGGTCTCTCCAGCGCTACGTGGCCGTAGTTGCAAGTTGACGCCCCTTGAGATGCCGACGTTGAGGGGCACTCAATTTCCTCCGATGAGCAGGTAAGATGAGTTTGTTCACGTAGTAAATGCATTCTAAAGACTACTTCCGTGTCCATTTCCTAATTCTCCCCCTGCCCACTGTTTCACATGTTAGGCTCGGTGCGAGCGGATATTGGCTTGCATATGTACGGGAGGGTACCAACATCAATTTGCACAACATTTACAACGGTTACACCGTTCCCGTAGAACCTTTGTCCAACATTGGGATCAGCCATGCAACGGGCCACCACATGAATTGGTACGATAGAACTACGGTGAGATTGAATAAGATAGCACGAACCTTGCACATGGCGGTCAAAGGTGGACCATGCTGTCTGCGGCCGATTTGTTGCCGTACGAGTACGAAGAAGCTGTGCTCCTTTCTAATCGCATCTTCGCGGTGACAAACTAGGGGACTTGTTCCGTATGGGACACATCCTGCGATATACTCCCTCTCTCCCAGTTTATTTGTTTTGAATCTTTTCATTTTATAAGTTTCAAATTCAAATTTAGAGGGGCAATGGGGCCGAGAGGGGTGAACCGCAGGTCGGGGGACGTGTGGTGTCATGGGTTCGTGCGGCGTCGTGGGAATCGTGCATGGCTATGGTAGAAACTTGATGCTCGTCGCATTTTAGGTGGCCCACATGTCATGCACACAAAGGCAGAGGGGCGGTGCGGCCGAGAGGGGTGAGGCGCACGTCGGGGGACGTGGTGTCGTGGGTTGGAGCGGCGTCGTGGGAATCGCGAGTGGCAGTGGATGAAACATGATGGTCGCCGTAGTTGAACTTCCATGGACAAGCTATCATGTCTACGGACACATGCATTGCATACCGATCACTGAAAGGTGTAGTAGAGAAAGCTAGGCGGATAAATAGTTCCTTATAGTCAAGCGGACCCACGCTACTACTTGTTCCAAAGACATGCACACCATCGAAATAGTCCATCTATATCAATATACATAGAGAGGGAATATTTTTTTACAAGAGATGAAATAGTTCATTCATCCATAATGCCCTGCTGCTGCTTCTTCTTCTTCTTCTTGTTCTTCTTCTTCTTCTTCTTCTTCTTCTTCTTCTTCTTCTTCTTCTTCTTCTTCTTCTTCTTCTTCTTCTTCTTATTCTTCTTCTTCTTCTTCTTCTTCTTCTTCTTCTTCTTCTTCTTCTTCTTCTTCTTCTTCTTCTTCTTCTTCTTCTTCTTCTTCTTCTTCTTCTTCTTCTCCTTCTCCTTCTCCTTCTTCTTCTCCTTCTTCTTGTTCTTCTTCTTCTTCTTCTTCACCTTCTTCTACTTCTTCTCCTTCTTCTCCTTCTTCTTCTTCTCCTCCTTCTTCTTCTTCTTCTTCTTTTCTTGTTCTTGTTCTTCTTCTTCTTCTTCTTCACCTTCTTCTACTTCTTCTCCTTCTTCTCCTTCTTCTTCTTCTCCTCCTTCTTCTTCTTCTTCTTCTTTTCTTGTTCTTGTTCTTCTTCTTCTTCTTCTTCACCTTCTTCTACTTCTTCTCCTTCTTCTCCTTCTTCTTCTTCTCCTCCTTCTTCTTCTTCTTCTTCTTTTCTTGTTCTTGTTCTTCTTCTTCTTCTTCTTCACCTTCTTCTACTTCTTCTCCTTCTTCTCCTTCTTCTTCTTCTCCTCCTTCTTCTTCTTCTTCTTCTTTTCTTGTTCTTGTTCTTCTTCTTCTTCTTCTTCACCTTCTTCTACTTCTTCTCCTTCTTCTCCTTCTTCTTCTTCTCCTCCTTCTTCTTCTTCTTCTTCTTTTCTTGTTCTTGTTCTTCTTCTTCTTCTTCTTCACCTTCTTCTACTTCTTCTCCTTCTTCTCCTTCTTCTTCTTCTCCTCCTTCTTCTTCTTCTTCTTCTTTTCTTGTTCTTGTTCTTCTTCTTCTTCTTCTTCACCTTCTTCTACTTCTTCTCCTTCTTCTCCTTCTTCTTCTTCTCCTCCTTCTTCTTCTTCTTCTTCTTTTCTTGTTCTTGTTCTTCTTCTTCTTCTTCTTCTTCTTCTTCTTCTTCTTCTTCTTCTTCTTCTTCTTCTTCTTCTTTTCTGTGGGAGATGGCTTCGCAACAAGCTCTCTGTACCTTGCAACTATCTCGGAACTCACATGGGCATCGAGGGCAGCATATTTGATCTACTCATACGTCAAGGGATAATTCTCCCATCCAGACGACCTTAATGCCAGCGTCTCGCCACCCTTTTGAAGATTTGTTCCTATCACAAAATTTGCTGCGTCAAATACGGATGGTGTCGGTTTATCACAATCTTCTACAGGAATTTTTCTTTTTGTTTGTAGGTCAGCGATGCTTTTCAAATCAAGGTTGTACGGCTCCAACTTCTGTTTGTCCGCTGCGATGGCTGCCCCACAGAAGTATATGTCCTCCCGAGACAAGAAATCGTGAAGCTCACCTGGTATGGAGGGCGTGTGTATGATGTGGTACACCAAAACATCATCTTCGAGGCACAGTTGAAGGACAGCGGTGCGTTGGATCTTCCCTGTGGCACGCTCCGTGTACTCTGCGTCGAGACCGATGACATTCATCTCCACCTTTTGGAGGGAGTTGCATACATTGTTGATCCACTTCCGAAAAACCCTTGGGTGGTCGGTAACTGTGGCAACTATGCTCAACGAGCCTTCGACGAGGACATGTTGGACGCTAAAAACCTGCATCTCGATCTCATTCGCCATTTGGAACCGCTGGACCGGAGGGCTATGGTTTGGAGAATTAGGATTAGATGGATAGTCTAACTGAAGAAGAAGATTATTTATAGGGGCTTCGGAATTACTCCAGGAGGATGTGAAGAGGTTAAAACAATGTGAATGCAGTGTGGTTTGGATGCAAATGGAGATCAAGGAGTAGTGAAAAAGCCGAGGAAAATCGGTTCCCGATGGAGAAGTAAATGGGAGAAGTTATGCGCATGCATGAGGAGAGCTGCGGTGGTTTGACTGCTGCATGCAATGGACTGGACGGGCTCTTCATTGCCTTTTCTCTCTCCCACGTGCACAGAATGGCCCACTTGCATGCTGCAGTTTATTGGCTGGAGTCTGGCTGCTGCTGCTCATGCGTACGCTAATTAATGCTGTGAATGCGGGGCATGGAGGGAAATGAGCGCATGCAAAAGGGTATATACGCAGACTAATTAGAGAAGTACTGAAAAAAGTTATGCGCGGACAAAAGAGGACCGGAGGGAGTACTACTCATGTTCCTACTACGGTTAAGGAATATGCGGTTATCCTCAAAAAAGAAAAGTCCTTCTTCGCGCTTACGCATGCACGAGAATTTGGTTCTGCTCGCAATAGGGAAGATAGCTTGAGGATGAAGTGAACCCAGAGGCATGCTAGCATGGGAGTACTACTCATGTTCCTACTACTCCTACTAGTAGTAGTACAACTGTGGTACACTTGATGGTCAAAATACTATTATTCATCCGGTCCTCACAGTGAAGTGACAAGACCCTGCGCCCGAGGTGACACCAGTCCAGGCGGCGTGTCTGGGTTACCAAAGTCAGCCTCACCTTGTGCACTGTGCAGTCACTGTCACCGCCGTTGTATAGCATGCCTCGCCTCGTCTCCCTCTCCCCTAGCACCACTCCATCTCCATCTCCGTCTCGCCGGAGATCCTGATGTCACTCTTCATCATCCCACTGTGCCCCCGCGTACCCTCGCCTCGCTCGCCTCCCCTAGTACCACTATTCCCTCGCTAGCCGCTCCAGCACCGACAGCCTTCTCCCCCGTAAATCAGGCCCCCCAAAACCCCACCTTCCAAACTCCACCATGGCCGAACGCGAACTACACATGATCCATATGAGCCGCGATTGGAGCAATCTCCCTAGTGACGTCCTCGACCTCTGTTGTTCATGTAACGATATACTGAGCGCCCTGCGGCTGGCTGCATGCTCGAGGGGCATGCACACGGCCATCATCAAAGTGAGGCCAAAGCTTTTCAAGACACCCTGCTTGCTGCTATCTGGTCTTATGAGATTGGCTCACCATGATACGGAGGCGTACATGATACCCCTCGACTTCAATTCGATCTCCATTAGCCGAAACTTCTTTGCAGGTATGTAGTGGGTCACCGTACATCATTTCCCTCGACTTCGATCTGATCACCATCGCCCGAAACTTCTTGGCAGGTATGTACTGGGTCGGCATGAACTCCCACTGGATGGCTGCCTTCAGAGAAGACGATAAAAAGTTGGTGCTCGTGAACTTCCAGACCTCCCATGATATTATCCTTCCTCCGTTGGATTATATAGAGTTTTACTATCGCGGTCCTAGTCATCTAGATTACCACGGGCAGTTGGACGAACCTTATTTTGCAGAAGATTGTAATCTGCCAAGTGCCCACACGACATGCGAATTACGCAGACTTCAAGCTAATTGCCTTGTTCGACCGCGGACTCGCCTATCTTTACGCTGGTGCCTTCTTTAGCTGGAGTCAACTCAGCTCGCAGTGGATCATCGTCAAAGCTGATACACACTTTTGTGATGCTATTGAACACAATGGCATCATCTATGCGATCGACAAAGCAAATGACACCACGTATTGCTGGGACGGCGCGTGTAAGTTGTTTCCGTCTCATTTTATGCGCCATGACACTGTTTGAACTTTTTGTGATGATTGGCATATCCCTGTTTGAGCAGAATTTGAGTAGAACTATGGCAATGTATTAGAGACGCCGTAAATCAACTATATTTGGAATGATTTAATTCATGCGATTGTGATCATGTCATTACAGCCAATTTGTACCCCTGAATAATCAAACGGTTAGGAATATATGGATATTCTTCTTTATTTGACAGTAATCTATATACTACTACTAAATATGAGTGTGTATCAATGGCCATGTTAGTTTCCTCATTTTCACTGTTGGTTTCATCTAACCATACATTAGGGAAGTAAATGTGCATACGGAGAACTCTATATTTGGAAGTAGTGAAATCCTGTAATGCTTACCATGTGTACATACCTATATTCGCCCTTGAGCAATCAATGGCTAGAATAATATCCTCACAAAAATTTTGCCCACAAAACACGAGTATATAACAATGCATGGTTTGTTAGTTACCTTGAAGAATTTGTTTGTGAGGACAGAACATGATTACATAACATGCATGACATGGTAGTTTCCTGTGAAGAATCGATTGCGGGATAACATAGTATAACCATGCATGGCACTTCTATATTTTTGAACCCAGTATACATTTCCCTGTATTTTCCTCCCAGTCCCAGCAGGGACATATCAATGTTGTTTCTTGCATTATCCTACTCATACTCTGAACAATGCTGATCTTACATTAACAATGCATGTCCTTTTTGATATGATGCAGTGTCCCTACAGTTACTGCCCTTCGTAATCACACCACCTTTGCCAAAAACAGGGAAGCACAATTGGTTCCTTGCTCGATCAGACGACGGCAAAAGACTAATGATCATTCAGACACATGAGCCGGAAAAGTTATATTGCAAAAACCCACTGTATACAAGCACCATGAAATACGTGAGTATCCGGACAGTGGCTGTTACGTCTATGAGCAGGATACCAGCTTGTTGGGGCCTTCAGGACTTTTTAGTTGGAGGCGGGTAAACAGCCTTGTTTCACACTCTCTGTTTCTCAGACTGAATTATCCGATTAGCCAGGAGATCACCATTGGCAAGGACCTTGATGGCAGAGAGGCTCTGTTTGCTATGGAAAATTGTGTCTACACGGCGAGCCCTAGGAGTTCAGGAGCAAACTCCCCTGATTGTCAACAATATAGCCTGCAGCCAAAAGAAGTTGAGAATGACAAAGGCATCCGGATAAACTTTGATCCTTGGATGTCTCAATTACGATAGGCAGTGATGTCGTTCAAGCCTTCAGGTTGATAGGTAATTGGGCTGTTGCGTCGAAAGGGTGGAGTACTGGTGTCTCCGGATCATTGGTCGCTGAAGCGGGGTTGCAAATTATGATGTTGTGGATCATCTCTTCGAATGACTTTGTTGTCTTTGCTGCTTGTTCTGGATGGGTAGTTCTTTCTTTTCTTATGCATACTCCTTGTCATTTGGTCATCCTCGTCTATGTCACTCTTACTATGTAATAGTTGCCTCTGTTTAGAATGTCATTCTCGTCTGGATCACGAGAGTCTGAGCGCTACAGATGGGTGCATTTTGGTGGTGTAGCAAGACTTCTTATGAACTATCATGTCTTGTTGTTTATGTCAGTAGTAGTCACTAGTCAGTGTTTGAATGTTGTATATATCGTTGTTTTGAACTGTTTATTGTCTCAAACTACTGGTGGGCTAAATGAGGGCATCACTATTCTCCAATGTTCAGAGTGTATCTCCTTTTTTCAAGTTATATAATTTGAGCTTAGTGTCTTTTCGATGATGTACACTTGTTTGGGCCAGTGAGCTGTCGTTGAATATGGGCCGAGTAGTAACGCAATGCTAAATAGGTCAATTATGAATCTCAGGCCGGCCTCTCAAAAGATCCTAAAAAAAGGCCGAGCTCTCCAAAAGAAAAAGAATAAGGACTCTTAGGCCGACATGTGGGCCCCACCGGTGTTTTCGTGCGCTTGCGCGCCGAGAGTACGTTGGCGCGTGTTTGAAATTCAAGCTACATTTCATCCCCAATCTCCTTGCCCTCCCCCACCTCTGGAATCGCGATTCCTACTTTAGTTCCCCCAAATCCCCCTCCTGTACTCCCTGTACTCAAGCTCACTATCATGTCGTCGGTCAACGCGGATCTCCAAGCGGGAGATCCTGAGGTCCGTCCTGCCTTCGGTCGCTGCGTGCTGTCGCTCAACAGTGGCATGGCGGCGCTTGATGACCAGTTTGCCGGCAAAGTGCTGATGGTAACCAGCAACGGCAATCGGCCTCCCGTCTCGCCGGACGACCTTGTTAAAGCTCTTGGCATTGCGCACGGCATCCAAATAAGTGACTTGCTCGTCGAAGTCTGTCCGCCACCGGCTGATTTCTTCATCAGGTTCCAGACAACTTTCGACTGCAGTCATGTGTTCGAATCTTCCCGGTGTTTGTTCTGCGATGGGGCGCTGGTGAGGTTTGATCGGTGGCACCCGGGATGGGGCTCCGTGCCCTCTGAGCTTGAGTTTTTACCAAAGCTTACCTTCCACGGGATGCCTCGACGTTCTCGGAACAGCGAGTCCATGAATGAGCTTATCAACGACCTTGGAGGTGAGCTCGTAAGTATGTTTGTTCCTCCAGACAGCTGGGCTCTGACGGTTATGGCATGGATGAAGAAGTCGTCCACCATACCGAAGGTGATTGGTTTTGAGATGCCCATGCAGGAACCGGGGTTGTACTATTCGTCGCCACCAAGGCCGCCGCGGACCACGATAGGGATGTACCTATATCGAGTGTTCGTGTATGTCAAAGAAGTGGTCAATCCATCAATCGAAGTCCTGCCGCAGCCACTGGTGCCAGGGTCCATCGACGATGTCCATTACAGGAGTCAACGTCAGACTTTCCCCGTGTTGCTTGGAACGATGGATGGCACAGGGCCTACTCCATCGCGCGGCGGAGGCCACTGCTTCTTTGGGAGAAGAGGCAAGGCTGGCTGCCTGGATGTGCTCTAATTTGAGGTAACAACTGAATCTTGTCAGATACTAGTTAAATCCGAGCTATGGGTGTGAAGCACTGTGTGCCAGTACATTTGATTGTGACCTGTTCTAATTTTGTACCTGAACATTTTTTAAAAAGGGTTGTACGTCAACTTAATGTGCTAGCAGAACTTATTGTGTTGTCTGTCTGTTTTCTTTGCACAGCATTCAAGATATTTCCCTGTCATTGATAAAGACGATGAATCGTTATGTACGAGTTCGTTGGATTCAACATAGGCCTACCCGTAGCGATCCACTGCTTCCATCTTGATTGTGCCGCCTGCGTGAAATTTTTGTATGCAAGTTCAGTGTGCTATGATGTTCTATATGATTGTGTCAACTATATAAGTTTTTACTGAGCATCAGCAATGCATATGGCTGAAAGATGTATTTACGAGCATCGACCGATGGGTCTCACACACACACACACACAGACACACACACGCACAAGTGGGACCCGTTGAATTATTTCTTTGCTCGTGACAGCTTTTAATTAGGTTCCACTGTAATCTAACTTTTTTCTTAAGTTATTAATTGAGCTCAGTGACTTCAAAAAGTTGTACGGAAGCCTTGTTTGGGCCTTTCCGGCATCGCTGAATGTGGGCTGAGTAGCCATGTTAGGTTGTACCGTACTACACAGGCCATTTTTTTCAACATCAGCAATGCAACTGGGCCGACAACTGTACACACTATTCGGGTCAACTTGTTATTCTCCGCCCCGCTGGGCTGCAAACTTTCCTAGGAGGTATGCATTAGGCTTAACAAGAAAATGGACTTTAAGAAATAATAAATGGGATGTAATTATAATAACTCGGCAGTAACTATAAAAATGCACCAAACGCGTAATTAGTTTAAAAATATATTATTTTTGGAAATTGGAAATTTTAATTTCATTACTTCTTGCGCGAGCAATATTTCGTTGGATTTTAACGTAATACAACTTTATTTTGAAATTATATTTAATATAACTAGAAATTTTGGATAAAAATATTTCAGATCCCATAAAAATGTGGGAATTTTTTTTTGAATTCTGTTTTGAGCGGTTGGTTGAAATTATTAATCATTGTCCTAGCTAGAAAATGGGCTGTACTTTTAACAAACTGTAAATGGGTTGTAGTAAATTCCATTAGAATTAAAAAATGAGTTGTACATTCTTACAAATCGCAAATGGGCTATATGTTCTCTGCCACACACTTGTGGGCCTTCTAAGTTGACGCGTCCCCTAAAAAAACTAAGTTCACGCGTATGCAAGGCTTTGTCAACAACACACGGTTTTGGCAGCTGTGGCCGTTGGATGTCTATTCAACGGATGTCGTGCTTCTTCTTCAATCTCGGATATTCTTGCTTCAGTCGCCCAAAAAATGATTCCTCCCCCTGACATCTGGGGCGCACCGTTTCGGAGGCTGCCCTGTGGGCCTACTAAGTTGATGCGTACCAAGGGCTTTGTCAACTTAGTCAATATAAACGATTCTAGCTGCAGTGACCGTACGATGTCCATCCAATGTCCATAGTGCTTCTTCAACCTCTGGTCTTCTTGCTCCAGCCGCCCAAAGCAGCGCGGGTCGTGCCGCGTGCTCCTGCCTCCTGTGGCCGGCTGTGATGCCGCGGAGGCCTCACCGCCCCCTACTACTCCCACCGCTGGCTAGGCCATCCCTCTACTCACCCACACCCCCTGTTATTTTGTGGCGACGATAGCCTCACACCACAGCCTAACCAATGAACCCTCGTACTCCTCCTCGCGCGGGCTTCCACTGCCGCATCTTCCCTGGCTCCGCATCGTACCCTTCCTAGGCCTCGCCGTGGTCCACCGCCCTGGTGCTCTCGGCGAGGCGTGGTCAACGTGGTCAAGGAACGGCTTCCATCGGACATGGACTGAAGGTGGAGAGGCTGGCAGCTGGGTCCACGATGGGAGCAAGGAAGTGCCTCCTTATTACGCAGAAAATAATGATTCGTCCACCTGACAGCAGGGACCCACCGGACGTGCCACCGTATTTCACGAAAAAAAACGTTTCCCCCTGACTGCTGGGACCCACCAGATGGGCCACCGTATTGCGCGAAAAAACGATTCCCCAGCTGTCAGCTCGGACCCACCGGAAGTGCCTCCTTATTACGCACAAAAAAATGAATACTCCCCCTGCTACTTGGGACCCACCTTGGTGGGAGGCTGACTTGTGGGCCTACTAAGTTGACGGGGATGGAGTGCTTTTTCAACTTAGTCAATATGAACGATTCTAGCTCCGGTGACTGTACGATGTCCATCCAATGGCCGTAGTGCTTCTTCAACCTCTGCTCTTCTTGCTCCAGCCGCCCAAAGCAGCGCCGGTCGTACCGCATGCTTCTGCCTATCGTGGCTGGCTGTGCTGCCGCGGAGGCTTCACCGCCCCCTACTATTCCCACCGCTGGCCAGGCCATCCCTCTACCCACCCAAACCCTCTCTTATTCTACAGCGACGGCAGACTCACACCGCAGCGAACCAGTGAACCCTCGTACTCCTCTACGCGGGGCCATTCACTACCGCGTCTTCCCCGTCTCTGCATCGTCCCCTTCCTAGGCCTCGCCGTCATCCACCGCCCTGGTGCTCTCGGCGCGGCGTGGTCAACGTGGTCAAGGAACGGCTTCCATCGGACGTGAAATGTACGTGGAGAGGCTGACAGCTGGGTCCACGGCCGCAGCAAGGAAGTGTCTCCTTATTACGCACAAAATAATTATTCCTCCACCTGACAATGGGGACCCACCGGACGGGCCACCTTATTCCGCGAAGAAACATTTCCCCTGACTGCTGGGACCCACCAGCTACATCTTCGCACGCAAGGAAGTGCGTCCGGGCAAAAAAAATCGATTCGCCCCCCTGACTACTGGGACCCACCAGCTACATCTTCGCATGCAAGGAAGTGCCTGACAGTCGGGACCCACCTGGTCGAAGCGTACGTAGCGTTGTCATTCTGGTCACGAACGTGTACGTACATACTGGTCGATGTAGAGGCGCGCACGTGTCGTAGTAGAGGCGCGCACGTAGCATGTACACGTACGTACATCGGCCAGGGTGCAAGAAAGTAAATACAGCCACGTACGTACATACGAGCAGGGTCTCAAACGCCTACTCTCGTGTACGTACGGCCAGGGCTCGTGTACATGGCTTGGTCGGAACGGAGAAACTGCGTCGTCGTCGTGTTCATGGGGAGGCAACGGAATGCGTTGTGTTCATCGGGAGGCAACGGAACGCGTGGGAGCCAACTGGCTTGGACGGAACAGCCAATGGAAACGAGGCATGGCGTACCGCAGAACGGAAGAAACGGCCTTGTGTTCGACCGGCCACGTTCGAAATGGGATCTTGTTCATCGGGAGGGGTCTGGCGTACCGTAAAATGGAGGAAACGGACATCCTACGGTCGAAACGGGGGTCATGTTGATCGGGAGGGGTGTGGCGTACCGCAAAACGGAGGAAACGGACTTGTGTTGGAGCGCTACGGTCGAAACGGGGGTCCTGTTCATCGGTAGGGGCGTGGCGTACCGCAAAACGGGACTCCACTGGATACTGTTCATCTCCACCGTCGACCCCCTCCAGCCTCCACGGGCTACTGTTCAACCACCGTCGACCTCCTCCATCCTCCACCTGTGACTGTTCATCCACGGGCTCCTGTTCATCCAGCCTCCACCTGTGACTGTTCATCCACGGGCTCCTGTTCATCCAGCCTCCACCGCGCGCTACTCCACCGACTACTGTTCAACCACCCCTCTCTACGGGCTCCTGTTCAACCACCCCTCCACGGGCTACTGTTCATCCAGCCCTCCACCGTCTACTGTTCATCCAGCCCTCCACGGGGTGGTCCTGTTCATCCAGCCCTCCACGGGGTCCTCTTCATCCAGCCCCAAACAGCTCGATCGATCGGGGTCCTGTTCATCAAGAGGCAACACCACGGGGTCCTATTCATCCACCCCCACCGGGAACTGTTCATCCAAACCCCCCAGCAATGCTCACTGTTCATCCAGAGGCAAAATCTATCGGCTTCAGTTAGCAGCAGTAGCGAAGGAATCGCTCGATCGGGTTCAGTTAACAGCCATCGATCGGTCGCTCGAGTTCAGTAACACGTAGCCTGCAGTGCAATCGCTCGGATTTAGTTAGAGCCTAGCCTCGCTCGGGTTCAGTTAGAGCCCAACGCCTCGCACCCACGCGCGTGCGTGTACGAGACAAACGCGCATCGCTCGGCCGCGACCACCCACCGTAACCGGGAACACCCCGATATTTTCCTCGCCCTTGCTTCTACCATGGTTTTTTCCGTCATGGACGGCCCAAAGAATGTCATGCAGCTGCGTCTCCGGCCCGCCCAGGACGAAAAGCCCATTTTCTATCATTATTTTATATCATAAAAGTAGGACCCCACCACATCTATAATGATACCGTGTTTTGTGACAATTATTGTCATAGAAGTGTCATAAGTATGACAGAAAAAAATCGTTCGGCCCAAAATGTCACGGATGTGTCATTTTTTTTGTAGTGAATTGGGATGCTGATGTTATAGACAAGCTAGGTTGGGAGGCCCAGAGGCCGCTTGATGCCTGATGGATCCAAAAAATGTTGAAACATGTCATGGGCTGCCCATGTGAAACAACAAAACCTAGGGCATGGACCTGGTGGGCCCAGCACTGTCAGCCTCTCGACAAACAGTTGTCTCCCGATTCCTCTTGTTTTGCTGACCATGTTGGGAACAACAGACGGCGGCGCCGCGGCTAGAGAACCAAGGCGGAGGACGACGTCGAGACCTCGGATCGAATGAACCGGAGCGGGGGAAGACGCAGGCGGAGGGGAGTACGAGGGTTGACTTGTTCGGGTGCAGGGTGGGCCGGTGGAGCTGCTGATGTCTACTATGCAACCTTCTTCTTGTAGACGTTGTTGGGCCTCCAAGTGCAGAGGATTGTAGGACGGTAGCAAATTTCCCTCAAGTGGATGACCTAAGGTTTATCAATCCGTGGGAGGCGTAGGATGAAGATGGTCTCTCTCAAACAACCCTGCAACCAAATAACAAAGAGTCTCTTGTGTCCCCAACACACCCAATACAATGGTTAATTGTATAGGTGCACTAGTTCGGCAAAGAGATGGTGATACAAGTGCAATATGGATGGTAGATATAGGTTTTTGTAATCTGAAAATATAAAAACAGTAAGGTAACTAATGATAAAAGTGAGCACAAGCGGTATTGCAATGCTAGGAAACAAGGCCTAGGGTTCATACTTTCACTAGTGCAAGTTCTCTCAACAATAATAACATAATTGGATCATATAACTATCCCTCAACATGCAACAAAGAGTCACTCTAAAGTCACTAATAGCGGAGAACAAATGAAGAGACTATGGTAGGGTACGAAACCACCTCAAAGTTATTCTTTCCGATCAATCCATTGGGCTATTCCTATAAGTGTCACAAACAGCCCTAGAGTTCATAGTAAAATAACACCTTAAAACACACATCAACCAAAACCCTAATGTCACCTAGATACTCCAATGTCACCTCAAGTATCCATGGGTATGATTATACGATATGCATCACACAATCTCAAATTCATCTATTCAACCAACACAAAGTACTTCAAAGACTGCCCCAAAGTTTCTACCGGAGAGTCAAGACGAAAACGTGTGCCAACCCCTACGCATAGGTTCATGGGTGGAACCGGCAAGTTGATCACCAAAACATACATCAAGTGAATCACGTGATATCCTATTGTCACCATAGATACGCACGTCAAGACATACATCAAGTGTTCTCAAATCATTAAAGACTCAATCCGATAAAATTACTTCAAAGGGAAAACTCAATCCATTACAAGAGATTAGATGGGGAGAAGCAACATAAGATCCAACTATAATAGGAAAGCTCGTGGTACATCAAGATCGTGCCAAATCAAGAACACGAGAGAGAGATCAAACACATAGCTACTGGCACATACCCTCAGCCCCGAGGGTGAACTACTCCCTCCTCGTCATGGAGAGCGCCGGGATGATGAAGATGGCCACCGGTGAGGGATCCCCCCTCCGGCAAGGTGCCGGAACAGGGTCCCGATTAGTTTTTTGTGGCTACAGAGGCTTGCGGCGGCGGATCTCCCGATCTATTATGTTCCCCGATGGTTTTAGGGTATATTGGTATATATAGTAGGAAGAAATACGTCAGGGGAGCCACGAGGGGCCCACGAGGGTGGAGGGCGCGCCCAGGGGGGTGCGCGTGCCCCTGTCTCGTGCCTTCCTCATTTCTTCCCTTACGTACACCCCAAGTCTTCTGGATTGCTTTCTTTCCAAAAATAACTTTTTCAAAGGTTTCATTCCGTTTGGACTCCGTTTGATATTCCTTTTCTGCGAAACACTGAAACAAGGGAAAAAACAGGAACTGGCACTGGGCTCTGGGTTAATAGGTTTGTCCCAAAAATAATATAAAAGTGCATAGTAAAGCCCATAAACATCCAAAACAGATAATATAATAGCATGGAACAATAAAAAATTATAGATACGTTGGAGACGTATCAGCATCGCCAAGCTTGCTCGTCCTCAAGTAGGTAAATGGTAAAAACAGAATTTTTTGATGTGGAATGCTACTTGGCATAATTTCAATGTAATTCTTCTTAATTGTGGTATTAATATTCAGATCCGAAAGATTCAAGATAAAAGTTCAATATTGACATAAAATTAATAATACTTCAAGCATACAAACTAAGCAATTATGTCTTCTCAAAATAACATGGCCAAACAAAGTTATCCCTACAAAATCATATAGTCTGGCTATGCTCTATCTTCACCACACAAAATATTTAAATCATGCACAACTGTCGGTTTACTAGAGTAGGGGTCCCCTAGTATCCCGAACTCGTGCACGGGCAGTTGCAGCACCCCGCGGCTGGGCTTGCCTAGTGACCACCAAGATCCTCCATGGTTCCTTTGGAGCCAATCAAGAGCAAAGTATTTAAGCCAAGGAGACAAGGCCCCGGCAAGAGGAGCTTGCCGGGAAGGCCACTCAAGGCACGCAGAAGACAAGACCCCGGCAAGAGGAGCTTGCCGGGAAGGCTCGCTGAGCGACAAGATTCCGGACGCGACAAGGATTCAACCGCAGCAAGGCGCTTGCCGCGGCAAGCAACAACTCTTTATCTCCGCTCCAGCTCATCCGCCAACGTGTCGCCATGGGGTCATTCCAGGCGCGCGTGTCAAGAGGCTGTGCAGCCAGCGGAGAGCAGCGATAAGCGGCGCTGACAGGGTCACCATCGTGGCGAGCGGTGGCGCCCCTGACGGTCCCTTTCTGCACTGTTTAGGTGACATGGACGGGCATTTATTGCTTTTGTCCCTTGCCGTCAGAGTTAGGTAGAATACACTGTACAAAGTAGCTGTACCAACCGCAACTCATTTTCCCATTTTGCCCTTGTTTACGTTGCCACCTGTGGTGACCCCTTTGAACCTATAAAAGGAGGCCCATGCGCAACGTAGAGGGGGTTCGACTCATTCGAGACTAGAGACACTCAAGCTAGGTTTTGTAGCTCTCATGGCTCCCTAGCAAGAACACAAGATAATCAGACAAGCAGCAGTAGGAGTATTATCTCTCCGGAGAGCTCCGAAGTCGGGTAAACTGCTCGTGTGCATCGCCTCGATTTGCTCTTCGTGCAATCTCCGCCCCCCACCGAACCAAAAGGGACTCGGTCCGCCGGTCCCATAGGTGTTCGTGGGTTACGATCAGCTTCCCCGACATCGAGGTGCGCTGCGCTACCGTCGAGGACGCACCATCGAGCTCCACCGGCAAGTGCAAGAAGATGATGGCAGCTCCACCAAAGACCAAGAAGGTGCCCGCCAAGGAGGACGGCACTAGTGGTACCTTCACCATCAGTGCCACTCTCGACCCTAAATAGGAAGGCGCGCTCGTTGCTTTCCTGCGGGGGAATGTCGACGTGTTTGCATGGAAACCGTCTGACATCCCCGGTGTTCCCAGGAGAGTAATTGAGCATCACCTAGCTGCCTGTCCTCATGCACGGCCCGTCAAGCAGAAAGTCAGGAAGCAGGCAGTGGAGCACCAAGAATTCATAGCAGAAGA
>LR880967.1:964751045-964771625 GCA_904067115.1 Aegilops sharonensis
ATGTGGCACATACTGTTTTGTACGGATGCCTTTTGGGCTAAAGAATGCTGGTTCAACGTTTGCAAGAGTAGTCCATGACGCTTTTGAGCCGCAAATGCACAGAAATGTAGAAGCTTACATGGATGACATAGTGGTCAAGAGCAAGGACAAAGCAACTCTGGTTCAAGATTTAGATGAGACCTTTGCAAATCTGCGTAAGATCAACCTCAAGCTCAACCCCGAGAAGTGCGTGTTTGGAGTCCCTTCCGGCAAGCTTCTCGGGTTCTTCGTGTCTCAGCGGGGAATTGAAGCCAATCCCGACAAGATCAAGGCCATTGAGCAGATTGAAGCACCAAAGCGCGTCAAGGATATACGAAGACTTGCCGGTTGCGTGGCTGCTCTCAGCAGGTTTATCTCTAGGTCTGCTGAGCGCGCCCTGCCATTTTTCAAGATTTTGAAAAAGGCAGGTCCAATGAAATGGACTCCCGAAGCGGAGGCTGCGCTGCAGGACTTAAAGAGGTATCTGTCCTCCACTCCAATACTTGTCGCACCTAGGCCGCAAGAGAAGTTGCTGCTATACATAGCGGCAACCAATCAAGTGGTTAGTGCTGCGTTAGTAGCGGAATGGGAGGCAGATGATGAGCCGGCAACCAGGGCAGATGCATCCAGCGACAAGCAGGGGACTTCACCGACAAGCTCTAGTCCCGACAAGGACGGATTTGCGCAGGCTTGCGAGAAGATGCAGAAAAGGATGGTGCAGCGCCCAGTTTACTTTGTCAGTTCCCTTT
This sequence comes from Aegilops sharonensis, assembly GCA_904067115.1. Lineage (NCBI taxonomy): Eukaryota > Viridiplantae > Streptophyta > Magnoliopsida > Poales > Poaceae > Aegilops > Aegilops sharonensis. The sequence continues at coordinate 964,751,813 of LR880967.1, forward strand.
TGCAGGGGGCTAGGTCAAGGTACTCTGGTGTGCAGAAATTGCTTTTCGGCCTTCTCATGGCCTCGAGAAAGCTGCGCCATTACTTCCAAGCACATGAGATAACAGTCGTCACTCGCTTTCCACTGAAGAGAATATTGCAAAATCCAGAAGCAACAGGCAGGATTGTCGAGTGGGCACTGGAACTGTCAAGCTTTGGCCTCAAGTTTCAAAGCACTTCAACTATCCAAAGCAGAGCATTGGCAGAGTTTATAGCAGAATGGACGCCAACGCAGGATGAAGAGATTCCAGAGATGAGCATCCCCGTCAAGGAAGCAAGCAAAGAGTGGCTGATGTACTTTGATGGTGCCTTCTCGCTGCAAGGCGCCGGTGCGGGCGTGCTGCTTGTCGCACCCACCGGAGAACACCTCAAGTACATAGTCCAAATGCACTTTCCTAAGGAGCAAGAAACAAACAATACAGCAGAGTATGAAGGTTTGCTTGCCGGTCTCAGGATAGCAGTGGACCTTGGGATCAAGAAGCTCAGTGTCAGGGGTGACTCGCAGCTTGTCGTCCACCAAGTAAATAAAGATTATCAGAGTCCGTTGATGGAGCCCTACGTTGATGAAGTGAGAAAGCTAGAAGAGCACTTTGACGGCCTGCAGATGGAACATGTTCCAAGAGCTCAGAATGATATTGCTGATGGCCTATCGAAGTGCGCCACACTCAAGTTACCTGTGGAACCAGGGATTTTTGTGCTCAAGCTGACTCAACCAACCGTAACGCCATCAACAGGACAGAACAAGAAGAGGAAGTTGATCTCTAGTGACTATTTTCCGGCAGAGCTCCCTGAAGCCGCCGCCAAGAAGGTCCCCAAGATCAACACCAAGAGCGCTAAGGAGCAGTCTGCTCCGACAAGCCCTAGGGTTTGTTTCATTGAAGCAGACGCTCCCGACAAGTTTTGCTCTGGCAAGCTTGCCGGGGAACATCAAGCTCCAGCCGAGCCGCAGGTTCTCGCGGTAGAAGCGGATGTTCCTACAGCAGCAGATGTGCCTTTAGTCCTTGTTGTCGAGCCGCAAGCTCCAACATGGGCGCAGCAGATTGTCCATTTCCTTCAGACAGGAGAACTTCCCGAAGAGCAAGAAGAAGCGGAAAGAGTAGCCCGGCAGTCAAGTATGTACCAGTTTGTCGACAGCACACTGTACAAAAGAAGACTCAACGGTGTGAAATTGAAGTGTATTCACCGGGAAGATGGACAGAAGCTGTTGGCAGAGATACACGGAGGCATATGTGGTCACCACATTGGCGCAAGAGCACTTGCCGGCAAAGCTTTCCGGCAAGGTTTCTTCTGGCCGACAGCCCTCCAGGATGCAACTGCATAAGTAACCAAGTGTGAAGCATGCCAGTTCCATTCCAAGCAGATACACCAGCCAGCTCAAGCTCTCCAGACGATCCCTTTATCCTGGCCATTTTCGGTCTGGGGGCTCGACATCCTCGGCCCTTTCCCCGAGCTATCGTGGGCTTTGAGTACTTGTACGTTGCAATCGACAAGTTCACAAAGTGGCCGGAAGTGGAAGCAGTGAGGAAGGTGACAGCACAATCAGCAGTCAAGTTCTTCAGGTCGATTTTTTGCCGTTTTGGAATTCCTAACTGGATCATCACCGACAACGGCACACAGTTCACGAGCCGCACCTTCATGCAGTACGTCCAAGATCTTGGCGCCAAGGTCTGCTTCGCTTCTGTTGCTCATCCGAGAAGCAACGGTCAAACGGAGAGGGCAAATGCTGAAGTGCTGCGAGGGCTCAAGACCAGAACTTTCGACAGGATGCACAAGTGCGGAAGAAACTGGATTGAGGAGCTGCCGGTGGTTCTTTGGTCGATCAGGACGACGCCAAATCGAGCCACTGGCCAGACACCTTTCGCTCTAGTCTATGGAGCAGAGGCAGTTCTCCCCACGGAACTCGTATACGGGTCACCTCGAGTACTCGCTTATGATGAGCTTGAGCAAGAGCAACTGCGACAAGATGATGCGCTGCTCCTTGAGGAGGACCGTCTTCAGGCCGCTGTACGAGCTGCTCGTTACCAGCAAGCTTTGCGCCGCTACCATAGCCGCAAAGTTAATGCCAGAAGTCTCGAGGAAGGCGACCTTGTTCTTCGGCGCGTTCAATCCGCCAAGAATTCCAACAAGTTGACGCCAAAGTGGGAAGGCCCTTATCGGGTGAAACGAGTCACTAGGCCTGGCGCTGTCCGCCTTGAGACCGAAGATGGCATTCCGGTGAGCAACTCCTGGAATATTGAGCATCTTCGTAAGTTTTACCCATAGGGCGCGGTTGCCGGAACCCGTTCCGGCAACCACCTTTTGTACAAGTCGTGCCCATGTTGCATGTAATCCTCTGTACAAAGCCGGGCGTAGACCCCATGCATCAGTAAAGCTCATGTGTTGCGCACAATTTGTCAGATACATGCTTTCATAATCATTTTTGCATGTGTTGTCTAACATTTTGTGCAGCATCCACACCCGGTAAGCAATAACGAGCCACAAGGCTCCATAACTTTATTTTCTCTTCTTTCTCTTTCTCAAAGAAAGGAAGTTTCCCTCGCGCACAAGTTAACCAGGGGGAAGGAGAAGATAATACCATGGACCAAGCATTGCTCGAGGAAGTTTCGCCTTACTGGGAAGCAAACGACAAAAAAAAGCTAAGTTGCCAAAGTTTGAGCAATCAGTTTTTAAATTTTTAAGTTATCTTCCTCGAACGATAGTACTTTGTATGGAAAACCTGTGCGCGGAGGAACCAACTCGTAGCTGGTCCCGCCCTTACTTTGTTTCGAGTCCGCCCAACAACTTAAGTGAGCTGCAACTGGTTGCGACAAGGTTGCTTGTCGGAGGCGGCACCGCCAGCAGGCTGCTGACGTTCCGCACTCAGCGCTCGCGGCAAAGGTGCCCGCACCGACAAGTTCCCTAAAAGCGTAAGGCACAAACATACAAAGGAAAGAATCAAGTAAAGGAAATAAAATTGCAATCATTGCCAAAGATAGAGTAATATTACAAAATAGCTTGTCGCAGCCCTAATTAATTGTTCTCCTAACATGATCAGCGGCGGCAAGGAAAAGATAAAATGGGCGACCTAATCTACACGGTCGCTATCGACTCTCTTGATCCCGCTCACCCTGTCCACAATGGGTGCGACAAGGGCCTTGAGCGCTTCAACATCGGCGGTCGGCGGCAGGGACTTGAGGACACCGGTGAGGTTGAGGCCTGGATTGCGGAAGGCCACCTTCATCAACACCTTCTGGAGAGCTCCTGCGCAGATCTGGCGCGATTCCTCGGCCAGCTGCTTTGGGATCTCTTCCCGGAGTCGCTGGAGAGCCGTCACCACGCCCTTGAGGAACAAGCTGAGCTTGGCGCTGGGTTGGAGACGCTCGTCGGAGGAGTACCCGAGATCCACCATCCCCAGCTCCATCAGCTCCTTGTCGATGGCGGTGGCAGTATCCACAAGACCCTCCGTCCAGTGCATCACGTTCTCTCTGAAGGTGTTCTGGGCGGTCGTGGCACTCGTCAGCAGCTCCTCGTTGGTCTTGATCGTCTCCAACAGGGCCACCTCCCGCTCCTTGGCGCCGTCCAGCGTCTGCATCAGGGTGGTCAGCTTCAGCTCAAGATCCGCCTTGGAGTCCTTGGCGGCATCGAGCTCTTTGATCCTTTCAGCGAGACAGCCCTGCAACTCGCCAAGAGTGTAGGCGTCCTTCTCGCGCTCGTGCTTCAGCGCGGCAAGCTCTTCACCGCTCTTCTGCAGACTGGCCTCCAGCTGCGACACTTTTGTCTCCAACTCCTTCTTGGCGGCCTTAGCAGCTGCGGCAGCGTCTTTTGCTTCCTTGAGAGCTCCGCCAAGTGACTGCTCGCGCGCGGCAAGCTCTTCCTCATAGCTGTCAAGGTTGATCTTCCGTTGCGCCAGCTCGCCTTCTTGCGCAGATAGCTTCTCGCCGGCAAGCCGTTGCTGCTCCTCGACCTCAGACTTCTCAAGGATGAAGGCTGTGCGCTCTTCAGCGAGTCGCCCCCGCTCTTCTGCTACGTCCCGGAGAGCTTCTTGGTTGGCGCCCCAGAGCTCTTCTGCGCGCTTCTCCATGTCTGCTCCCGCCCTCGCGACAAGTGCTTCCCGGGACTCCAGCTTGGCTTGTCGGGCGCGGTAGAGCGACAACAGCTTCTTCAGCAGCTGTTCCTCCTCAGACTCGCCGCTGCTGCTGCTTGGCGCGTCCACCAGCGTCAGCCCAGCGGAGGCGAGCAGCTCTCCGTCGAAGGTCTCCCTTTCGACCGGCGCCCTGGAGCTCGACGCCCAGGGGAGCTTGATGAAGACGCCGTCGCCGGCCTTCAGGTAGGCGCCGGGCTGGGGCTCTTCGGAGCCTGACGCTGCATCGGTGGCAGAGGGATCGGCGGTCGGCGTAGCGCCTGGCGGTCCTGCGGCCTCAGGGTCATCAGTACGATCGCCAGCCTTTGCGGCGGCAGCCTTGGCGGCCTCCTCGCCGGCGGACCCATCGGCGCCAGCCTCTTCCTCCATGGTGGCGACGTCGTCAGTGTTGCCGCGCGCGTCCTCCTCGCCGGCGATCTCAGTCTCCATCGGCTCTCCGGCAGATGGATCTGACGATCAGAAAAAGAAAGAACAGCCAAGCAAATGTTCGAAAAGAAGAACAGAAGAAAAAGAACCCAAGGGAAATTTTCGGTCAAAGGGATTACCTGCGATGGGATCTACAGCCATGGTCTCGATCACCGGAGGATCACTGGTGCCGTCCCTTGCCGGAGAGGCCTCCCTTGCCGGAGAACGCTCCCTTGCCGGAGAATTCTCCCTTGGCGGCGTGGTCGAAGCAGATGGTATTTCGGGAGCAGATTCCGGGCCCTCCTGATGAGGCTGCTCTGCTCCTACACAAATCAACAAGTCAGATATCAGCAAAGAAGGAGCACCCATGCACACCTAACCGTTAGAAATAAACTATATACTTACGCTGGGGGCTGTGCTGGGGGCTGCTTTGAGGAAGCATTGCCGGGTCCGGCAAGGGGGTCTCAGACGCGCCTCCTGTTGCCGCGGGGGGATCGTCTTCAATGACAACCACCGGAGTCTTGGCTCTCTTCGACGCTCTCTGGACCAGCGCCCTGAAAAGGAAAGAGTTCAGAATGAAGCAAATCAGATACAAGACAAAGCAACCAAATTGAAGAAATACAAGCACAGCATAGAAGCTTACTGTTCTTCTTCTTCCTCGTCGGAGCTGAGCGCGGAGAGATCAAATTCCGGCTCGTCTCCGGTGCGAAGAGGCGGAGGAGTAGGTTCCCTTGACTGCTTGGCGGGGGTGGCGGCGATGGCCAGAGAAGATCCCGCCTCAGTCGTTGCAGCGGTGTGGGGTGCTCCCGCGGCAACAATGCTTGCTGCGGTGGAGCGCGTCGCACGGCGCTGCGGCTGTTGGCCGGTCTGCCGCCCCGTCGCTTCCCCGGCCTTGCGGAGACGCCTTCTTGGTGGAGCTGTGGGCTCCGCTCGCGGCAAGCTACTTGAAGGTGTGGAGGAGGCGCCCTCGGCAGACTCGCTCGGCTCAACTTCGGGCTCGGCCTACTCCTCCTCGCCGGCAAGCTCCTCTCGATCGGAAAGGCTTGCCGCCTCTGCTGCCTCTACCTCCTCCACAGTAAATCCAAATTCACCAGCGGTAGCAGCTGCTGCCGCCTCCTCCAGCCTGGTGGTGATGCGATGCATCTCGGCGTCGGTGGTGTCGCAGGTGAGCCACTTCTGCTCGTCGGTGCGGATCGGCACTTCTTCCAAGCTATCGAAGAATTGCCGCACGACGTCGTCCGCAGGCTCTTGCCAGGTTGGAACGATCCCATGTGAATCGCACAGCGGCATCATGGCGCGGATGCGGTCGAGCGAAGAGTTGTTGCACAAAGGAACGACTCCCCTTGGCAACATGAACCATTCGGGGTGATCAGGGTCATGCTTGAACAACTCCAGAAGCATTGCGTCCAACTCCAAGACGGTGAAATTCCAGTTGAGGCCCGGGCGCAGCCTCATGATATCCGCCGGGTTTTGGAACTCCCAAGCAGGTCTCCTCCTCTCCTGGAAGGGAGCGATGCGGCGGCGAAGGAAATCTGCGCCAACTGCGCCTACAGTGAGTCCGGCAAACCTGAGGCGCAGGATCCGGGTCACGGCAATCTTCAACCTAGCATCTTCCGGCGCCAAGTTGCTCCAATCGTTGCCGCGCACTATTGGAGTTTGGCGCTGGGCAGTGAAGGGCTGCGGGTTCTCCTCAACGATCCAACACCAATCGGCTCTACACTCCTCCCACTTGCTGCGGAGCTCTCCTTCCAGATAGGATTCTTTCTTGCCGATCCTGGAGATCCAAGCAATCCCTCCGGCAAGTGGCTCTCCTCTCTCGGCACGGGGCATGAAGAAGTGGCAGAAAAGGGCTACGTTTGGGTGGACTCCGACAAAGTTTTTGCAGAGGTGTGCGAAAACCGCCATGGTCAGGACAGCGTTGGGGATGAAATCAAGGAGGCAAAACCCGTAGGTGTTCATGATATCGCAGAAGAACTCAGAGAATGGCGGGCAGAGCCCGCAATAGAAGAAGAGCGCGAAGAAGGGGTACCCGCTCGAAGCTGACTCTGATGCGGCGGCGGAGAGTACCTTCGTGCGCGGATGCGCCCGCGTCTCCGTCGACCAGAAGAGGTAGTAGCCCTCCCTCAGCTCCTTTGCGTCGAGCTGGGGAGGGAAGAGGGCCCGCTCCTTCCGCAGCACCGCGAGCCGCTGCGCCTCGGCCGACTTCACGCCCTTCCCCTTGTCGGATTTCGTTGCCATGGCGGAGGTGGTGGAGGAGACCGACGGCGTTGATGGCGCTGGTGGCGATGGGGGGCGGAACGTTGCTCTCTCCAGGCTAGAGAAGAAGGGGGGAGCGGCGGTGGTTTTCGAGATGGGACAGCAAATGGCAAGGTGGGCGACCTGCCCCTGTTTCTCCTGTTTATAAGGAGGGAGAGGGGGCGGACGTTCCGCTTTTCCAATTAAAGAAAGCCCCCCACGATCTCTCCCCACGACGCCACGTTCGACGCGTGCTGTTCGCGGGGGACGTGGTGGGTCCGGAGCAAGTCACGGCGTGATCTAGGCCGCGCGCGCCCATACACTGTTTTGGGCCTGGCCCAACAACGCTCGGCACCGTGTGTGGCCCAGGCCCGGGGGCTCCTGTTGGTGTACTAGAGTAGGGGTACCCTAGTATCCCGAACTCGTGCACGGGCAGTTGCAGCACCCCGCGGCTGGGCTTGCCTAGTGACCACCAAGATCCTCCATGGTTCCTTTGGAGCCATTCAAGAGCAAAGTATTTAAGCCAAGGAGACAAGGCCCCGGCAAGAGGAGCTTGCCGGGAAGGCCACTCAAGGCACGCAGAAGACAAGACCCCGGCAAGAGGAGCTTGCCGGGAAGGCTCGGTGAGCGACAAGCTTCCGGACGCGGCAAGGCGCTTGCCGCGGCAAGCAACAACTCTTTATCTCCGCTCCAGCTCATCCGCCAACGTGTCGCCATGGGGTCATTCCAGGCGCGCGTGTCAAGAGGCTGTTCAGCCAGCAGAGAGCAGCGATAAGCGGCGCTGACAGGGTCGCCATCGTGGCGAGCGGTGGCGCCCCTGACGGTCCCTTTCTGCACTGTTTAGGCGACATGGACGGGCATTTATTGCTTTTGTCCCTTGCCGTCAGAGTTAGGTAGAATACACTGTACAAAGTAGCTGTACCAACCGCAACTCATTTTTCCCATTTTGCCCTTGTTTACGTCGCCACCTGTGGTGACCCCTTTGAACCTATAAAAGGAGGCCCATGCGCAACGTAGAGGGGGTTTGAGTCATTCGAGACTAGAGACACTCAAGCTAGGTTTTGTAGCTCTCATGGCTCCCTAGCAAGAATACAAGATAATCAGACAAGCAGCAGTAGGAGTATTATCTCTCCGGAGAGCTCCGAAGCTGGGTAAACTGCTCGTGTGCATCGCCTCGATCTGCTCTTCGTGCAATCTCCGCCCCCCACCGAACCAAAAGGGACTAGGTCCGCCGGTCCCATAGGTGTTCGTGGGTTACGATCAGCTTCACCGACAACAACCCCGATGACAAGCCAAGCAATTGTTTCATACTTTTGACGTTCTCTAACTTTTTCAATCTTCACGCAATACATGAGCGTGAGCCATGGACATAGCACTATATGTGGAATAGAATGGTGGTTGTGGAGAAGACAAAAAGGAGAAGATAGTCTCACATCAACTATGCGTATCAAAGGGCTATGGAGATGTCCATCAATAGATATCAATGTGAGTGAGTAGGGATTGCCATGCAACGGATGCACTAGAGCTATAAGTATATGAAAGCTCAACAAAAGAAAACGTGGGTGTGCATCCAACTCGCTTGCTCACGATGACCTAGGGCATTTTGAGGAAGCCCGTCATTGGAATATGCAAGCCAAGTTCTATAATGAAAATTTCCCACTAGTAAATGAAATTGATATCATAGGAGACTCTCTATCATTAAGATCATGGTGCTACTTTGAAGCACAAGTGTGGTAAAAGGATAGTAGCATTGTCCTTTCTCTCTTTTCTCTCATTTTTTTATTTGGGCCTTTTTATGGCCTCTTTTTTTTATTCCAAAGTCTCATCCCGACTTGTGGGGGAATCATAGTCTCCATCATCCTTTCCTCACTTGGGACAATGCTCTAAAAATGATGATCATCACACTTTTATTTTCTTACAACTCAACAATTACAAATCAATACTTAGAACAAAATATGACTCTATGTGAATGCCTCCGGCGGTGTACCGGGATATGCAATGAATCAAGAGTGACATGTATGAAAGAATTATGAATGGTGGCTTTGCCACAAATACAATGTCAACTACATGATCATGCAAAGCAATATGACAATGATGGAGCGTGTCATAGTAAACGGAACGGTGGTAAGTTGCATGGCAATATATCTCGGAATGGCTATGGAAATGCCATGATAGGTAGGTATGGTGGATGTTTTGAGGAAGGTATCTGGTGGGTGTATGATACCGGCGAAAAGTGCGCGGTATTAGAGAGGATAGCAATGGTGGAAGGAAGAAGAGTGCATATAATCCATGGACTCAACATTAGTCATAAATAACTCATATACTTATTGCAAGAATCTACAAGTTATCAAAGCAAAGTATTACGTGCATGCTCCTAGGGGGATAGATTGGTAGGAAAATACCATCGCTCGTCCCCGACCACCACTCATAAGGAAGACAATCAATAAATAAATCATGCTACAACTTCATCACATAACGGTTCACCATACGTGCATGCTACGGGAATCACAAACTTTAACACAAGTATTTCTCAAATTTACAACTACTCAACTATCACAACTTTGATATCACTACCTCCATGTCTCAAAACAATCATCAAGCATCAAACTTCTCTTAGTATTCAACACACTCATAAGAAAGTTTTTACTAATCTTGAATACCTAGCATATTAGGATTATTTAAGCAAATTACCATGCTATTTAAAACTCTCAAAATAATATAAGTGAAGCATGAGATATCAATAGTTTCTATAAAACAAATCCACCACCGTGCTCTAAAAGATATAAGTGAAGTACTAGAGCAAAAACTATATAACTCAAAAGATATAAGTGAAGCACATAGAGTATTCTAATAATTTCCGAATCATGTTTGTCTCTCTCAAAAGGTGTGTACAGAAAGGATGATTGTGGTAAACTAAAAATCAAGGAATCAAATCACACAATACGCTCCAAGCAAAACACATATCATGTGGTGAATAAAAATATAGCTCCAAGTAAAGTTACCGATGGAAGTAGACGAAAGAGGGGATGCCTTCCGGGGCATCCCCAATCTTTGGATTTTAGGTGTCCTTAGATTATCTTGGGAGTTCCATGGGCATCCCCTATCTTAGGCTCTTGCCACTCCTTGTTCCATAATCCATCAAATCTTTCTCCCAAAACTTGACAACTTCACAACACAAAACTTAACAGAAAATCTCGTGAGCTCCTTTAGCGAAAGAAAACAAAAGACCACTTCAAGGTACTGTAATTAACTCATTCTTTATTTATATTGGTGTTAAACCTACTGTATTCCAACTTCTCGATGGTTTATAAACTATTTTACTAGCCATAGATTCATCAAAATAAGCAAACAACACACGAAAAACAGAATCTGTCAAAAACAGAACAGTCCGTAGTAATCTGTATCAAACGTATACTTCTGGAACTCCAAAAATTATAAAATAAATTTATGGACCTGAGGAATTTGTCTAGTAATCATCTGCAAAAAGAATCAACTAAATAGCGCTCTGCAGTAAAAAGTTTCAGCTAATCTCGTGAGTGCTAAAATTTCTGTTTTTTTACAGCAAGATCATAAAGACTTCACCCAAGTCTTCCCAAAGGTTCTACTTGGCACAAACACTAATTAAAACATAAAACCACATCTATACAGAAGCTAGATGGATTATTTATTACTAAACAGAACCAAAAATCAAGAAACTAAAATAAAATTGGGTAGCCTCCCAACAAGCGCTAACGTTTAACGCCCCTAGCTAGGCATGATGAATTCAATGATGCGCACATAAAAGATAGGAATTGAAACATAAAGAGAGCATCATGAAGAATATGACTAGCAAATTTAAGTCTAACCCACTTCCTATGCATAGGGATTTTGTGAGAAAAACAATTTATGGGAACAATAATCACCTAGCATAGGAAGGCAAAACAAGCATAACTTTAAGACTTTAAGCACATAGAGAGGAAACTTGATATTATTGCAATTCCTAGAAGCATATATTCCTCCCTCATAATAATTTTCAGTAGCATCATGAATGAATTCAACAATATAACTAGCACCTAAAGCATTCTTTTCATGATCTATAAGCATATAATTTTTATTACTCTCCACATAAGCAAATTTACTCTCATGAATAGTAGTGGGAGCAAACTCAACAAAATAACTATCATATGATTGAAAATTAAGATAAAGATGACAAGTTTCATGGTTATCATTATTCTTTAAAGCATACGTGTCATGACAATAATCATCATAGATAGGAGGCATGCTTTCATCATAGTAAATTTGCTCATCAAAGCTTGGTGGACAAAAAATATCATCTTCATCAAACATAGCTTCCCCAAGCTTGTGGCTTTGCATATCATTAGCATCATGGGTTTCAAAGAATTCATATTAACAACATTGCAATCATGCTCGTCATTCAAGTATTTAGTGCCAAACATTTTAATGCATTCTTCGTATAACACTTTGGCACAAATTTCCTTTCCATCATTCTCACGAAAGATATTAAAAAGATGAAGCGTATGAGACAAACTCAATTCCATATTTCTTGTAGATTTCTTTTATAAACTAAACTAGTGATAAAACAAGAAACTAAAAGATTCGATTGCAAGATCTAAAGACATACCTTCAAGCACTCATCTCCCCGGCAACGGCGCCAGAGAAGAGCTTAGTTGACGGGGTGTGAGTGCCGCTTACCTAGCCTCCCCGGCAACAGCACCAGAAAAGAGCTTGATGTCTACTACGCAACCTTCTTCTTGTAGACATTGTTGGCCTCCAAGTGCAGAGGTCTGTAGGACAGTAGCAAATTACCCTCAAGTGTATGACCTAAGGTTTATCAATCCGTGGGAGGCGTAGGATGAAGATGGTCTCTCTCAAATAACCCTCTAACCAAATAACAAAGAGTCTCTTGTGTCCCCAACACACCCAATATAGTGGTAAATTGTATAGGTGCACTAGTTCGGCGAAGAGATGGTGATACAAGTGCAATATGGATGGTAGATATAGGTTTTTGTAATCTAAAAATATAAAAACAGCAAGGTAACTAATGATAAAAGTGAGCACAAACGGTATTGCAATGCTAGGAAACAAGGCCTAGGGTTCATACTTTCACTAGTGCAAGTTCTCTCAACAATAATAACATAATTGGATCATATAACTATCCCTCAACATGCAACAAAGAGTCACTCCAAAGTCACTAATAGCGGAGAACAAACGAAGAGATTATGGTACGGTACGAAACCACCTCAAAGTTATTCTTTCCGATCAATCCATTGGGCTATTCCTATAAGTGTCACAAACAGCCCTAGAGTTCATAGTAAAATAACACCTTAAGACACACATCAACCAAAATCCTGATGTCACCTAGATACTCCAATGTCACCTCAAGTATCCGTGGGTATGATTATATGATATGCATCACACAATCTCAAATTCATCTATTCAACCAACACAAAGTACTTCAAAGAGTGCCCCAAAGTTTCTACCGGAGAGTTAAGACGAAAATGTGTGCCAACCCCTATGCATAGGTTCATGGGCGGAACCCGCAAGTTGATCACCAAAACATACATCAAGTGAATCACGTGATATCCCATTGTCACCATAGATACGCATGACAAGACATACATCAAGTGTTCTCAAATCATTAAAGACTCAATCCGATAAGATTACTTCAAATGGAAAACTCAATCCATTACAAGAGCGTAGAGGGGGAGAAGCAACATAAGATCCAACTATAATAGCAAAGCTCGCGATACATCAAGATCGTGCCAAATCAAGAATACGAGAGAGAGATCAAACACATAGCTACTGGTACATACCCTCAGCCCCAAGGGTGAACTACGCCCTTCTCGTCATGGAGAGCGCCGGGATGATGAAGATGGCCACCGGTGAGGGATCCCCCCTCCGGCAGTGTGCCGGAACAGGGTCCCGATTGGTTTTTCATGGCTACAGAGGCTTGCGGCGGCGGAACTCCCGATCTATTCTGTTCCCCGATGGTTTTAGGGTATATTGGTATATATAGGAGGAAGAAATACGTCAAGGGAGCCACGAGGGGCCCACGAGGGTGGAAGGCGCGCCCAGGGGGGTGGGCGTGCCCCCCTGCCTCGTGCCTTCCTTGTTGCTTCCCTTACGTACACCCCAAGTCTTTGGATTCCTTTCTTTACAAAAATAACTTTTCCGAAGGTTTCATCCGTTTGGACTCCGTTTGATATTCCTATTCTGCGAAACACTAAAACAAGCACTACTAGGAAAAGGGCTATAGATGATATGGACACTAATGGCGCAATAGACATGTGGTGCGCCACTACTATATACTAATGGCGCACCATGTGTTGGTGCGCCATTAGTGTCCAAATACTAATGGCGCACCACATCCACGGTGCGCCATTAGTAACAAATTTTTTTAATTTTTTTTTCAAAACTAGTAATGGCGCACCAGGGGATAGTGCGCCATTACTAGTTAAACTAGTAATGGCGCACCACATCCACGGTGCGCCACTAGTAATTTTTTTTCAATTTTTTTTATTTTTTTCGAAACTAGTAATGGCGCACCGTGGGTGTGGTGCACCATTACTAGCCCAAAAAATCCACTGAATGCACCCCCCCCCACCCCCGTGGACCGCCTTTTCAGTTTAAAAAACTAAAAGAAAATGATGGAAATGTAAAAAAATAAAAGAAAATAAGTTTCCCATGTGATATCTGGTCTAGTTGTTGGGAAAATTTACAAATATGAATTTCGAATTTATTTGCAAAATCTCTCTGGAATTTGAAAAATGGGCATAACTTTTGCGTACGAATTCGGATTAAAAAGTTTTTTATATGAAAAATCATCTACTCGAAAAGTTACATCCGAATTTAACCGGCGGAACCCGGTTAAACATTTTCAAAATCCTCAAAAACCTAACAGAAAAAATTTTTACGGGGCTTTTAAGATCTAGAGGGGAAAATGGAAAAAATTCAAACTTACTAGTGGCGCACCATTTGCTAGGTGCGCCACTAGTAACAGAAAAAAATTGGATTTGAAAAAAAAATTTGGAATTTTTTTTCAAGAAATGATACGTAATATGACCGGGAAGTTTGAAATATTTTTCAAAATTTCATCATACTCATGAATATGAACAAAGTCCTACACATCAACAAGGTTTAATAGGATTGATATGATAGATATATCAACAAGTGCCTGTTAAGTGAGTTGGTGCTGGGGTTGGATAGAACTGCGAAGTTAGGCGTGCCTAGGCTGGAGTAGTGTGAGGATGAATGACCTTCCGGGAAGTTTGACCACTTAGTGCGATTTGACTTGAGATTAAGCATATTGACCCGAGATTAAGCCATAGTGACCCGATATTAAGAAAAAAAATTGAAAAAAAAATTTGAAAAAAATTTGAAAAATGTTTTGTTAGTAATGGCCTTTTCCTAGTAGTGAAGGGAAAAAACAGGAACTGGCACTGGGCTCTGGGTTAATAGGTTAGTCCCAAAAATAATATAAAAGTGCATAGTAAAGCCCATAAACATCCAAAACAGATAATATAATAGCATGAAACAATCAAAAATTATAGATACGTTGGAGACGTATCAGCTGCCGCCGCCAGACAATGTGTGGTAGTACAGGTATGGCCTGGCCAACGCCATAGGCTATGATGGCCAGCCGTTGTATAGGAAGAGGACAAAAGATTGAACAAAATAAAGAAATACAAATGGATATGTGGTTGGTCCCATATGTTTGTGTACGAGACCTGCTGGGTCCACCTGAGGAGGGGAATATGTTGGGAGGAAGGAGATTCAAAGCACGATAGTGGAGTGAACTAGTTATTTTTAACGGACAAGTGAACTAGTTACATACATAAGCAAATAGCCACTAAAAAAGCAAACAGGTTAATGGGTTCTTAAAAGAAATATTTAGGACAAAACAGATCATTACGACACATAGGCTAATGCATGAAACACTCAGATGATAAAGGTGCTTATAAACAGATAAAGTATAACATCTAGACCTTCCTGGCACGCTTGATCATGAAGCTGCGGCTGTCCGTGTACTCGTCGGTTACGAGAAGCAGACACGCCCTCATGTCCAAGATCTGCATGTACATGTCGTAGCATGCGTATGCGTCCTTGGCCGCGTAGGTTATGTAGGCTAGATTCAGAGGTACCTCCCACGTGTTCAGGTCCTTGGTATCGTTGTCTTCTTTCATGTTGGCGTATCAGGGGTCGATGATGGTCTCGGAGAGATCAACCACTGAGTCCTTCTCCTGCCCGTTGTTGATGATCTTGTGTTGCTTTTGGATGTCGACAAGCTTGTTGCACCAGATGGCAGAATCGTCACGTTCTTCCTTCTCTCCACCGTAGCGAAGGTGCAGTCGGCGCTGCCAATGAAACGGGCGAATGCTCCATAACCTCTGATGGCCCTACAGAAGTGGTAGATCCGAACCTCGTCCCGCACACATCCCTGGGCGACGGTGATCCGCTGGTCCCTGTCAGGAGACGAATGGATGGGCACAAGGTCTAGTCCTGCAACCTTGTGCTTTCTCGTCATATAGGTACTGCTTGAAATCGGCGAGGCAAAGCTTCACTGAAGTCCGGATCGTTGGTGTACATCACATTCAACTTGGTGCAGCCATAGGACAGAACGGTGAACTCAAAGGGGAACTCCTTGCTGAAGTCCATATCCCACGGGCTCACCCCTCAGATCGCCATTGGATTCTCTTCAAGTGAACACGTGGGTAGGTGGCGGCAGCAGTTCGTTTTTCAGCTCTTGGGGAACTGGATTCAACAGTAAACTGAGTGTGTACAGGCGACAACAGTTACTAACCCTCCCTCGCCCCCTGCACGCCCGGCAGAAGATGCACTGTCGGCGCATTCAAACGCCTCCATTAAGAAACCTACTCCGGCCACACATCGGTTCATGAGCGGGTCTGTATTGGTACTATAATAACAGGAGTTAGTGGTCACTTTACTTAAATTTAATTAGCTTTGATAGAAATTTATACTTAAAACAAGCAATGCATTAGCTTGTTCTATCAGTGACACGGGATCAACATGCACAACAATTAGAATTATTATTCTCATGACGCACACGATCAGCACATTTGTCGCACTTTCACACAGATGATACTACCAAGTTTGAACTATTTGTTATGGTTGTTTTCCTCTCCATCATCATACTGTGTTTCCCAGCTTGCAAGATTTAGAACCAACAAATAAGATCCAAATAATAAGTATAACAAAGATGCCTACACATCTCATTGATTCCCAGCTTGCAAGATTCAGAACCAACAAATAAGATCCAAATAATAAGTACAACAAAGATGCCTACACATCTCATTGATTCCCAGCTTGCAAGATTCAGAACCAACAAATAAGATTCAAAAAATAAGTACAACAAAGATTCCTACACATCTCATTGACTCCCAGCTTGCAAGATTCAGAACCAACCCATTAAAGCCTTTTGATAAAGTGAATATCGGGATTAAATCCATCTTGGCTAGACATGTCATACAATCGAAGAACTTGGCGAATGCTCTTGACCATCACAACATCTGTAGTTGAGTATTCCTGTTTGCACAGCACAAATAAGAAGAGCATGCTTACTATAATAACGGCATTCCTTGAACTCAACCTGCAGCTCCACTCGGATGAGGCCAGGCTGGAGCTCCATGATTCAATTCATGCGCCTTTTTCTGCAATTCACCTGAAATGAAGCAAAGATTGCATCATTCAGCTAGCAAGAAGTACTTACTCTCGGGAGCTGGCAGGTTCTTCTTTAGTAGTTGCACTAAAATTGAGGAACATTAAGGTTGGTTGTACGGCTCATGTAAGGTGCAACTATAATTTTCTTATCCTTTTGTGCAGTTCCACTAAAATAAAGTGCCATTGTGGTGACAGTGACGGCTCATCTTGCAAAGGCTAATAAAATGTTACACGAGATTACTAGCAGAATTTGACGGAGATTTTGGAAACTCCAATCGCCATTTTGTGCAGTTCCACCAAATTTGAGAGATGTTGCCCATGTGACATTTTAGTTGAACTGCACAAGACACTCATTCCAAAAAAAATGTGTTTTGTGCAGTTCACCAAAGGTCACAATAGCAACAAGGTGAAATGGATATCCCTATCTGCACAAAAAAGATAGAAAGTAAACAATTGCTGGTCAATAAGAATATACGAAACATATACGAAATTAAAAGAAGCATCTTAATTATGTTCACTAGTCCTCAACCCGTGCACCTGCACGGGCTAGGAACTACTTGTTTCGGCATTATTCTGTATATCTAAAACATTAGTTCTCCATACTTTAGAGTATGATAGTGAAACTTATTGTTTGTATGGTTCCAGGTTATCTTTGCGTTCATTTAATGCATGTGTTATTATTTATAAAAACAACTAAAAGCAACTAAAAGATATTAGACAATATTGGTGATATTCATGTCCCTCATAGCTTAAAGCATTTTTTTTACTATGTATTAAGTTTCTGAAATAAGTCATGCCACGATCATTGACAAATGCTACTGCAGAGAGATTTGTGCAGTGCAAATTTTAGTGCCCTATCCAAATAACTAAAGAAATAAACAACTTTAATTACACTTAAATTCCTTAACTATGACAAAATCATTCAGATCAACTCGACCTATGACATATCTCAAAAGTGTTTCAATTGTTGTACACATATACTATTGTATATCATACACTCTCTCTGCAACGAATAGCAACCAAATATAGTTGCTTTAAACTAAGAAATCATTGTTGTGAACACACCTCTAATTTGCCAATTGTAATTTTTGGATTTATATCAATGTACCATTATTTTTGTAGACTAACATATACTGTACAACAACATCACAATACTGAAAAAGATGTCAGATTTATTTTATGAAAACTATGCAATATTATAAGAAATAAATAGAGAAATCTCTGGTGTCTTTAGCTCGTAAAGAAATTGCTTTAATACATTAATTGAACGTGAGGGCTAACCTGATAAAGAAAGTGCTTTATTTTAGTAGGTAGCATGCATGGCAGATCATTGGCAGATGGAACACGATGTTTGGGCCACCCTGGAGCCGTGTTGCTTTCATAGGAGAGGAAAATGCACACGTATGGTTGTTGCAGTGATGGTTGTAATGGCGTCTTCACTTCTTCTCCTTCTTCCTTTGGCTCTGGCACATGTCTCCTCAACGATCATCCGGCGGGATCCCAAGATCGGAAATTCATGGTTAAAAAGCTCTCGGGCAAACATGGCTCTTTGACCGATAGATGGGTAGCACGGAGACTAACTGTTTTGGAGCCTTCATCCTCGATATCTCATATGGCAAGTACCCACTCAACCTCCCCAAAACTGGTCATGGACAGCACCAGTGGGCTCATCTAGGTGCCATGTTAACCCTGGCACCTGAGAATCAGGCGCACACAGCACAAGATTTGCGCATTCCCGTAGTGACTTCGACTCCATTGTCAAAGTCGGCTACGCCACCCAGACTGTCAAGCATATGACCCCTTGTTACAACTTCGGGAATATAAAAAGGAATCCGATGACGTCAGCTACATGTCTGGCCTTCCTCTACCCTAAGATAAAAAAATTAATTTTCAAAATCAGGGAGACTCCTTTTTCGAGAACCTGAGGCTTGAGGTCCATCTCTTGTACGTGCATGGATTTGGTTTTTTTGGGATTGACACATGAGACGTGGGATCTGAGGACTTTTCATTTGGCCAATATTTGGACATATCTTTGTTTGCCCTTTTAAAGGAAGAAGGCACACACACTATTTCTATTTGTTCAGAAATTGGACGTGGCTGTTGGGGACACTTTTTTGTACGTGTCAGCTTCATTTTATGTGTACGTACGTGGTATTTTTTTTCCAAAAGAAGCAGCGTCCAGCTTTATGCTATCTATGTACGTGGTGGATTTTTTTTCTTCAAAAGAAGCAGCGTTATTTAATATTTTCTCAGGAATTGGACGGTGCCAGCTTCATCCTCTGTATGTACATGGTAGTTTTTTTTCAAAAGAAGCAGCATCCAGCTTGATCTTATCTACGTACGTGGTGTTTTTTTTTCAAAAGATGCAGCGCCATTTAATATTTTCACAGAAATTGGACATGGGTGTTGGGGACGGACTCCTTTCTAAACGTGTCAACTTAAACTTCCTATCTATGTACGTGGTGTTTATTTTATTTTTAATTGGAGATGGGTGTTGCGGACACCTTTCTAAACGTGTCAACGTAAACTTCCAATCTATGTCCATGGTCTTTAATTTTTTTTAAAGGAAGCAACATCTTTTAATAGATCTTGACCATCAAATTTTAAATCGGATGGCTAAATTAATTTTGTTGATGTGGATTAACGTGGAGCCTCTAATGATGCCTCCAATTAGTAAATATAAGATGGCAATCACGCAAGGACAGTAGAAATTTTAAAATGTCAGCAATGCTTCATGTCACCATAAGCATTACGATCAACAATGAGATTCCTCAAATATGGGATTACTTTAATGGTGGCATTGCTTGTTTACCAGATACAGTAAATCAACAGCAGCTAAAGAGTTGGTTTAAGGGCATGGGACCGTGGGGACACCAGGACACTCAGCAGCATAAAGGAGCAACTTACTTATCATACTGGGGAAAACAGCAGGAGTGCCATTTGTAACACAGTTTAATTGCATCTTATCACTGGAGGCATTAGATTAACAATAACACTGGTTAGACATGTCCCTAAGGTAACAGTGTGATCGCTTCATTTTACATGCGCCCTTACATTAACAACAGCAAAAGGTTGGTATAAGGACATGCGACAGTGGACGCATCAGCAAAATGTACCTACAAGGAGGCATAAAGTGGTGATGCTGAGTTTGTTCATGCTATGTGAGGGCAGCAAATCTAATCCTGGAGACCTTTTACTATGTGAGGGAAGCAAACCTAATCCTGGAGACCTTTTACTATGTGAGGGCAGCAAATCTAATCCTGGAGACCTTTTACTATGTGAGGGCAGCAAATCTAATCCTGGAGACCTTTTACTATGTGAGGGCAGCAAATCTAATC
>LR880967.1:964902208-964917615 GCA_904067115.1 Aegilops sharonensis
GTGTGTGTGTGTGTGAGAGAGAGAGAGAGAGGAGAGACAAAGAGAGATGGAATCTTTGTTTGTGTGTGTGTGTGTGAGAGAGAGAGATGGAGTCTTAGTGTGTGTGGGAGGGGGGCGTGCGTGCGTGTGTGTGTGTGTGTGTTTGTGTGTGTGTGTGTGTGTGTGTCGTGGGGTCCTCGGTGGAGGATGTAATTTAAGTGTGCATGGCTTTATCATAGAGAGGTGATGTGTATGGCAGAGGCCACCAACGATGGGGTGCGAGAGAGAAAATGCCCGTGGAGAGGGAAGAGAAGGTGTGTGCACGTGAGAGTAGTCGACATCGAGAGAACGTGTTTGTTCGAGAGACACTGAGGAAGACTACTATATATCGATGGTGCATGTAGGCGGGAATTAAACGAAGGGATGGTCTTATTGGTTTCGGGGATATAGGGGAAGAGTGAGAGGGGGGTACCTAGAAGGAGATTATTAAGTGTGAGTGTGTGTTTTACCCATCCAGGTGGAAGTTATGTGCACACAAGAAGAGAACGATTCGATGTGGCGTTAGGGTTGAGGGTAATTAACTACGTATGGAGACATAGAGACCTTGAGCGTGCATGTGTGAGAGGTATACATGTATACGTGGGATGTGTGTGTGTGCACGCGCGCGCATGATCGAGATAAAAAAAAGAAGACATAAGTCATAAGGTCAACGACATGGGAGAGACAGATCGGTATGACAATATGCATGCATGTGAGAATGCAGGGAAGAAGGCCCGACAATTGAGCATGTGTTTTTGTCTTTAAGAGATAGTGGCGTGGGCTAGAGCATGCATCTATGGCGAGCAGAGGGAGTGAGGCACAATGATTGTGCAAAAGAGATCAACCTATAAACGAAAGAAGGTTGATGGAGAAACAGATAAATAGAAAGATAAAGATGATAGCTAGTGTGCGTTAGAGATAGGAGTCGAGTGGATCAGAAGGCTGAGTTATGGGTGTGGGTGTGACAGAGATGAAGAAAGGGTGCATGTGACTCACATACAAACAAATATCAGAGAGAAATGAGATCCCGAGAGACGGAGTTTTGTGTCTGCGAGAGAGAAAGATATTTCAAAATGAGAGTGATAGCTAGAGAGACATATGAGGGAACGCAAGATATCTCCTGGGAGAGAGAGTGTGTGTGAGCGACATACAAGAGAACAGTGGAGAAATATTAGACCCTGGGAGACAGGGTTTGTGTTTGTGTGTGAGAAAGAGATATTTAAGAGGAAGAGTCGTAGGTTCTCATACCTAAGGAGCGAAAGACATCTCTGTATGAGGGGTGTGCGAGTGGCACACAGGGGAATAGTAGAGAGAAATGAGACCCCGGGAGAAAAAGTTTTGTGTTTGTGTGAGAAAAAGAGATCCCACATGGAGAATCATAGTTAGAGACACATAGCAGGGAGCGAGATATACTTAGAGAGAGATAGAGTGATGAAGGTCAAGGGAGAGAGTACCGTCAGTGTGTTACGAAGATAAAAGATCATTGTGGACATACAGGTAGCACGAGAGATACCCGAGAGACGATAAACGCGTATAGGTCTAGAGAGATAGTCCTATATAAGCATGAGTGATAGTTATATGAGACGAATATCTGGATTAAATGGGATTCAAATATTTAAACTGGAGACCACGACATCGATAATATCATAACGCAAATTGGTGTATCAAACATGCATATTCATTTGAATTTGGGGACACGTGTAATGTTATATAGTTTATCAATATTGGTGATCCATAGATTCTTTAATTAGAAACAATGCATGGTTTATATGCAATTATGTCTAAACGGGATTACACTATATGTTGCGTGTGTGAAACACATTATACATGTTTGATAAGTAAAAAAAACCACCCACATTAATTGGAGACAGTTAGCGAGGAATGCATACATTGGATTTCAACATAAAGTGGTTTCAAATATTTGAAAATACAAATTGATGGATACAACCTTATGAATCTGAGATCATGCCATTTGTAAACCATATTTATGTATAAAGGGTGTTGTGATTTTGAAAGTATATATAAAAATGATGTATATAGAATTTTATTCCAATCAAAAATGGATCCCGCCCGAAAAAATAGAATACAAACGGGATTCGAATTGAGTTGGCACGGTAAACCTGCACTCTGCAAAATTTGAAAGAAGCGGGGGAAGTCGCAGTAACCACCCGAAACCAAAATCTGCGAGATGGAAATTACTACTGCCTATCCCTGCCACGCAAAGCCTATCTGCTCGATTTCTATAGGTTTCGATAGGGGTAGGTTTGTAATTTCACTCAAACGTGACATAACCGCCTCTCACCCGGATTCATACACGGTGGGCGCCAAAACACAGTGTGTCCTCGTACAAAATCGACTCCCTCCCCGATTCATACATGGTGGGCGCCAAAAACAAACTCTCTCAGCAAATATTCGGTGTATGCGAGATTACCGTCCTATCTCCAACCGACTAATATTGCTGTGATGTAGGAAATTTGAAACGGGGGCTAAGTTTGTAAATTTCCTCGCATTTGAGACAAGCGCGCCCTGAAGTCATGGTTCCCCCTTCCTCTCCACCTCCATTTCCCCATTCCTACTCCGTGGGCGCCAAAACACCCACTCCACCCCAGCCTCCTCCGTCCGCCAACCCATCCACCACTGTCCTCCTCCACCATGCTGGAGCTGATACCCCGACGTCGCCGTCCATTACAAGAGATCGACCTCTCTAATCCACGGCTTCAGACCGGGATCCTTGCATCCCGTCCTCTCGCTTCATCCCCGCCGTTGTCCACCTTGCCGGTGCCGCTCCTACGACCGTCTCGTCCACCGCGCCCTGCCGCCACCGTCTACCCTCCTAGATCTGCTTCCATGCCACCGACAGCCATCGCTACCGCAGCACCGTCAAATTCTCAGCAGATGCATACACGGCGCCGCACCAGAGGCGGTACTCTTTCGTATCTGCTCAACTTATTTATCGCAGCAAGAAAATAGATCGCCACTGCTTTACTCTGATTTCTTGTCCATCACTTACTTGCTAGTTGAAAGCAAACATTGGTTGCGAAGTTACCTTTGTCCGGTTTGCACCTCAGATCCGCCATGGCACGCTCAACACTATACTCCCAATGCTTATGGTTTTCTCCTTTTATATTCCACACTAGTTAAATCACAGTAGACTAAATTTCAAAATTGGGTCAGTCGATTTTTCAGAGCTCGCCGGAGTTCGCCAGTGCGAACGAAGGGGCCCGGGTGGGGACGGTGGTTGTGGGGGCGATGGTGGGGCCTCGCCAAACTAAGAAAACTCGACGCGGGTGGGGGCGGGGTGGGGGTAGGGTGGCGGAGGAACACAGGCGGTGGGGGCCGGTGGTCCGGCCGGCGGCCCGTGCGGTGTTCTGTATGGGAAGAATCAGAGACGAGGAAGAAGAAGGGTTAGGAGACGTAGGATCTTCATCCAACCGCCTGAAATGGTCGACTGACCCAAATGACAAAAGTCACGCGACTTGCATGCAGACATGCCTTTATATTCAGTACCATCATCGTACCTGCTTAGCACTGCTCCTGAATCCATCAAGCTAAACAAGGTGCCACTCATAATTCCAAACTTGTTGCTCAAGTACGAATCTGATATGATGCTGATATTACTAAAACAGATAACATTTAATTGTTCAACTAATGTTCCTACTTTACTTTCGAAAAGCACGTGCACCACATATAGAGAGACAGTAGGGAGTTGCTTTCTTAATGCGCTCTGGTTCATCATGTGTGGGCACTGCGCAATGAACATTTTATTATCCAAAATCTGCTTGCTATTCTTTAGCATGTTCCTCTTCCGTTCTTCTTTAATAAGTACTCTCTCCGTTCCTAAATACAAGTCTTTGTATAGATTCCACCATGCACTACATATGGAGCAAAATGAGTGAATCTACACTCTAAAATGTATCTGGATATATCTGTATGTGATCCATAGTGGAAATCTCTACCAAGACTTATATTTTGGAATGGAGGGAGTATGATAGTAGTACAGTATGTTCCTTGTAGTGAAGATGAGCAGGGACATTTGCAGTGTAGAGGTCTATACGGTCGGTTGTGATGGACACTTTGAACTCTTCGGGCCTCTTTGATTTGTAGGATTTTGTAAACATTGGAATAGGATTTGTAGTGGCCTGCCCACTTGAATCCTATAAGAATAGCAAGGAAATGTGGGGAGCTATGTCGCCTTTGAGAGTTACACTGATATTAACAGTACCGCACTTTCAGTTGAAGAGAGCTGGTATCCCAAGCCTTTCTAGCCGTATCGGCAATACTAGCACATATATTCCAGCAAGTTCCACTTTGCTGATTTTACCCTGATGCTTACGGTTTTCCCGTTATATCTACACTATGATATGTGTAGCTTCTTTGTGTCGCACTAGCAGCAGTCCACTCTTGAAGCTAAACACTGCAATGACTTACAAAATTGGCACCAAGGCATTGAGTGCCATTCTGGATGCAATGAAACTCATACGCTCCCCACCTGTTGATTCTTGTTCAGAATATGATCCTAATGACTATTCTAACCTCGAGGAGTCAAAGGCGGATGGCCTGTCCTGTTCACCCATCAAGGTGCCTATTCTAATTTGGCAAGGTTTTATTGATTGCGCGTATCTTGCATATGTTGTCTTGCATTTCTTCTACTTTGTTGCACCGCCATCTGCTTAGTTTACTCATCATATATGTCGAGATGCCATGCCCATCCATTATCAATACATATTCCATCTGTCATCATACCATGTTTTTTCACTCAAATGATGTTCTTGTGCATCAGACATCAAAAAGGAAGAGGGTGATTGCCGAACCTGAAGGAGCACCACCAAAGTCCTTGAAAAACGTGGTTGTGCCGGAGAAATCAGACAGCACCCCGCTTATAGTGGTTGTACAACCAGTGACACAAAACGTAGGACCGACTCCAGCAGACTATACCCATACTTCACTGTTCCACACCACTAGCCCCACCACACAGGACCTGCACTCCAGCAAAAGGTATGCCAATTTCAGTTGCCATAGCACGAGCCGTACCACAGAAAAATCCCACTCCAGCAAAAAGTACAGCAAGTCCACCGGTCGAAGACATATCCCAACTGCAGAGATGGCCAATTCCTGCAGATTGGAACCCCATTCCAGTTATTCCCAGTTTAAAAGACAATGCTTTCAATGTTGTTAGGGACTACGTGCATATATTCCCATCATGGGAAGATTATAGTGAATACAAACACCATTTTCACATCTTCATGTCCCACTTACGTGTAAGTGCTATTATTCATGGTGATTATTTTCTTGTTTTCTGCTGATTGAACACATCAATGATTTACATTACATTGTTGTAAGTAGGCGAGGGTCAATCTGGATAGTCATGAAGAGCAAAGCTTGCTTGCGCTTTCCAAGGAAGCATTGCAGCAGTATTGGTGTTACCTGAGGAAATCACACTTTGATGGCAAGTCCATAAACGAATTTCTGGTGAAGTCTCACGTGCTAAATTTAGAAGACATTGAATGGAAAAACCTTGTTATGCAGTGGTCTCGTTCCGAGGATGAGGTACTGTCTATGATATCGCATGACAATTTGAACTTCTACTTTTTTGCATGTGCCTTACGGATCTTTTTTGTAGGAAATCTGCTCGAAAAAGAATTCCGGTTTGAAAAGAACAACAAGATATCACAAATATGTTGCCCGCTGCTTTGCTCTTGTTAGTACTTGTTGTCCTGTATCACTGTACTTGCATACATACCTGGTTCATTATGTGACAGAAGTATGCATGATAGCTTGCTTATCAATTGTTCGCTCCAAATTATCTGATCTGTATGAATGGTTACATTAGTGTAGAATATATCCAATGCCAATGAAAAATTTTAGCTCTGCATTGTTCTTGTAAGTACCTGCAATCCTTTATCAGTGTACTTATATTGACAGGTAGTTGTTCATGTACCATCACTCTGCAGCTTATTTTACTTTGCCCTCCATTTTCTACACATAAGATCTATATTTACTCTTACCATAAGGTTGGATAACACCGATGGTACTGAAGAAGTTTAGCTCTGCATTTCTCTTGGCTGTACCTTTTGCCTGTATAGCTGTACTTACATTTATAGCTACTTGGTTATGTAGCATCACTCTTCTTCTTATCTTAAATATTCTCCATATTTTTCTTATATTGTCACGGCTTTATAGAGCCTGCCTTCACCAATAATGTAAGTTTGTCCTTCTCAAGCCTTCAAACTTTATTGTGTATATTTGGTTAGGCATGACTGCAACAACTATTTTTTTTTGTTTGCATCAAATTGCATGTTTAAAGTTTATTATGTACTCCCTCCGTCCCATAATATAAGAACCTTTTTGACATTAGTGTAGTGTAAAAAACGTTCTTATATTATGGGACGGAGGGAGTAGTTCCTAAACAAAATTTTGTCCTTCTCAATTAAGTTTTCAGTTATACAACCAAGTTCCTTCTTCATACCATGTAAATTAAACTATACAGAGCAAGTGATCTTAGTTTGCCAATCTGAAATGGGATAAATTGACAGCACACTAACCATTGATACTTATGAGTTCTTGATCTGTAATCCAGTGGTGTCGTGAAGCTGCCAACTCCTTCACAATGTCATTTCCTGCCATGTCTTGACCTGAACAATACCATATTGTGTTAATGCTATTTCAAATTGTGTCACTTTATTCGTCAGTAAGAAATGTGATGAATTGCCAGCACTGATACTTATGTGTGCAAAACATGTCATCTGCCTGCTGGTTTATCTTTCAGAGTGAGGAGGATATAAGTGTCAAACAAGTGCAGTCTCACCAGCTTGCTCAGTTGCTTTTGCTACAGCTTCCGAGCAGGGCTAACCTTTCTTGAACTCTATTGAAGTGCTTTCGGTTTTGTATATTATTTTGTCGGCGTGTTTAATTGCACTGGTGGCGATCTTTGATGCCCAGTGTATGTAACTATTGTCTGCTTGTGCTTTATTATCATAGTGGCGAACTTTGATGCCCAGTGGATGTAATACGCCATAATTTCTTTATTGTATAGTCTAGGGTTTTTTCTTATTCATGATGATGCAGTTATTTTACTTTATATATATCCTGTCTTCGCAGTAAACCGGCCAAACTGTAAAATTACGGTACATAATCAAGTCATCATGCAAATCACCATGTATGATCCGCATCATGGGCCCCGTCATCTTGGTCCGTTAATAGGCCTAAATGTAAACTGGCCCACTAGTAGATTCGGGCCTTTAATAGGCCGAGTAAACTGCCAGCCCTATTTTCCCAAGAAAACTCAATGGGCTTTTAGGAGGCTGAAAAGTAGGTTTGGCCTGAAACGTGTCGAACAGCTCACGGGCCGGCAGCAGGACGAAATAGACCCGGCCCATGATTGTGTCAATCAAATCGGGGGCTTATAACAGGCCAAAATTGTCTCGGTCCTTGTTTGGCCCAATCAGATTATCGTCTGTAGCAGGCCGGATGCAAACGGGGCCGTAGTTAGGCCCAACTATATGACGGGCTTTTAACAGGACGAAATATATATAGTGCCGAAATGTTAAACGGGCCTTTAACAGGCCGAAACTAATATCAGGCCGAATTACTAAATGGGCCTTTATCAAGTGGGCCCAAAAGCATAGCGTCCAGTTGACGGGCCGAATCTGATATGGGCCATAATTTAGCCCAAAGCCTCTCAAAGGGCCGGACCTGATCTGGGCCGTAATTTGGCCCACAACGTGGTAGGCTTTTAACGGGCTGGATCACATATCGGCCTTTACTAGGCCTGGAACGTGGCAGACTGTTAATGGACCGGATCAAATATGGGCCGACATTTGGCCCAAAACATGGCAGCCTGTTAATGGGCCAGCCTACTAGTGTCATCGAAATCTTTTGGGCCATCAGCTGGGCCGGCCCATTATGGTCGGCGAAATCTTGTGGGCCTTTAGCTGGGCCGGCCCATTATGATCCGCAAAATCTTGTGGGCCTTTAGCTGGGCCGGCCCATTATGGTCCGCAAAATCTCACGGGCCTTTAGTTGGGCCGGCCCATTATGGCCCGCAAAATCTTGTGGGCCTTTAGCTGGGCCGGCCCATAATGGTACGCAAAATCTCGTGGACCTTTTGCTGGGCCGGCCCATTATGGATCGCAAAATCTTGTGGGCCTTTAGTTGGGCCGGCCCATTTAAACTTTATGGGCCACTTTTGGGCCGGTCCACGTGTCAACATTTCATAAGCGCATCTCGCCCATTGGATGAGTGACACCTATCCCAACGGTGAGCCGACGCGTGTTTCCTCCAGCCAATGATGATTTTACACGTGGAAAATCCCCATTGGTCAGGGTTGTTAACGGGTTATCGGATCCAAAACCGGACCCGATAGCTTAACGGCGTTCCGTTACGGTGGATGCCACGTGTCGATCACCCTTGACGAAAGCACTTCTGTGACGCGCGATTTATCGTCATGGAAGTGGACACTTCCGTGATGATAAATTTGGTAATGTCATGGAACACTTCTACGACAGCACAGGTATGACTATCTTGATTCTGTCATAAAATCGTCATGGATGTACATGTATGACAGAAAATGTGACCTACTATGACAAACACGTACCATCACGGAAGTGTATTTTTTTGTAGTGTATGGTCTTCACATTTGATATATATGCACTGGCTAACTTTGTCTTCTGCCTGATAATTTCCGTGGGGAACCCCCCCCCCCCCTCCTTGCCTAGAAGCTCAGAGGCTACACCCAGTGGGTGTGCCGGCGCGCCCCACTATGAAAACGCCGTGCTGGTTGTAGGCCCGCCGCCGGCTGCAACCTGCATCCTCGACGCCATCGTCTGCTTCCAACATCTGTGAAACCCTCCGCCCGACTCTTCGAGTCGCTCAGAGGCTCGAAGGCTACACCAAGTGGGTGCGCTTGCGTGCCCCCACTAGAAAGAGTCGCGCCGGCTGCAGTCCGCAGCCGGTTGTCATCATCGACCTCTTCTACCACGACAGTGAAGATCCTCCGCCCAACTCTTCGAGTCACCCGGAGGCTCGGAAGCTATACCCAGTGGGTGCGCTTGCGCGCCCCCCACTGGAAACGGCCTATCGGCGGACTCCGCTCCGCGTTCAACGACGCCTCGTGCCCACCTTCCGACGGACTCCGCTCCGCGCCCGGCGGCGCTTCGCGCCCGCCTATCGGCGGACTCCGCTCCGCCCGGCATTACCTCGCGCCCATCTGCCGGCGGACTCCGCTCCGCGCCCGGCGGCGCCTCGCGCCCACCTGCCGGTGGACTTCGCGGTCCGCGCCCGGCGGCGCCCCACGCCCATCTGCTACAACAAACTGCAACAACCCTCCGCCCGACTCTTTGAGTCGCCCGGAGGCTAAACCCAGTGGGTGCGCTAGCGCGCCCCCAATGGAAGCAAGTTGCGCCAACTGTCATCGACAAACTCTGTAACGACATCTGCTACAACAACGCCCGCGAAAACCCTTCGCTCGACTTTCCAAGTCGCCGGGGGCTCAGAGGCTACTATCGGGGGGATGACCCCCGGATAGGCCCAAGACGGCGAAACAACGCTTCAAAACATCGACACGGCACGGACAAGACGGCCATATCGTGTCCGGCTGCTCCAGTCGGCTCCATGTCCGGCTCCAGTCGGCTACAAAATATCCGTCCTCCCCACCCGGCTGCTCCAGTAGGCTCCACGTCCGGCTGCTCTAGCCGGCCTGCTGCGCGGAGCCAACTGCAGCATTGACACGACATGGTCAAGACGGCCATACCGTGAACACTATTGCTGATAAAGCGTGTCACTTCATTGTGCGCCAATAGTCAGGCACTATTGACTAATAATGGCGCACTATAGTAGGTGTAACACGTCACATCGATGTCTCCCAAATAGTGTAGTTAGGCCACGCGGGCCGCCTCTTGTCCTCTGGGCACTTCCTATATAAAGTGACCCAGGGAGCTCTCTTACTCTCATGCTCTCACCCACACACACACAAGCTCGTTGAGAGCCTCTGGCTCTCACAACACAAACTCACATACGTATGAGGCATGTGAAGGAAATATGCCCTAGAGGCAATAATAAAGTTGTTATTTTATATTTCCTTATTCATGACAAAGGTTTATTATTCATGCTAGAATTGTATTGATCGGAAACCATAATACATGTGTGAATACATAAACAAACACCATGTCCCTAGTAAGCCTCTACTAGACTAGCTCGTTGATCAAAGACGGTTAAGGTTTCCTAACCATGGACATGTGTTGTCATTTGATAACGGGATCACATCACTAGGAGAATGATGTGATGGACAAGACCCATCCATTAGCTTAGCATATTGATCGTTCAGTTTATTGCTATTGCTTTTTTATGTCAAATACATATTACTTCGACTATGAGATTATGCAACTCCCGGATACTGGAGGAATACCTTGTGTGCTATCAAATGTCACAACGTAATTGTGTGATCATAAAGATGCTCTACATGTATCTCATAAGGTGTTTGTTGAGATGGCATAGATCGAGATTATGATTTATCACTCCGAGTATCGGAGAGGTGTCTCTGGGCCCTCTCGATGAAACACATCATAAGAAGCCTTGCAAGTAAAGTGACTAATGAGTTAGTTGCAGGATGATGTATTACGGAATGAGTAAAGAGACTTGCCAGTAACAAGATTGAACTAGGTATGAAGATACCGACGATCAAATCTCGGGCAAGTAACATACCGATGGACAAAGGGAATTACATATGTTGTCATAAAGGTTCGACCAATAAAGATCTTGGTAGAATATGTAAGAGCCAATATGGGCATCCACGTTCTGCTATTGGTTATTGACCGAAGAGGTGTCTCGGTCATGTCTACATAGTTCTTGAACCTGTAGGGTCCGCACGCTTAACGTTCGTTGACGACATAGTGTTATATGAGTTATATGATTTGGTGACCAAATGTTGTTTGGAGTCCCGGATGAGATCACGGACATGACGAGGAGTCTCGAAATGGTCGAGGGGTAAAGATTGATATATAGAACGATGGTATTCAGACACCATAAGGGTTTCGGGACGCACCGGATAGCCATCGGGTCACCGGAAGGGGTTCCGGACACCCCCGGTAGGTGTTATGGGCCTAATGGGCCAAGGGAGGGACATACGAGCCCCTGGTGCGCCCCTTCTTTGGATAGTAGTCCCTAAGGGAAGGGAAGGAGGGAGGGCTAGCCCCTCCCGCCTTTCCTCTCATGGGAGAAAGGAAAGGGGGCGCCACCCTCCCCTGCCTTTCCCCCGCACCTATATAAGGCAGGGAGGGGCGCGACTTGGGAGGGACTCCGAGTAGGATTCCTCCTACTTGGGCGCCTTCTTTGGCTGCTCCTCCCTCCCACCCACCTATATATATGTGGGAGGGGGGCGCCTAGCACAGAACAGATCGATTGTTAGCCTTGTACGGCGCCCCCTCCACCGTTTACTCCCTCGGTCATATCTTCGTAGTGCTTAGGCGAAGCCTTACGGAGATTGCATCACTATCACTGTCACCATGCCGTCGTGCTGCCGGAACTCATCTACTACTTCGTCCATCTTGCTGGATCAAGAAGGTGAGGACGTCACCGAGCTAAACGTGCGCAGAACGCGGAGGTGTCGTGCGTTCGGTACTAGATCGATTGGAGCGTGAAGAAAGTTTGTCTACATCAACAGCGTTGTGAATTGCTTCATCTTAAGGTCTACGAGGGTACACATACTCTCCCCCTCGTTACTATGCATCTCCATGGATAGATCATTGCGGTCCGGACCAATCTTACATGTCCACGCACATGAGACCGGTTCCACCGACTAACATGCAACTAGTTTTGCATAAAGGTGGTTGGCTAGTGTCTGTTTGTCCTACGTTAGTTGAATCGAGTTTGACTATGGCGGGTCCTTGAAGAAGGTTAAAGCAGCAAACTTGACAAATCATCGTTGTTGTTTTTGCCATAGGGAAGAACGGTTCTTGCTAGAAACCCATAGTAGCCACGTAAAACTTGCAACAACCAAGTAGAGGACATCTAACTTGTTTTTGCAGGGCATGTTGTGATGTGATATGGTCAAGACATGGTGTGATATACGTTATTGTATGAGATGATCATGTTTTTGTAATTTATCTGGCAACCAGCAGGAGCCTTATGGTTGTCTCTTTATTGTATGAAATGCATAGGCCATGTAATTGCTTTACTTTATCGCTATGAGTTAGCAATAGTTGTAGAAGCAATAGTTGGCGAGATGACCACGACGCAACGATGGAGATCAAGGTATCAAGCCGGTGACGATGGAGATCATGACGATGCTTTGGAGATGCAGATCAAAAGCACAAGATGATGATGGCCATATCATGTCACATATTTTGATTGCATGTGATGTTTATCTTTTTATGCATCTTATTTTGCTTAGTACGGCGATAGCATTATAAGATGATCCCTTCACTAAATTTCAAGATAAAAGTGTTTCCCTGAGTATGCACCATTGCTACAGTTTGTCGTTTCTAGACACCACGTGATGATCGGGTGTCATAGACTCTACGTTCACATACAACGGGTGTAAGCAAGATTTACACACGTGGAATACTTGGGTTAAACTTGACGAGCCTAGCATGTACAAACATGGCCTTGGAACGCTAGAGACCGAAAGGTCGAACATGAGTCATATAGTAGATATGATCAACATAGAGATGTTCACCAATGATGACTACCCCATCTCACGTGGTGATCGGACATAGGTTAGTTGATATGGATCATGTATCACTTAGACAACTTGAGGGATGTTGATTTAAGTGGGAGTTCATTAGTAATTTGATTAATTAAACTTAATTTATCATGAACTTAGTACTGATAGTATTTGCAAATCTATGTTGTAGATCAATAGCTCGCGATATAGCTCCCTTATTTTTTGATATGTTCCTAGAGAAAAATAAGTTGAAAGATGATAGTAGCAATGATGCGGTCTGAGTCCCTGATATGAGGATTATCCTCATTGCTGCACAGAAGAATTGTGTCATTGATGCACCACTAGGTGACAGACCTATTGCAGGAGCAGATGCAAACGTTATGAACGTCTGGCAAGCTCGGTATGATGACTACTTAATAGTTTAGTGGACCATGCTTTACGGCTTAGAATCGGGACTTCAAAAACGTTTTGAAATGCCACGGAGCATATGAGATGTTCCAAGAGCTGAAATTGGGATTTCAGATTCGTGCCCGTCTCGAGAGGTATGAGACCCCTGACAAGTACTTTGCCTACAAGATGGAGGAGAATAGCTCAACCAGTGAGCATGTGCTTAGAATGATTGGGTACTACAATCGCTTGAATCAAGTGGGAGTTAATCTTCCAGATAAGATAGTGATTGAGAGAGTTCTCTAGTCACTATCATCAAGCTACTAGAACTTCATGATAAACTATAATATGCAAGGGATGACGATAACGATTCCCGAGCTCTTTGCGATGCTGAAATCGGCGAAGGTAGAAATCAAGAAAGAGAATCGAATGTTGATGGTTAACAAGACCACTAGTTTCAAGAAAAAGGGCAAAAGGGAAAGAAAGGGAACTTCAAAAGAATGGCAAACAAGTTGCCACTCCCATGAAGAAACCCAAAGCTAGACCCAAGCCTAAAACTGAGTGCTTCTACTTCAAAGGAAATGGTCACTAGAAGCGGAACTGCCCCAAATACTTGGCGGATAAGAATGATGGCAAAGTGTTCATAGTAGCCCCTGGGTATTTGATACCGGTTCAATTGTTAAGACTAGTAACTCGAAACAGGAGTTGCAAAATGAATAGAGACTAGTTGAGGGCGACGCGACGATGTGTGTTGGAAGTGAATCCAAGATTGATAGGATCACCATCGCACACTCCCTCTACCTTCGTGACTAGTGTTGGACCTAAATAAATGTTATTTGGTGTTTGCGTTGAGCATGAATATGATTGGATCATGTTTATTGTGATACGGTTATTCATTTAAATTCAGAAAATAATTGTTGTTCTGTTTACATGAATAAAACCTTCTATGGTCATACACCCAATGTAAATGGTTTACTAAATCTTGATCATAGTGATACACATATTCATAATATTGATGCCAAAAGATGCAAGGTTGATAGTCATAGTGCAACATATTTGTGGCACTACCGTTTAGGTCATATTAGTGTAAAGCGCATGAAGAAACTCCATGCAGATGGGCTTTTGGAATCAGTTGATTATGAATCATTTGATACTTGCGAGCCATGCCTCATGGGTAAGATGACTAAAACTCCGTTCTCCGGAACAATGGAGCGAGCTAATGACTTATTGGAAATAATACATATCGATGTATGTGGTCCGATGAGTGTTGAAGCACGCGGTGGGTTTCGTTATTTTTTGACCTTCACAGATGATTTAAGAAGATATGGGTATATCTACTTAATGAAACACAAGTCTGAAACATTTGAAAAGTTCAAAGAATCTCAGAGTGAAGTGGAGAATCATCATAACAAGAAAATAAAGTTTCTACGATCTGATCGCGGAGGCAAATATTTGAGTTATGAGTTTGGCCTTCATTTATAACAATGTGGAATAGTTTCACAACTCACGCCACCTGGAACACCACAGCGTAATGGTGTGTCCGAACGTTGAAAACGTACTTTATTGGATATGGTGCATTCTATGATGTCTCTTACCGATTTACCACTATCTTTTTGTTGTTATGCATTAGAGACAGTTGCATTCACGTTAAATAGGGAACCATCTAAATCCATTGAGATGACGCCGTATGAACTATTGTTTGGCAAGAAACCTACGCTGTCGTTTTTAAAATTTGGGGTTGCGACACTTATGTCAAAAGGCTTCAGCCTGATAAGCTCGAACCCAAATCAAAGAAGTGCATCTTCATAAGATACCCTAAGGAAACAATTGGGTACACCTTCTACCACAGATCCGAAGGCAAGATCTTTGTTGCCAAGAATGGAACCTTTCTAGAGAAGGAGTTTCTCTCGAAAGAAGTGAGTGGGAGGAAAGTATAACTTGATGAGGTAATTGTACCTACTCTCGAATTGGAAAGTAGCACATTAGAGAAATCCGTTCCCGTGATGCCTACACCAACTAGAGAGGAAGCAAACGATCATGATCATGAAACTTCAGATCAAGTTGCTACTGAACATCGTAGGTCAACCAGAGCACGATCCCCACCAGAGTGGTACGGTAATCCTGTTCTGGAAGTGATGTTATTAGACCAAGGAGAACCTACGAACTATGAAGAAGCTATGATGAGCCCAGATTCAGACAGATGGCTTGAGGCCATGAAATCTGAGATAGGATCCATGTATGAGAACAAAGTGACTTTGGTCGACTTGCCCGATGATCGGCAAACCATAGAGAATAAATGGATCTTCAAGAAGAAGACTGGCGCTGATGGTAATGTTACTGTCTA
>LR880967.1:964917941-964928865 GCA_904067115.1 Aegilops sharonensis
CTCTCGAATTGGAAAGTAGCACATTAGAGAAATCCGTTCCCGTGATGCCTACACCAACTAGAGAGGAAGCAAACGATCATGATCATGAAACTTCAGATCAAGTTACTACTGAACATCGTAGGTCAACCAGAGCACGATCCCCACCAGAGTGGTACGGTAATCCTGTTCTGGAAGTGATGTTATTAGACCAAGGAGAACCTACGAACTATGAAGAAGCTATGATGAGCCCAGATTCAGACAGATGGCTTGAGGCCATGAAATCTGAGATAGGATCCATGTATGAGAACAAAGTGACTTTGGTCGACTTGCCCGATGATCGGCAAACCATAGAGAATAAATGGATCTTCAAGAAGAAGACTGGCGCTGATGGTAATGTTACTGTCTACAAAGCTCAACTTGTCGCAAAAGGTTTTCGACAAGTTCAAGGGGTTGACTACGATGAGACTTTCCCACACGTAGCGATGCTTAAGCCCGTCCAAATCATGTTAGCAATTGCCGCATTTTATGATTATGAAATCTGGCAAATGGACGTAAAAAATGTAATCCTTAATAGATTTCTTAAAGAAGAGTTTTATATGATACAACTAGAAGGTTTTTTCTATCCTAAAGGTGCTAACAAAGTGTGCAAGCTCCAGCGATCCATCTATGGACTGGTGCAAGCATCTCGGAGTTGGAATATAAGCTTTGATGAGGTGATCAAAGCATATGGTTTTTATAGACTTTCGGTGAAGCGTGTATTTACAAGAAAGTGAGTGGAAGCTCTGTAGCATTTCTAATATTATATGTAGATGACATATTGTTGATTGGAAATGATACAGGATTTCTGGATAGCATAAAAGGATACTTGAATAAGAATGAAAGACCTCGGTGAAGCTGCTTATATATTGGGCATCAAGATTTATAGGGATAGATTGAGACGCTTAATAGGACTTTCACAAAGTACATACCTTGGCAATTTTTTTGAAGAAGTTCAAAATAGATCAGTCAAAGAAAGGGTTCTTGTCTGTGTTGCAAGGTGTGAAGTTGAGTAAGACTCAAATCCCGACCACGACAGAATATAGAGAGAGAATGAAAGCCATTCCCTATGTCACAGCCACAGGTTCTATAAAGTATGTCGTGCTGTGTACTAGACCTGGTGTGTACCTTGCCATGAGTTTGGCAAGGAGGTACAATAGTGATCCAGGAGTAGACCACTGGATAACAGTCAAAATTATCCTTAGATGCCTTAAAAGAGGACTAAGGAAATGTTTCTCGATTATGGAGGTGATAAAGAGTTCGTCGTAAAGGGTTATGTCGATGCAAGCTTTGACACCAATCTGGATGACTCTAAGTCTCAATCTAGATACATATTGATAGTGGGAGCAATTAGCTAGAGTAGCTCCATGCAGAGCATTGTAGACATAGAAAATTTGCAAAATACATACGGCTCTGAATGTGGCAGACCCGTTGACTAAAACTCTCTCACAAGCAAAAGATGATCACTCTTTGGGTATTAATCACATGGCGATGTGAACTACATTATTGACTCTAGTAAACTTTTTGGGTGTTAGTCACATGGCCATGTGAACTATGAGTGTTAATCACATGGCGATGTGAACTAGATTATTGACTCTAGTGCAAGTAGGAGACTGAAGGAAAATGCCCTAGAGGCAATAATAAAGTTGTTATTTTATATTTCCTAATTCATGATAAAAGGTTTATTATTCATGCTAGAATTATATTGCTCGAGAAACCTAAATACATGTGTGAATACATAAACAAATACCGTGTCCCTAGTAAGCCTCTACTAGACTAGCTCGTTGATCAAAGATGGTTAAGGTTTCCTAATCATAGACATGTGTTGTCATTTGATAACGGGGTCACATCATTAGGAGAATGATATGATGGACAAGACCCATCCGTTAGCTTAGCATAATGATCGTTCAAGTTTTATTGCTATTGCTTTCTTCATGTCAAATACATATTCCTTCGACCATGAGATTATGCAACTCCCGGATACCGGAGGAATACCTTGTGCGCTATCAAACGTCACAACGTAACTGGGTGATCATAAAGATGCTCTACAGGTATCTCCGAAGGTGTTTGTTGAGTTGCCATAGATCGAGACTAGGATTTGTCACTTCGAGTATCGGAGAGGTATCTTTGGGCCCTCTCGGTAGTACACATCATAAGCTTGCAAGCAAACGACTAAGGAGTTAGTCACGAGGTGATGTATTACGGAACGAGTAAAGAGACTTGACGGTAACGAGATTGAACTAGGTATGAAGATACCAACAATCGAATCTCGGGCAAGTAACATACCGATGGAAAAAGGGAATTATGTATGTTGTCATAACGGTTCGACCAATAAAGATCTTCGTAGGATATGTAGGAGCCAGTATGGGCATCCAGGTTCCGCTATTGGTTATTGACCGGAGAGGTGTCTCAGTCATGTCTACATAGTTCTCGAACTCGTAGGGTCCGCACGCTTAACGTTCGTTGACGATATAGTATTATATGAGTTATGTGATTTGGTGACCAAATGTTGTTCGGAGTCCCGGATGAGATCACGGACATGACGAGGAGTCTCGAAATGGTCGAGAGGTGAATACTGATATATAGGACGATGGTATTTGGACACCGAAAGTGTTTCGGGTGGTACCAGATACTTATCGGGTCACGGAAGGGGTTCCAGGCAGCCCCGGTAGGTTTTTGGGCCTTATGGGCCAAAATGGGAAGAGCACACCAGCCCACAAGGGACTGGTGCGCCCCTCTACCCCGTGCCCACGCACCAAAGGAGTGAGGGAAGGAAAGGTGAGGCGCCCTAAGGCAACCATCTCCCTTTCCTTTCCCCCTCATGTCCAAATAAGGAAAGGAGGGGCGCAGGGCAAGGCAGCAGCCCTAGGGCTACCTCCATGTCTCTTGGGGAGCCCTAGGGGCTGCCTCCTCCCTCCCACGTATATATATGTGGGGAGGGGGCGCCACACAAGGACACAACATTGTCTTAGCCGGGTGCGGCGCCCCTGTCAACCGTTTACTCCCTCGGTCATATTTTCGTAGTGCTTAGGCGAAGCCCTGCGGAGATCACATCACTATCACCGTCACCACGCCGTCGTGCTGCCAGAACTCATCTACTACCTCGCCGTCTTGCTGGATCAAGAAGGCGGAGGACGTCACCGAGCTAAACGTGTGCAGAACACGAAGGTGTCGTGCGTTCGGTACTAGATCGGTTTGAGCACGAAGAAAGTTCGACTACATCAACCGCGTTGTGAAACACTTCCGCTTACGGTCTACGAGGGTATGTAGACACACTCTCCCCTCGTTGATATGCATCTCCATGAATAGATCATTGCATGTGCGTAGAAAAAAATTTGTTTTCCATGCAACGTTCCCCAACATCACCATCACCACGCCGTCGTGTTGCCGGAACTCATCTACTAATACGCCCGTCTTGCTGGATCAAGAAGGTGAGGACGTCACTGAGTTGAACGTGTGCAGAACGCGGAGGTGTCGTGCGTTCGGTACTTGATCGGTTGGAGCGCGAAGAAAGTTTGACTACATCAACCGCATTGTGAAACGCTTCCGCTTACGGTCTACGAGGATACGTAGACATACTCTTCCCCTCGTTTCTATGCATCTCCATGGATAGATCATTGCGTGTGTGTATAATTTTTTTTGTTTTCCATGCAACGATTCCCAACAGCATGGAGCAACTCTGCACTGCTACATACTCCACATATACATCAGACATGCAGGAGTATGGGTGTTACCTTCCACGA
This sequence comes from Aegilops sharonensis, assembly GCA_904067115.1. Lineage (NCBI taxonomy): Eukaryota > Viridiplantae > Streptophyta > Magnoliopsida > Poales > Poaceae > Aegilops > Aegilops sharonensis. The sequence continues at coordinate 964,921,700 of LR880967.1, forward strand.
AGGGCCCCGAACCTGGGTAAACCGCCGTGTATTGTTTGCTCAATCCCATCCCGGATCTCCACTGCAGCCTTGCCCTCACCTCAAGCCATCCTGTGACATCTATCATGACGCGTCTCCCCCTGCAAGAATACCACGATAGGGCCGGTGGGCGGCGGCGTTAAGCGCCATAAAAACGTCTCGGGAGCCGACGAGACCCACTGTCATTGATGAGGCCTCGGGAGCCGGTGAGTAGCGACTCATAGGCGGGAACCGCCCCGTCCACACGCCACGCCGTGGTTAGCCCCGTGAAATCGGGGGTGACACGTCACGTCACACAGGCCCGACGTGGTGGGCCCACCCCCACCACGCGGTGTTCACGTGGTGCGTGACAACGCGGCTCGGCCCGCAGCCCAGTAACATACATGCGCGTGGGGGGTATCGGCGTGGACAAGCGCGAGAGGGGGGGGGGGGGGGCGGGGGGGGCGGGGGGGGCGGGGGGGGCGGGGGGGGCGGGGGGGGCGGGGGGGGCGGGGGGGGCGGGGGGGGCGGGGGGGGCGGGGGGGGCGGGGGGGGCGGGGGGGGCGGGGGGGGCGGGGGGGGCGGGGGGGGCGGGGGGGGCGGGGGGGGCGGGGGGGGCGGGGGGGGCGGGGGGGGCGGGGGGGGCGGGGGGGGCGGGGGGGGCGGGGGGGGCGGGGGGGGCGGGGGGGGCGGGGGGGGCGGGGGGGGCGGGGGGGGCGGGGGGGGCGGGGGGGGCGGGGGGGGCGGGGGGGGCGGGGGGGGCGGGGGGGGCGGGGGGGGCGGGGGGGGCGGGGGGGGCGGGGGGGGCGGGGGGGGCGGGGGGGGCGGGGGGGGCGGGGGGGGCGGGGGGGGCGGGGGGGGCGGGGGGGGCGGGGGGGGCGGGGGGGGCGGGGGGGGCGGGGGGGGCGGGGGGGGCGGGGGGGGCGGGGGGGGCGGGGGGGGCGGGGGGGGCGGGGGGGGCGGGGGGGGCGGGGGGGGCGGGGGGGGCGGGGGGGGCGGGGGGGGCGGGGGGGGCGGGGGGGGCGGGGGGGGCGGGGGGGGCGGGGGGGGCGGGGGGGGCGGGGGGGGCGGGGGGGGCGGGGGGGGCGGGGGGTTAAATAAGAACATAGGGCCCGTCGTTACGAAGGGGGGGGGGGTAAATAAGCCCATCGTGCCCGTCGTTACGAAGGGGTGTGGGCTAATCTCAGCCTTTGATGTGTCTAGGGAGGGTGTACTGAAGCAGAAGTGATATGAAAAACATCCATTTTGCGCGAGTATATAAGGGATTAAGAAAAATTACAGCATATATCTACATATATGTTGCTTATTCACTATAGCCTCACTCGTAGTAATCTAACGTGCGGGAGTTCATATATTAGAGCGTCAACGCGTATAGCAAAACAAAAACGCGTATAGCCTCACTCCTAGTAATCTAACTGGTGGTTTTTTGCTCGTTGACTTACTCCCGCACGTCCGTTCCTCGTTCCTCCCGTCCGCATCCTTCTTGGACTACCCTTTTGGCTGACCGTGGACTGGACCATGTACGTATTTATTTTCCGTGTGAAGGGGCTCACCGATACCGGCAACCACGGGATATCATCGGATTATTATGTCCAATTTGCAAGATTTTAAATTCCAAATGAGCACCTCGGAACAAACTTTCGTCGGGACAGCTGTCATCCCCAAGCGTCCAGTGTTGACTAACGAAGAGTATTCGTACAGCTATTCTATTTCTCGGTGTAGTTAAATGACAAAACAGTGTTATCATTGGTTGACACATACTGTACTGTCTGACCAAGATTATTCGTACTACAGCTATTCTATTTCTCAGTGTAGTTACTACTAAATGATAAGACAATGTTATCATTGGTTGGCACAGACTGTGTGACGAGTGCGCCCACAGCCCAAGAGCATCTCCCTCGTTGACCTGCGGCCTGGAATGTGATCATAGCTGGCATCCAATTTGCATCAATCTTACTCCTCCAATTCTCCACCACGCGCATGTACCCCTGTCCATTTCCTTCCTCGGCTCATAATGACTCTCCTCCATGTCTTCCTCCTCGGACTCCTCCTCTCCCTGCACGTGCAGGCGTCGCGGCGTGGTGCCGCCGCCGCCATGGACACGGTGTCAGCCGGTAATGGGCATGGGCTCGCCGGCACAGACAGGCTCGTCTCCAACAACACCAAGTTTGCGCTTGGCTTCTTCAAGATGGACAGTAAGTCCTCTCACACCTACCTCGGCATCTGGTTCAACAAGGTCCCCAAGATAATGCCGGTTTGGTCTGCCAACGGCGAGAGCCCCGTCATCGACCCCATCTCACCGGAGCTCGCAATCGCCGGTGACGGCAACCTGGCCATCTTAAATCAGGCCACCAAGAAAGTCATATGGTCCACCCATGACCATGCCAATGTCACAACCAACGACACCAAAGCTGTGCTCATGAACAATGGCAACTTCGTCCTTCACAGCTCCTCAAACTCATCCATGGTCTTCTGGCAGAGCTTTGACTACCCAACCGACACCCTTCTCGCCGGCGCAAAGATCGGCTGGGATAAGACCACCGGTCTGAACCGCCGCCTTGTTTCGAGGAAAAATTTGATTGACCAGGCTCCTGGTCTCTACACTCTGGAGATGGGACAGAATAGGCTTGGTCATCTCCTGTGGAACTCAACCCTAGAATTCTGGACCAGCGGGGCATGGAACGGCCGCTACTTCAACCTAGCACCCGAGATGATTGGCGCCCTGACACCAAATTTCACATTCATAAACACCGAGAATGAGTCTACCTTCATGTACACATTGCGGGATGACGAGGCCATTGTGCAATGTGCAATAGATGTCTATGGCCAAGGGCTGGTGGGTGCATGGTTGGAACCCATAAACAACTGGTTGATCAATTACAGGCAGCCTATCTTTCAATGCGACGTCTTTGCAACCTGTGGACCTTTCACAATCTGTAGAGAAAATGTAGATCCACTCTGTAGCTGCATGAAGGGTTTCTCGCTGGGATCACCCAAGGACTGGGATCTGGGAGACCGAAGCCATGGGTGCAGGAGGAACACTCCATTAGGCTGTGAGAATGAGGGAAACAAGCCAGGTCTGGCAGCTAAGTTCTACCCCGTGCAAGGTAGTATGAGGTTGCCCCATGAGGGAGCAAAAGTACCGGCCGCCACAAGTGGAGATGACTGCCAACGGATTTGCTTGGGCAACTGTTCTTGCACTGCATATTCCTACGGTAAAGGTGGCTGCTCTATTTGGCATGGGAAATTGTACAATGTAAAGCAACAATCTGATGCTTCTTCAGCAGCAAATGGCGATACGCTTTATATCCGCCTTGCCGCAGCAGAGCTGCCAGAAAGTGTGGTAAGTAAGAAGCAGAGTGGAATCAACCTCGTCGGTGCTGCGGTTGGTGCAAGCGCTGCTGCTCTTGTCCTGGTGATTCTTGGATTGGTGATTTGGAGTAAAAAAGGGAAGTGGTTTACTAGCACGCCGGTAAATGGAGTTGGGATCATTTCGTTTCGGTATGCTGATTTGCAACGTGCAACTAACAACTTCACAGAAAGGTTAGGAGGGGGCAGCTTCGGTTCTGTATTCAAGGGGTATCTAACTGACTCAGTCACCTTGGCAGTGAAAAGACTTGAAGGTGCCCATCAAGGAGATAAGCAATTCAGAGCAGAAGTGAGTTCAGTTGGAATCATCCAGCACATCAACTTAGTCAAACTGATAGGGTTTTGTTGCAAAGGCGATGAGCGGCTGCTTGTGTATGAATTCATGCCGAATCAATCCCTTGATGTGCATCTATTTAAGGCCAATGGTACAGTTTTGGACTGGAGTCTCAGATACCAGATAGCTATTGGAGTTGCCAGAGGCCTAGCCTACTTGCACACTGGTTGTCGGGATTGCATTATACATTGTGATATCAAGCCAGAAAACATACTTCTCGACACTTCATTCGTAGCCAAAATTGCAGACTTTGGAATGGCAAAGGTTTTGGGGAGAGAATTTAGTCAAGCATTGACTACAACGAGAGGAACCATTGGATATCTTGCTCCTGAATGGATTAGCGGATCAGCTGTTACATCTAAAGTCGATGTTTACAGTTATGGGATGGTTTTGTTTGAAATCATATCAGGAAGGAGAAATTCAAGTCAAGTTGAGGATTGTGATTATTCAGCCTTTTTTCCTCTACAAGTTGCAAGAAAGCTTCTCAGTGGAGAAATTGGAAGTCTGGTAGACCCAAATTTGCAAGGTGACGTGAACCTTGAGGAGGTTGTAAGAGTTTGCAAAGTTGCATGTTGGTGCATTCAAGATGATGAGTTTGATCGACCAACCATGGCCGAGGTGGTGCAGTTTCTTGAGGGTGTTATTGAGGTTGATATGCCTCGAGTGCCGAGACTACTGAATGCAATCACAGCAGGAGTAGGTTCACCAACATCTGACACTTAGTTTTACGTCAAACTTATGTATACCTATCGCAACATTTTAGACCCAAACGGACGAAATGCGGACATGCCACTCGTCCGTTTGGGTCGGTGTGTTGGAGTTGCTCTAATTGACTCAAACTCGTTCTGGACACTGTTGTCTGCATTCTGTAATAAATCAACAAAGAACTAGTTTCAGTCTTCCTGCTTTCTTGCCTTTTCATAATTCATATTCCAGCAGATGTGACATGTGAGGTTTTCAACATGTTTGAGAGTTGGAGTCCTGGGAAAGGCTATATTATTATTATTATTATTTCATTTCTTTTCGCATTCCTGGGGTCAGCCAAATGTTGTATGTACTCCTACAAGGCAGCCAGTTACAGACACAAGATCCCTTTGGGATGCACTACTGCATATAGTAGATTGGCGAACATTACACTGAACGGCAGTTATCTAAGCCAAACATGCTCATAGCACACAGTAGATTGGTGAACAAACTACCCACTGAAGCTCATAGCATCCAGTAGTGGTCCTATGTTCTTCAAACCTAGGGGCACATCTGCCTCTTACATGTAGGAGAGGCTGGCAGGGTAGCATTATAACTGAACCCTAACCCACTGAAAAACAGGTTGTGGTGAGCCAAACACTATTTGACCATTAACAGCCGTCGTGCAACGGTGTACATCAGAGAAAATCGCACACCAGTATCGACGACTGATCCTGACCGCCATTCTCATGGTCGGTCTGGGGATTCGTCTGTTGGAATTGATCTCACAGGTTTAACAAACCAAGAGAAAAGGTCGGTCTGGGGATTCGTCTGTTGGAATTGATCTCACAGGTTTAACAAACCAAGAGAAAAATATGGGAGACTTTTGCATTGATCGGGCGCACACAAACCAACGATTGGTTTTGGTCCCTGACCCCTTAGCACCGCCAGATATAAAAGAGGAGGTCGTGCCCCTTGGGCAGAGGACATACATACGGGCTAACACCCAACAACTCCTAACAGCCGATCCTAAAAGGGTGCTACAGGGGATCAGAAGACCTCTACCACCGCCGGCCACCTCAAGTTCAGCGCCGGCGGCTTACTGCTTCCATCAACGTCTCCCTGTTGCTGCTCTTCTTGCACGGCCATCTCCCTGTTGCTGCTGGAGATCACAAGGTGCAGCCACAGGCTAAGCAGGGGCCTGCATCGAGTGGCCATGGGGATTCGCCAAGCACTGTAAGTTTGTACGCTTCCGCATAACGCTGGTGTTTTAGTCCGAGATTAGGTTCTAACAATGGTATCATGGGCCTGCCTAATCTGTCTAGAACCCTAATTAGGCCTGCCAGATGTGAATCTCTCAAGTTACAGGCCTAAATAGATGTATACGGTTAAAGTCAATGATATTGTTTAAGTGCTAAGTTTAATGGCCCAATAGATTTTTGTTAGTGCTAATTACTAGAATAAAAGTCTCATTATGCCCCGTTAAGGCTAATTATTCATACCTAGTTTTCGGTTAATGTTATTATGGTCCGATTAGAATCAAGTTAATGTTGAATTGGCACTATTCGGGATCGGTCAGAGAAGATAGAAGGAGGGGAATTGCATGTTTACGAAATCCCTAATGTTTACCCCAATTCGGAACCCTAACCCTAGATGAGAAATTCCCAATTTTTCTACGAATCTCAAACCTTGCTGATGCAATAGTTCCCAAAAGTTTTGAGGATTTTGGACCTCACCTCCTTATGCCGCGGCGGCACCGTGCCTAACTGCATGCGCGCGACACGGCAGGCGCCGTTCGACGGAGGAGCGCGCGGCCGATAGCCTAGGCACGCTCGTCCGACGAACGGGGCCACCATGCCGCCATGGGATCCGGCGAGAGAGGCAGCCGAGCCGCCATGGACGCCGTCGGTGACGGGCGGCGCCGCTCGGTCGCCCCTGTCTCTCTGAAGCGGAAACATCGGGGATGCGGTGGGAAATGGCTAGGGTTAGGCTGGATCGTGACTTTGCTCAATGCAGGGCGATCACAGCCGTTGGGTCTGATCCAACGACTGGCGGCCACTTACAGCCGATGGCAGGCCTTCGGGCGTGTAACGGGCTAATTCTGGCTATGGGCTGAGGCCCAGGTTGTCTTCTCCCGTGTTATGTTCTTTAAAGTTTTTTTTTCGTAAAAGGGTAGCCGTCGGCTTTGGGCCCAAAGTCAGTTTTCGGTCCTGTATGAGATTTGCGCATTTCTGAATTTTTTCTGTTGTTGTTTTGTTAATGTTCTATGCACTGTTTAAACTAGAAATTTGTGCTTGTTGTTAGATGAAAGTATTGGGACAACTACTCGACACCCTTGGGGGGTGCGGCTATCTCATTATATATAAGTACCAAGGGGTACAAGTACAAGGTATATGCACAAGGCTACGTATACACAAGTCTACGTATACATATACAGTCTAACACCCTCCCTCAATCTTAATTGTGGCCTGAAGTACAAACTAAGTTAAGATTGCGTCTACAGCCTACAAACTGTGATTGTGGAAGAGGCTTCGTGAAGATGTCAGCAAGTTGATCCTTTGACGAGATGAACTTGATGCTAAGTAGCTTCTGTGCAACACGCTCGCGAACGAAGTGATAGTCAACCTCAATATGTTTCGTTCGAGCATGAAAAACCGGATTCGATGAAAGATATGTAGCACCAATGTTATCACACAAAAGTACTGGAGGATGAGCTGAAGAGACTCTCAACTCTCTCAACAGAGACTGAACCCAAATGATCTCCGTCGTTGCATCAGCAACT
>LR880967.1:964938809-964948971 GCA_904067115.1 Aegilops sharonensis
CTAATGATGTGATCCTGTTAATCAAATGAAAACTCATGTCTATGGCTAGGAAACTTAACCATCTTTGATTCAACGAGCTATTAAAGTAGAGGCATACTAGTGACACTCTGTTTGTCTATGTATCCACACATGTACTAAGTTTCCGGTTAATACAATTCTAGCATGAATAATAAACATTTATCGTGAAATGAGGAAATAAATAGTAACTTTATTATTGCCTCTAGGGCATATTTCCTCCAGTCTCCCACTTGCACTAGAGTCAATAATCTAGTTCACATCGCCATGTGATTTAACACCAATAGTTCACATTACCATGTGATTAACACCCATACTTCACATCGCCATGTGACCAACACTCAAATGGTTTACTAGAGTCAGTAATCTTAGTTAACATCGCCATGTGATTAACACCAAAGAGTACTAAGGTGTGATCACGTTTTGCTTGTGAGAGAAGTTTAGTCAACGTGTCTGCCATATTCAGATCCGTATGTATTTTGCAAATTTCTATGTCAACAATGCTCTGCACGGAGCTACTCTAGCTAATTGCTCCCACTTTCAATATGTATCCAGATTGAGACTTAGAGTCATCTGGATCAGTGTCAAAACTTGCATTTACGTAACCCTTTACGACGAACCTTTTGTCACCTCCATAATCGAGAAACATATCCTTATTCCACTAAGGATAATTTTGACCGTTGTCCAGTGATCTACTCCTAGATCACTATTGTACTCCCTTGCCAAACTCAGTGTAGGGTATACAATAGATCTGGTACACAACATGGCATACTTTATAGAACCTATGGCTGAGGCACAGGGAATGACTTTCAACTCTTTCTATCTTCTGCCGTGGTCGGGCTTTGAGTCTTAATCAATTTCACACCTTGCAACACAGACAAGAACTCTTTCGTTGACTGTTCCATTTTGAGTTACTTCAAAATCTTGTCAAGGTATGTACTCATTGAAAAAACTTATCAAGTGTCTTGATCAATCTCAATAGATCTTGATGCTGAATATGTAAGCAGCTTCACCGAGGTCTTTCTTTGAAAAACTCCTTTCAAATACTCCTTTATGCTTTCCAGAAAATTCTACATTATTTTCGATCAACAATATGTCATTCACATATACTTATTAGAAATGCTGTAGTGCTCCCACTCACTTTCTTGTAAATACAGGCTTCACCGCAAGTCTGTATAAAACTATATGCTTTGATCAACTCATCAAAGCGTATATTCCAACTCCGAGATGCTTGCACCAGTCCATAGATGGATCGCTGGAGCTTGCACATTTTGTTAGCACCTTTAGGATCGACAAAACCTTCTGGTTGCATCATATACAACTCTTCTTTAAGAAATCCATTAAGGAATGTAGTTTTGACATCCATTTGCTAGATTTCATAAAATTTGGCAATTTGCTAACATGATTCGGACAGACTTAAGCATCGCTACAAGTGAGAAAATCTCATCGTAGTCAACACCTTGGACTTTGTCAAAAACCTTTTTCGACAAGTCTAGATTTGTAGATAGTAACACTACTATCAGCGTCCGTCTTCCTCTTGAAGATCCATTATTTTCTATGGCTTGCCGATCATTGGGCAAGTCAACCAAAGTCCACACTTTGTTCTCATACATGGATCCCATCTCAGATTTCATGGCCTCAAGCCATTTGGCGGAATCTGGGCTCATCATTGCTTCCTCATAGTTCGTAGGTTCATCATGGTCAAGTAACATGACCTCCAGAATAGGATTACCGTACCACTCTGGTGCGGATCTCACTCTGGTTGACCTACGAGGTTCGGCAGTAACTTGATCTGAAGTTACATGATCATCATATTTAGCTTCCTCACTAATTGGTGTAGGAGTCACATGAACAGATTTATGTGATGAACTACTTTCTAATAAGGGAGATGGTATAGTTACCTCATCAAGTTGTACTTTCCTCCCACTCACTTCTTTCGAGAGAAACTCCTTCTCTAGAAAGGATCCATTCTTAGCAATGAATGTCTTGCCTTCGGATCTGTGATAGAAGGTCTACCCATCTATCTCCTTTGGGTATCCTATGAAGACACATTTCTCCGATTTGGGTTTGAGCTTATCAGGATTAAACTTTTTCACATAAGCATCGCAACCCCAAACTTTAAGAAATGACAACTTTGGTTTCTTGCCAAACCACAGTTCATATGGTATCGTCTCAACGGATTTAGATGGTGCCCTATTTAACATGAATGCAGCTCTCTATAATGCATAACCCCAAAATGATAGTGGTAAATCGGTAAGAGACATCATAGATTGCACCGTATCTAATAAAGCACAATTACGATGTTCGGGCACACCATTACGAAGTGGTGTTCCAGGTGGCGTGAGTTGCGAAACTATTCCGCATTGTTCCAAATGAAGACCAAACTCGTAACTCAAATATTCTCCTCCGCTATCAGATCGTAGAAACTTTAATTTCTTGTTATGATGATTTTCCACTTCACTCTGAAATTATTTGAACTTTTCAAATGTTTCAGATTTATGTTTCATCAAGTAGATATACCATATCTGCTCAAATCATATGTGAAGGTCAGAAAATAACGATACCTGCCGCGAGCCTCAACACTCATCGGACTGCATACAACAGTATGTATTATTTCCAATAAGTCTGTTGCTCGCTCCATTGTTCCGGAGAATGGAGTCTTAGTCATCTTGCCCATGAGGTATGGTTCGCAAGCATCAACTGATTCATAATCAAGTGATTCCAAAAGCCCATCAGCATGGTTTTTTTTATGCGCTTTACACCAATATGACCTAAACGACAGTGCCACAAATAAGTTGCACTATCATTATTAACTTTGCATCTTTTGGCTTCAATATTATGAATATGTGTATCACTACGATCGAGATTCAATAAACCATTCATCTTGGGTGTATGACCATTGAAGGTTCAGAACAACAATTATTCTCTGACTTTAAATGAATAAATGTATTGCAATAAACATGATCAAATCATATTCATGCTTAACGCAAACATCAAATAACATTTATTTAGGTTCAACACTAATCCCAAAAGTCTAAGGAGTGTGCGATGATGATCATATCAATCTTGGAACCACTTCCAACACACATCGTCACTTCACCCTTAACTAGTCTCTGTTCATTCTGCAACTCCCATTTCGAGTTACTAATCTTAGCAACTGAACTAGTATCAAATACTGAGGGGTTTCTATAAACACTAGTAAATTACACATCAATAACATGTATATCAAATATACCTTTGTTCACTTTGCCATCCTTCTTATCCGCCAAATACTAGGGGCAGTTTTGCTTCTAGTGACCACTCCCTTTGAAGTAGAAGCACTTAGTCTCAGGCTTAGGTCCAGACTTGGGCTTCTTCACTAGAGCAGCAACTTGCTTGCCGTTCTTCTTGAAGTTCCCCTTCTTCCCTTTGCCCTTTTCTTGAAACTAGTGGTCTTGTCAACCATCAACACTTGATGCTTTTCTTGATTTCTACCTTCGTCGATTTCAGCATCACGAAGAGCTTGGGAACCATTTCCTTTATCCCTTGCATATTATAGTTCATCACGAAGTTCTAGTAACTTGGTGATAGTGACTAGGGAACTCTGTCAATCACTATCTTATCTGGAAGATTAACTCCCACTTGATTCAAGTGATTGTAGTACTTAGACATTCTAAGCACATGCTCACTAGCTGAGCAATTCTCCTCCATCTTGTAGGCAAAGTGCTTGTAAAAGGTCTCATACCTTTCGACATGGGCATGAGTTTGAAATACTAATTTCAACTCTTGGACATCTCATATGCCCCGTGGCGTTCAAAACGTCTTTGAAGCCCTGATTCTAAGCCGTAAAGCTTGGTGCACTAAACTATCAAGTAGTCATCATATCGAGCTTGCCAAGCATTCATAAAGTCTGCATCTGCTCCTGCAATCGGTCTGTCACCTAGCGGTGCATCAAGGACATAATTCTTCTCTGCAGCAATGAGGATAATCCTCAGATCACGGATCCAAGCTATATCATTGCTACTAACATCTTTCAACTTAGTTTTCTCTAGGAACATATCAAAAATAAAATAGGGGAGCTAAACGCGAGCTATTGATCTACAACATAGATATGCTAATACTACCAGGACTATATTCATGATAAATTAAAGTTCAATTAATCATATTACTTAAGAACTCCCACTTAGATAGACATCCCTCTAATCATCTAAGTGATCATGTGATCCATATCAACTAAACCATGTCTGATCATCACGTGAGATGGAGTAGTTTTCAATGCTGAACATCACTAAGTTGATCATATCTACTATATGATTCACGCTCAACCTTTCGGTCTCCAGTGTTCCAAGGCCATATCTGCATATGCTAGGCTCGTCAAGTTTAACCCGAGTATTCTGCGTGTGCAAAACTGGCTTGCACCCGTTGTATGTGAACGTAGAGCTTATCACACCAGATCATCACATGGTGTCTCGGCATGAAGAACTGTCGCAACGGTGCATACTTAGGGAGAACAATTGTACCTTGAAATTTAGTGAGAGATCATCTTATAATGCTACCGTCGATCTAAGCAAAATAAGATGCATAAAGGATAAACATCACATGCAATCAATATAAGTGATATGATATGGCCATCATCATCTTCTGCCTTTGATCTGCATCTCCAAAGCACCGTCATGATCACCATCGTCACCGGAGCGACACCTTGATCTCCATCATAGCATCGTTGTCGTCTCGCCAACTATTGGTTCTACGACTATCGCTAACGCTTAGTGATAAAGTAAAGCAATTACATGGCGATTGTATTTCATATAATAAATCGACAACCATATGGTTCCTGCGAGTTGCCGATAACTCCATATTACAAAACATGATCATCTCATACAATAAAATTTAGCATCATGTCTTGACCATATCACATCACAACATGCCCTGCAAAAACAAGTTAGACGTCCTCTACTTTCTTGTTGCAAGTTTTACGTGGCTGCTACGGGCTGAGAAAGAACCATTCTTACCTTCGCATCAAAACCACAACAATATTTCATCAAGTATGTGTTGTTTTAACCTTCAACAAGGACCGAGCGTAGCCATACTTGATTCAACTAAAGTTGGAGAAACTGACACCCGCCAGCCACCTGTGTGCGAAGCACGTCGGTAGAACCAGTCTCGTGTAAGCGTATGCGTAATGTCAGTCCGGGCTGCTTCATCCAACAATACCACCGAATCAAAGTATGACTAGTATCGCCCACAACTCACTTCTATTCTACTCGTGCATATAACATCTACGCATAAACCTGGCTCAGATGACACTGTTGGGGAATGTAGTAGTTTCAAAAAATTCCTACGCACACGCAAGATCATGGTGATGCATAGCAACAAGAGGGGAGAGTGTTGTCCACGTACCCTCGTAGACCTTAAGCGGAAGCATTATGACAACGCGGTTGATGTAGTCGTACGTCTTCACGATCGACCGATCCTAGTACCGTACGTACGACACCTCCGCGATCTGCACACGTTCGGCTCGGTGACATCCCACGAACTCATGATCCAGCAGAGTGTCGAGGGAGAGCATCGTCAGCACGACGGCGTGATGACGGTGATGATGAAGCTACCGGCGCAAGGCTTCGCCTAAGCACTACGACGATATGACTGAGGTGGATTATGGTGGAGGGGTGCACCGCACATTTCTAAGAGATCAATGATCAACTTGTGTGTCTATGGGGTGCCCCCTGAAGGAAATATGCCCTAGAGGCAATAATAAAGTTGTTCTTTATATCATGATAAATGTTTATTATTCATGCTAGAATTGTATTAACCGGAAACTTAGTAAATGCGTGAATACATAGACAAACAGAGTGTCACTAGTATGCCTCTACTTGACTAGCTCGTTGAATCAAAGATGGTTAAGTTTCCTAGCCATAGACACGAGTTATCATTTGATTAACGGGGTCACATCATTAGAGAATGATGTGATTGACTTGAACCATTCCGTTAGCTTAGCATTCGATCGTAGTATATTGCTATTGCTTTCTTCATGACTTAAACATGTTCCTATGACTATGATATTATGCAACTCCAGAATACCAAAGGAACACTTTGTGTGCTACCAAACGTCACAACGTAACTGGGTGATTATAAAGGTGCTCTACAGGTGTCTCCGATGGTAATTGTTGAGTTGGCATAGATCGAGATTAGGATTTGTCACTCCGATTGTCGGAGAGGTATCTCTGGGCCCTCTCGGTAATACACATAACTATAAGCCTTGCAAGCAATGCAACTAATGAGTTAGTTGCGGGATGATGTATTACGGAACGAGTAAAGAGACTTGCCGGTAACGAGATTGAACTAGGTATTGAGATACCGACGATCGAATCTCGGGAGAGTAACATACCGATGACAAAGGGAACAACGTATGTTGTTATGTGGTTTGACCGATAAATATCTTCGTAGAATATGTGGGAGCCAATATGAGCATCCAGGTTCCGCTATTGGTTATTGACCGGAAATGTGTCTCGGTCATGTCTACATAGTTCTCGAACCCATAGGGTCCGCACGCTTAACGTTCGGTGACGATCGGTATTATGAGTTTATGTGTTTTGATGTATCGAAGGTAGTTCGGAGTCCCGGATATGATCACAGACATGAAAAGGAGTCTCGAAATGGTCGAGACATAAAGATCGATATATTGGAAGCCTATATTTGGACATCGGAATAGTTACGGGTGAAATCGGGATTTTACCGGAGTACCGGGAGGTTACCGGAACCCCCCGGTAAGTGTATGGGCCTTATTGGGCCATAGTGGAGAGAGAGAGAGAGAGGAGGCCAGGGCAGGCCGTGATACGTCTCCGTCGTATCTACTTTTCCAAACACTTTTGCCCTTGTTTTGGACTCTAACTTGTATGATTTGCATGGAACTAACCCGGACTGACGCTGTTTTCAGCAGAATTGCCATGATGTTGTTTTATGTGCAGAAAACAAAAGTTCTCGGAATGACCTGAAACTCAACGGAACATCTTAGAAAAAATAATAATAAATCCTCACCAAAGATGAAGACCAGGGGGCCCACACGCTGTCCACGAGGGTGGGGGGCGCGCCCCCCCTCCTGGGCGCGCCCCTACCTCGTGGGCCCCCTGGAGACCTTCCGACGCCAACTCCAATTCTATATATTGGCTTTCGGAGAGAAAAAACCAGAGAGAAGAAATCATCGTGTTTTACGATACGGAGCCACCGCCAAGCCCTAAAACCACTCGGGAGGGCTGATCTGGAGTCCGTTCGGGGCTCCGGAGAGGGGGATTCGTCGCCGTCGTCATCATCAACCATCCTCCATCACCAATTTCATGATGCTCACCGCCGTGCATGAGTAATTCCATCGTAGGCTTGCTGGACGGTGATGGGTTGGATGAGATCTATCATGTAATCGAGTTAGTTTTGTTAGGGTTTGATCCCTAGTATCCACTATGTTCTGAGATTGATGTTGCTATGACTTTGCTATGCTTAATGCTTGTCACTAGGCCCGAGTGCCATGATTTCAGATCTGAACCTATTATGTTTTCATGAATATATGTGCGTTTTTTATCCTATCTTGCAAGTCTATAGTCACCTATTATGTGTTATGATCCGACAACCCCGAAGTGACAATAACCGGGATACTTCTCGGTGATGACCATAGTTTGAGGAGTTCATGTATTCACTATGTGTTAATGCTTTGTTCTGGTTCTCTATTAAAAGGAGGCCTTAATATCCCTTAGTTTCCATTAGGATCCCGCTGCCACGGGAGGGTAGGACAAAAGATGGCATGCAAGTTCTTTTCTATAAGCACGTATGACTATATTTGGAATACATGCCTACATTACATTGATGAATTGGAGCTAGTTCTCTGTCACCCTATGTTATGACTGTTACATGATTAACCGCATCCGGCATAATTATCCATCACCGATCCAATGCCTACGAGCTTTCCATCTACTGGTTTACGCTTATTTACTTTCCCGTTGCTACTATTACAATCACTACAAAATACCAAAAATATTGCTTTTGCTTTCATTACTCTTTTGTTACCGTTACCACTACTATCATACTACTTTGCTACTAAACACTTTGCTGCAGATATTAAGTCATCCAGGTGTGGTTGAATTGACAACTCAACTGCTAATACTTGAGAATATTCTTTGGCTCCCCTTGTGTCGAATCAATAAATTTGGGTTGAATACTCTACCCTCGAAAGCTGTTGCGACCCCCTACACTTGTGGCTTATCAAGAACAATTTCTAGCGCCGTTGCCGGGGAGCATAGCTCTATTCTTTGAGTTACTTGGGATTTGTATCTGCTGGACACTATGAAGAACTTGAAATACGCTAAGACAAAAATTTATCCCTCAACTACGAGGGGAGGTAAGGAACTGCCATCTAGCTCTGCACTTGATTCACCTTCTGTTATGAGTAAGCTTGCGACACCTAAGCCTGCTTCTGCTATTCATTATGATATGTCGCATGTTATTGATGATGCTACTTCTGCTATGCATGATACTTATGATGAAACTACTTCTATGCTTGATACTCATGTGCCCCTTGGTGAATTTCTTGATGAACAAATTTCTAGGGCTAGAGAGAAAGAAACTATTGAAACTGATTATGTTGATGAAAGTGACGATGAAGATATGCCTGCTATTCCTGAGGGTTATCTTTTCGATATGGAATCTTCTGCAGCTATTTTTGCTTGTAAAGATAGATATGAACTTAAGAGGCTACTAGTTAAATGGAGTAAAGAATCTCTTAGAGACAGAATGAAACCTGACCCTGCTTTTGCTACTTCACCTATTTGTGTTCCCGATAAGGATTATGAATTCTCTGTTGATCCGGATATAATTACTTTGGTTGAATCTGATCCTTTTCATGGTTATGAATCTGAAACTGTTGTGGCACATCTTACTAAATTAAATGATATAGCCACCTTGTTCATGAATGATGAGAGATCTCGCTACTTTTACATCCTTAAAATATTTCCGTTCTCATTAAAGGGTGATGCTAAGATATGGTTTAATTCTCTTGATCCTGGTTGTGTGCGTAGTCCCCAAGATATGATTTATTACTTCTCTGCTAAATATTTCCCTGCTCATAAGAAACAAGCTGCTTTAAAGGAAATATACAACTTTGTGCAAATCGAAGAAGAGAGTCTCCCACAAGCTTGGGGGAGGCTTCTCAAGTTACTTAATGCTTTGCCTGATCATCCACTTAAGAAAAATGAAATACTTGATATATTTTATAATGGACTTATAGATACTTCCAGAGATTACCTGGATAGTTGTGCTGGTTCTCTTTTCAGGGAAAGAACACCGGATGAAGCTGAAATTCTATTGAATAATATGTTGACAAATGAAAATAATTGGGCGCTTCCTGAGCCAGCTCCTGAGCCTATTCATAAACCAACTCGGAAGAAGAGAGGTGTTCTATTTCTGAGTCCTGAAGATATGCAAGAGGCAAAGAAATCTATGAAAGAAAAAGGTGTTAAAGCTGAAGATGTTAAGAATTTACCTCCTATTGAAGAAATACATGGCCTTAATCTACCGCCTGTTGAAGAAACATATGATCTTGATCCATTAACTATTGAAGAACCTCCTGATCCCGATAACCCGACACAGGTAGTAAAGGTAAATTCTCTCTATAGATTTGATGAAGGTGATATTCCTCACTGTAAGTCTGCTAGACTATGCTTGGATGAGTTTGATAATTTTATTGTCAAACAAGAAAATTTTAATGCTTATTTTGGTAGACAATTAAAACAAAATACCTATATGATTAAACACTTGTGTGATTATATGGATAATGTTAGATGTGAACTTAAACTCATTAGCAAACATGCTTCTATGGTTACCACTCAAGTAGAAGAAGTACTTAAGGCTCAAAATGAATTGCTCCATGAAATGAATAGTAAGAAAAATGATTATGTTCTTAGAGTGGCTAATAGAATTGGTAGAATGACTCAGGAACCTTTGTATCCTGAAGGCCACCCTAAGAGAATTGAGCAAGATTCTCAGAGAAATAATATTGAACCTAGTTCTTCTAAAAGGAAGAAAAAGAAAAATGATAGGACTTTGCAAACTTCTAGTGAACCTATTGCTGAACCACCTGATAATCCAAATGATATATCTATGTCTGATGCTGAAACACAATCTG
>LR880967.1:965038501-965067314 GCA_904067115.1 Aegilops sharonensis
CATACTTGGTCACTCGGCGATCCACAATTCCTCTTGGATGCTCTAGACCTTGACGCCTAACCGTCTGGAAGAAGCACAGTCTTCAAAGGTAAAAAGCGTCGGATCCACGCAGGATCAATTTCTTCAGTGATGCTCAATCACTTTGGGTTTGTAGGGGTTTGGTTTTTGGGTTTTTCCTCACTTGATGATTTTCGCTCAAATTCCTCAGAGGATGGGTTGCTCTCAAATGACAAGTGTCAAGTTCTCTCGGAGCAGCCAACCAACTAGTGGTTGTAGGGGGCGGCTATTTATAGCCTAGGGAGCAGCCCGACATGATAAGACATAAATGCCCTTCAATGATATGACCGTTAGGTGGATAAGATATTTGGGATAGCTGGCGCGCAACACAGCAACGGTCGGAAATTTGAACATCAAATTCCTCAGGGCTATCATGTTCCTCACTGTGTAGGCAATTCGCACTGGCGAATTCCTAACTCCTCAGTCAGAACAAATTCCTCAGTGACCAGAAGAGCTTCGTCTCTGTCACTGAAGAAATTGACTGAACTATATGAGATTTCCAAAAGCTTCACTCGAAGGGATTGGTAGGTGTAGGATTTTGAGTTGAGCATCACATGGAAATTTTTCCTTAGTATTTCCTCGACCCCCTTTAACAGTACGGTGTTTCCTATGACTCAAGAAAGAGAAAATGAAACTATGAAAACAAAAGTCTTCACACTTCATGTTCCTCAAATGAATACCAAGTCTTCAAGGTCACACAAATTTCTTCACTTTCAAAGTCTTCAGAAAGTCTTCAGAATATCAAAGTCTTCAGTTGAAGAACTTCATTTTTAGGGGTCGACTTTCACTGTAAATATCAAACTCCTCATAGACTTATAGACCTGTGTACACTCACAAACGCATTAGTTACTTAACCTATAAGTCTTCAATACACCAAAATCACTAAGGGGCACTAGATGCACTTACAATGCTAATGTATTACAGTAGTTCACCAAAATAAGTTATGTATAAACGTTTAACCTACTTTGTTTGTTTTTGTCTCATTAGTAACTCACTGGTACACTAATCTACAAGTTAAACTTTCAGGAAGCTATGGAACAAATGATTGAACAACCACAACCACTTGAAGGTGACGAGGCTACTACAGGCACAATGTCACCTCTTGCTGCAGTGCGTCAGTATCTCTCCACTAACAGTGCAAAAAGCACCTTCCTGCGTAATTCTGGGTTGGTTGTCAAGGTAACCTCGTCCAAATCACCTACTGAACAAAATCTTCCTGCTAGACAGAGTGATATATCTGTGCTCCAGACACAAGTCCAATCTCTAATGGACGCTGTTTCGGAAACAAGAATAGTGGTTGAGAAATTCCGTCAAGATATGAATGGTTTTGAAACCAGACTATCAGACATTCGCTTCGTTGTTGAAGAGCAGTGGCGGAAAAAAGGTGGAGATCGTGCTGCTCCATCAGATTCTACAACCTGAAACATTAGCACTCAGGTCAAATGATCTGTGCTTCTATACATCTGATGATGCTTTTATCTGGAAGGACTGTAAACTTTATGCCAACAGGCCTTTTGTTGTATGATTGGAATTTATTTTGTTGTGATACAACATTTATGATGCTGCCACAGGTTGCAGTAATTATGACGCTATTTTTGTATAGTGTAGGTTTATCTTAGTAATGTATTCGGACGAAAGATTCGTAGGAGCCCAACATGCCAACATTCGTCGGGCCCATTCCAATTGGGCTAAAAACGATTACAGGCCGAAATTGTCATGTAGCCCACTAAAAATATTTGGGCTTAAATTAGCATAAGCTTTCAAATTTTTCTGGTAGGCCTGTGCCCATAGTGGGCCTTTAACAGGCCTAAACATAATTTGGGCCCTCAGTAAAAGTAGGCCGTTTATAGGTGTAAATATGTCGAGCCCATAAAAAATGGGCCTTTAATAGACCGAAAGTTAGATTGGGCCCTGATTGTGCCAAATAACCCACTAGACTTAGCAGGCCGAAATGGTGGCCCATTTACGATGCGGATATTTGACAGGCCGAAATTCGGACGGGCCGTAAATGCACCGACCTAATATACAAGCCTTTAACAAGCCAGAACTTCGGTTGGGCTAGATTATCGTCATTTTTATATGGGACGTTAATGGGCCCGATATGACGTTGGGCCACATATGGCCCATGGTTTACGTCCGGCGTTAACGGGCCGAAAATGACAACAGGCCGAAAGTGGGCCAAATCTATAGTGGGCCTCTAACAGGCCGAATGACAGACATGGCCGAATATGACACAAATCCTTCACGGTCCTTTATGGGTCGAAAGTTTTGATGGCCTGTAAATGGGCCCAAATGAAGCCGGACCTTTAACAGTCCTGAAATACACTGGGCCGTAATTCGGCCCAATTATTTAGCGGACTGTTAACGGGCCAGAAGTGACCATGGGTCGCATTGATGACAAGTTTAGACCAGGCCGTTGACGGGCTGATTTGACAGAGAATGCTGGGCCTTTAGCTGGGTCGGCCCATTATGGTCTGAAGAATCTTGTGGGCCTTTAGCTGGGCCGGCCCATCGTGGTCCGCAAAATCTTGTGGGCCATTAGCTAGGCCGGCCCATTATGGTCCGCTAAATTTTGTGGGCCTTTAGCTGGGCCGGCCCATTATGGTCCGCTAAATCTTATGGGCCTTCGGTTGGGCCGGCCCATTTAAACTTTGTGGGCCACTTTTGGGCTGGTCCACGTGTCAACATATCATAGGCCCATCTCGACCGTTGGATGAGTGACACCTGTGCCAACGCGAAGCTGACACGTGGATCCGTCAGCCAATGAGAATTTTACACGTGGAAAATCGGCATTGGTCGTGGCTGTTAACGGGTTATCGGATCCAAAATCCGACCCGATAGCTTAACGGCGTTCCGTTACGGTGGATGCCACGTGTCGGTCACCCTTGACGAAAGCACTTCTGTGACACGCGATTTATCGTCATGGAAGTGGACACTTCCGTGATGATAATTTTGGTAATGTCATGGAACACTTCTACGACAGCACAGGTATGACTATCTTGATTCTGTCATAAATTTGTCATGGATGTACATGCATGACAAAAAAGGCAACCTACTGTGACAAACACGTATCATCATGGAAGTGTATTTTTTTTGTAGTGTAGGTGCATAAATGCTAAGGATGAAGCATGTCACATGTGTGTCCCTGACCTTAGCATTCTCAGGAGTGCTGTGTTAGGAGACCAATCTTATTATATGGGAGCCATTGTAGCTCGTAGGTTGCATCATAATAGATATAACGGAGATTTCTTTGGAGGAATTTATGCAACCCGCTTAGCTAATTTTCTTGAGATAGATATTCGTGAGGGTGATATGGAGTTGCCCCCTATTATTTAGATTTTGATTCTATGGTTTCCCACCAGTTTGTTGAGAGGACTGAATCACCTCTCCAGTATCGACTAATCTTTAACAGACGGCATGTTGTCCGTATTACTCTTCCTGCTCATGTCTTCTTTGATTCTCAAACAAAAGGAAGATATGTTATTACGAGAGAGGAGGCAGATGAGTACGAGAGGAGAGCAGAGGCAGCTCGACGCCACGCTGCAGCTCAAGAGGCGATAGCCGCTGCATCACAGTATGACCCCAGCTACACCTACGGGTATCCGCCAGGCCATCCCTGGCAATGAACCAACTTAGGCCAAAAGCCTAAGCTTGGGGGAGTACGTATTTCCCACCGACATCACATTTATGTTCACACACACTCATTGCTAGATGTCGGTGCTCATACTCTTTCACTGTAATATCCATGCTAGTTTATTTTCTTTTTCTTGCTTTCTTCTTGTGTGTTTGATAAACTTTAAGAAAAAAAATTAGTAGTAGTTTATTTTTCCTGCTGTAGTAGTAATAATTAAAAAGAAAACCCAAAAATATTTCATGTTCTTCTTTTGCTTGTTGGGAGCTTTCCCGTGTAAATAGTTTTATGTCTTTTCTTTTCTTTGGGGGTCGATAGGAGAAGACCATGATTAAGTTGTTGAAGTGGCTCTTATTTGCATTATTGTTGATTTAACCAAGATCCCATATTGCCTTGTCTTCTCCTGCTTATTGAATGCTCGCAGATTCCAGCTTAGTCCAATGCACGTGCACTCTTATTATTCACATCGTTCGGCCGTGCAAGTGAAAGGCAATTATGGCGATATATGATGGACTGACTGAGATGGGAAAAGCTGGTATGAACTCGACCTCTCTTGTTTTTGTAAACATGATAAGTTCATCATTCCTGATTCAGCCTATTATGAATAAACATGTTTGCAATGACAAATAGAGATCATAGTTGCTTATGCCATGCTTGATTAGCTATGAGTTATAATGGTTTACCTTGCGTGCCAACATGCTATTAAAATGGTTGTGATGTGGTATGATGGGGTGGTATCCTCATTTGAATGATTTAAGTGACTTGACTTGGCACATGTTCACACATGTAGTTGAAACAAATCAACATAGCCTTCACGATATTTATGTTCATGGTGGATTATATCCTACTCATGCTTGCATCCAATGTTTATTAATTTTAGTGCATGTTCATGACTGTTGTCACTCTCTAGTTGGTCGCTTCCCAGTCTTTTGCTAGCCTTCACTTGTACTGAGCGGGAATACTGCTTGTGCATCCAATCCCTTAAACTCCAAAGTTATTCCATATGAGTCCACTATACCTTCCTATATGCGGTATCTACCTGCCGTTCCAAGTAATTTTGTATGTGCCAAACTCTAAAACTTCAAATAAACATTCTGTTTTGTATGCTCGAATAGCTCATGTATCAACTATG
Organism: Aegilops sharonensis; assembly: GCA_904067115.1. Classification (NCBI taxonomy): domain Eukaryota; kingdom Viridiplantae; phylum Streptophyta; class Magnoliopsida; order Poales; family Poaceae; genus Aegilops; species Aegilops sharonensis. The sequence goes on from LR880967.1 coordinate 965,043,322, forward strand.
GCTGTCCTTATCTTCCATGTTAGGCGGTTATTCTCAAGAGGAGTGGACTCCGCTCCTCACTCACGAGAAAATGGCTGGTCACCGGGATGCCCAGTCCCATGCTTTATGCAAACTAAATCAAAATAATTGCAAACAAAACTCCCCCTAGGACCTGATGTATGTTGGAGGCACTCGTTGTTTCGAGCAAGCCATGGATGGATGCTTGTTGGTGGAGGGGGAGTATAAACTTTACCATTCTGTTTGGGAACCGCCTATAATGTGTGTAGCATGGAAGATATCGCCATCTCTTAGTTGTTATGTTCACAATGTAAGTATACCGCTCAAAATATTATTTATCTCTATTTCAAAATCAAGCTCTGGCACCTCTACAAATCCCTGCTTCCCTTTGCGAAGGGCCTATCTATTTACTTTTATGTTGAGTCATCACCCTCTTATTTAAAGCACTAGCTGGAGAGTGCTGCTGTCATTTGCATTCATTACTGTTAATTTATATTGGGTATGACTATGACTGGATCTCTTTTACCATGAATTACAATGTCTAGTCAGTCCTTGATCTTTAAAGGTGCTCTGCATTTAAGTTTTGCAGTCTCAGAAAGGGCTAGCGAGATACCATCCTATTATATCATATTATGATTGTTTTGAGAAAGTGTTGTCATCTGAGATTTATTATTATGGCTCGCTGGTTGATTATGCCATTGATATGAGTGAACATGAGGCCTGAGAATTATTGCAAATGTGGTTAGTTATAATCTTTACTGAAAACCTGAATGCTGGCTTGACATATTTACAACAACAAGAACAAACAGAGTTTGTAAAAGTTTTTCTTTTTCTCTTTCAGTTTGTCAACTGAATTGCTTGAGGACAAGTAAGTGTTTAAGCTTGGGGGAGTTGATACGTCTCCATCGTATCTACTTTTCCAAACACTTTTGCCCTTGTTTTGGACTCTAACTTGTATGATTTGCGTGGAACTAACCCGGACTGATGCTGTTTTCAGCAGAATTGCCATGATGTTGTTTTATGTGTAGAAAACAGAAGTTCTCAGAATGACCTGAAACTCCACGGAACATCTTAGAAAAAATAATAAAATATCCTCGCCAAAGATGAAGACCAGGGGGCCCACACCCTGTCCACAAGGGTGGGGGCGCCCCCCCCCCCACCTCGTGGGCCCCCTGGAGACCTTCCGACGCCAACTCCAATTCTATATATTGGCTTTCGGAGATAAAAAATTAGAGAGAAGAAATCATCACGTTTTACGATACGGAGCCGCCGCCAAGCCCTAAAAGCTCTCGGGAGGGCTGATCTGGAGTCCGTTCGGGGCTCCGGAGAGGGGGATTCGTCACCATCGTCATCATCAACCATCATCCATCACCAATTTCATGATGCTCACCGCCATGCGTGAGTAATTCCATCGTAGGCTTGCTAGACGGTGATGGGTTGGATGAGATCTATCATGTAATCGAGTTAGTTTTGTTAGGGTTCGATCCCTAGTATCCACTACGTTCTGATATTGATGTTCCTATTACTTTGCTATGCTTAATGTTGTCACTAGGGCCCGAGTGCCATGATTTCAGATCTGAACCTATTATGTTTTCATGAATATATGTGTGTTTTTGATCCTGTCTTGCAAGTCTATAGTCACCTATTATGTGTTATGATCCAACAACCCCGAAGTGACAATAATCGGGATACTTCTCGGTGATGACCATAGTTTGAGGAGTTCATGTATTCACTATGTGCTAATGCTTTGTTCCGGTTCTCTATTAAAAGGATGCCTTAATATCCCTTAGTTTCCATTAGGACCCCGCTGCCACGGGAGGGTAGGACAAAAGATGTCATGCAAGTTCTTTTCCATAAGCACGTATGACTATATTTGGAATACATGCCTACATTACATTGATGAATTGGAGCTAGTTCTGTGTCACCCTATGTTATGACTATTACATGATGAACCGCATCCGGCATAATTATCCATCACCGATCCAATGCCTACGAGCTTTCCATCTACTGGTTTACGCTTATTTACTTTCCCGTTGCTAGTGTTACAATCACTACAAAATACCAAAAATATTGCTTTTGCTTTCATTACTCTTTTGTTACCTTTACCACTACTATCATACTACTTTGCTACTAAACACTTTGCTGCAGATATTAAGTCATCCAGGTGTGGTTGAATTGACAACTCAACTGCTAATACTTGAGAATATTCTTTGGCTCCCCTTGTGTCGAATCAATAAATTTGAATTGAATACTCTACCCTCGAAAGCTGTTGCGATCCCCTACACTTGTGGGTTATCAAGAACAATTTCTGGCGCCGTTGCCGGGGAGCATAGCTCTATTCTTTGAGTTACTTGGGAATTATATCTGCTGGACACTATGAAGAACTTGAAAGACGCTAAGACAAAAATTTATCCCTCAACTACGAGGGGAGGTAAGGAACTGCCATCTAGCTCTGCACTTGATTCACCTTCTGTTATGAGTAAGCTTGCGACACCTAAGCCTGCTTCTGCTATTCGTTCTGATATGTCGCATGTTATTGATGATGCTACTTCTGCTATGCATGATACTTATGATGAAACTACTTCTATGCTTGATACTACTGTGCCCCTTGGTGAATTTCTTGATGAACAAATTTCTAGGGCTAGAGAGAAAGAAACTATTGAAACTGATTATGTTGATGAAAGTGATGATGAAGATATGCCTGCTATTCCTGAGGGTTATCTTTTCGATATGGAATCTTCTGCAGCTATTTTTGCTTGTAAAGATAGATATGAACTTAAGAGGCTACTAGTTAAATGGAGTGAAGAATCTCTTAGAGACAGAATGAAACCTGACCCTGCTTTTGCTACTTCACCTATTTGTGTTCCCGATAAGGATTATGAATTCTCTGTTGATCCGGATATAATGTCACGACCGGTTTTCCAATAAAAATATTTATTGAGAAACCGATTTTTTAATTCCAGTGTGAGGAAAATCCTCCTTACTGGTAGACAAAACCTTGATACAATAAGCTAGTAGCATTTAATATATTACAGGGTTGAGCTGAGGTTGCTCAACAAATTATTACAAGCACGCCAATAATTATACATAGTGGCGGATATGACACAGTGGTGTGGGGTGGCTTACTACTGACTCGAGATAAAAGTGATTGGTGGAATAACACAGTGGAGTGGATAACATGACTCCTACACTGGCAGCTCAACGAGCGTCATGGTGAGGATCGATGGAATTATTTGGGTAGCGGAAGCGGGAGTAACATAGTGACTAATCCAGGGTCGCACGAGACTGACTGGGATTCCTCTAGACGTCGGACTCGCTATCGAACTCTTCATCCATGAGATCGCCTTCGTCAGCATCTGGCCAAATCAACAAGCCAGGTGAGTACTTTGAAAGTACTCGCAAGACAGTTCGGACATAAGATATAACAAATGCATGCATGAATGCGTCATGAGTAATTTAACAATGCACATTCAAATCCGTATAACAAGGTAAGTAAAAAGGGAGTCGGCGGTAGTACGCTCGAAAACCCAATAAAATAAACTGAAAACCGATCAGGTGTCTGAAGCGACACCTCGAAGGGTGAACAAATAAGTAAAACATGCCGCAGTCGGGCGTCTAAGCGACACCACATAAAGGGCTTATACTGAAAGAAAATAAATGCGTGCCACAGTCGGACGTCGGAGCGACATCACAGAAAGGGCTTGCATCATAAGTAAATAATAACAATACCGCAGTCAGACGTCTGAGCGACATCGCAGAAAGGGCTTATATCAAAAGTAAATAAATAACAATGCCGCAGTCGGACGTCTGAGCGACGTCACAGAAAGGGCTTATATTAAAAGTAAATGACAACAATGCCGCAGTCGGACGTCGGAGCGACATCGCAGAAAGGGCTTATAGAAAAAGTAAATAATAACAATGCCGCCGTCGAACGTCTGAGCGACATCGCAGAAAGGGCTTATAACGAAAGTAAATAATAACAATGCCGCAGTCGGACGTCTGAGCGACATCGCAGAAAGGGCTTATAACAAAAGTAAATAATGACAATGCCGCAGTCGGACGTCGGAGCGACATCGCAGAAAGAGCTTATAACAAAAGTAAATAATGACAATGCCGCAGTCGGACGTCGGAGCGACATCGCAGAAAGAGCTTATAACAAAAGTAAATAATGACAATGCCGCAGTCGGACGTCGGAGCGACATCGCAGAAAGAGCTTATAACAAAAGTAAATAATGACAATGCCGCAGTCGGACGTCGGAGCGACATCGCAGAAAGAGCTTATAACAAAAGTAAATAATGACAATGCCGCAGTCGGACGTCGGAGCGACATCGCAGAAAGAGCTTATAACAAAAGTAAATAATGACAATGCCGCAGTCGGACGTCCGAGCGCCATCGCAGAAAGGGCTTATAGAAAAAGTAAATAATAACAATGCCGCCGTCGAACGTCTGAGCGACATCGCAGAAAGGGCTTATAACGAAAGTAAATAATAACAATGCCGCAGTCGGACGTCTGAGCGACATCGCAGAAAGGGCTTACAACAAAAGTAAATAATAACAATGCCGCAGTCGGACGTCTGAGCGACATCGCAGAAAGGGCTTATAACAAAAGTAAATAATAACAATGCCGCAGTCGGACGTCTGAGCGACATCGCAGAAAGGGCTTAAATCAAAAGTAAATAATAACAATGCCACAGTCGGACGTCTGAGTGACATCGCGGAAAGGGATTCACTTTTCATATCGGTTAACTTGCAAGAAATAGTGCTCATAGGAAAATATTCAACACATGATGATAAACAGGTTAGTCCATCCACAGGAAACAAACATTTAACACTCATGTGGTTCTCAAGAGTTTTTGTCACCGAGACTGACACTTGACAAGATAAGATGAACACAACACTTGGACATGGATAAGATGATTTCAAGGATTTTTGACTCTGCAGAGTTTGTACTAAAATTATCCACAGCCAACGGATTTCCGTAGTCACGAAGGACTAGTTTCGTTTACGGTATTTCAGAGGAAACACGGCTAACCAGTACACACCCATCCCACCTTACGTTGCCAGGAATCACCCTGGACAGCGTTCAAGAAAAACTTTGAGACGGGAAGATCACAATCTCGAATAGCATGGGATCAAATTTATATACGCGCGCTCTAAGGGGTGCCCCCCTCTCGGTCCCAACCGGAAACACCCATGCCCCCTGACCGGATGATAGGATTTAATATAGGGCCATGGAACCCTCATCCCGGCCTCTCGATTTGGTGTGTACCAGAAAGCGGTCTGCAACTTAATAAGCCGTATCCCTTGCGGAAAACATGTGGTAGTATGGAAGGGAAAACGGACGGGAACTGGACTGACTCATGTTGACACTGGGTCAAACGGTCTGGCATAAGACTGGCATGCTACAACACTGCCATCTTACCCATCCTCATGCCATCTCATGGCCATGCAAACTCATATCCAACGATTTATGGATTATCGAAATTCACTTGCCTCAACTTTGCATGCAATATAACCTTCATCGAAAAGCTCCAAAAACTTGCCATGGAACTACTTAATGCAAACATGCCAATACACTCATCATATCAAAGGTTCAAACATGCTTTCCTGGTTCGGAGTAGTCGGGGCCTAGCTCGGTGAAGTTTGCGGTTCCGTCACCTCCTTCGGTATCTACGTATACAAAAATACACGCGCTATCATAAATACCGTGAGGTGTATAGAAATATACCAAATATTTTTCAAATAATTCTGGTAAAAAACTAGAAATTTTTTTGAAGAGGACAGAAAAAGAATCACTCAAAAATACTTTTCTGTTTAAAAGTTATAAGAGTTTTGGTCCAAGGACCTCTCTGGAATGAAACAGAGAACTCTCAGGGGTCTAAGCAGAAAAGTCCAGAAAACGATTCAGATTAGAAAGCGCATTTGCCAGAATACGCTTTCAGAAACGGTTCAAAAAAAAGAACAGAGAGGCTGACGGGCGGGTCCCACCCGTCAGGTTTGAATATTCAAAAGAGGCGGCAGAGCTCGTCGGCGCCCGAGAGCCACGGTGGTCGCCGCCGGCGATCCACGGCGAGGCAGGGGGATCGGGTGGTACCTCTGTGCTCAGTGGATCCTTTCGCGTCGGTGGGTGGTGGTGGTGGTCGCCAGCGAGCACCACGTCGACGGCGGCCCTTGCTCCGGCGGACGGTGGTTCGGGTAGTCGTGGGCCTCGTCGGAGAGAGTTGCTGGGGTCAAATTGGAGTGGGGGTTAGTCTCCTAGAGGTGTCATGAGGCTACGGGCAAGTCTAGGGCGGTGGAGGAGCTCTCACCAGAGAGAACACTGCCGGAGCCCGAAGCGGACGGAGGTGGCCGGAGTTGAGGAAGAAGGGCCCCTCGAGGCTCTTCCAGTGGCTGGGTGGGGTCTGGTGAGGTGGTGGAGATGTGCGGGGTCGAGAGCGAACTCGGAGGCGCTATTTATAGCCGCCCCAGGCGGTTGCCGTGAACGGGATAAGTCCGGCGAGCGATTACGGCGGTGTTGTGGCTGGACGGTTGGTTTAGGGGCTTGAGCATCGTCTAGACGGAGTACTGATTCCATCCCGGTGCCTAACTCAGCAAGGCAGGGCGGTTACGGCCTGTCCCCAACGGAGCGGCCGTGCGGCACGTCGGCGGCAGAGGGCGCGCCCTGTGCGTGCCAGGCCACGGCGACGGTGATGCAGGCGTGCGCGGGCAAGGGAGACGGCCACGCGGAGCTCCCAGGTGGCGTGGGCGGTGCCGAACGGCGTTGTGCTGCAGGGTGCCCCCTGTCGGCCGCCACGGGAGGTCCTGACGCCGCAGAAGACGCCGGCGCAGACGGGCCAGGGTGCCACCGACGCCAGGAACCAGCCAAGTGCGCGTGCGGCGCTCTGGACAGGGAGGAGGGGTCGTGCGCAACGCGCCAGGCGCACAGTTGACAGGTGACCGGACTCTGACAAAACTGAACTTACTGAAACTCTGAATTTCTCTGTAAGTGCAAAGTAATAGTGCAAGCCAGGTGTTCGACAGAATGATTTTGGTATGTGGGGATTTTTCCTTGAGCTTATTTTTGGTGGAGTGGCCTCTCATAGCATCTGGGGGCTGCCTGACTTTTGGTGGAATTTTTGGAGAAGAGGAGATATGAATTTCATCAAATTTGACAAATCTGGTCCAAATTTGCAGAAGCTGAAACTTGAAAATTTTGAAGAGAAGAAGAGTGGATCTTGATGGTTCTAGGTTGTGGGTGCTAGGGACTATCCAGAGGAGTTGGTTTGAGATCAAAATTCAAAGGCAAATAGGTACTTGCTTTGCAAATCACCTAGGCTCCAAATAATGGACAGAATTGTTTTGGGGAAAGAAATAAATGAGATAAAATCCAAAAATGAGTTGGACCTGTTGGGACAGAATATTTGGATTTCAACAAAGTGGAAGGAGGGTTTTGGGAAGATTTACCACATGAGACATGGTAAAAAGTATGGATGGTTTCAATATAACAGAAGACCCAAAACTCCTAGGGTTTTCTTATTAAAAGAAAAATAAATCCCAAAAAAATAAATTTGAGAAGGGGGAGAGTCAGAAGAAGGGTTTTTAAATAACCAACACCAGAGTTGAAGAAGATGCCAAAATAAAATCCTTTGCCAAAGGGGAAATTTTTGAGAGAGAGATTTTTGGAAGGGTTTAAATGACCTTCTTCAAAACCAACAAAGTTTTTGTTGAAAACCAATCAAATTTTTTTTGAGTGTCACAACACCTACCCCCTTAGGAAAAATCTCGTCCCCGAGATTTCAGCTGATCCTCAAATAAGTGTGGGTGCTCTGTCCGAAGGAAATCCTCCCTTTCCCAAGTGGCTACATTCTCTGTGTGATTGCTCCACTGAACTCTGAAAAACTTGATGGTTTTCTGTAGTGGACGTCGGATAAATCTTCGGGTAAGTCTAGCTGGTAGGCTACTGTGCCTCTCCGTGCCACTATGTAGAATGGTCTGATGAATCTTGGTGCTAGCTTCCCCTTAATCTTGAATCATTGCAGGCCCCTCATAGGAGATACTCGTAGGTATACAAACTCGCCGGGTTCGAAACTGACTCCCCGATGTTTTTGATCGTAATAACTCTTCTGTCGACTTTGGGCTGTCTTGAGTCGATCCCTAATCACCTTAACTTTATCTTCAGCCTCCTTGAGCATGTCTGGGCCGAAGATATGGCTGTCTCCGGTTTCTGAATAGCGGGGTACGACATCTCCGCCCGTACAGAGCCTCAAATGGTGCCATTTGCAGGCTGGCTTGGTAACTGTTGTTGTACGCGAACTCTGCGTATGGTAAGCTTTCTTCCAACTGGTCCCATAAATGAGGACACATGCTCTTAGCATGTCTTCTAGAATTTGGTTTACGCGTTCAGTTTGTCCATCAGTCTGGGGGTGGTATGCGGTACTGAATGCCAGTTGAGTTCCCAGAGCTTGTTGTAAGTGATCCCAAAATCAGGAGACGAATTGAGTGCCTCTGTCCGATATTATTGTCTTTGGGACTCCATGTAAGCAGACGATACGGGAAAGATAAAGCCTGGCAAGCTTCTGAGTGGTGTGGGTTGTCTTCACGGGGATGAAGTGTGCTACTTTAGTCAGTCTATCAGTGATGACCCATATGGCATCATTTCCGTGCCGTGACCGAGGTAGCCCAACAATAAAATCCATTCCGATCTCGTCCCATTTCCACTCGGGTATTTTATTTGGCTGTAAAAGTCCGGCCGGTTTCTGGTGCTCGGCCTTGATGCGTTGACAAGAGTCACAACATGCGATGAACGTGGCTATGTCCCTTTTCAGACTGTGCCACCAAAATTTCTCTTGAATGTCCTTGTACATTTTTGTTCCTCCAGGATGGATTGAATACGGAGCGGTGTGGCCTTCAGCTAAGATTTGTTGTTTAAGGTCCTTGATATTTGGTACGCAAAGTCTATCGCCGTACCAAAATATTCCTTGCTTATCGATAACGAATTCTGAGGCTTTGCCCAAACTCACCTTTCGCTTTATGCCTTCAATGCTAGGGTGTCCATGCTGAGCCTCTTTAATATTTTCCATCAGGGTAGGCTGTATTTCTAAATTCGATACGCTGCCTTCGGTGACTACCAGCAAGTTGAGTTTAGTAAACTCCTGCCGAAATTCAGGTATCAGGTTTGGTAGGTTGTCGTTGTTTGGGCTAGGGTTCCGACTTAGAGCATCTGCCACTACATTTGCTTTTCCTGGATGGTAGTGGATTCCAATGTCATAATCCTTCACTAATTCCAACCAGCGTCGTTGCCGTAAATTCAGTTCCGGTTGGGTGAAAGTATACTTGAGGCTCTTATGGTCCGTGTATATTTCACAACAATTTCCAAGCAAAAAGTGCCTCCATTCCTTGAGTGCATGAATAACTGCTGTTAACTCCAGGTCATGAGTAGGATAATTTTCCTCATGCTTACGAAGTTGTCTGGAGACATATGCGACTACCTTGCCTTCTTGCATCAACACGCATCCGAGGCCCTTCCGGGATGCGTCACAAAACACCTCAAAAATTCTTGTGTATGTCTGGCACAATTAATACTGGTGCTGTCGTTAGTTTCCTTTTTAGTTCTTGGAAACTTTTCTCGCAAGCTTCCGTCCATTCAAACTTCTTGTCTTTCTTGAGTAGCTGCGTCATTGGCTTTGCTATAGTGGAAAATCCTTCAATAAACCTTCGGTAGTAACCTGCCATTCCTAGGAAACTTTGTACGTTCGTTACGCTGGCCGGTGGTTTCCAGCCAAGTACGGCCTTGACTTTTTCCGGGTCTACGGCAATACCCTCTTGGGTTAGTACGTGGCCCAGAAAACCTACTTGCCTTAGCCAAAATTCACACTTGCTGAATTTAGCGTACAATTGATGTTTCCTGAGTTCCCCTAGTACAATTCGGAGATGTTCAGCGTGCTCTTCTGGTGTCTTGGAGTATATCAGAATATCGTCGATAAATACCACAACAAACTTGTCCATGAATTTCATAAATACTTTGTTCATGAGGTGAACAAAATATGCGGGGGCGTTCGTTAGTCCAAATGGCATTACGGTGAACTCATATAATCCGTATCTGGAGGTGAATGTTGTCTTGGGAATATCTTCTGTTCGTACCTTTAATTGATGGTATCCCGACCTCAAGTCAATTTTTGAGAATACCTTGGCCTGAGCGAGCTGATCAAATAAATCATTTATCCGTGGCATCGGATATTTGTTCTTGATTGTGACCATGTTAAGCGCTCGATAGTCTATGCACAATCTCAGTGTTCCATCCTTCTTTTTGGCAAATAATATTGGTGAACCCCAAGGTGAGGAGCTGGCTCGGATATAACCTTTGTCTAGTAATTCTTTTATTTGCTTCTTCAGTTCCACCAATTCGGATGGTGCCATTCTGTATGGTTTCTTGTATATGGGGGCGGTTCCGGGTGCTAGCTCAATGCTGAATTCTATCTCTCGGTCTGGTGGCATGCCTGGTAGTTCTTCGGGAAATACGTCTGGAAATTCACACACTACTGGAACCTTGCTTAATTCAGAAATATCCACCTTGTTCAATCTTGGTTGCCGGGATATTTTTCTTTCTTTGGCTAAAACTTTTATTGTCTTCCCGTGGTGGTGGGTGATAATCACGGTCCGGTTGAAGCAGTCAATAAAACCTTTGTTGGTGGTTAACCAATCCATCCCTAAGATGACATCCAGTCCTTTATTTTCCAACACGATAAGGTTGGCGTGAAACTTCAACCCTTCAAACTCAATAACCACACCTTGGCAATAACTCTGGGTAACTTGCTTAATCCCAGGGGACTTGACGATCATAGATTTTTCCAAGGGAAGCATCGAAAAATTATTTTGCAAGGCAAAACTTTTCGAAATGAATGAGTGAGAAGCTCCAGAATCAAACAAAACCATGGCAGGTATTGTGTTGACAGGAAACGTACCGTGTACGATATCTGGGGCATTCTGTGCTTCCTCTTTGGTCACGTGGTTCAGATGACCCTTCCTGTGGTTGTTATTTGGGTTGAAATTGTTGCGCTTTGGCGCCGAATTATTACCTCCGTTGTTCGGCTTTGGGGTCGAGTTCCTTGGCTTGGGGCACTGCTTGGCATAGTGCCCTTCTTCTCCACAAGCGTAGCAAGTAACGCCTGGGCGGTATGTGAACTCCTTGTCCCTTGCATGGAAATTCTTGATTGGACATGAGACGTTTTTCATGGGTTTGGGTGTCCAACTTTTCTGAACATTTGTCTTGCTGCGGTGGTTGCGAGCATGATTAGTCTGGTCCCTTTTTCGCTTGCGGAAATCTTCCAAGCTGCGTCTCTCATTTTCCAAGGTAATGGCCTTATCCACCAGTGTCTTAAAATCTGGAAAGGTGTGCACAACCAGCTGGCATTTAAGTGCGGGCGTCAGTCCGTCTAGGAATTTTTCCATCTTCTTGCTTTCAAACATACGCTCCTCGTTGGCGTAGCGAGACAACAGAGTAAACTGACTATTGTATTCTGACACTGTCATTGTCCTTTGCTTGAGGTCATCAAATTCTCTCTTTTTGATCTTCATAAGACTTTTAGGAATATGTGCCCCACGAAAACCTTCTTTGAACTCCTCCCAGGTGATATTATTTTCGTTGGGGTGCATGTGTAGGAAATTTTCCCACCACGATGCAGCTGCTCCAGTGAGATGGTGCGGTGCATATAGCACTTCCTCAAGATCTGAACACTGGGCAATAATTAATTTTCTTTCCATGTCTCGAGGCCAGTCCTCGGCTTCAAGAGGTTTGTCAGTATGAGAAAATGCTTGGGGACGCGTCTTCTGTAGCTCAGATAACTTTGATTGCTGCTGATACTGTCCACGGTGATTTCCCATATTGATGACTTGGTTCATCATTTCCTGATGTTGTTGCTGACTTTGCTCATAAAGACGGCACATTTGGGAAAGTGCTGTTTCACTGTCTTGTTGACTTGACTGCCCCTGTGTGAAATTGTTTCTTGGTTGTGTGCCATAATTTTCCTCTGATGGAGTTGGCATGGAGCGCGTCCAAGGACGAGACATTGTTCACTCTGGGGATATATTTTGTAAAACTCATAAGAAAAGAAATTGAGTCGCAAAAGTCTATAAATTCATGAAGACGAAAAAGTCTTAAATGCTCCAAGATTTATCAAGAGAATAAACGTTTGCGCACGGAGAAGGACTGCTCATTACATATCTTACACGCAAGCAGTAATCATACAATACATCACTCAGGATATGCGTACATATACCTGACATGTTATTTAGGCTAGTGCACTCCTCCAGTTCCTACATGATGCGCAAACAAGCTACTTCTCACAGCCTATGTACATATAAACATATCGTACAAGCGGTACATCGCATGGCGGCTAAGCGTACTCAGTCGAAGGAGATGGTGAGGATCTCCTTTGCCCTGCCGAGGGTGAGGCGCAGTGAGGCTGGGGACGCAACCTCCTCCTCGCTAATAGGCTCCAGACGTGAAGTGCTGCGCTGAGTTGGTGGAGCGGGTGCCCTATATGGAGCAACACGAACAGGTGTGGGCGCAGTGGGTGGTGCAGAGCGGACTGGAGTGGGCGCAATGACTTGGTTGAATTCCTCGGTGGAAGGCAGGGACGAGCAGTGGCGAGAGTGGTAGGTGCATAAGATGCTGATGACGAGATGAAAGTCAGTGGCGGTGCGGTGCGCAGGAGCTCCCTCCTGTTGGCGGCACAGCCATGGACTGAGTCCATGCGGGCAGCCACAAAGTCGTCCACCAAGTTGTCGAAGGCTGCCTCCAAAGCCCGGAGATACTCGATAAGCATCTCAAAAGCCTCGTCTCGTTCTCCTCTAGGGCAAGAGAACGCATAGTGACAGGTGTATGGCACGTGACATGGAAGGTAGCGGTAACGACGAGTCTTCATCGAAGGAAGGATATCCCTGAGACGAGCTATCGCCTCACGGGCTGCCATCTGTAGTGCATGCTTCTCCGTAGGCATGGCTCTCCCCAAGAACCGGAAACGCTCAACTCGCCCTCCCTTGAATTGCACCGCAGCCTGGTGCATGGTTAGACGGTCATTGACCTTCTGTTATGAGTAAGCTTGCGACACCTAAGCCTGCTTCTGCTATTCGTTCTGATATGTCGCATGTTATTGATGATGCTACTTTTGCTATCCATGATACTTATGATGAAACTACTTCTATGCTTGATACTACTGTGCCCCTTGGTGAATTTCTTGATGAACAAATTTCTAGGGCTAGAGAGAAAGAAACTATTGAAACTGATTATGTTGATGAAAGTGATGATGAAGATATGCCTGCTATTCCTGAGGGTTATCTTTTTGATATGGAATCTTCTGCAGCTATTTTTGCTTGTAAAGATAGATATGAACTTAAGAGGCTACTAGTTAAATGGAGTAAAGAATCTCTTAGAGACAGAATGAAACCTGACCCTGCTTTTGCTACTTCACCTATTTGTGTTCCCGATAAGGATTATGAATTCTCTGTTGATCCGGATATAATGTCACGACCGGTTTTCCAATAAAAATATTTATTGAGAAACCAATTTTTTTAATTCCAGTGCGAGGAAAATCCTCCTTACTGGTAGACAAAACCTTGATACAATAAGCCAGTAGCATTTAATATATTACAGGGTCGAGCTGAGGTTGCTCAACAAATTATTACAAGCACGCCAATAATTATACATAGTGGCGGATATGACACAGTGGTGTGGGGTGGCTTACTACTGACTCGAGATAAAAGTGATTGGTGGAATAACACAGTGGAGTGGATAACATGACTCCTACACTGGCAGCTCATCGAGCGTCATGGTGAGGCTCGATGGAATTATTTGGGTAGCGGAAGCGGGAGTAACATAGTGACTAATCCAGGGTCGCACGAAACTGACTGGGATTCCTCTAGGCGTCGGACTCGCTATCGAACTCTTCATCCATGAGATCGCCTTCGTCAGCATCTGGCCAAATCAACAAGCCAGGTGAGTACTTTGAAAGTACTCGCAAGGCAGTTCGGACATAAGATATAACAAATGCATGCATGAATGCTTCATGAGTAATTTAACAATGCACATTCAAATCAGTATAACAAGGTAAGTAAAAAGGGAGTCGGCGGTAGTCCGCTCGAAAACCCAATAAAATAAATTGAAAACCGATCGGGTGTCTGAAGCGACACCTCGAAGGGTGAACAAATAAGTAAAACATGCCGCAGTCGGGCGTCTAGGCGACACCACATAAAGGGCTTATACTGAAAGAAAAGACATGCGTGCCACAGTCGGACGTCGGAGCGACATCACAAAAAGGGCTTGCATCGTAAGTAAATAGTAACAATACCGCAGTCGGACGTCTGAGCGACATCGCAGAAAGGGCTTATATCAAAAGTAAATAAATAACAATGCCGCAGTTGGACGACTGAGCGACGTCACAGAAAGGGCTTATATTAAAAGTAAATGACAACAATGCCGCAGTCGGACGTCGGAGCGACATCGCAGAAAGGGCTTATAACAAAAGTAAATAATAACAATGCCGCAGTCGGACGTCGGAGCGACATCGCAGAAAGGACTTGTAACGAAAGTAAATAATAACCATGCCGCAGTCGGACGTCGGAGCGACAACACAAAAAGGGCTTGCATCGTAAGTAAATAGGAACAATACCGCAGTCGGACGGCCGAGCGACATCGCAGAAAGGACTTGTAACGAAAGTAAATAATAACCATGCCGCAGTCGGACGTCGGAGCGACAACACAAAAAGGGCTTGCATCGTAAGTAAATAGGAACAATACCGCAGTCGGACGGCCGAGCGACATCGCAGAAAGGACTTGTAACGAAAGTAAATAATAACCATGCCGCAGTCGGACGTCTGAGCGACATCGCAGAAAGGGCTTATAACGAAAGTAAATAATAACAATGCCGCAGTCGGACGTCTGAGCGACATCGCAGAAAGGGCTTGTAACAAAAGTAAATAGTAACAATGCCGCAGTCGGACGTCTGAGCGACATCGCAGAAAGGGCTTATAACAAAAGTAAATAATAACAATGCCGCAGTCGGACGTCTGAGCGACATCGCAGAAAGGGCTTAAATCAAAAGTAAATAATAACAATGCCACATTCGGACGTCTAAGCGACATCGCGGAAAGGGATTCACTTTTCATATCGGTTAACTTGCAAGAAATAGTGCTCATAGGAAAATATTCAACACATGATGATAAACGGGTTAGTCCATCCACAGGAAACAAACATTTAACACTCATGTGGTTCTCAGGAGTTTCTGTCACCGAGACTGACACTTGAGAAGATAAGATGAACACAACACTTGGACATGGATAAGATGATTTCAAGGATTTTTGACTCTGCAGAGTTTGTACTAAAATTATCCACAGCCAACGGATTTCCGTAGTCACGAAGGACTAGTTCCGTTTACGGTATTTCAGAGGAAACAAAGCTAACCAGTACACACCCATCCCACCTTACGTTGCCAGGAATCACCCTGGACAACGTTCAAGAAAAACTTTGAGACGGGGAGATCACAATCTCGAATAGCATGGGATCAAATTTATATACGCGCGCTCTAAGGGGTGCCCCCCTCTCGGTCCCAACCGGAAACACCCATGCCCCCTGACCGGATGATAGGCTTTAATCCAGGGCCATGGAACCCTCATCCCGGCCTCTCGATTTGGTGTGTACCAGAAAGCGGTCTGCAACTTACTAAGCCGTATCCCTTGCGGAAAACATGTGGTAGTATGAGCAAGTCTGTGGCGACCGGTTTTTCCGGGCATTAAATTCCAGAAAATGGCCGTCGTGCTCACCAGCCCCAGGATTACTGTTAGCTGATGAGGCACCAACTTGATACAGAAATTCCAAGCAAAATACAAAATATGTGGTAGAAGACCATTCTGGTCTGTGAGTACAACAAATGGTTTCTAGTGGTTGATGGCGGAAGCGGTTTGGATCATCCGTGTCTATGGGACTCCATTTCCCACGGGAACAGCTGATGAGGTTAACTCCTATCTTCGCGAGGCTGCTATCGTCGTTGCTTAGTTCCGGGGCTGCCATCGCAACGTTCCTCTCCACGCGAGAAATCTGGCCAAGACAATAGCCAGGGACAAGCCAGAGAGTACTTTGAATGTACTCGCAAACATTATGAACATAGGTATAATCTAACTACCGATAATCATGCTTTGAAAATATTCTATGATCACAACGTCAGTCATAAAAATGAAATCCTTGATGCATGCATGTAGGTTATTAATAAGTAACAACAAATATGTAATGACGGAGCAGAAATAAATGCCACAGTCGGGCGTCTTAGCGACACCACATAAAGGGCTTAAAAATAAAAGCAATGCCACAGTCGGGCGTCTTAGCGACACCACATAAAGGGCTTATAAATAAAATAAAAGCAATGCCACAGTCGGGCGTCTTAGCGACACCACAGAAAGGGCTTATAAATCAAATAAAAGCAATGCCACAGGCGGGCGGCTGCGCGACCCCACATAAAGGGGTTATAAATAAAATAAAAGCCATGCCACAGTCGGGCGTCTTAGCGACACCACAGAAAGGGCTTATAAATCAAATAAAAGCAATGCCACAGGCGGGCGGCTGCGCGACCCCACATAAAGGGGTTATAAATAAAATAAAAGCCATGCCACAGTCGGGCGTCTTAGCGACACCACAGAAAGGGCTTATAAATCAAATAAAAGCAATGCCACAGGCGGGCGGCTGCGCGACCCCACATAAAGGGGTTATAAATAAAATAAAAGCCATGCCACAGTCGGGCGTCTTAGCGACACCACAGAAAGGGCTTATAAATCAAATAAAAGCAATGCCACAGGCGGGCGGCTGCGCGACCCCACATAAAGGGGTTATAAATAAAATAAAAGCCATGCCACAGTCGGGCGTCTTAGCGACACCACAGAAAGGGCTTATAAATCAAATAAAAGCAATGCCACAGGCGGGCGGCTGCGCGACCCCACATAAAGGGGTTATAAATAAAATAAAAGCCATGCCACAGTCGGGCGTCTTAGCGACACCACAGAAAGGGCTTATAAATCAAATAAAAGCAATGCCACAGGCGGGCGGCTGCGCGACCCCACATAAAGGGGTTATAAATAAAATAAAAGCCATGCCACAGTCGGGCGTCTTAGCGACACCACAGAAAGGGCTTATAAATCAAATAAAAGCAATGCCACAGGCGGGCGGCTGCGCGACCCCACATAAAGGGGTTATAAATAAAATAAAAGCCATGCCACAGTCGGGCGTCTTAGCGACACCACAGAAAGGGCTTATAAATCAAATAAAAGCAATGCCACAGGCGGGCGGCTGCGCGACCCCACATAAAGGGGTTATAAATAAAATAAAAGCCATGCCACAGTCGGGCGTCTTAGCGACACCACAGAAAGGGCTTATAAATAAAAGAAAAGCAATGCCACAGTCGGGCGTCGTAGCGACACCACATAAAGGGCTTATAGATAAAATAAATGCAATGTCACAGTCGAGCGTCTTAGCGACACCACATAAAGGGCTTATAAATAAAATAAAAGCAATGCCACAGTCGGGCGTCTTAGCGACTCCACAGAAAGGGCTTATAAATAAAATAAAAGCAATGCCACAGTCGGGCGTCTTAGCGACACCACATAAAGGGGTTATAAATAAAATAAAAGCCATGCCACAGTCGGGCGTCTTAGCGACACCACATAAAGGGCTTATAAAGCAAATACATCCATAGTGAATATCCAGGAGGTAGAACCATCCCAGGGATACTCGATAATTTAAATAATATAACGGGTTAGTCCATAACAGAAATAATGATCATGGGGTTAGTCCATACAGAATAATAACCACGGTTCTCATAAGTCACTGGTTGGTATCCGAATTTATACTAACCACTTCTATTCCGAAGACCGACACAAGGACCAACCCTTGACCCATCACAGACTGTAATCCTTAACCACGGACACGGCTTTACAAATAGGTTTAATCTCTGCATAGGGTGTACTCTTTACCCACGAGTAACGGATTCCTTTAGTCCATCGGGACTAATTCCGTCTACGGCCTTTTAGTTGAAAACACACCTAACTTGCAGACACCAGCTTAACTTACACGTGTCTGGAATCACCCATGACACCTGTCAAGCAAAACTCTAAGTGGGGAGGCTACAACCTCGCGTAGCATGGGATCAAATTTATATCGCGCGCTCTAAGGGGTGGCCTCCCCTCTCGGTCTCAACCGGAAACACCCATGCCACCGGACCAGGTGGCCTGCCTACCAGCTACAACCGGTATCTTCCACCATGGCCTCTCTGTACGGTGTGTGCTAGAAAGGGGTTGACGACTGGCTGAACCGTACCCTACTTGTTGTAGAGACAAGTGGTAGTACGAAACAAGTATGGGGGTTACTGGAACAAGACTCGATCTACGGTCGACTCAGGAGGTTTATAAATTCCCTGCATGACATATATAACAAATATATTTCAACCAACAAAGTCACCACTCACTATACCTTACCATGCCATACCGGACATAACCGTCCCGATGGGACCGGCGACAAGCTCACGCCTACCCAAGGCAGAGGCTTTCCCGGATTCCTTTCCGGCATGCATGCAAGGCACATGAGAATGGTTACCATCACAAGTATATTCCTTTCCAACAACAAGGAGATCACTAATATGCATTCATGCAAATGATCATATCACATGAAATAACGAGCTCTTTGAAAAGAGGTGGTGTTATAAACATGTCGGCTAACACACCAAAAGTATTATTCCGGGGGTCAGAATGCTTGCCTTCAAGTTGTGGAGGGGTGAGGTGCTCTCCAAAACTTTTGAAAGTTTTCTCTTCTCTCTCCAAAATCCTATTAAAAATATTTTTGAATCAATAAATAGTTTCAAAACAGAACCAAAAAGTTGTCTGAATTTTTTTAAATAAATCTTAAAATAAACTATACAATATTTTAGAGAGGTAGGAAAAAGAATCAACTCATTTGGAGTTGCATTTAAAAAGTTACAGTCATTCAAAGTTTTGATCAAAATCTGTTATTTAAATTAAAACAGAAAAAGAAAATGATTCGAATAAACACGTACACGTCGAAAGCGTATTAGGGAAGTACGCTTCCACTTATCCAGCGTGGATCGGTACTGGGTCACTGACATGGACCCGCCTGGCCCACTGGTCAGGTTTGACCAGTCCATGCACGCGTCGCCTCCTCCGGCCGAAACAGAGGTGGAGCTCCGGCGAGGCTCGCCGCTAAATGACGGCACCGTTCAGAAAATGGAGGCCATCTGCAGGCTCAGGGGATCAAGACGGTCACTCTGGTGGTCGCTTTGGCCTCAGGGGTGGACGGAGCTACTGGCGGCGAGCTTCGCGGCGGACGGTGGCCGTCGGGCAAAGTGGATTTGGGGCTGCGGTGGTTCCCGATCAAAATCGAGCAGGGGAAAGGGTTCACGGGAGGAAGATAGAGCTTCTGGTGGAGAGAGTGGAGAGGGGGAGGCCCTGGTTGAGGTGAACGGAGCTGGAATGTGGCGGCGGCCGAACCGGCCGGAGTTGGGGAAGACGGTCTTCCCTTGACGATTGCGGGCAGTGGGGGTGCCATGGGGGTGGCCTGAGGTTGCCTGCATGCGGGGACGGGCTCGGGGCTTCCTTAAAAAGGCGAGTCGAGGCGGTTCAGTGGTGGCCGCGGATAAGGTCGCCGTCGACCGTCTTTCTGTAGCTTGGGCGACGTGGCGGCGACGTGTGCTATAGGACAAGCTTGTGGATGAGCTCGCACTGCTCCAGGAGGCAGGTGGCGAGTGCTGGCGGCTTGGGCGGCACCGACCTGGCCGAGACGCGCTGCGGACGCCGGCGTGCCGCCAAGGGCTCTGACGGCGGTGCTGTAGGCTGCCAGGGCGACTTTGCGCGTTGCGGGGAGAAGGTTAGTGAGTGGCGTGGCTCCGCAGGGCGGTGGCAAACCAGGGGCGCGACGTGTCAGCCCGGGCGCGGCACGTGCAAAACGCGTGCTCTGCTCGCGCCCAGAGCACGCACGGGACGTGCTCGACGGAATGCCATGGCGTGCTAGAGGTCTCGGGTGAGGCTGGCAATCAGCAGACCTAGGTTAGGAGAAGCTAGAAGTCTACTGGACATGGTGGTTAGGCCAGGGAGGAAAGATCATTGTGTAAACTAAAACTCATGTCAAAACAGATCATGCCCATAAGGTGTTTGACAAAATGCCAAGGGCACTTAGGCATTTCTTGGAGTGGCCAAGACTACCAGAGTGGGGTCTCTTCAGATGAAAGAGAGGGTGGTAAGGTCAGTTTCTCTAAAGCACAAACTTGCTAGTGCAAGCTTTTGCAAAACTTCAATTCTGGACAAAAAACAATTGGCATTGTTGCAAGCACTTAGAATCATCCAATGGGTCCACTCTCCTGGACTTAAGGGTTTGGCAAGGAGGACTACCAGTAGGAAAAGGAATCATGGATCAAGGAGCAAATAAAAAGGTGGTTGCTGTACAAAACCTCAAGTTGGACCAGAATGGAAAAGAGGATGATTCACTCAGTTTTTCTAAAGAACATCATTAGGTTATTGCATAAAGTGGAATAGTATGCTCCTACTAACATCCCAAAATTTTGGTAGAAGTTTTAAAGAAATATTTGAATAGGTTGTAGTGTAAAAATGCTCTCTGGACAAGATTTGAAAATATGGTGTAGAGCTCAAAATATTCAATGGGCAGAAGGTATTTTTGCACAAAAGTAGTTCAAATACTCCATATGACATCTCCAAATTTTGGTGGGATTTTTGAATGAATTTATAAAAGGGTTGAAGTACAAATGGGACCATAAAACTATGGGAAACCATTTTTCCAAGAAAATAAAGATCAGGAAGAATATTATATAATTAATTCTTTTGATAAAAGAAAATATTTTCTTGAGAGGGTAAACAAGTCCAATATCATAAGTGAAAGGTTTTCATCTTAGGGAACAACTCCAAGATAACCAAGAAAAGAATGGTTCTGAAATCAAGAAAAACAAAGAAAAAGGAAAGTTAAATTTCCTGGCAAGATTTTAATTAACAAAACAAGGTTAAAATTTTTGGGGTGTCACAACACTACCCCCCTTAAGAAAAATCTCGTCCTCGAGATCTGCTAAGAGTTATCTCTATAGCAAAATTGCATCAAAACAAAAGCGGCTATAGTGAGAGGGCAATAAGTGGTGCAAAAATACAGTGTGTGGACACTGGTGCTGCGTGAAAAAATCCATGGTTAGGAGCAAAAACGAGAGATTTCTACGCTGGATTTAGAATAAATTCTAAATCTCAAAATACGCTGGTCGCACCCGAGAGCACAGTGCTCTCTCTGGCTGACAGGTGGACCCGGGCCCACTGTCAGCCTCTTCTTCTCCCTCTGGCTCTTTCTTCTTGCTCTCTCCCGTGTGCTTTCCTGCGCATTCTCCACCGGCGACGCCTAGCGCGTAGGGCATCTAGGCCGTACTGCGGTAGTGCACGGCGTGCTAGCTGTCGGTGCAGCGTGCACTCACTTCGCGGGCCAGTGTGCTGTCGGCACTGCTCGAGGATTCGCCTCTGAACACCGGCGATCGGGCGACGAGCGGCGCTCGTGGACCTCGCCCACCGTACACCGAGCTCGAGCTATAAAATGGCCGAGGTGTTCTTCTCTTCTTCCTCCCACCTGACCTCGCTTCTCCTCCTCCTTCCTTCTCCTCCGCTTCCATTTGCCGAAGCTCGAGGCGAGGCTCTAATGGCGGCGGTGGTGCCGGACTGGTACGTGATCCTGTTGTGCGGAGGGCTGGCAGCGGTGCTGGGGCTCTCCATGCTCCTGTGCGCGATGATCCTCGATGATCGTCGCGATGCTGCTGCTCGGGCGTTGGCTCTCTGCGGTGGTGGTGATCACGAGGAGTAGGTGGGGTGCGTCGGGCGCTGACTGTTGTCGGGAGGTGCTCAGTTAGATGTAACACCGTTGCAAAAAATTTGCAAGCAGTGTGTGTGTGTGTTCGAGTAGTTGTGGTTGTGAGTCTGCTGCCGTGGTGCTGCAGGAAAATAAAAATAATCCATGTCGTGAGGAGATGTATGATGCAGCAATCAGGGAAAAGAAATCCCACTCCAGGATTTCTCGCGAGAGAACACAGTAATACATTAGAGTCAAACTACAACAGAACTACTCACTTTAATATAAACTAAATAATTTACTTGCCGCACAAATTCGGGGTACCACGCATAAGTTACAACACATAAATAAAAGTCATAGCAATAAATACAGTGGCGACGTCTAAAATGAAAACGGTAACTGGACGGGGTCCCGAGAAAACGTCTCTGGTACTGGGATACACTCTTCTTCTATCGGGGAAAGTGGATTGACCAGACGATGAATGTGCCTCTTCTAGTCGGGCCTTAGTGATCTGCTGATGGCGATCTGAGGATTTAAATCCGTGAGACTCTGGAGATAACCCATCACGCGTTAGGTTAAACGCTCTTGAGCGATGACGTACTGGATGAGGTTGGCCAGGACTGGGTCTCTCTCAATTTGTCCACCGGGAAAAGATGTTACTCCTCCGAGTGCTGCACGGCTCGGAAAGTAATAATACCCTCGTTCGCTGGCATAGGGTACCGCGAATCGAAGGCGAGCAAGCGCTTCGTATGTCGCAGCTTCTACGGCCATATGTGGGGTCGGCATAGATTTCCCCACGAAGGAGACCTCCGTTGGGTCTTGGTTTGGGTTTACAGGAGGGATGTGCACTGCTGCCCAGTATCTCGAGGTGGAAGGGGTGATCCTTGATTTGAACAGCTCGTACTGGGGTGGCTGGGTAGCGCCCATGGTACTGCAGGTAAAATCCCACAATATCTTGACAAAACTACCTGGGGTTGCATCTGGAGTCCTCAGATAGATACTAGGGCTCGGCATGGCAAGAAATGGGTGTGAGGAGGGTGCACAAGGCGAGGGATGCTTGGCAAGGTCACACGGTGGCCTTTATATAGTACTGGAGCTGGGTCATTTTACCGTGGTGAAAGGTAATGAATTTGCCAGCTCGGCCCCGAGGGTCGGGGTCAAAGCCACGGATACATATCTCACCAAAGTGACGTATCACTGTGGGGTTTGTCGGGGTGGTTTTGGTAACTGTGCCCGGGATAGAAAAATCACACAGCATGCTAATATATCCATGCAAGGCTACTATTTAAAATGGAGGCATGACGACAGGCCGCGCTAATATAAGTGATCACAGGATTACAAAGCGAGGATACACTGGGACTCGACACTACTCGAGTGACTTAGTCTACCTTGTTTACATCGAAGCGGGCGTGCCTTGTGGATGTCGAGGCTTCTCCACGGTTCTCACCGTTGGAATTAGCTGGAGAGGGTTGAGAGAGCAAGTTTGTGACGACCGGTTTTCCGGGTAATAAATTCCAAAAAAATGGCCGTTGTGCTCACCAGCCCCAGGATTACTGTTAGCTGATGAGGCACCAACTTGATACAGAAATTCCAAGCAAAATACAAAATATGTGGTACAAGACCATTCTGGTCTATGAGTACAACAAATGGTTTCTAGTGGTTGATGGCGGAAGCGGTTTGTGGATCATCGGCGTCTATGGGACTCCATTTCCCACAGGAACAGCTGACCAGGTTAACTCCTATCTTCGCGAGGCTGCTATCACCATTTCTTAGGTTCCGGGGGTGTCATCACGGTCGCTCCTCTCCGCGCAAGAAATCTGGCCAAGACAATAGCCAGGGACAAGCCAGTGAGTACTTTGAATGTACTCGCAAACATTATGAACACAGGTATATGTGATATACATGTTATTGATGTGTACCTTACTAATACTCGCAGTAGTACCTGGGTATTTGATACTGGTTCTGTTGCTAATATTTGCAACTCGAAACAGGAACTACGGATTAAGCGAAGATTGGCTAAGGACGAGGTGATGATGCGCGTGGGAAATGGTTCCAAAGTCGATGTGATCGCGGTCGGCACGCTACCTCTACATCTACCATCGGGATTAGTTTTAGACCTAAATAATTGTTATTTGGTGC
>LR880967.1:965116601-965127894 GCA_904067115.1 Aegilops sharonensis
ACGACCTCAAAGGTCAACTTTTCTTTCCGGAAATGCTTCGAATCACCAAAAACTACATCAAGAGCAATTTGGCCGAGTGACTCTGCCTTCTTTCCAGGAATGACTCCGTGGAAACTCATGTTACTGGTACTGAGTCTGGACATCGGAATGCCCATTCCTTTCAACGTCTCCGCGTACAATATGTTCAGGCCACTACCACCATCCATCAGGACTTTGGTCAGTCGAGTGCCCTCAACAACTGGGTCGACCACCAATGCTTGCCTCCCAGGGGTGGCAATGTGCGTCGGGTGATCAGACTGGTCGAATGTGATGGCGGTCTGGGACCATTTCAGATAATTGGGAGTCGCCGGATCAACCAAGTTCACTTCCCGATTGATAACCTTCAATCGACTTTTGCTTTCGACGTCAGCAAAAATCATCAGGGTGGAATTGACCTGGGGATATCGATCATCACTGTCATCTTTGTCCTCAACTTTGTCTGTTTCCTTATCCTTATCCTTGAGTTGTTTCTCTTGGAACTGTTGAATCAAGAGCCGACACTGTCAAGTGGTATGTTTTGGGTAAATGAGTTTACCCTCTTCATCTTTCTTTGTATGAATATGACATGGCAAATCCAACACGTCGTTTCCATCCTGGTCTTTCACCTTCTTGGGGTTCCAAGGACCCTTGGGTTTCCCCTTGAACTTTCCTGGGGTCACAGCCAAGGCCTCTCCGGGAGCGGCTGGCTCGGCTTTGTGCTTCCGCTTCCGACTGGAATTTCCTCCGCCGGCCTCGTTGGCGGCCGATTTATATTTACCACTCCGGAGCCGATCCTCTTCTTCACCATTTGCATACTTGGTGGCAATCTCCATCATCCGACTCAGGGTCATATCTCCGGTTCGACCAAATTTCAAACTCAACTCTTTGTTCTTGACACCTTCTTTGAAGGCACAGACTGCCTGGTGATCAGATACATTCTCGACTGTGTGGTGCAAAGTGATCCACCTCTGGATATAATCTCTCAAAGTTTCACTCGACTTTTGCACACACGACTGCAACTCCGTCAATTCTGCTGGTCGTTTGCAAGTTCCTTCAAATGTCCTGACAAACACTCAGGCAAGATCTTCCCAAGTGTAAATACTGCTGGGTGCTAACTGATTCAACCACGCCCCGGCTGAACCCTCCAACATAAGAGGCAAATGTTTCATGGCTACCTCATCGTTGCCACCGCCGATCTGAACAGCCACTCGGTAATCTTCATGCCAAGTGTCAGGCTTGGATTCACAAGTGAACTTACTGACTCCAGTCGCCAACCTGAAGTTGGGAGGAATCACCGTGGCTCTGATGGCTCTGCTGAAACACTCTGGTCCCGAGACATGAACTCTGCTGCTGGAGGGAACATCTCTATCATGGCTGTCTCGGTGAGCTCTGTTCCTGTCGACCAAACCTTGAACAATAATAGATCTCGCATCAAAGCCTGGTTCCCTGGGATCGACTGGAACTCTTCGCCCAACACTGTGCTGGCGTCTGTCGTCCTGCTGCCGAGGAGCGTATGATCCACCCCTTGGGGGAGGAGTGGGCACTCAACGTCGATCGTTGCGATCGAATCGGTGCTCATACTGCTCGCGGCCCTTGTATTGATCATCACGCCGGCCCCCATGTTCCTCACACCTCGGGGGCGATCTCGGACTATGGGCTGACTGGACTGAATTCGCAGCGATGGATCGGCTGTGAATCCTGTTCCGCGACTGTGATACAACTGAGTTTTGATCTCCTGCCGCCCGGAGCAGATCTCTGATTTGCAGCAAACCTCTACCCGCCTCCGACTGGGAAGGCTGAATTGACTCTGCTATACGGGCGGCAGCTGCTAAATTCTGAATCGGAGTTCGATATACCTGAGTTGGCGGTTGAAAGAGCTGACGTCGACTGGATTCTGGAACCCTTGGTCGCGCGCGCTCGTCGAGTACTCGCTGAAGGTTCTCCAGTCGAGTGCGCTCAGCCAGGTTGGCCAAGCGCGCATCCTCCAAGGCACGAGCCTCGGGGGTTTCTCCAACGATAGGAGTGTGAAGTGCATCCATGTTCCGACGGCGAAGCTCCTCCCTCTGCGAAGTGATGGGCTTGGGCAAGTACTCTTCGTGGGCTCGCTCCGGGTCGCCTCCACCGTCACCTCCGTTGGTGCGGGTGAATCCGGGGGGACTGCGTGGTCCATCGACCATCAGAACCTCTGCTGCCCAGTCACTGCTATCGCATTCAGACGCAGTCTCTGCGGAGCCAGTCGAACAGGCCGTAGAGAAATTCGTCGGGCTCGATCGCCGCAACTTGGGGTGTGGCCGACTGGCGGGCCATCACATGCCTCACCCACCGCTGAAGCCTCGACCGACCGGAACGCTTGCGCCGGTGGGAGACTGGGAGCAAAGACGGCACAGGAGCCGACCCATACTGGGTCGACGGTTGCCGCAGGAGGACGCCGCGGACACACGCGCGAAAGTGCGTCGCCCCGCGGACGGGGAGCGCGTCCACGTCGGGTGGAGCCTCCTGAAGCCAAGCGGAGTCGTCGGCGACGAACGTGAGCGCACCGAGACGGATCTCATGGCCGTCAACCAGAACTCCACTTGAAACCATGATGTAGGAGATCGAAAGAATCCCAACTTCTCCAACAAATCGCTAGAACACCGGCCCCAAGGTGGGCGCCAACTGTCGTGGTTCTAAGTCTGACAGTAGAATGGGGGTAGGTATGGAGAGGCAAGTTCCTAGCTATGGAGTAGTTGTATACGCAAGGGATTTACGAGTTCAGGCCCTTCTCGGAGGAAGTAATAGCCCTACGTCTCGGAGCCCGGAGGCGGTCGACTGGATTATATGCGTATGTGTTATAGGGGTGCGAACCCTTCTACCTGTGGAGGGGGGTGGCTTATATAGAGTGCGCCAGGACCCCAGCCAGCCCACGTAGCAGAGGGTTTAAGGTGCGTTAAGGCTAGGCATTACTGGTAACGCCTTACATAAAGTGTCATTAAGATCATAAAGACTATTTAACTACAGACCGTTTGGGCACCGAGTGGCTCTTGGACTCCTGGTGGTCGAGTGGGTCTTCATGGTCGAGTGTCTTTGAATCTGTCGAGTGGAAACCTACCAGGTCGACTGGAAGGCCGCTTCTCTTGCGAGTGTCCTTGTGGAGGGTACCATTGGGCAGGTCTATGACCCTACCCCAGGTACATGACTTCATCAAATGGTAATGAGCATACGGTACACTTTCCGAGGAAACAACCTCAAGTTTATAGTATCAATTCTATTGGAATAGTTCCATCGATTATTTTTGGAGGTTTTGAATTTCCTCTTCCTACTGTCAAGAAGAAATATGATATTCTTATTATAGGGGATGTGCATATCCCCGTTGAGGTAACTTAGTGTTATTCGAAACTTCTCCGGTTCCATGTTAGTCGGAATGAGTTTGTTAACAAGACGTGATCAACCTTGTTAGTGGATTCCTTTTGATGAGCATGAGACGGATGAAACTAGAAGCACAACCTTCTGTACCCTCTTTAAACTTTCTGTTATTTAGTTGAAATAAAGTAAAAATAGTATTTTTCTGTCTGTTTCCCGATTTATCCGTGCAATATAAAAATATCCTGAAAATAAAAGTCCTCAGAATGTCATGCCAATTTAATATGATTTTTTCGGGAATATTTGAGGATTTACTGTGCAAAAATTACCGCGGGGGGAGCTGCCACCTGGCCAGGAGGGTGGAGGGCGCGCCCTACCCCCCTGGGCACGCCCCCCTGCCTCGTGGGCCCACGGGGGCCCTCCTCCACTTATTCCTGCACCCATCCTCTTCTTCTTACTCCCACAAACACGAACAACCAGCTCAAACACGAGTCCCAGCCCCCGTTGCTGTGATTTTCGATCTCCTTGCTCAAAGCACCTCTCACAAAACTGCTTGGGGAGATTGTTCCTTGGTATGTGACTCCTCCATTGGTCCAATTAGTTTTTGTTCTACTGCTTTATTCATTGCAAATTTGTGCTGCATAGGTGACTATGTTCTTGAGCTTGCATGTCAATTTTATATGGTTCCAAGTAGTTCTAATGCATGATAAAGGCTCTAGGCACTTGTAGGAGTAGTTGCTATCAATTTTATTGAAGTTGGTTCACTTTTGTTTGAAGTTACTAAAAATTTCAGAATTTTTTCAGAGAAAACAATATGTTTAGGAAGATATTCCAAGGTGGTTCTTCAAGGAAGCAAGGCCCTAGGCTTGCTATGCGCGATGCCGATGAGGATCCCCCAAGGGAAGCTCTTGTGAGGCCCTGTGAATGGCCTTCGGAAAATTTTATGGATCGAGCGGGAATCAAAGAAGAATTTAACGCATATTTGCGTAAAGCCGGTCTTGTGGATTTCGAGGCAGACAAATGCCCACAGTATCATGATCTCACTAGCTCATTTGTGAGGAGGTTTGAGTTTTCATCTTCGCGTAATTCTCCTTCTGTCATGTTTGATCTTTATGATAAATCTTATACCATGTACTTAGAGGATTTTACTCTTGCTTGCAAACTCCCACAATGGGGTAGTACTGTTGATCCCCGTAAATCTGAATTTAGAGACTTTCTTGCTAGTATAACAGTGGGGGAATCTAGAGATACAATGCAAGCCACTATAGGGAGCATTCACTTTCCTGTTATACATTATTTTGCTCTCTTCATAGGTAGGTGCATAAATGCTAAGGATGAAGCATGTCACATGTGTGTCCCTGACCTTAGCATTCTCAGGAGTGCTGTGTTAGGAGACCAATCTTATCATATGGGAGCCATTGTAGCTCGTAGGTTGCATCATAATAGATATAACGGAGATTTCTTTGGAGGAATTTATGCAACCTGCTTAGCTAATTTTCTTGAGATAGATATTCGTGAGGGTGATATGGAGTTGCCCCCTACTTATTTAGATTTTGATTCAATGGTTTCCCACCAGTTTGTTGAGAGGACTGAATCACCTCTCCAGTATCGACTAATCTTTAACAGACGACATGTTGTCCGTATTACTCTTCCTGCTCCTGCCTTCTTTGATTCTCAGACAAAAGGAAGATATGTTATTACCAGAGAGGAGGCGGATGAGTACGAGAGGAGAGCGGAGGCAGCTCGACGCCACGCTGCAGCTCAGGAGGCGATAGCCGCTGCATCACAGTACGACCCCAGCTACACCTACGGGTATCCGCCAGGCCATCCCTGGCAATGAACCAACTTAGGCCAAAAGCCTAAGCTTGGAGGAGTACGTATTTCCCACCTACATTACATTTATGTTCACACACACTCATTGCTAGAGGTCGGTGCTCATACTCTTTCACTGTAATATCCATGCTAGTTTATTTTCTTTTTCCTGCTTTCTTCCTGTGTGTTTGATAAAGTTTAAGAAAAACAAAAAAAATAGTAGTAGTTTATTTTTGCTGCTGTAGTAGTAATAATTAAAAAGAAAACCCAAAAATATTGCTTGTTCTTCTTTTGCTTGTTGGGAGCTTTCCCATGTAAATAGTTTTATGTCTTTTCTTTTCTTTGGGGGTCGATAGGAGAAGACCATGATTAAATTGTTGAAGTGTCTCTTATTTGCATTATTTTTGATTTAACCAAGAGCCCATATTGCCTTGTCTTCTCCTGCTTATTGAATGCTCGCAGATTCCAGCTTAGTCCAATGCACGTGCACTCTTATTATTCACATCGTTCGGTCGTGCAAGTGAAAGGTAATTATGACGATATATGATGGACTGACTGAGATGGGAAAAGCTGATATGAACTCAACCTCTCTTGTTTTTGTAAATATGATGAGTTCATCGTTCCTGATTTAGCCTATTATGAATAAACATGTTTGCAATGACAAATAGAGATCATAGTTGCTTATGACATGCTTGATTAGCTATGAGTTATAATGGTTTACCTTGCATGCCAACATGCTATTAAAATTGTTGTGATGTGGTATGATGGGGTGGTATCCTCCTTTGAATGATTTAAGTGACTTGACTTGGCACATGTTCACACATGTAGTTGAAACAAATCAACATAGCCTTCACGATATTTATGTTCATGGTGGATTATATCCTACTCATGCTTGCATCCAATGTTTATCAATTTTAGTGCATGTTCATGACTGTTGTCGCTCTCTAGTTGGTCGCTTCCCAGTCTTTTGCTAGCCTTCACTTGTACTAAGCGAGAATACTGCTTGTGCATCCAATCCCTTAAACCCCAAAGTTATTCCATATGAGTCCACTATACCTTCCTATATGCGGTATCTACCTGCCGTCCCAAGTAAATTTGTATGTTCCAAACTCTAAACCTTCAAATAAACATTCTGTTTTGTATGCTCGAATAGCTCATGTATCAACTATGGTTGTCCTTATCTTCCATGTTAGGCGGTTATTCTCAAGAGGAGTGGACTCTGCTCCTCACTCACAGGGCCGGCCCTGAGGGGGGGCAGGGGGGCGGCCGCCCCGGGCCCCCAAGGTGGAGGGGGCCCCGAATATGTATTTTCTTGCATTAGGCCTATTTTCTGGCTGAAGTAAAAAAATTATCATTGGTGCGGCTGGCCCATCGCCAAGTAGTTGCGGCTATCGATGGAGCGCCAGATACGATCGCCATAACTCACGCATCGACTCCGGGGATCCAGGAACCTACGCATGCTGCAGCATCACGCACGCAGCAGCCATTGCCTCCCCCCCCCCCCCCCCCTTTCCCCCCCCCCCCCCCCCGGGCCGCCCCGGGGGGGGGGCGGGGGGGGGGGGGCCGGGAGGGGGGAGGAATGGGCGCCCCCCCCCCCCCCCCCGGGCCGCCCCGGGGGGGGGGCGGGGGGGCGCCCCCCCCGGGCCCCCAAGGTGGAGGGGGCCCCGAATATGTATTTTCTTGCATTAGGCCTATTTTCTGGCTGAAGTAAAAAAATTATCATTGGTGCGGCTGGCCCATCGCCAAGTAGTTGCGGCTATCGATGGAGCGCCAGATACGATCGCCATAACTCACGCATCGACTCCGGGGAACCAGGAACCCACGCATGCTGGAGAAACACGCACGCAAGAGCCATTGGCCCCCCCCCCCCCCCCCGGGCCGCCCCGGGGGGGGGGCGGGGGGGGGGGGGCCGGGAGGGGGGAGGAATGGGCGCCCCCCCCCCCCCCCTCACGCCCAGATCATCATCATGGCAGATGAACCAAGAGAGCTCGCTCAAGGACGAGGCTCGGATCTAACGAACGCGGTGCGCGCCGGATCGGAGATCAGCGGCGGACCGGTGCTGTTGTTTGTAGGTTATAGAGGTGAGTATTGCCGGCCGGTCTACATCTTCCACTTTTGGTATAATTAATCTTTCTGGTTCTGCAGTTTAATATTGATATTCATGTGGTGGTATAGATCTCAAAGGATCAAGCGAAGAACAAGGTTCTGGATGCTGGCGATTGATTTGTATATGAACTGAGCAATGACGGCACAATTAGGTAATTAACTCTTAATTTAGTCATTTGCACAACCCGCTAGGTGGGAGTAATTTAATTTGAACTTTCTCGCAGCAGTATAGATTTAATTTTTGAAGATATGGAGGTATTTAATTTGTGAAGATACGAAGGAATATTTTCTACATCACTCGTATGAATTTTCCTCATCTATCGAATTTCTCAGATACTCCTATTTGTAGTAATAGTCTTACCATATAGTCATTTTAAGAAGTCAAACTGTGAACCCAACTATGCATTTTGGATGCAAATTGTTTAAAGAATTTTCGTACAATAATATACTCCTGCGGTGGTTGTAGTTCAAGCATGACATTAAACAACACATTACAACACGCATCGTTGTCTATTTTCTCCATAGCCCATTATTTCAATGCTTATGTTAAGGGCCCCCAGTTTTTATTTCGCCCCGGGCCCCCGAAATGTCAGGACCGGCCCTGCTCACTCACGAGAAAATGGCTGGTCACCGGGATGCCCAGTCCCATGCATTATGCAAAGTAAATCAAAATAATTGCAAACAAAACTCCCCCTAGGACCTGATTTTGTTGGAGGTACTCGTTGTTTCGAGCAAGCCATGGATTGATGCTTGTTGGTGGAGGGGGAGTATAAACTTTACCATTCTGCTTGGGAACCGCCTATAATGTGTGTAGCATGGAAGATATCGCCATCTCTTAGTTGTTATGTTGACAATGAAAGTATACCGCTCAAAATATTATTTATCTCTATTTCAAAATCGAGCTCTGGCACCTCTACAAATCCCTGCTTCCCTCTTCGAAGGGCATATCTATTTACTTTTATGTTGAGTCATCACCCTCTTATTAAAAGCACTAGCTGGAGAGCGCAGCTGTCATTTGCATTCATTACTGTTAATTTATATTGGGTATGACTATGACTGGATCTCTTTTACCATGAATTAGAATGTCTAGTCAGTCCTTGATCTTTAAAGGTGCTCTGCATT
This sequence comes from Aegilops sharonensis, assembly GCA_904067115.1. NCBI lineage: Eukaryota > Viridiplantae > Streptophyta > Magnoliopsida > Poales > Poaceae > Aegilops > Aegilops sharonensis. The sequence continues at coordinate 965,124,999 of LR880967.1, forward strand.
TATGTTTTGCGGTCCCAGAAAGGGCTAGCAAGATACCATCCTGTTATATCATATTATGATTGTTTTGAGAAAGTGTTGTCATCCGAGATTTATTATTATGGCTCGCTAATTGATTATGCCATTGATATGAGTAAACATTAGACCTGAGAATTATTGCAAATGTGGTTAGTTATAATCTTTGCTGAAAACCTGAATGCTGGCTTGACATATTTACAACAAGAGCAAACAGAGTTTGTAAAAGTTTTTCTTTTTCTCTTTCAGTTTGTCAACTGAATTGCTTGAGGACAAGCAAGGGTTTAAGCTTGGGGGAGTTGATACATCTCCGTCGTATCTACTTTTCCAAACACTTTTGCCCTTAGTTTGGACTCTAACTTGTATGATTTGCATGGAACTAACCCGGACTGACGCTGTTTTCAGCAGAATTGCCATGATGTTGTTTTATGTGCAGAAAACAAAAGTTCTCGGAATGACCTGAAACTCCACGGAACATCTTAGAAAAAATAAAAAAAATCCTCGCCAAAGATGAAGACCAGGGGGCCCACACCCTGTCCATGAGGGTGGGGGCGCGCCCCCCTCCTGGGTGCGCCCCCTACCTCGTGGCCCCCCTGGAGACCTTCCGACGCCAACTCCAATTCTATATATAGGCTTTCGGAGAGAAAAAAATCAGAGAGAAGAAATCATCGCGTGTTACGATACAGAGCCACCGCCAAGCCCTAAAACCTCTCGGGAGGGCTGATCTGGAGTCCGTTCGGGGCTCCGGAGAGGGGGATTTGTCGCCGTCGTCATCATCAACCATCCTCCACCACAAATTTCATGATGCTCACTGCCGTGCGTGAGTAATTCCATCGTAGGCTTGCTGGACGGTGATGGGTTGGATGAGATCTGTCATGTAATCGAGTTAGTTTTGTTAGGGTTTGATCCCTAGTATCCACTATGTTCTGAGATTGATGTTGCTATGACTTTGGGATGCTTAATGCTTGTCACTAGGGCCCGAGTGCCATGATTTCAGATCTGAACCTATTATGTTTTCATGAATATATGTGTGTTTTTGATCCTGTCTTGCAAGTCTATAGTCACCTATTATGTGTTATGATCCGACAACCCCGAAGTGACAATAATCGGGATACTTCTCGGTGATGACCATAGTTTGAGGAGTTCATGTATTCACTATGTGCTAATGCTTTGTTCCGGTTCTCTATTAAAAGGAGGCCTTAATATCTCTTAGTTTCCATTAGGACCCCGCTGCCATGGGAGGGTAGGACAAAAGATGTCATGCAAGTTCTTTTCCATAAGCACGTATGACTATATTTGGAATACATGCCTACATTACATTGATGAATTGGAGCTAGTTCTGTGTCACCCTATGTTATGACTATTACATGATGAACCGCATCCGGCATAATTATTCATCACCGATCCAATGCCTACGAGCTTTCCATCTACTGGTTTACGCTTATTTACTTTCCCGTTGCTAGTGTTACAATCACTATAAAATACCAAAAATATTGCTTTTGCTTTCATTACTCTTTTGTTACCGTTACCACTACTATCATACTACTTTGCTACTAAACACTTTGCTGCAGATATTAAGTCATCCAGGTGTGGTTGAATTGACAACTCAACTGCTAATACTTGAGAATATTCTTTGGCTCCCCTTGTGTCGAATCAATAAATTTGGGTTGAATACTCTACCCTCGAAAGCTGTTGCGATCCCCTACACTTGTGGGTTATCAGGCCGCTCGCCCCTCCCCCTCTGGTCCGAATTGGACTAGGAGGGGGGCGGCGCCCCCCTTTCCTTCATCCCTCTCTCCCCCTTCCTTCTCTCCTAGTCTCGAGGGAAGGGTGGATCCTACTCCCGGTGGGAGTAGGACTCCTCCAGGGCGCGCCATAGAGGGCCGTCCCCCCCTCCTCCACTCCTTTATATACGGAGGATGGGGGCACCCCATGGAGACACAAGTTGATCAGTTGATCTTTTAGCCGTGTGCGGTGCCCCCCTCCACCATAATCCACCTCGATCATATCGTAGTGGTGCTTAGGCGCAGCCCTGCATCGTAGCATCATCATCACCGTCATCACGCCATCATGCTGACGGAACTCTCCCGTGAAGCTCTGCTGGATGGTGAGTTCGTGGGACGTCGCCGAGCTAAACGTGTGCTGAACTCGGAGGTACCGTGTGTTCGGTACTTGGATCGGTCGGATCGTGAAGACGTACGACTACATTCAACCGCATTGTCATAATGCTTCCGCTTACGGTCTACGAGGGTACGTAGACAACATTCCCCCCCTCGTTGCTATGCATCACCATGATCTTGCGTGTGCGTAGGAATTTTTTTGAAATTACTACGTTCCCCAACTATGGCATCCGAGCCAGGTTTATGTGTAGATGTTATATGCATGAGTAGAACACAAGTGAGTTGTGGGTGATACTAGTCATACTGCTTACCACCATGTCATACTTTGATTCAGCGGTATTGTTGGATGAAGCGGCCCGGACCGACATTACGTGTACGTTTACGCGAGACTGGTTCTACCGACGTGCTTTGCACATAGGTGGCTGGCGGGTGTCAGTTTCTCCAACTTTAGTTGAATCGAGTGTGGCTACGCCCGGTCCTTGTGAAGGTTAAAACAACACATACTTGACGAAATATCATTGTGGTTTTGATGCGTAGGTAAGAACGGTTCTTGCTCAGTCCATAGCAGCCACGTAAAACTTGCAACAACAAATTAGAGGACGTCTAACTTGTTTTTGCAGGGCATATTGTGATGTGATATGGTCAAGACATGATGCTAAATTTTATTGTATGAGATGATCATGTTTTGTAACAAAGTTATCAGCAACTGGCAGGAGCCATATGGTTGTCGCTTTATTGTATGCAATGCAATCGCCCTGTAATTG
>LR880967.1:965141291-965157669 GCA_904067115.1 Aegilops sharonensis
ATTTAATTACTATAAATATTTTAATTGCCCAAATAATTCTGAAAATGGTTGAGGGCTATTGAAAAACATTTCAACAGTGCCCACAATTTATTTCAGGATTTTATAAAGTGGTTTAGTATTTTACTAAATCCAAAAATAAAACAAAGACAGAAAATAGAAAACAGAAATAAAAGGAGAGAGAGAGGTTACCTATGCAACTTACCTAGCAGCCCACTAGCGGCCCAGTAGACAGTCGGCCTGCTAGGCCCAGCACTACTGCTCAGGACATTTGACTGGTCGGCATGTGTTTCACTTCGTTCCTGTGTCTGTCCCTTTGGGGAAATGTCACAAGGTCGCATCCGGAGTCCTGCCTAGCCTGCTACAACCCGGGTTCCCGGAGTCCTGTTAGCCCAGTGCTACAGCCCGGATTCACACACTGTTGACCGACATGCTCGATGTGATTCATGTATGCCTGTCCCCATGGGTTAGTGCCGCTTTGGGTTCACGACTAGCCATGTTGGCCCGGGTTCTCTGTCATATGGATGCTAGCGACACTATCATATACGTGAGCCAAAAGGCGCAAACGGTCCCGGGCCATGGTAAGGCGACACCCGTGGGAATACCGTGCGTGAGGCCGCAAAGTGATATGAGGTGTTACCGGCTAGATCGATGTGACTTGGAATCGGGGTCCTGACAGCGTTGGTATCAGAGCATGGCTGCCTGTAGGATTACCAAGCCAAACCGGTCGAAGTTGTGTCTAGAAATGCTTTAGTTATGTAAGGGAATTGATTGTGGAAGGGAACGTAAGGCTCTTTTTACTCCTTATACCTCATGGCCTTCTGATCTGAGTCATCCTCTTCTCTTATACGGGGATTAAGAACTAGGCCTTCTCATCTATCTATCAGGATGACGTGTTACTAATCCATAGACTTATAGAGTTGATAGTTTCAAATCTCAGTTCAGTTTTTATTACTTCCGTATGTTCATAGCTGGTCTCAGAACCTTGATATTATGATGTTGAGTGGTTATGCCACCATTTTTGCAGGATGTCTCAAATCATTTTGAGCATTTGCAGTCGTTATGTTGTCCGAATCATCCCAGGTTTCTAAACAATCCGATGCACTTGCAAATCCTTTTCCTCTGGTTTTGATGTTCCTTTGGGCCAGGTTAATCACACTAATTGCTGAGTTGAGGTATTCTACTACCTTGACATATATGTTGGAGTTATTATTATGACCCTAGGTGTCTTAGGGGATCATCTAGTAATCCAGCCATGATTGTGTCCCAGTGTGATGATTCTTGCCTTTATCCTCGAAAGCATCCCGTGATGCCACTTAGTTAGTAGGCATTCTACTCCTGGGTTTCTGAACCCGAGATTCACACTACTTACTTCATGTTGATAGTGTTTGCTAGTTCCTTTAGGATATTAGTAACTTTGCGATAGTCCTCGAGGTCCGTGGTATTTCCTTCTTCCAAATACTATGAACCGCTTATGGCAGAAGTTCCTCGCTGAACCGAAGAATCACAATCAGAGTACTCTTGAGGAGTTCTCCATTCATAATTGTGAATCTGCCAGTTCTACCTTTCCGCATGGGTTATCCGGAAGAAATGTTGAGCTTCGCTCGACATACTAATCTATGCATCCACAACTCAGAAAATTATATGTTCCTTTGAGTTGTTCTCTTTAGTTGTATTCTGACCCTCGTCTATCAATTGATAGTCAAGAGTATGTGAGCATTTGTTTATCGATGCCTATTACTCTTGTGGTCCGTCAAGCCATTCTATTCCGGAATGACTAGGAGAAGCAAACTCCAGTACCTCATCAATTTCTAGGATTGGGTCAAAGTAGTTGTATCCCGCAGATCAAAATGCCAATCCAGCTTTGTTCTATTCTACCTCGGAGTATTACCCCCTTTATGTTAGAATTGTCATGAGAACTGCACCAACTCTCATGAATTCTTGACGTAGTGATCTTCTCACCATCATCATTCATTCCTCGGTCCTCGTGTTGTTGTAACCGGAATGCCGACAAGTGAATTGTGATGTGTGAAATCAATACTCCGAGCAACTCGTTGCTTGGTAGTAAATGGACAATATTCTCATTCTTAGCATGTTGGTTATTAAATCATCATCCTAAGATTGATCGTGCTACCTAGTCGTTATTTCTGGTGCACTCTTTGATCAATGAGTTAGGATTGTGTTAATCCCTCACTCTTTTGATCATATCATCTTGCCCTGAAAAGCAAGATTGTTCTCGAGCTTAGTAACATACCGGTGGTTCGTGATTTTCTAAATATCTTCTCTAAAGTATTACCAGGTTGTTCCCTGATCGTTATGTTGAGCTCGTGATCGTGTTGGTTTTGTTCTAAACCACGCATTCTCCAAGATTCTGTGTTGAATATCTGATCTAGTTGGTTAAGCTGAACAACAACTTGGAGAGTTGAAAGATAAAAGCTTGCCTAACTTAGTTCGTTCCATAGGGATATTCTTGTGTAGTGTGTGTTGAAGAAAGATGATATCTTCATCGATTGGTCCCTGTGACCAGTTGTTGGACCTATTGTCTTATCAATCCTTTGATTTGAGTGTGGGCTATCATCAAATCAAATCAATACCAACGATGTTTGTAATGTTGTCTTACTCGTGGTTGATCCCTCGAGCATACACCATTACATCTTTTGGTCTGACCAATACTAACACATTGTTCACATAATGGTGGAAGTCCAGTGATATGGAAATTCCGATGAATTGTTGTTGAGCCCATTAGCAGCATTTTGTCTCCTACATGATTCGTGTTGAACATCCAGCTAGTGTTGAAAACTTGTGTAAGAATTTTCTTCATGCCCCGTTCATGAAGTATATGTTTGGTGAAAGAAGTGACTTTCTGCAAGTTCACGTGCATTAGGTGTAAGTTGCCGCCATGAATTTGAGAAAGGTTTGTTTTGTTTCCTTTGGAATCATCCCAAATCAGTCATGCATATGTGCGAAGTATTCTATGGTTTGGTAGATTAATTACCTCCACTCCATATGTATTCCCTAGCACACGAAGCCACTGATTGATTTGTTCAAGGAAAAGGAGTTGCTGTGCGAATACTAGTTCATGCACAAGATTCCAATATCCTCGAAGATGGTTCCCCACCTAAACTTGGTAGTGTTTTACTATAAGACTACCATGTGGTCATGCTTGTCTGGGACAGTGTGTTCACATGTGTTTAGCAGAACCAGCTCATGTTTTGGAGCTTGCTATCTTAGTTCATTCCTCGAGAATCCCGCAACGCCATCTCGTCGAATCATGTTGCAAACTTTCTTTCAGATATGCTGAGTCTGAAGTATCCTATCACCAATCGGATCTGAATCTCAGGCAGATATGATGGTTGGAACATTCCCAACAGTTGCATCTTGTTCCCAGCTTGCACCGCCATTGTGCTAATCCCCCATGGGCTGCCCTTCTCGGTAGTTGTTGTCCAATATCATCTTCAAAAGTGGACTTACCATGGGTCCCCTCCACCTCCGATGATAAGCAAATCATCCTTTGCGTTGTCTTCAACAAGGTAGTCCACATCATCCATTCTAGTCTGGGTATGCCATCCCTTTGTACTCCGCCAAACGATTGTTGTGAATTGCCTTAGGCTGGCATAAAGAGTTTCAGTGATCTCTGAATAGAAAGTAATTCTTTTTGCCACTTAAGGGAATGGTTCTTCGAGTCACCTTTTTCCAAAGTGCCCCGTTACGGGATCATGGCAATTATTTCCTCGCCACCTTGACACCATCCACCATCTTTCTAAGTGTGGAATTGTTGCCCACCAAATCAAACCCCGTCGCTTGTTCTTCCATCCCTCTCGATGTGTTTCATGTCTCAGCTCGAGAGATGTTTCAATGTCTCACTCGATGAGTGATCCTGAGTTGTTCGATCTTCGAGAAGATCGATCCTTTTGGAGTTTTCCCTTTCCTCTCATTGTCATGTTAGTTGGAGTTCTTAGAGCAAGACATCGAGACAAAGATGGTGACCGTGTCAACGTTCTTATGAAGTGCAACCTGGATCTGAAGACCGTGTTAGCTTGTGCCCCCTCTATCTCCTTACCTCACGTCTTGAATCTCGGGACGAGATTCTTGTTTAGTGGGGGTGAGTTAACACATCCCTAGTTCTAGTATGCACTAGGCTAGCCCTTCTTGTGTGCATCATGTTTAAAGTTTGAAAGAAATATGAAATGGGGATGATAAACCCTAGCACCAGAATAAACCAAATAGGTTCAACCTCAAAATATTTTCAATGAACCCAAAATGCCTTTGGAAAAGTTCATCATTTTTGAATTGGTCCAGAACCTCTGCCAAAAATGGTGCACATTTTTCTAGGCCATTCTGGATTTTTGAATTAATCCATAAAGTATTTGCATTTGGGAATTTAATTACTATAAATATTTTAATTGCCCAAATAATTCTGAAAATGGTTGAGGGCTGTTGAAAAACATTTCAACAGTGCCCACAATTTATTTCAGGATTTTATAAAGTGGTTTAGTATTTTACTAAATCCAAAAATAAAACAAAGACAGAAAATAGAAAACACAAATAAAAGGAGAGAGAGAAGTTACCTGTGCAACTTACCTAGCAGCCCACTAGCGGCCCAGTAGACAGCCGGCCTGCTAGGCCCAGCCCAGCCCAGCCCACCTGTCCCCCTCCCCTGTCATCTTCCTCCCGCCAGGAGGACAGCGCGTGTGGCCGCCGTGCGTGAGCACGCACCTCGCCACCTCCTGCTTCTGCGGACGCCTGGGCGACTCCAGACGACGCCACGCGCCGCCCTGGAACCCCTCTCACTCTGCCCAGTCCTCTCCTCTCCTCTCCCTCACTTTCTCTCTCACGGCCGAGCGAACCGTCGCCACCGGCCACCGTAACCGCGGCCACCGGCCACCCCTCGCCCTGCCGCTGCGCCTAGAAGATCCGCCTCGTCGCTCTAGCCCTCTCCGCCGAGCCACGCGGCACCGGAAGCCCCCGAACGACCTCACCAAGCTCGTCTTCAACCTCCCGACGCCAGAAGATCCGCCTCGCCGCCCCGCTCAGCTCCGGCCTTCCCCGAGCTCGCCGTCGACGCCGTCAAGACCGCTGTGAGCTCTCCTCCGTTTCCCCTCCTTCCCCGTACCCGATTTTGTGTCGTAGCTCCTACTTCACTGACGACCGAAGCCCGCCACCGCCATGGACGTTGAGCCACGCGCTCCCGAGCTTCGCTTGCTCGCCCTAGTGGCACAGACGTGCTCCTGGTGACCCCACGACGCCGTCTATGCCCTTGGTTGAGCTCCTCGTGCTCCGCCACGCCGCTCCCGTGCAAACCCGTAGCTGCGCCGCCGCCAAAACTCGTCGCCGGCAAAATTCCGGCAGCCCCGCGACCCCCTGCTGGGCCCATTGGATGCGCCCGAGCAAGGGCTTCTCCCCGATGCTTTCTGCACGACAAACCGCGGCCCCTAGCGCTTTCCCGATGCACGTCCGCCGCGGCAAATGGTCGTCGGCGGCTGAACGCCGGCGGGCCGACGTGGCAACGTCGTTAACTGCTAATGACGGGGCTAACTAACCCCCTCTCTCACTGACTACTGGACCCCACTCCCTAATTAACTCCAGTTTTATTTCCTGTTTAGATTAGTGTTAATCTTGCGGACCCCACGTGTCAGATTGACTTTGGTCAAGTCAACGTTGACCGGTCCCACTTGTCATGCACCTAAACCAGCCTGAGACACTGACGTATGGGTCCCACTGGTCAGGTTTGACCTGGACCTGGCGTGTTGACCTGCTGATGTCACACTGATGTCATGCCGACACAATAAGCTATTTTCTGGATTTATTTTAATACAGGAAATTCCAGAAAATAGTGCTAACTTCTTAAAATCATAGAAAATCAACTGTAGCTCCAAATCAAACAAATTATATATGGAAAATGATCAGAAAAATCCAATCTATCCATCTGTACCATTTTCATGCATGTTAGAACAACTTATAGCTTCTGTTTAGCACAAATCATATAATGGCATTTTAATATCCACATATGGAGTTTGAATTTGAATCTTGGATTCAAACCAACTTCATTTAATCTGGTTGCTAGCTGCATTAGCTCAAACCACAGCATATTGCCATGTCACACTCATGCATCATATTGTTGCATTGCATTGATTGTGTTCTTTCTCTGTTGCCGGTGTTTGTCCCCCCCCCCCTCAGTAGACGTTGTACCGAAGATGAGTTCGATGACACCGATGAAGAACTATATTATCTTCAGAAGTGCCAGGGATGCAAAACCCCCTTGTTCATTCCGATACAATCCCACTCTCTCGCTCCTGCTCTCTTTTACTGCATTAGGACAACAACGATTCATCTGTTACTTGTTGCGGTAGCTGAACCCCTTTATCCTCTGCATGACCTGTCATTCCACAGTAAATAGATGAAACCCACTAGCATGAGTAGGAGTTGTTTGAGCCCTGTTGTGCCTACTCATTCATGCTTGTTTGTCATGCCTGCTACTGCTTAGAGTTGAGTCAGGTCTGATTCATCGAGGATGAATCAGAGGTGTGTGAACATGTCCTACTGTGTGTGCGCTAAGTGTGTGAACACGATTTGGTAAAGGTAGCGGTGAGAGGCCATGTAGGAGTACATGGTGGGTTGTCTCATTGCAGCCGTCCTCAGGAACTGAGTTCTGTGTTTGTGATCCATAAAACAGTTACTACCACACATTGGGCTCCGGGCACTCCAAGCTCTCTTGACTTATTAATCAACTTGATCTTTGTCTAGGAGTTGCAACTAGTTTCTGGTATTTGTAGGATATGTGTTGGGGGGCGTGCGTAGCGCTGACCCTAGGGGTGGGCTATGTTGCGGTAGAGACACGAGGCACGGTGTACCGGGACGCCCGTTTGGTGCCTTGGGAACCATGCTCTCATCGTTTGGGGCCGTGAGCGACACCCCGGCCAGATCTCCTCGCGGATGGAACCCGAATAGGCGATAAACCTGGACTAGAGACTTGGGTGGTTAGTCAGGTCGTGGCCGACTCCCTCGCCAGGCTTCCGCTTGAAGGTTGCCGAGATACACGACGTGTACATGGTGGTAAGTGGCGAGAGCGTGTGTGAAGAAGTACGCGGTAAAGGACTTCTTGGTTGCCTGTACAGTTCATAGACAAGTGAAAGTGGATACTCTAAAATACGCAAGATAAGCGTGAGTGCTATGGATGGCGTTCTCGTAGGGAGAAGTTGTCACATCCCTAGTTCTAGTATGCACTAGGCTAGCCCTTCTTGTGTGCATCATGTTTAAAGTTTGAAAGAAATATGAAATGGGGATGATAAACCCTAGCACCAGAATAAACCAAATAGGTTCAACCTCAAAATATTACGCTGTCAGGACCCCGATTCTAAGTCACATCGATCTAGCCGGTAACACCTCATATCACTTTGCGGCCTCACGCACGGTATTCCCACGGGTGTCGCCTTACCATGGCCCGGGACCGTTTGCGCCTTTTGGCTCACGTATATGATAGTGTCGCTAGCATCCATATGACAGAGAACCCGGGCCGACATGGCTAGTCGTGAACCCAAAGCGGCACTAACCCATGGGGACAGGCATACATGAATCACATCGAGCATGTCGGTCAGCAGCGTGTGAATCCGGGCTGTAGCACTGGGCTAACAGGACTCCGGGAAACCGGGCTGTAGCAGGCTAGGCAGGACTCCGGATGCCACCGCGTGACATTTCCCCGAAGGGACAGACATAGGAACGAAGTGAAACACATGTCGGCCAGTCAAATGTCCTGAGCAGTAGTGCTGGGCCTAGCAGGCCGGCTGTCTACTGGGCCGCTAGTGGGCTGCTAGGTAAGTTGCACAGGTAACCTCTCTCTCTCCTTTTATTTCTGTTTTCTATTTTCTGTCTTTGTTTTTTTTTATTTAGTAAAATACTAAACCACTTATAAAATCCTGAAATAAATTGTGGGCACTGTTGAAATGTTTTTCAACAGCCCTCAACCATTTTCAGAATTATTTGGGCAATTAAAATATTTATAGTAATTAAATGCCCAAATGCAAATACTTTATGGATTAATTCAAAAATCCAGAATGGCCTAGAAAAATGTGCACCATTTTTAGCAGAGGTTCTAGACCAATTCAAAAATGATGAACTTTTCCAAAGGCATTTTGGGTTCATTGAAAATATTTTGAGGTTGAACCTATTTGGTTTATTCTGGTGCTAGGGTTTATCATCCCCATTTCATATTTCTTTCAAACTTTAAACATGATGCACACAAGAAGGGCTAGCCTAGTGCATACTAAAACTAGGGATGTGACATAGCCTAAAGCTAATTAAGTCTAACATCGTCTCCAGGAATTGCAACATGTCACTAGCATAGGCCTGAAGGAGTCTGCAGTCACTTGAGTAACCATGGCATCACAAATGGTATGAACCATACCTGAGTTCTGACTTCACAATTAAGCAACTACTTCATTATTAAGTGGACAAGAAAGGTCAAATGCCTCGAAAAGGAATGAAACGTAAGCTTCTCTACAAGCGGTGGGTCCAAACAACGCACTTGGGTTAGTGACCATTCCCAAGGAATTGCTGATGTTGCAGTGTTGGAACTGCAGGAGCCTGCATGCACAAGAACATGGGAAACCTGGTAACTAAACAACACGACGTTCACTACAACAACTCCCTCCGTCCCAAAATTCTTGTCTTAGATTTGTTTACATACGGATGTATCTATTCACGTTTTAGTGTTAGATACATCCGTATCTAGATAAATTTAAGACAAGAATTTTGGGACGGAGGGAGTACATTGGATCAACGGATGGGTGCATCTATGTGCCGCGCGCAGCGAGTCCTATCCACAACTCGCCTATAGGGAGCCGGTGCTGGCCCGGCCCAGTAACAAAATCGAGCTTCATCCTGACGCCAGCTGTGTTTTTTTTCCTTTTTCTTCATATTTGTACTTTCATTATTTGCCCTATTTTTTTTTACTTTTGTTTAGATCTCAAAATATTCTACATATATACTCCCTCTGATCCAAAATAAGTCTCCAGGTTTTAGTTCAAATTTGAACTAAAACCACAACACTTATTTTGGATCGGATGGACTACACTTTTTTTGTTTGAAACAAAATTTATACAATACAGAAACACTTTACGTAAAATTTTACAAAAATAATTGTCATACATTAGAAACAGTAAAATATTTGTTCGAAAAATGTTTGTAACATGTAAGAAATACCGCACGCTTTGAAAAAAATGCATGTGATAATTTATAAAAATGTCCATACAATGTATTAACAAAGTATTTGTCTATTTCCAAGAAAATGATACATACATTCAAAAAAATGTACGTTACATTTAGCAAAATGTTCACGAGTTTGAACCACGTCAAAAAATTATCAATGCGTTTAAAAATCGTTCATAAAATTTTTTGGTAAATGCATATTTCTAAAAAATATATTTATCATTCAAAAAAAATTCCTATGGGTATTTGAATCTTTTAACATGTATTCAGAAAAATGTTCAAAACATGATTTTGTAAAAATGTATTTGGAAAATGTTAAAAAGTGTATAAAAATGTTCTAGGTGTATACGACAAATGTAAAATTTGTTTGAAAAAACTAGACATTAAAATATAATAGAATAAAGTTTAATTCCGTATTAAAAAATATTAACTATGCATAAAAAGTTCTTGATTTATACAAAAAATGTACTATGTATATAAAAATTAAACATTAAAACATATATTTAAAATTAAAATTAATCTTGTATTTAAATAATTTTTAAACATATAAAAAATGACAGTGATGCATACGGAAAATGTACATTGCGCGTGAAAAAGTAGACATGTATTGAAAACAAAATAAAACGAAAAAAGCCAATGCATACCAGAAAGAAAATAAACAAAGAAAATCGATAACAGAACAAAAAATTAAACAAGAAACCGAAGAAAGAAAAAGAAAAAAAAGAACAGAAAGCTAAAGAACCAAAGATAAAACTTGCTACAATAGAGGAAAAACCTTAAAAAACAATTGAAGAAGAAACTTAGCGCTGCAACGGTTGGCCACCTGATAGCGCCCGCCATTAGTGGATTCGTAATAGGAAATCGCTACTGGCGAGTAATAGCTGTCACAACAAGGGATAGCATCTTTTTTAACTGAGCTCCTATACTATACAACACTGAAATCTCTAATCAATGGTTACTCCTGCAGAGGTCACTCCCACCTTATGCTGACAAGTGGCGCATTGTATATGTGCCAATTATTGCAACCTAGGAGTTTTTCCGTTTTTCGTATGTTTATTTTTTTTAATATTTACCTTTTGAACCGTGCGTCCAATTGATGAACCATTTTTCACCTTTGGATTTCTAGCGCCCAGATCTTCAAAAATAGATCCCATGTTAATTAGTTTCGACAATATTTTTTAATAAAATAAAAATAAAATAAAAATAAAAAAGAAGCCAAAAGACCGAAACCAAAAAAAATAAAACTCGGAAGCTCATTTGTGCTTTTTCAAAAAAAAGGAAGCACATATTTGCTTTTCCCAAGGGTGCGTCTAACACGCGACACATGGCGGCGGCTTGACGCACTACTTGGCACCCTGCCGAAAGTGACCTCTGCAGAAGCCCTCCAAGGGGTACCCCTTAATTAGGTTCCTAGATACAACACTCTCTGCGCTATTTGGCTGGTCGATCGCATAGGGGCTCCCCACGACTACGACCTATTGGCACATGATTCTAGCAAGCGGAACTGTAGCATATATTTTTTAGTGGTTTCTTTTGGTTATCAGGTGGTTATTTTGGAAGATTTTTGACAGAACATGAAAAAAAATATTTTCTAGAAGTGAGTATTATTAAAAATATATTAAGAACCTTTTTTAAGGTGAACATTCATAAAATGTTTGTGAAAAAACTTTGACAAATGCAAACATTTTTAAAACTTTTTGTGAACATTTTTATAAACATGCGAACATTTCTTAAATGCGGATATTTTTTAACAAATCTATTTGTTTTTGGAATTTTTGAACACTTTGTAGAAGTGTGAACATTGTTTTCAAATTTTTTTTACCATTTACTCCCTCTGTTCCTAAATATAAGTCTTTTTTGAGATTTCAGTATGGGCTGCATACGGAGTAAAATGAGTGAATCTACACTCTAAAAGACGTCTATATACATCCATATGTAGTCCGTATTGAAATTATTAAAAAGGCTTATATTTAGAAACGGAGGGAGGTATGGACTGCATACGGAGTAAAATGAGTGAATCTATACTCTAAAAGACGTCTATATACATCTGTATGTTGTCTGTATTGAAATTTCTAAAAAGGCTTATATTTAAAAACGGAGGGAGTAAATACATGGTGATTTTTTGAAAATTTGATCATGTTTTGAATTTTCAAACATTTTTTAATCCAAACAGTTTCAAGAAATTCCTAATAATTTCAAAAAATACAAATAAAAATAGTAAATCGGTAAATAAAAACAGAAAAACCAAAGCATGAAAAAATTGAATCGGAACCTTCTAGAAGGATCCGTAGAACATATAATAACTTAAATGGGCAACCCATCTCACGCTGCTTTGCTCCGCTCCCTGTGCGGAACAACGGCAAACTAACGCAGTACTAAGCGTCAATGGGAAATGTTCTTGCAAGTAACAACTATGAGGGTCGCTTTGATTTGCAGGATTGGTCAAACGGAGGAATAGGATTTCATGCCATCTTCAATACTGTACAAGATTTGCATAGATGTTTGATTGAGCACGAGAAAAACAAAGAAATCTTTACATGAGGTTGGCTTGAATGGAAATTTCCCTATGAACTATAATACAAATGAATTGTAAGGAAAAGAAAAATCTATAGATTACATTCCCACGAAACAAACAATGTGTGTAGAAAAAAAAAATCTGAATGACTAGAATCCACCTTTCCTTTTCCAAATCCTACGAATCCAAGCGGACCTCTCACAGACTAGTCCAAAGTGCGGTAATCAAGTGTCATCTTCATTAGTCAGTGTCCAAAAACGACAACTATACTGAACGGCAGCAACATTATCAAGGTCTGAGCTGCAGTCTGACCGCGCGAACCGGTGAGCTTAATTATCGACAACAATTTGAGAGGTCTTACTCATGTAGGGTCGTACAAATGGGACGCAACACATGGGACACCTCCGGCACACCAAGTTTGCTTGAGGCTGAAGAATGATCGATCGCCTAGCTAGCAGATCACATTATTCTTGATGTTATCTGTGGGGTGGTGTATGCTCCTAGAAGTAGAACATTCGCCAAAAAAAGATAGATAAGAGTTGGAGATAAACATTCTGTCATGGACAGATCGCATGTAGCTTGTGCTGCCCACGTCCACGTCGGGAATCTCCAGCCACAGCACACGACAAGTAAACTGGACAAAGTGTGGGCTACGACTTACGAGAGGGTAAGTGCGTGTTAGAGAATTAATCCCAGTGATGTCAACATAATACGGCTCCGGTTAGGAGGAGACGTTGACCGGTCAGCAAGAACTAGCAACGGCGTACACATTCATGCACACTAGCACATGTCATCGCTCAGCAGTTCCCTCCGGGCAAAGACAATCTGCACACAGACACTATGGTACCACCGCTGTCACCTAGGACGGTTTCGAAATGAAATGGACGGTTTGGAATACTACGTATCCAGAAAGAATTGATCATTGGTGTGTGTTATATGGTATATTGTCGTGTACAGTATACTGCATGCATGCGGCTAGCTGCTGAAGAAATGTATGATGTTCTGAGGTAGACGTACAAATGCAGAAGACAGTAGCCGCGTCGCGTCACCCGTTGCATCGCGCGAGAATCGGGCGCGACCCGATCTACAAAACAAACGTAAGTTATTTTGAGGTGAGACAAGGCGTTTGACCCGCCGCGCCATCTTGATTAAGTCCGAGCAGCGTAATCGCCGGTGACGTGGACGGCGGCAGGGGTCGATTAAACTCCGGTAGGTGAGCCGGGACGACGAGCCGATGAGGCGCGCCCTCACCTCGATGCATGATGCATCGCAGCTTGTTTGGTTCGAACCCAGTGAGAACGCAAGGTGAATTCCAATCCATGCAGGGAAAAAGAACAAAGTTGAAGAAAACCAACTTACAGCAGAGCAACCACAGGCATAGCACAGCAAAGATAGTAAAGGCCGAACGAAAAAGGACAGCCCACTTACGGTACTAGCGTGGCCACCCCAGTCCATGTGGGATTCGGTTCACTCTGTGTAGCCCTTGTTCGGTTAGAGCATCTCTAACTGACCCCTTATATCGCGCATCTTTATAGCGCGTTTATAGTTCATGGTTGTCTTTGTATACGGGCCGAAAACGGCCGCGGCAGAACAGAAACTGATTATGAACCCGCAAAACTTAGAATCACACATTTGCGCGAGAAATTGAACTTAGTTCGGTACAACTCTAGCACTTGATCTTCTTAAACAGTCATACAAAGTAGAATTTTTACATGTAATATTTGGGGGAGCAGGCGCCACCTATCCCTAGTTACAAAATTGGGCTCGCCGGAGCCGGGGGGGATTGCGGCGGCGGAGGAGCTCAGTCCTCGTCGTCGGAGACGAGGTTGACGTAGACCTCGTCCTGCTTCTTGGCTACGAGGCGCCACTCTTCCATGTTGGTCGTGAACTGCTGTGCCGCCGCGAGCCCCTGCTTGAGAAAGATTCGGTTGATGTCGGCGTCTCGTCGACGACGCTCCTCCTCCTCCTGCTCCCGCGCAGAGCGCGCGACGATGGCGGCCTCCGAGATGTCCGCCTCCGCCGAGGGGAGGTAATCCTCCAGCCCGATGACGCCCCGTCGCTCCGGTTCCCTCTTCACCGCGTGGAGCGGCAGGAGCTCCTCCGGCTCTCTTTTTGACCGGCATGAGCTCCTCCGGCTCTCTTTTGACCGACGGAGGAGCCGGAGAACAGCCCGCGGCGAAGGAGCACCTGCGTGCGGTTAATTGTACTCCTCTGTCTCGCGGCGGAGGAGCAACGGTGGCGGCTCGAGGCTGTTGTTGGTGTGCACTCCTTTTCCTCGCGGCGTTGGCGGCGACTCACCGCCTCTGTAAAAAAATACAGCCGGACAACTACGGGCTCTGGTCTGGCCCAAAAAAGGCCAAACTCGTATAGTCGCCGGCATTTTAAGTGGTCTGCTAGATTGAGGGGGGTGGCTTGCAGGGGATTAAATCACCTCAACCTCTGCCAAAACCCTTAACAATCCCGCCAACTGAACACAGCCGTAGTGAACTGTTCACTGCTACTCTCAGAACGCAACCATCGTAGACTAGCTCGCTTGCGGTAAAATTGACAAATTTGACCTATGGACGAAATTAAATCACAGAATGAACTGCCCGTGAAACTATTTCACGCGGTTGACTTTTTTGTGTGACGCCCGACACGAAGGCGCCACACTACACTGTGCAACGCCTCGCAATAAGGCGCTACACGCCTGGCCAGCGTCGCACCCATGTGATCCGAAAATTACTAAGTCAATGTGCAGCGCCTGAGAGCTAGGCGCCACACTATACAGTGTAGCGCCTAGCTTCTAGGCGTTGCACTAGTGGCTGCTTCGTTTTGTAGTGCAACCACTAGTGCAGCGCCTGAGAGCTAGGCGCCACACTATACAGTGCAGCGCCTAGCTCGTAGGCTCTGCATAATGACTTAGCAATTTTTAGACAGTCTGGGATGCAACGCTGGCCAGGCGTGTAGCGCCTATCTATGATGCGTTGCACAATGTAGTGTGGCGCCTTCGTGTCGGGCGTCACATAAAAAGGTTAGCCGCGTGAAATAGTTTCACGGGTAGTTCATTCTGTAATTTAATTTCATCTACAAGTCAAATTTGTCAAATTTGCCCTCGCTTGCAGTCGTGAGACGAGCACGCGGCTGCGTGCATCAACTGAACCGTTATGTGCCACTAGGACGTAGGCAACTACAAGTCAGACGTGCGTTAGTCAAGCGTCATCGTCACCTCGTCAGTGTCACTCTCCAAAAACGACAAGTAAAATGAACGACGGCGACATTAGCATATTGCCGACCAGCAGTCCGATAGCGCGATCGAATCGGCAAGCTTGCTTGTTAGCCAGGGACAAGGATTTAAGAGGTCGTACTCGTGTAGGGTTCGCAGACTCGCAATCTCTGTCCAGCTAACGCACAGGGCACGCCAAAGTATCTATGCAAGGATGCAGCCGCCGTCGTACTGATGTGACACCGGGCACGTCAGGCGATGCCGGACGGAGTAGATTTATGGGTGTAGGTGCACCAACTTTGCTTGAAACTCAAGCTTGATCATCTGGCTGGCAGAGTGGCAGATTATATTTTCTTGACTGATCATCGTAGAACATTCGCCGAACGGAGATAAGACCTCACCTGATCGCGTCTGCGGTGGACAATTTGCAGTTGCAGGTGGGTTGGCGTCAGTGTGGATCCCCGGGGATCTCCAGCTACAAAACACGACAAGTGAAGATGGACAAAGTGTGGGTTTGGAGTGGGTAAGTGCGTGTTAGAGAGCTAATCCCAGTACACCTCCGATTAAGAAGTGATGCTGACCGGTAAGCAGCAGCTAAGCAACTGAAACCAAATAGTACGTGCGTGCATTTCCCCGCAAAAGAACAAACAAGAAAAGCACATACATTGATGCTCACTTGCACATGTCATCACTCACCAGTTCCCTCCGGGCAAAGACTGTCACGCGCCATACCGTGACTATTATAGTACCACTGTCACGTTCGACGATTGCCAAATGAAAGATACGATCCGATATTTTGTGTTCACCAATGCTTTAAAGTGCCAAGAAATCCCAAGAAGGGCCTCCATGTTTGAGTTTTTACCATTACTGCAAATTTTCATGTCAAAACATGCATTTTCGTGTTTTGGACAAAACGAGAGAGCAAATTACTATGCTCTTAAAAGTCTTGTCTTTGGTTACTAAACTTTTTTGCACATGAGACATAACATAACATTTATGTATGCGAAAGTTAGTGTGAAATTATCTTATGATTTTCTTGTGTTAGCAGAGTTTTTTTTAAAGAGAGGGTAATGTCCCGGCCTCAGTGATGCACATATTTGTTGTTGATTATTTCTAAGTTCATTATCCAGCTACAATAAAATTCAACAAAAAAACATCCATGCATGCTTCCCAAGTGAAAATCGAAAATAAAATTGTAGGTAAATAAGTCTCATGAATCCAACTGATATTTTTGAAGATAACATAGAACTTTTTATGAGTGTCTCAAATGGCCCAAAATAAGGCGCAAATCCCCACAAAAATCTACTACTTCAACCTGGGTTGCACACCACTAACCAGTTTTCGAATTATTGCTACTACCCGTGGGTGGAGGTAGATTAAAGGCTATATGGACATATCGTCATAGTAGCTTGACAAGTGAGCAGTGAAGTGAAGGAATAAATGTTGAATCGATTCCT
>LR880967.1:965161037-965177270 GCA_904067115.1 Aegilops sharonensis
TGTAGCTCTTTTCAATAAGCAAAAAATTTGAACCCAACGAGGAGCAGAAGGAAATGACAAGTGGTTTTCAGCAAGGTAATGTCAGCAAGTGCTGAAATTGTCGGTAACAAGTTGTTTGATAGCAAGGTTATTTGTAACAAGCAAGTAACGACAACGGTAAATAAAGTGCAGCAAGGTAGCCCAATCCTTTTGAGGCAAAGGACGAGCCAAAATGGTCTATTATAATAAGCAAAGCATTCTCGAGGGTACACATAAATTTCATCATATCACTTTCATCATGTTCACTTCGATAATTTGATGTGTGGGTGGATCGGTGCTTAGGTGTTGTTCTTACTTGAACAAACCTCCTACTTATGATTAACCCCCTCGCAAGCATCCACAACTACGATAAAAGTATTAAGATAAAATCTAACCATAGCATTAAACTTTTGGATCCAAATCGGTCCCTTACGAAGTAGCGCATAAACTAGGGTTTAAGCTTCTGTCACTCTAGCAACCCATCATCTAATAACTACTCCACAATGCATTCCCTCGAGCCCTAAAAAGGTGAACTGTCATGTAGTCGACGTTCACATGACACCACTAAGGGAATCACAACATACATATCATCAAAATATCAAACACATATCAAGTTCACATGACTACTTGCAACATGACTACCCCCGTGACCTCAAGAACAAAACTAACTACTCACAAATGATAATCATGCTCAAGATCAGAGGGGTATTAAATAGCATAGTGGATCTGAACATATAATCTTCCACCAAATAAACCATATAGTGATCAACTACTTGATGCAACCAACACTACTAGTCACCTACAATTTCCAATCTGAGGTTCCGGTACAAAGATTGAACACAAGAGATGGACTAGGATTTGAGAGGAGATGGCGCTATCGAAGATGTTGATGGAGATTGCCCTCCCAAAGATGGGAGAGTTGTTGGTGATGACGATGATTTCCCCCTCCGGGAGTGTTGGGGATATAACTATTTGAGTAAGCCGCCCAGGAGGGGCCGGGTTACGTAAAGAGATTACCAGACAGAAGCCCAAGTCCAAGCATGAAGATGGCATCTCAACAAAGGGCCTAAGGCCCACAGGCGACTTAAGGCCCGTTGTAGTAAACCGCCATAATGGCATGACTTGTATCATAAGGTAGACTTAACTAGTCACCGAGCCGGAAATTTTTTATAAGCCGGCCGGGACTCTGTAGGCCACAGGGCGTCAACCCGTGTATATAAGGGGACGACCTGTTGGCGGCTTAGGGCAAGAAACAACCAATCGAGAACCGGGCATAGCGTATCTCGCTCCCTGGTCATCAAAACCTCAAGGAATACCAACCCAACTAGACGTAGGCTTTACCTTCACCGTAAGGGGCCGAACTAGTATAATACCTCTCGTGTCCTTTGTCCCGATTAACCCCTTTAAGCTTCCTAGCTGCGATGGCTCCACGACTAAGTCCTTGCAAGAGGACATCTGCCGTGACAATTCCACGACAGTTGGCGCCCACCGTGGAGCCAGCGCACGGTGGATTTGAGTTCTTGAAGGGCAGCTTCGAAGGGCTCAAGGGATACGCAGTGGGCCGGATGACCAAGAGTCGTCGCGGCAAGATCTACATCGACAACGAAGGCTGGGCCCCCGAGGCCGACTCAATTGAGTACGGGTACCGGGTCCCCTTTGGCGGAATCCACGTCTTCATCGGCCGGATTGGTGAGCCGGGCCCAGAGCCGGACAGCTGCACCGACCTCATTGAGACGGCTCAGCGTGCGAGACCCGCCCGGATTCAACCTACCATGAAGCGTGCCTTTGTGGGCTGTATTCACGGAGAGGCACTTTCTGAAGGATCTAAAGATGGCGAAGAGACGACCGTCCCATCAGATGATGATTCGTCCTCCGGTTCAACAGATTCTCTGTATAAGGTCCAAGAAGGCATGCTTGGGGGCTGTTCTAACGACTCTAGCGTTCCGGATTGCTATGAGCCGCCAAGCTGGGCAGGAGTCTTCATGGCTGGTACCCAACCCGGCCAAAACTCGACGGCTGCGACAGCAATAACGTCCGGGTCAGGAGCGGCTGGGGCAGGAGGCCCCGTGCGCCCGCCGGCTCAGGTGCTAATAGATCTTATGGACAAGTTGACGGACCTGTTAACCACCACGGTTATTCCTGCAAATCCAGATGAGCATAACGCGGAGGTGGCAAAAGTGCGTGAGGAGATAGCCCTGGCCAAGGAGGCCTTGGCGGCTGAGGACACCAGGCTAGCTGCGGAGCGGGCGGCTTTGGATGCACGGGCGCAGCGACTCTAGTCAGAGGCTTTCCAGCTTAACATGAGTCTGAATGCGTCCAATGAGGTGATGAGAAGGAGACATCAGAAGACCCAGTCCCGTCTGCCTCCGGTTTACGATCCTCGGAATCTTTTCACGACACCCGGAGCTGGTCCTAGCAATCCACCCGAAGCCAATCAATTTATGACACCCGGAGCTGGAGGGCCGGTTCAGTCTCGAGAGATGGCACCTCTTCACGGGAGCATGGCCCCGCCCCGATACATACCGACACCTTCGGGCCACTTTTCCAACCCCATGGAGAACTTGATAGCAGCATCGGCGCGTCTGGCGGCTCTTCCAGTGGACGGTGACGACCCGGCGGCGGTGGAAACCCGGAGGGTTAGGGATCTTCTTCAGATGGCCTTGGCACAACAAGAGACCTATTCTTACAGCAGGGATAGGATTCATTCCACTCCTCAGCCTTGGATAGCACCTCGTCCAAACCGGAGTCCGAGTTACAGCAGGCACATGGAGTAAGAAGCTTTATCAAGCAATGCCCAGCGTCGTAACCAACCCGGTGGCTATAACCCGGTGCAGGATCGATTGCGTCAGGAGGATGAACGGGCGGCTCAATTAGCGGCTCAGCAGACAGCATATGAGGTCTCCCAGAGTATCCAATGACTTCTGTTGGAGCAGGAGTGGCCACTAGAACCGGTGGTGTCCCTTGTCTGGTGCTGGCTCTGCGGGATGTGCGTCTGCCCAAGGATTTCAAGGGACCTCGAAAGGTGCCGAATTACTCGGCCGACTTACAGCCGGGGGCATGGATTGAAAGTTACGAGATGGCCATGGAGTTATTGGAAGTCAACGACGCAGCAATGGATAAGTATTTCACCATGATGTTAGATGGAACGGCCCGATCTTGGTTGAAAAGTTTGCCTCCCAATTCCATCAGTTCATGGGCAGAGCTAAAGGCCCGGTTTATCCAGAACTTTAAGGATACTTGCAAGCAATCTATGTCCATTGTGGACTTGACCAATTGTAAGCAGGAGGAGGGTGAGTCCACAACTCATTGGGTGCGCCGGGTCAAGGAAATAATACACTCATCTGATAAGATGGACGCCGGCTCTGCGGTACTTATGCTCCATCAGAATTGTCGTTTTGAGCCGCTAAAGCAGAAGCTAGGGCGCCTTAAGCGTGATTGCAATGACATGGGTACGCTGATGGCGGCTTTGGTTAAATATGCCGATTCTGATACTACCGATGATCCCGTGTCTGAGGAGGAAAAGACAGGGAAAGGAAAGAAGAACGGCAATGGAAAGGGTCAGCAGCATCACCCGGTAAGTCAAGGTGGCAACAAGCGTAAGCCGGAGGGTAACCCGGCGTTTGTGGCCAATGCTAATGCCCAATGTAATAACAAGAAGCGTAAGGGGAGAGCACCCCCTCGATCTGGTGGCTCAGGTCCATCTCTCGAGTAGCTTCTGAATGAGCCTTGTCCAATACACGGTACTCGGGAAAATCATGCCACCCACTTATGGAAGGACTGCGCGATCATGAAGGCTTTCAAGAATTCAAACATGTTTGATGGCAATCACGGATCAGGCGGCGGTTCAGGAGCAGGTGGTTTCCATGGCCCGGGTGGCGGCTCAAGTTCCGGCTTTCAAGGAGGTCAAGGTGGCTATAATCAGCAGCAGTCTGGTCAAGGAGGACAGCAGCAGCAGCAGTCAGGTTATCAGAGCCATCCAAAACAGTTGAATGGTGGGCAATACCATGTGTTTACCACTAACTTGTGTAAACGTGACCAGAAGGTTCATAAAAGGGCTGTGAATTCGGTTGAGCCGGCGGTTCCCCGTTATCTGAGGTGGTCAGAGCAACCTATCATTTGGAGTAGAGAAGATCACCCCCTCCGGGTTGATAACCCGGGTCAGTTGGCCTTGGTGGTGGCCCCTCAGGTTGGTGGATATAAATTCACTAAGGTGCTCATGGACGGAGGAAGCAGCATCAATATTCTCTATTATGAGACCTTTCGCCGCATGGGTCTGACTGATAAGGACTTGAGGACGTCTAACACTGTTTTTCATGGGGTGGTACCTGGTAAGTCGGCATATCCAGTTGGAAAGATCGAGCTGGAAGTGGCTTTCGGAGACGAATATGATTCCAGGGCTGAGAAGCTGATGTTTGAGGTAGTCAAAATCAGGAGCCCATATCATGCTCTGTTTGGACGGCCGGCTTATGCCAAGTTTCTGGCACGGCCGTGTTATGTTTATCTGCAGCTCAAGATGCCAGGTTACAAGGGCACCATCACTGTGCATGGGAGTCGAAAGGTAGCCTTGGAGTGCGAGGAAGGTGATGCGGCTTATGCTGAATCTGTTTGTGCTGAAGAGGAGCTGAAGTTTTATCAAACTAATGTTGACCCGGCGGATATGACCTCTTTGAAGAAGCCAACCACAGAGCAAGACTCGGCGTTGAAATTTAAGTCGGCCGCCGAGACAAAACTGGTTGACTTCACTCCAGGCGACTCTTCCAAGCAGTTCAGTATCAGTGCCAATTTGGATCCCAAATAGGAAAGCGCGCTCATCGAGTTCATCCATGAGAATCGGGACATCTTTGCATGGAAACCTTCTGACATGCCGGGTGTCCCGAGAGAACTCGCTGAGCACACTCTTAATATTGATCCAAAGTATAAGCCGGTCAGGCAGTTTCTCCGGCGGTTCAATGAGGAAAGGCGAAAAGCTATAGGGGAGGAGGTCGCTCGGCTCTTAGCGGCCGGGTTCATCGTGGAAGTCTTTCACCCAGAGTGGTTGGCTAACCCGGTGCTTGTGCTCAAGAAGAACGGCACCTGGCGGATGTGTGTGGACTACACAGACTTGAATAAAGCTTGTCCGGCTGATCCCTTTGCTCTGCCCCGCATTGATCAAATCATCGATGCTACAGCGGGTTGCAAGCGTTTGAGATTTTTGGATGCTTACTCTGGTTATCATCAGATCAAGATGGCAGTTAAGGACCAGGAGAAGACGGCTTTCATTACTCCGTTTGGAGCCTTCTGCTATGTATCTATGCCGTTTGGGCTCAAGAGTGCCCAAGCGACTTATCAGCGGTGTGTGTGCAGAATTGCCTCCACAATCAGATTGGGCGCAATGTTCATGCTTATGTGGATGACATTGTGGTGAAGTCCAGAGAGAAGGAAACCTTGATATCCGACTTAAAGGAAACCTTTGATAATCTCCGGGTCTACAAGATGATGCTTAACCCAGACAAGTGTGTATTTGGTGTACCTGCAGGCAAACTTTTGGGATTCCTGGTTTCAAACAAGGGCATTGAAGCTAACCCGGAGAAGATCAAGGCGATTACCTCTCTGGCTAAACCGGTGTGCATCAATGATGTTCAGCGACTGGCGGGTCGCGTTGCTGCTTTAAGACGCTTCATAAGCCGGCTAGGTGAGAAGGCTCTACCGCTGTATCAGATGATGAAGAAAACAGACACTTTTGTCTGGAGTGAGGCTGCTGATGCTACCTTTGAAGATTTAAAGAGGCAGGTGTCTGAGCCGCCGGTTCTTGCGGCTCCAATTGATAAAGAGCCATTGCTGTTGTATGTTGCTGCTAACTCACGTGCTGTTAGTGTGGCCATTGTGGTGGAGCGTAAGGAGGCTAGCAAGGAGCATCCAGTTCAGCGACCGGTTTATTACATCAGTGAGGTGCTCATAGAATCCAAGCAAAGGTATCCGCATTGGCAGAAACTTGTTTATGGGGTGTTCATGGCGAGCCGGAAGCTAAAGCAGTACTTCCTGGGTCATCCTGTAACTGTGGTAAGTTCAGCCCCCTTGGGAGACATCATCCAGAACAGGGAAGCCACAGGACGAGTTGCCAAGTGGGCCATCGAGCTTGGGCCACACGGTTTGAAGTATATGCCACGCACAGCTATCAAGTCTCAAGCCCTAGTGGACTTTATCAATGATTGGACGGAGTTGCAAGCACCAGAGGAGAAGCCGGATAACACATATTGGACTATTCACTTCGATGGGTCCAGGCAGTTGGAAGGCTCGGGGGCTGGAGTTGTGTTAACTTCCCCCCGAGGTGACAAATTTTGTTATGTGCTCCGGCTTATGTTTCCCTGTACTAACAATGCAGCTGAATACGAGGCTTTACTCCATGGCCTCCGGATGGCCAAAGAGATGAATTTGAGCCGGGTAAGATGCTTGGGCGATTCAGACCTCGTCGCTCAACAGGAGTCAGACACGTGGGATTCTACGGATCCCCTTATGGTGGCTTATCGTCGTGAAGTTGATGCGGTGGCTGGGCACTTCAAAGGTTATCAAGTAGAGCACATTGATCGAAAGAAGAATGAGGCAGCTGATGCTTTAAGCCGGCTGGGGTCTCAGCGTAAGCCGGTGCCGCCTAATACTTTCCTTGACGTTTTGCATAACCCTTCTGTCAGAGTGCCTACAGAGGAAGAGCTTGCAGTGCCAGACCCGGAGGCGCAGCTGGTGGCGGCTCTCCATGCCATCCCGGATTGGACGGTCCCATATTTGGCCTATATGACCCAGGGAGAGTTGCCTGAGGACGATACCTTAGCAAGACAAATCATCAGGCGGTCCAAATCCATGACGATTGTTCATGGCGAGTTGCATCACCGCAGCGTCACTGGGGCGTTTCAACGTTGTGTATCACCTATGGAGGGTCAGGAGATACTTCGTGAGATTCATGAAGGTGATTGCGGTCATCATGCCGGTTCAAAGTCTCTGGTAGCCAAGGCTTTTCGTCATGGTTTTTATTGGCTGACGGCTCATGCTGATGCGGAGGATCTGGTCAGCAAATGTGATGGATGTCAAAAATTCTCACGACGAGCTCATGTGCCGGCTCAAGAATTGAGGATGATTCCAATTACTTGGCCATTTGCAGTCTGGGGCTTGACATGGTTGGACCTTTCAAAAGGTCTAAGGATAAGAAGACACACCTGTTGGTGGCAGTGGATAAATTCACCAAGTGGGTTGAAGCAGAGCCGGTCAGTAAGTGTGATGCAGCCACGGCGGTTCAGTTCATCAAAAAGGTGATCTTTCGTTTTAGTTTTCCGCACAACATTATAACTGATAATGGTACTAATCTCTCCAAAGGTGCCATGGAAGAGTTCTGTCAACAAGAGCACATCTGGCTTGATGTTTCGGCTGTTGCTCACCACCAGTCTAATGGTCAAGCCGAAAGAGCTAATCAAGAGATCTTGAAAGGTATCAAACCCCGGCTCTTAGTTCCCTTACAGTGAACTCCGGGTTGTTGGGTGGAGGAGTTACCCTCTGTGCTATGGAGCATCAACACAACGCCTAACAGGTCTACTGGTTATACACCTTTCTTCATGGTGTACGGAGCAGAGGCGGTTCTGCCAAGTGATATTCGGCATGATTCACCCCGAGTGGCGGCTTACGTTGAGGCTAATAATGAAAAAGCTCGTCAGGATGCACTTGACTTGTTGGATGAAGAGCGAGACTTGGCAATAGCCCGCTCGGCAATTTACCAGCAAGACCTGCGCCGTTATCACAGCCGCCGGGTTAGAAGCAGAACTTTCCAGGAAGGCGATTTAGTGCTCCGGCTCATCCATGATCAATATGATATGCACAAGCTGTCCCCCCCTTGGGAAGGACCTTTTGTGGTCAGCAAGAATCTCAACAATGGGTCATATTATCTCATCGATGTTCGAGAGCACAAAGACTCACGTAAGTCGGAGGAAGAGACCCGCCAGCCATGGAACATAGCGCATCTCGGGCCCTACTATACTTAAGCCACCGGCTCTCAGAGTATATTTCTTTTTCTTTTTTAGCAATGTATATATTACATAAAGCAATAAAGCAGGACCTCTTTCCTTTCCATCGTACAAGGTTTATGTGTCTTCTTTACCAGGTGGTGGAAACAACTAACAGGGAGCGGATCATATCTGAATCCGATTTTCCCTTTGGTCCGGCTTATGATCATATCTGAATCTAGCCATGGTCACTTGGGGGATTCCTGTTCAAACATAGGTCGTATTCAAACCAAAGAGAACATAGCTGTCGATACCCACTTGATCGGCACACTGCCAAACCCACTTGGGGGCTTCTTGATCATATTTGAATCATAGCTTAACCCCTTTGGGTCTGACGTGGATCGTATTCGAATCAGCGTCATTAAACAACTCTCATGGTCACCTGGGGGCTTCCTGTTCAAACATAGGTTGTATTCGAACCAAAGAGAACATAGCTGTCGATACCCACTTGATCGGCATCACCAAAGCCATTAGGGGCTATATGATCGTATCCGAATCTTAGCTTAACCCCTTTGGAACGGTTCTACTGATCGTATTCGAATCAGAGGCCTTTGAAAATTAGGTTTACTTTATTCTATAAGAGTAAATAATATTAAGGGCCAGATAAACATTATATGTGCCAATTTTCATAAGTTAAGATTAACTATCTGCTTTTTGGGATCACGTAAGCCGGTAATGTATGCTTCAATAATATAACAAGTATATTATTATGGTCATGATCATGAACCGGCTAATACTTATGATGTTTTGGTTCATACTCTGGGTTAACAGTATTTTACATGACCCCGACTATGGTAAGACGCCGAAGGAATTTTTTGTTTTTTATACATAGGGTAAAGCAAAAAGCTTTTGATGTCAAGAAGCAATTCATGTAAGCCGGCAGTATCCAATGATAGCGGCTTGAGACATTGTTAAGCACCAAAAACATGCGCGAAGGCATGACAGAGTTAAGAAGTTTTCCTACCCTGTTACAAGACTCCCCGAGTCTGAATAATGAAGCATTATTTTTTCAAAGACTTAGTGCCAGGCGGGTTACTCCTTTGGTGGACTTGACGACTCCGGGTTATCCTTCTCCGCCTCTTCGTCTGCTGCTTTGTCCTGGAAGGTTGACGAGGTCCAGTCAATGCCGCTTAAGGCTTCAATTCAGCTTCATCATCTATTAAACTGGTCGGGTCAACTTCAGGAGCAAAGGTATGCTTACGAGTTGGAGGGATCAGGTTGACATCATCATAATGCGGAGTTGGAATCCTCCGTTCTCGTTGTCATAACCCGGATGATACTTCGTAATCAATATCATTGCCGATGATGGTGGCCACAGGATGTACGACTCTCACACAGGTGGTGAAGTCTGATTCATTGAATGTAGAGCCGTCCTCCTTCAAGCTAGGATATCCAAGAGCAACATCGGCTAAGTCTAGCTCTGGAACCAACGCTTTGGCCCGGCTTAAGGTGGCTATGGCCCCGGCTCTACCAGATGCCCGCCTTAGCTCCTGAATCCGTTGAGGTAACACGGCAAGCCGTTTAAGCACATCCTGCAGGAGATAAGGAGTATCATTTGATAAAGCCACAACGGCCAAAGCACGTTGTGACCCGGTGTACAGCTGTTCCATTAAAGTGTATACCGCCTTAAGCTTGATCAGCATATTCTGCTTCAGGTTGGTACTCCTGGGGCCTGCGTTTATACATATAAGATTAAGCCGGAGATAATATCTGAAATAGTTATCAAATAAATCATGGTGGTGTTCGAAAGTTACACATAGTAACTTACCGAAAATTGCTGAGACCATTTGGGATATCTGGTGCTTTAAGCCGGACAGTTCGGCAGTTGCTTCGGCAAGAGCTGCTTCTGCTGTCTCAGCCCGGGTCACAAGTGAAGATTTTTCATCTGCCCAGGTCTTCTTAGCCGCGTCAAAATCCTTCTTCAATTTTTCTTGCTCAGAGACGCTGAATGCAAATTTGGAGTTGGCTTTTTGAATTTCAAGTTCTTGGGCCGCTAGCCGGGTCTTCAGATCAGCAATCTCCAATTCGAATTGACTGGTGGAGACCTGCATTGACGCCGGGTTATAATTAAGGTTATTATTATGCATATGAAAGTCTCAAGCACTTTACAGGTAAAGATACTTGACACTTGGGGGCTAATGTATGCTGAAGAAAATTTTACTTTATAAGGACAGATTATGCATATTAAAGTCTCAAGCACTTTACAAGTAAAGATACTTGACACTTGGGGGCTAATGTGTATCGCACGTTTTAAAGTTGCTATATTATGGCCGAATTAAAAATCCTTTCTTGTAAACCGGATGAACTAACAATAAGTAGGTATCTAAGTCTACGGCATATTTACGTATAAGCAGTAGACTTGGGGGCTGGTACAGTAAGTAAGATTCAGGATAAATATTTTAAGTTATACCTCATATTTATGCTGTATCTGTTTCACCATGTCAATTTCCAGGTCACGGCTGTTATGCACTTGATTCAGATAGCCTGAGACTATATCGCCAATGCTTAAGTGAGCATAGTCAGCGATGTCCTGTTTGGGCTTCCGGGTTTTGACAAGTTCTTCCTTGGCGGTACATTTGGCTAGGACAGTCGGCCGCCCCGGTTCAAAATACTGGCTCTTCAAGAACTCAACTTCCAGCTCAGCCGTCCGGACCAGGCAAGGAATTTCCGGTTTATCGGAGCTGTCAAGAGTGTTTTCTTGAGGCGGGTTGGAAGATGGTGTCGGAATTTCATGGGCCGGCTCAGGAGGAGGTTGATGAGTAGAAGCATCAGGGGCAGTGGTTCCGGGTTCCGGCTCCGTTGCTACCGGGTCTTCAATCGGCTTATTCTTTTTTTCCCTCTTACTGGGCTTCGCCTGCACACTGTGAATAAAACAAAGGGATGAGTGTCGGTGTACTAGAGTAGGGGTACCCTAGTATCCCGAACTTGTGCACGGGCAGTTGCAGAACCCCGCGGCAGGGCTTGCCGGGTGACCGCCAAGGTCCTCCGTGGTTCCTTTGGAGCCATTCAAGAACAAAGTATTCAGGCCAAGGAGACAAGGCCCCGGCAAGAGGTGCTTGCCGGGAAGGCCACCCAAGGCACCTAGGAGACAAGGCCCCGGCAAGAGGAGCTTGCCGGGAAGGCCCGGTGAACGACAAGCTTCCGGACGCGACAAGGCAACGACCGCGGCAAGGCGCTTGCCGCGGCAGACTACCACTCTGTTCCTGCGCTCCGGCACATCCACCAACGTGTCGCCCTGGGACCTTTCCAGGCGCGCGTGGCAAGAGGCTGTGCGGCCAGCGGAGCGCGGTGGCAAGCGGCGCTGACAAGATTGCCATCGTGGCAAGCGGTGGCGTCCCTGACGGTCCCTGTTTGCACTGTTTGGGCGATGTAGACGGGCATTTAATGCCTTTGTCCCCTGCCGTCAAGGTTAGGTATGATACACTGTACAGGTAGATGTACCTACCAAAATCCTTTTTCCATTTTTACCCTTGTCTACGTTGCCACCTGTCGGAGACCCCTTGAGCATATAAAAGGAGGCCCATGCGCAACGTAGGGGGGGGGGGGGTTCGAAAGGTTCGAAGGCAGAAAACATTCACGCTAGGTCTCGTTAGCAGCCTGTGTGTACTGTAGCACTCAGCGCTCCCTAGCAAGAACTCAATACACTCAGACATGCAGCAGTAGGAGTGTTATCTCTCCGGAGAGCTCCGAAGCTGGGTAAACTGCTCGTGTGCTTCGCCTCGATCTGCTCTTCATGCGATCTCCGCCCCCCGCCGAACCGAAAGGGGCTCGGTCCGCCGGTCCCATAGGTGTTCGTGGACCAGCTTCCCCGACATCTTTGGCACGCCAGGTAGGGGGCGTCGAGATTGTGTGAACCTGATCCGGCGTTCACACGAGCTAGATCTTCATCTTCTTCATCGACATGCCACCGAAGAAGAAGGCTTCGGCGGCAGCGGATCCGTCCACGTCTATCCCACCACCACCGGAGCAAACGGGTGGTGGGGTAGACGCCGACGGAAGGACGGGCGTCGACGAGGGAGCCCACGGTGCTGCCAGGTCCAAGGACAAGGCTGCGCAGACCTCGGCGTCCGTACATGCACCGCGCCCATCTCAGGAGGCGCGGGACCGACAGCGTCATGGTATTCACAGTACCATACGTTCGTTGGACCAAGATCGAGCTCGTGGATTTCGGGGTGCTCAAGACCAGCATGCACGCCAACATGCCGGCACGAGCGAGGCACGGTCGCCTGGACGGGATACTGCTCCTTCTAACATAGTTAGAAGTCCGAGCATATCCCGCTCCTCGCGCCGTTCGCCACTGCCGCCCACCACTCCAGCAGAAGCTTTGGCGAGAGCTCAACTGCTCCTGGATTACCCTCCAACGGTGGACAAGGTCGATGAATGGAGGGCCACCATTCAGAGTCTCATCGGCTTTGCCAACGGCGACACTCCGCGGCAGCGGAGTACATCGCTGCCGCGGCAGGACTGCCAAGCGTGAGCCGGTGGCGACGAAACCGGTGGGGGTGCAACCACCATGCACTCTCCACCCCGAAGGCCAAGATCGCCAACTCGTCGGATTCACCTCGACAGCGACTCCACCGCGTCATCAGATCCACGAGTCCGTCGCGATCAGCGCCAAGTTCTTCACGAACGACAGCAAGAAGACGCTCGAACTCGCATCGAGCGCCGAAGAGAAGCGCGGCGTCAATCCGACCAGCGCGCTGGGCCCTCTGTCGACATGCATGCGCCAGGGGAACCAGGTGACTTGCCGTACGCGGTAGGTTGCCCTGCGTTCACTCGTGAGCTGCGGCAAGTCCAGTGGCCCAGCAAGAAGAATTTCAAGCCAGACGTACCAGAGAAGTACGACGGCAAGACGCATCCGTCGGAGTTCCTCAGCATCTACACCATCGCGGTGCAAGCTGCCGGGGGGCGGGACGACAAGATCCTGGCCAACTACTTTCCACTGGTGCTCAAGCCCAATGTCAGATCCTGGCTCATGCACTTGCCGGACAACTCCATATCCTCATGGGCAGATCTATGCCATCAGTTTGTCGGTGCCTTTACAGGCGGCCACAAGCCTCATGGCCAAGAGAGCGACCTTCATCTGCTCGCCCAGAAGGAAGGAGAGCCCCTGCGCAAGTACATTCAGAGATTCAGCCGCGTACAGCACAACATCCCAGATGTCCACCCAGCCGCGGTAATCAGCGCGTTCCATCAGAACGTGCGAAACCGCAGGATGCGGGAGGAGATGGCGATGTGCAAGATCAGAGACGTCAGTGAGCTATATGCCCTGGCCGACAAGTGTACACGTGCTGAGGAAGGGAGGAAACTCCCCGCAGAGAATATAGGAGCAGGAGGATCTGATAGTGAGGAGGCCGCCCCGGCAAAGAAAAACCGGCGGCGGAACAACAGGAAGAAGAAAGGCAAAGATGTGCTAGTCGTTGAGCAGTCCGGCAATGGAGGTGGCGCCAAGAAAGCCAAAGCTGGTAGCTCCGGCAAGGAGATTGCCGCGGGCACCAACTGCCAGGCTGTGGCGGTCGCCGACAAGCAGGACGGCACCAACAAGCAGTACTGCAAGATCCACCGCACCAAGGGCCATGACCTCCAGAGCTGCAAGAGGGTTGAGGAGCTTGTCGAGCAGCAAAAGGCTGAATACGAGCGACGTGACAAGGAGAAGGCCCAGGAAGGTGCTGGAGGAGCTAGCAAGAAACGCCCCGGCCGAGGAGGACGCCGCGGCAAGGCCAAGCAGCGGCAAGGAGACAGACCTCCCCGCGGCCGCGCCAAGGATGAAGATGACGACGACGATGAAGATATGGATGATGACGAGACCGATGAGCAGGAGTTCCAGAAAGCCACAGAGGTCTTGTGCGTTGACGGCGGTGCTTCTCTGCATACTTCACACCGCCAGCTCAAGCAGTGGATGCGGGAAGTCAATGCGGCAGAACCATCCGTCGAGTCACGCAAGCCTCTTAAATGGTCCAGCACGCCTATCATCTTTGATATTGAGGACCACCCTGATCGCATAACTGCGGTCGGGTGCTTGCCGATGTTGGTTTCACCAACTATCCGCAACCTCAAGGCAACTAAGATGCTAGTTGACGGCGGGGCCAGCTTGAACCTGATCTCCTCCACGGTACTCCAGAAGCTCAAGATCCCTGATGGCGAGCTCGAAGAGACCGGCACATTCCAAGGAATCAATCCGGGAAGGGGCAAGCCGAAGGGAAAGATCACGTTGCCGGTGACATTTGGCAGCGAGTTGAACTTCAGGACTGAGAGGGTCACTTTTGACGTTGCTGACTTTCCATTGCCTTACAATGGGATACTTGGCCGTCCAGCACTCGCCAATTCATGGCAGCCTCTCACTATGCATACAACATGCTGAAGATGCCAGGCCCGATAAGTGTCATCTCTGTCCCTGGCGACAAGAAGGATGCTCTTATCTGCGCCGACAAGATCTACCGGGAAGCAGCAGCCGCAACAGATCGCAAGTCACTTGCCGTTGAAGCTCCCGGGGCGAATAAGAAGACCAAGTCCGGCAAGAGTTCTGATGCCCACTCCGGCAAGCGCACCTCTTCGGAGTGCTGCGCTACCGTCGAGGACGCACCATCGAGCTCCACCGGCAAGTGTAAGAAGACGATGGCAGCTCCACCAGAGACCAAGAAGGTGTCCGCCAAGGAGGATGGCGCTGGTGGTACCTTCACCATCAGTGCCACTCTCGACCCTAAATAGGAAAGCGCACTCGTTGCTTTCCTGCGGGCGAACGTCGACGTATTTGCATGGCAACCATCTGACATCCCCGGTGTTCCCAGGAAAGTAATCGAGCACCATCTTGCCGTCTGTCCTCATGCGCGGCCCGTCAAGCAGAAATTCAGAAGGCAGGCAGTGGAGCGCCAAGAATTCATCGCAGAAGAAATCAAGAAATTGGAAGCAGCAGGCCTTGTTAGAGGAGTGCTCCATCCTACATGGTTGGCCAATCCTATAGTCGTGCGCAAGGCAAACGGGAAATGGAGGCTTTGTATCGACTTTACCGATGTTAATAAAGCTTGTCCCAAAGACCCATTTCCCTTGCCGCGCATCGACCAGATTGTTGACTCCACGGCCGGATGTGACTTGCTTTCATTTCTTGATGCATACTCAGGGTACCATCAGATCTTCATGGCAGAAGAGGATGAGGAGAAGACCGCATTCATCACCCCATGTGGCACATATTGCTTCGTACGGATGCCTTTCGGATTAAAGAATGCTGGTTCAACATTCGCAAGAGTAGTCCATGACGCTTTTGAGCCGCAAATACACAGAAATGTGGAAGCCTACATGGATGACATAGTAGTCAAGAGCAAGGACAAGGCGACTTTGATTCAAGATTTAGACGAAACCTTTGCAAATCTGCGCAAGATCAACCTCAAGCTCAACCCCGAGAAGTGTGTGTTTGGAGTCCCCTCCGGCAAACTTCTCGGGTTCTTCGTGTCTCAGCGGGGAATTGAAGCCAATCCCGACAAGATCAAGGCCATTGAGCAGATTGAAGCACCAAAGCGCGTCAAGGATGTACGAAGACTTGCCGGTTGCGTAGCTGCTCTCAGCAGGTTTATCTCTAGGTCTGCTGAGCGCGCCCTGCCATTTTTCAAAATATTGAAAAAGGCAGGTCCAATGTAATGGACTCCGGAAGCCGAGGCTGCGCTGCAGGACTTAAAGAGATACCTGTCCTCCACTCCAACACTTGTCGCACCTAAGCCACAAGAGAAGTTGCTGCTATATATAGCGGCAACCAATCAAGTGGTTAGTGCTGCGTTATTAGCGGAGAGGGAGGCGGATGATGAGCCAGCAACCACGGCAGATGCATCCAGCGACAAGCAAGGGACTTCACCGGCAAGCTCTGGTCCCGACAAAGATGGATCTGCGCAGGCGTGTGAGAAGATACAGAAAAGAGTGGTGCAGCGCCCAGTTTACTTTGTCAGTTCCCTTCTCCAGGGGGCTAGGTCAAGGTACTCTGGTGTGCAGAAATTGCTTTTCGGCCTTCTCATGGCCTCGAGAAAGCTGCGCCATTACTTTCAAGCACATGAGATCACAGTCGTCACTCGTTTTCCGCTGAAGAGGATACTGCAAAATCCAGAAGCAACAGGCAGGATTGTCGAGTGGGCACTGGAACTGTCAAGCTTTGGCCTCAAGTTTGAGAGCACTTCAACTATCCAAAGCAGAGCATTGGCGGAGTTCA
>LR880967.1:965177695-965202091 GCA_904067115.1 Aegilops sharonensis
TCTCATGGCCTCGAGAAAGCTGCGCCATTACTTTCAAGCACATGAGATCACAGTCGTCACTCGTTTTCCGCTGAAGAGGATACTGCAAAATCCAGAAGCAACAGGCAGGATTGTCGAGTGGGCACTGGAACTGTCAAGCTTTGGCCTCAAGTTTGAGAGCACTTCAACTATCCAAAGCAGAGCATTGGCGGAGTTCATAGCAGAATGGACGCCAACACAAGATGAAGAAATTCCAGAAACGAGCATCCCCGTCAAGGAAGCAAGCAAAGAGTGGCTGATGTACTTTGATGGTGCCTTCTCGCTGCAAGGCGCCGGTGCGGGTGTGCTACTTGTTGCACCCACCGGAGAACACCTCAAGTACATAGTCCAGATGCACTTTCCCAAGGAGCAAGCAACGAACAATACTGCAGAGTATGAAGGTTTGCTTGCCGGTCTCAGGATCGCAGTAGACCTTGGGATCGAGAAGCTCATTGTCAGGGGTGACTCACAGCTTGTCGTACGCCAAGTGAACAAGAGTTATCAGAGTCCGTTGATGGAAGCTTACGTTGATGAAGTTAGAAAGCTAGAAGAGTACTTTGACGACCTACAGATGGAACATGTTCCAAGAGCTCAGAACGACATTGCCGATGGCCTGTCGAAGTGCGCCGCACTTAAGTTACCTGTGGAACCAGGGATCTTTGTGCTCAAACTGACCCAACCGTCTGTAATGCCATCAACTGGACAGAGCAAGAAGAGGAAGTTGATTTCTGGTGACTATTTTCCGGCAGAGCTCCCCGAAGCCGCCGCCAAGAAGGTCCCCAAGATCAACACCAAGAGTGCTGAGGAGCAGTCTGCTCCGGCAAGCCCTAGGGTTTGTTCCGTTGAAGCAGACGCTCCCGACAAGTTTTGCTCCGGCAAGCTTGCCGGGGAACGTCAAGCTCCGGCTGAGCCGCAGGTTCTCGCCGTAGAAGCGGATGTTCCCGCAGCAGCAGATGTGCCTTTAGTCCTTGTTGTTGAGCCGCAAGCTCCAGCATGGGCACAGTAGATTGTCCGTTTCCTTCAGACAGGAGAACTTCCCGAAGAGCAAGAAGAAGCGGAAAGAGTAGCCCGGCAGTCAAGTATGTACCAGTTTGTCGACGACACACTGTACAGAAGAAGACTCAACGGTGTGAAATTGAAGTGTATTCACCGGGAAGATGGACAGAAGCTGTTGGCAGAGATACATGGAGGCATATGTGGTCACCACATTGGCGCAAGAGCACTCGCCGGTAAAGCCTTCCGGCAAGGTTTCTTTTGGCCGACAGCCCTCCAGGATGGAACTGCACAAGTAACCAAGTGTGAAGCGTGCCAGTTGCATTCCAAGCAGATACACCAGCCAGCTCAAGCTCTCCAGACGATCCCTTTATCCTGGCCATTTTCGGTCTGGGGGCTAGACATCCTCGGCCCCTTTCCCCGAGCTATCGGGGGCTTTGAGTACTTGTACGTTGCAATCGACAAGTTCACAAAGTGGCCGGAAGTGGAAGCAGTGAGGAAGGTGACAGCACAGTCAGCAGTCAAGTTCTTCAGGTCGATTGTTTGCCGTTTTGGGATCCCTAACAGGATCATCACCGACAACGGCACGCAATTCACGAGCCGCACCTTCATGCAGTACGTCTAAGATCTTGGCGCCAAGGTCTCCTTCGCTTCTGTTGCTCATCCAAGAAGTAACGGTCAAGCGGAGAGAGCGAATGCTGAAGTGCTGCGCGGGCTCAAGACCAGGACTTTCGACAGGCTGCACAAGTGCGGAAGAAACTGGATTGAGGAGCTGCCGGTGGTTCTTTGGTCGACCAGGACGACGCCAAATCGTGCCACTGGCCAGACACCTTTCGCTCTAGTCTATGGAGCACAGGCAGTTCTCCCCACGGAACTCGTATACGGGTCACCTCGAGTGCTCGCTTATGATGAGCTCGAGCAAGAGCAGTTGCGACAAGATGACACACTGCTCCTTGAGAAGGACCGTCTTCAGGCTGCTGTACGAGCCGCTCGATACCAGCAAGCTTTGCGCCGCTACCATAGCCGCAAAGTTAATGCCAGAAGTCTCGAGGAAGGCGACTTTGTTCTTCGGCGCGTTCAGTCCGCCAAGAATTCCAACAAGTTGACGCCGAATTGGGAAGGCCCTTACCGGGTGAAACGAGTCACTAGGCCTGGCGCTGTCCGCCTTGAGACCGAAGATGGCATTCCGGTGAGCAACTCCTGGAACATTGAGCATCTTCGTAAGTTTTACCCGTAGGGCGCGGTTGCCGGAACCTGTTCCGGCAACCACCTTTTGTACAAGTCTTGCCGATGTTGCATGTAATCCTTTGTACAAAGCCGGGCGCAGACCCCGTGCATAAGTAAAGCTCATGTGCTCCGCGCATCTTGTCAATTTCATGCTTTCTACTTTATTTCTGCATGCGTTATCTGACACTTTGTGCAGCACTTACTCCCGGTAAGCAATAACGAGCCGCAAGGCTCCATATCTTTATTTTCTCTTCTTTCTCTTTATCAAAGAAAGGAAGGTTCCCTCGCCCACAAGTTCGCCGGGGGGAAAGGAGAAGATAATACTATGGACCAAGCGTCGCTCGAGGAAGTTTCGTCTTACCGGGAAGCAAACGGCAGAAAAGCTAAGTTGCTAAAGTTTGAACAATCATTTTTTAATTTTTTAAGTTATTCTCCTCGAACGACCGTGCTTTGTATGGAAAACCTGTGCGCGGAGGAACCAACTCGTAGCTAGTTGCGCCCTTACTTTGTTTCGAGACCGCTCAACAACTTAAGTGAGCTGCGACTAGTTGCGACAAGGTTTCTTGTCGGTAGCGGCACCGCCAGCAGGCTGCTGACGTCCCGCACTCAGCGCTCGCGGCTAAGGTGCCTGCGCCGACAAGTTCCCTAAAAGCGTAGGGCAAAAACATACAAAGGAAGGAATCAAGTAAAGGAAATAACATAGCAATCACTACCCGAAATAGAGTTATGTTACAAGATAGCTTGTCGCAGCTCTAATAGATTGTTCTCATAACATGACCAGCAGCGGCAAGAAAAAGAGAAAACGGGCAGCCTAATCTACGCGATCGCCATCAACCCTCTTGATCCCGCTCACCCTGTCCACGATGGGTGCGACAAGGGTCTTGAGCGCCACCACATCAGCATCCGGCGGCAAGGTCTTGAGGACGTTGGTGAGGTTGAGACCTGGATTGCGGAAGGCCACCTTCATCAGCACCTTTTGAAGAGCTCCCGCGCAGATCTGGCGCGACTCGCCGGCCAGCTGCTTTGGGATCTCTTCCCGGAGTCGCTGGAGGGCCGTCGCCACGCCTTTGAAGAACAAGCTGAGCTTGGCGCTGGGTTGGAGGTGCTCATCGGAGGAATACCCAAGATCCTCCATCCCCAGCTGCGCCAGCTCCCTGTCGATGGCTGCGGCAACATCCACGAGACCCTCGGTCCAGTGCTCCACATTCTCCCTAAAAGTGTTCTGGGCGGCAGCAGCACTCGCCAGCAACGCCTCGTCGGCCTTGATCTTCTCCTTCAAGGCCACCTCCTGCTCCCTGGCGCCGTCCAACGTCTGAGTCAAGGTGGTCAGCTTCAACTCAAGATCTGCGTTGGAGTCCTTGGCGGCGCTGAGCTCCTTGCTCCTCTCAGCGAGACGGCCCTGCAGCTCGCCAAGAGTGTAGGCGTCCTTCTCGCGCTCACGCTTGAGTGCAGCAAGCTCCTCGCCGCTCTCCTTGAAATTGGCCTCCAGCTGCATCACCTTCGTCTCCAGCTCCCTCTTGGCGGCCTCGGCAGCTGCGGCAGCATCCTTTGCTTCCTTGAGAGCCCCGCCAAATATTTGCTCGCGCGCGGCAAGATCCTCCTCGTGGCTGTCAAGGTTAACCTTCCGCTGCGCCAACTCGCGTTCCTGCGCAGACAGCTTCTCGGCAGCAAGCCGCTGTTGCTCTTCAGCTTCAGCCTTCTCGAGGAGGAAGGCTTTGCGCTCCTCGGCGATTTGATCCCGCTCCTTTGCCAGGGACCGGAGAGCTTCCTGGTTGAGGCCCCGGAGCTCCTCCGCACGCTTCTCGATGTCCGCTCCCGCCTTCGCGACAAGCGCTTCCCGGGATTCCAGCTTGGCTTGTCGGGCGCGGTACAGCGACAGCAGCTTCCGCAGCAGCTGCTCCTCCTCAGACTCGCCGCTGCTGCTGCTTGGCGCGTCGACCAGCGTCAGTCCAGCGGAGGCGAGCAACTCTTCGTCAAAGGTCTCTCCTTCGATCGGCGCCCTGGAGCTCGACGCCCAGGGGAGCTTGATGAAGACGCCATCGCCGGCCTTCAAATAGGCGCCGGGCTGGGGCTCTTCGGAGCCTGACGCTGCAGCAGCGGCGGAGGGATTGGCGGTCGGCGTAGCGCCAGACGCTCCTGCGGCCTCAGGGCCGTCAGTGCGATCGCCGGACCCCTCGCCAGCTTCTGCGGCGACAGCTTTGGCAGCCTCTTCGCCGGCGGGCTCGTCAGCGCCAGCTTCTTCTTCGATGGCGGCGGCGTCGTCGGTATTGCCGCGCGCGTCCTCCTCGCCGGCGACCTCGGCCTCCATTGGCTCTGTGGCAGATGGATCTGACGACCGGAAAAGAAAGGGAAGTCAAGCAAATATTCAAAAATAAAATCAGAAGAAGAAGAACACAAGGGGAGTTTTCAAGCAAGAGGATTACCTGTACTAGGATCTGCAGCCGTGGTCTCAACCACCGGAGGGTCGCTGGTGCTATCCCTTGCCGGAGAACTGTCCCTTGCCGGAGAAGTCTCCCTTGCCGGAGAACGCTCCCTTGCCGGGGAATCCTCCCTTGGCGGTGTAGTCGAAGCAGATGGCATTTCGGGAGCGGCTTCCGGGCACTCCTGGTGAGGCTGCTCTGCTCCTACACAAACCAACAGTCTGATATCAGCAAAGAAAGAGCACCCATGCATGCCTAACAGCAGGAAGTAAACCATATACTTACGCTGGGGGCTGCGCTGGGGGCTGCTTTGAGGAAGAGTTGCCGCGTCCGGCAAGGTGGTCTCGGACGCGCCTCCTGCTGTCGCGGTGGGTTCGTCCTCGATGACAATCACCGGGACCTTGGCTCTCTTCGACGCTCTCTGGGCCAGCGTCCTGAAAAGGAATGGGTTCAGAGTGAAGCAAATCAGATACAAGACAAAGCAACAAATTGAAGAACTACAAATACAACAAAGAAT
The DNA here is from genome assembly GCA_904067115.1 of Aegilops sharonensis. Classification (NCBI taxonomy): domain Eukaryota; kingdom Viridiplantae; phylum Streptophyta; class Magnoliopsida; order Poales; family Poaceae; genus Aegilops; species Aegilops sharonensis. The sequence continues at coordinate 965,182,871 of LR880967.1, forward strand.
CTTACTCTTCTTCTTCCTCGTCGGAGCTGAGCGCGGAGATATCAAATTCTGGCTCGCCTCCAGTGCGACGAGGCGGAGGAGTGGGCTCCCTTGGCCACTTGGCGGGAGCAGAAGCGGTGGTCTGGGAGGGCCCCGCTCCGGTTGCCGCAGCGGCGTGAGGTGCTCCCGCGGCAACAGTGCTTGCCGCGGTGGAGCGTGTCGCGCGGCGCGGTGGCTGTTGGCCCGTCTGCCGCCCCGCTACGTCCCCGGCCTTGCGGAGACGCCTTCTTGGTGGAGCTGGGGGCTCCGCTTGCGGCAAGCTGTCTGAAGGTGGGGAGGAGGCGTCCTCGGCGGGCTCGCTCGACTCAGCTTCGGGCCCGACAAGCTCTTCCTCACCGGCAAGCTCCCCTCGCTCGACAAGGCTTGCCGTCTCTGATGCCTCTGCCTCCTCGACGGTGAATCCGAACTCGCCCGCGGCAGCGGCTGCTGCCGCCTCTTCCAGCCTGGTGGCGATGCGCTGCATCTCATCATCGGTGGTGTCGCGGGTGAGGCCCTTCTGTTCATCAGGGCAGACCGGTACCTCTACCAGTCCGTCAAAGAACTCCCGCACGACGTCATCTGCAGGCTCTTGCCAAGTTGGGACAATTCCATGCGAGTCGCACAGCGGCATCATTGCACAGATGCGGTCGAGCGAGGAATTGTTGCACAGCGGAACGACACCCCTCGGCAACCCGAACATTTCGGGATGATCAGGATCGGGCTTGAACAGTTCCAAGAGCATCGCGTCCAGTTCCAAGACAGTGAAGTTGAAGTTAAGGCCTGGGCGCAGCCTCATGATATCCGCCGCATTCTAGAACTCCCAGGCGGGTCTCCTCCTCTCCTGCAAGGGGGCGATGCGGCGGCGAAGAAAGTCTGCGCCAACGGTGCCTACGGTGAGCCCGGCAAGTCTAAGGCGTAGGATCCGGGTGACGGCAATCTTCAGCCTAGCGTCTTCCGGGGCCACGTTGCTCCAGTCGTTGCTGCGCACTATTGGGGTTTGGCGCTGGGCGGTAAATGGCTGCGGGTTCTCCTCGACAATCCAGCACCAGTCTGCCCTCCATTCCTCCCACTTGCCAATCCTCGAGATCTAAGCGATTCCGCCGGCAAGAGGCTTCCCTCTCTCAACTCGGGGCATAAAGAAGTGACGGAAAAGAGCTACGTTTGGATAGACTCTGACAAAGTTTTCGCAGAGATGTGCGAAAACTGCCATGGTCAGAACAGCATTGGGGGTGAAGTCAAGGAGGCGGAACCCGTAGGTGTTCATGATATCACAGAAAAATTCAGAGAAGGGCGGGCAGAGCCCATAGTAGAAGAACAGCGCGAAGAAAGGGTATCCATTCGGAGCCAGTTCCGAAGCGGCAGCTGGGAGTACCTTCGTGCGCGGATGCGCTCGCGTCTCGGTCGACCAGAAGAGGTAGTAGTACTCCCTCAGATCCTTCGCGGCGAGCTGAGGGGGGTAGATTGCCCGCTCCTTTCACAGCGCCGCGAGCCGCTGCGCCTCGGCCGACTTCACGGCCTTCCCCTTGTCGGCTTTCGGAGCCATGGCGGAGGTGGTGGGGGAGATCGACGACGTTGGTGATGCTGGTGGTGATGGGGGGCGGAGCGCCGCTTATAAAGAGGGAGGGGGCGGACGTTCCGCCTTTCCGAATAAAGAAACCACCCACGATCTCTCCCACGACGCCGCATTCGACGCGTGCCGTTCATGGAGGGCGTGCTGGGTCCGGAGTGAGTTACGGCGTAACCCAGGCCGCGCGTGCCCGTGCCCTGTTTTGGGCCTAGCCCAACAGCACTCGGCACCGTGTGTGGCCCAGGCCCGGGGGCTCCTGTCGGTGTACTAGAGTAGGGGTACCCTAGTATCCCGAACTTGTGCACGGGCAGTTGCAGCACCCCGCGGCAGGGCTTGCCGGGTGACCACCAAGGTCCTCCGTGGTTCCTTTGGAGCCATTCAAGAACAAAGTATTCTGGCCAAGGAGACAAGGCCCCGGCAAGAGGAGCTTGCCGGGAAGGCCACCCAAGGCACCTAGGAGACAAGGCCCCGGCAAGAGGAGCTTGCCGGGAAGGCCCGGTGAGCGACAAGCTTCCGGACGTGACAAGGCAACGACCGCGGCAAGGCGCTTGCCGTGGCAGACTACCACTCTGTTCCTGCGCTCCAGCACATCCACCAACGTGTCGCTCTGGGACCTTTCCAGGCGCGCGTGGCAAGAGGCTGTGCGGCCAGCGGAGCGCGGTGGCAAGCGGCGCTGACAAGATTGCCATCGTGGCAAGCGGTGGCGTCCCTGACGGTCCCTGTTTGCACTGTTTGGGCGACGTAGATGGGCATTTAATGCCTTTGTCCCCTGCTGTCAGGGTTAGGTATGATACACTGTACAGGTAGATGTACCTACCAAAATCCTTTTTCCATTTTTACCCTTGTCTACGTTTCCACCTGTCGGAGACCCCTTGAGCATATAAAAGGAGGCCCATGCGCAACGTAGGGGGCGGGGTTCGAAAGGTTCGAAGGCAGAAAACATTCATGCTAGGTCTCGTTAGCAGCCTGTGTGTACTCTAGCACTCAGCGCTCCTTAGCAAGAACTCAATACACTCAGACATGCAGCAGTAGGAGTGTTATCTCTCCGGAGAGCTCCGAAGCTGGGTAAACTGCTCGTGTGCTTCGCCTCGATCTGCTCTTCGTGCGATCTCTGCCCCCCGCCGAACCGAAAGGGGCTCGGTCCGCCGGTCCCATAGGTGTTCGTGGATCAGCTTCCCCGACAATGAGTACAAAATATGAGTAAGGCAAAGCATGAGGATAACAAAGGTACATTACCCAGGGGCAGTCTTGAAGGCCGGCATGTTGGATTGCATAGACTCGCCAGAGGAAGGAGAGGTATCCTGATAATTGGAGTCAGATGAATTGAGAGGCTGACGAATTAAACCCGCCAAAGGATAAACAGAACGCAAAGCGGAGATGACCTCAGTTCGACGCTTCCTGCTCACGTCAGGTAAGCCGGAAGAGAGCTCTACATCCTTACTTGTCCGGGTTTGCCTCCGGCTCTCAAGCTGTTGTTGCTTCAAAAGAAATTGAGGATCTTGATAAGCTAAGGGATGTGAAAATCTTACTTTTCGGGTCACCCGCCAGGTTTTGTGCTTTGGCAAAGGCTCTGAGTCGGAGGAGATTATAGTTACCTCTTCGCCATGAGCTTGCCTGTTTCCAGTGTCTTCCTGAAAGGCGGAAATATCAATAAAATAGTAACGATGGAGTTAAAGAGAATAAGGGATTACCTCTTCCTCATCTGAAGAAGAGTCATCCAGTTTGAGCAATTCAGAGGCACTGGGTTTCTTCTTTTTTGAAGTCCCCGTCTTGGCGTTTTTCCTTTCATTTTTCTTGGCTGCTCTGGCTTGTTGGGCGGCCTCGTGGTCATATCTGACTTTCCAGAAGTCATCACCGGCCTGTGGAAAGGATAAGGAATTATAAGTACAAAAGAGGCAAACATATAAAGAGTATTTATTAAGATTGGTAACTTATTGCGGGGGCCGGGTTCTTTTTGCAGAAGGGAAGTAACCCGAAGGTATTGTTGATAACAGTACCCTCCTTCAGTAGTGACTGGGTTGTAGCATCTGCCACATCCTCTGGTAAGTCGTCACAACTGTGGCGCATTGCGTCGTTCTGTTCGCCTGTATAGGTACACATTAAGCCGGAGCGGCGGCTTAATGGGAGTATACGCCAAGTGACCCAGACCCCGACCAAGTCGATGCCATTCAAACCATTTCCCAGAAGAGCTTTAATCTTCTTGATGGTGGGGTTGAGCGGCAGACGTTCAACAGCGGTCAGTTTATCCACCAGCGGATGGTTGGACTCAAGGCGCAGGGCGCGAAAGCCGGGCAGAGGCGGCTCATCAGACGGAGAAGTATCCTGACAATAGAACCATGACTGTTTCCAATATTTGGGGTGACTCGGCAGCTCAGCATAAGGAAACAGACAGTCTCTCCGTCGCAGGATCGAGATACCGCCAAGTTCAAGACTCGGCCCGTTGGCACGCTCATTCTGCCGATTCAAGTAAAAAAGTTCTCTGAACAAGAGCAGGCTTGGCTCCTCCCCTAGGTACACCTCACAGAAGACTTGGAAATTGCAAAGATTGGACACGGAATTGGGTCAAATGTCTTGAGGTCACAGGTCAAAGAAATTCAAAACTTTGAGCCGGGAGGGGCAAATCCCCGGCTCATGTGATCCGTGAAAACTTTGAGCCGGGAGGGGCAAATCCCCGGCTCATGTGATCCGTGAAAACTATTACCTCCCCTTCTTTGGGTTGAGGCTTCTCTTCAGATGGGTCAGGGACGCGATAAGACATGACCTCCTTTTTTGGCAAATGGCCAGACTTCACAAATTCAGCCAGTTTGCTCTTAGTGACTGTGGATGGGACCCAATTGCAGGTTACAGGAGCTTTGGTCGACTTAGGCGCCATGACAACAGATTGGCCTATTACAAAATAAGAAGTTCCGGTTTAAATTTTAACCCGGAAGAAATTATCCAAATTACTGAAGGTAGCGGCTTGAAGGGGTCTAATGACATAAGGATAATTGAGCAACATTATTTTAAGTCGCTACAAGTGTTAGCAACAGTTCAAAAGTTTTAAAAGACCTGAGAAGGCGCCAAGGTTCACAGATCAAGTGGAATGCATTTAAACCGGATACCTGGACAGTTATGTTAAAGGCATTTAACATAAGAATTTTTCCGGGTGATAAAAACAAGTTTCATAATTTTCTGCTATGATTTGAGATCAAAAGTCTGTTCTGATAAGAAAGTTTTTATAGACCTAAAAACCGACGCATATGCGTTCATAGGCTCGAAGAAGGCCTTCTTACAGAGAAAGAGATCTGTTTCGTATCCAAGATAAGGGCGAAAACAACTACCGCAGCTGTTTTATATCATTCTCGGATCGGAAGGGGTATCTAGGAGAAAAAACTAACAAGGAGATGGCTCTAATGGTGATGAACTACAACGAACTCGAAGAAGCTCTAATGCAGATCTAAGCAGGGAAGGAATGGAAACTTACGGATCTGGAGGAGCTGCGGAGGTTCACCAGCGTCTTTCTGGTCCGATTTAGGTTGATGCAGCGGCCTGGGTCGGTGAAGACGAGAAGCTTGACGGCGGCGGCGGCGGAGCTCGAGAGGAGGCAAGAGGAAGAAGACGACTGGAAGGGGGAAAATGAAACCTAGGTCGCGCCTATTTATAAGGAGAGCATAACTGAGACGACATGGGAAACTAGGAGATAAGAATTACTATCCAGCGGCCCCGATGCCTCGATTTTCGGAACGGGCAATAAAAACAGAGATCCGTTGGGCCGATATAGCGGAATAAAAGGAAATATTACGTCATGACGGGTTAACACGGATCCAAAGAATGACGTCACGGCAGGCTAAAGAAAGTATTTTTGCACAGTCAGAAGACTGAAGATTNTAAGGGCGAAAACAACTACCGCAGCTGTTTTATATCATTCTCGGATCGGAAGGGGTATCTAGGAGAAAAAACTAACAAGGAGATGGCTCTAATGGTGATGAACTACAACGAACTCGAAGAAGCTCTAATGCAGATCTAAGCAGGGAAGGAATGGAAACTTACGGATCTGGAGGAGCTGCGGAGGTTCACCAGCGTCTTTCTGGTCCGATTTAGGTTGATGCAGCGGCCTGGGTCGGTGAAGACGAGAAGCTTGACGGCGGCGGCGGCGGAGCTCGAGAGGAGGCAAGAGGAAGAAGACGACTGGAAGGGGGAAAATGAAACCTAGGTCGCGCCTATTTATAAGGAGAGCATAACTGAGACGACATGGGAAACTAGGAGATAAGAATTACTATCCAGCGGCCCCGATGCCTCGATTTTCGGAACGGGCAATAAAAACAGAGATCCGTTGGGCCGATATAGCGGAATAAAAGGAAATATTACGTCATGACGGGTTAACACGGATCCAAAGAATGACGTCACGGCAGGCTAAAGAAAGTATTTTTGCACAGTCAGAAGACTGAAGATTTATGTTTTAAGTTATTTTAAGATTGACATGAACAGGTTCAAATCAATCTGGGGCCTAATGTTGGGGATATAACTATTTGAGTAAGCCGCCCAGGAGGGGCCGGGTTACGTAAAGAGATTACTAGACAGAAGCCCAAGTCCAAGCATGAAGATGGCATCTCAACAAAGGTCCTAAGGCCCACAGGCGACTTAAGGCCCGTTGTAGTAAACCGCCATAATGGCATGACTTGTATCATAAGGTAGACCTAACTAGTCACCGAGCCGGACATTGTTTATAAGCTGGCCGAGACTCTGTAGGCCACAGGGCGTCAACCCGTGTATATAAGGGGACGACCTGTTGGCGGCTTAGGGCAAGAAACAACCAATCGAGAACCGGGCATAGCATATCTCGCTCCCTGGTCATCGAAACCTCAAGCAATACCAACCCAACTAGACTAGGCTTTACCTTCACCGCAAGGGGCCGAACTAGTATAAAACCTCTCGTGTCCTTTGTCCCGATTAACCCCTTTAAGCTTCCTAGCTGCGATGGCTCCACGACTAAGTCCTTGCAAGAGGACATCTGCCGTGACAATTCCACGACAGGGAGGGAAGTTCCCCTGGCGGAATCGCTCCGCCGGAGGGAAAAAGTGCTCCTGCCCAAGTTCTGCGTGGAGATGGCGGCGCTTCATCCCGAAAGTCCTCTCCTAATTTTTCTAGGTCAAAATGACCTATATACCAGAAGATGGGCAACGAAGGTGGGCCGAGGAGGGCACAACCCACCAGGGCGCGCCTGGGGGCCCTAGCGTGCCCATGTGGGTTGTGCCCACCTGGCGGGCCCCCTTTGGTAGTTATTGGCTCCAATAATTCTTAAATATTCCATAAAAATTCTCTGTGAAGTTTCAGTTTATTTGGAGATGTGCATAATAAGTAGTTGTGACGTGCTTTTTTAGGTCCAGAATTCCAACTGCCGCTATTCTCCCTCTTTGTGTAAACCTCGCATATTATGAGAGAAAAGGCATTAGAAATACTACAAAAAGCATTATTATACATAAAAACATTATAAATAACAGTAGGAAATCATGATGCAAAATGGACGTATCAACTCCCCCAAGCTTAGACCTCGCTTGTCCTCAAGCGAAGAACCGATATCGAGAAACATGTCCAACTTCTTAGAGAGAGAGAGATGTCGATAAAAACAAAATACGGACAAAGAAGCATCATGATTATTATTATAACAATAAAGAACTTTAACATAAAACTTTATCACACAACTTTCATCATATAACTTCTCATGAATAAGTAACAATTCATCACAACAACGAAGTATAAAGCATAAACTCTATTGAAAACCAACAAACTATGTTCTCAGTCAACTTTGCAACTACAGTTCATCATATTTTCAGGAAGGGTCAGGTTGTCGGAGCCTTTTGTCAAGTCCATGTACTCAACCATCATTTAATCTTCTATGGTTGCTAACACTCACATCGTACCCATGAGCAAAAAGTTTCAACCGGACACATAGGAAATTAGGGGCTTATAGTTTCACCTCCCAACATACTCACCTCGAGGGTGATGTCAACTATAATAATTCATGCTCACTCACATCCAACTGGATATATGTGCTTAGATCTTTCCTCACCACATGATGCTTGCCAAAAGAGTAAATAAAAAGGAATAGGGAAGAACACTTTGACTCTTGCATAAAATTAAATACATGAAACTAAAAGATAGTCCTTCACAGAGGGAAGCAGAGGTTGTCATGCGCTTTTTGTTTGTATGCCAAATCCCTTAACGCAAAAGAACGTCACGTTATATTCCCCCTTATGATAGCAACCTTTATGATGCAGTCTGTCGCTTTTATTCTTTCCCATCACAAGTGTCGGAGTAATGGGCCACGGGTAGGCAAACACGAGCCCCCGGACCTTTCAAGACATCGGGGCAGGCTGCGCCCCTCAAGACCCCAAGACGAAGAGCCGCTTTCTGAGAGTCGGCGGCAGAGCTGCCGACTGCCCCTCACGGCCGAGACCCAGGGACGGCTTCTAGATAAGCCGACTCCCAACCGGCGGCTTCTAGAGAAGCCGGCTATGGGGAGTCGGCCCGCGACTCCAACCACCTCCTACCTTCGCGACTATGGATGGGACGGGGTGCGGCCACCGCGCGGCCCATCCCTGCCCTGTTCGCCAAGGGCAGGTGACGGTGTCCTGGACTAGGGGGTACTCACCACGTCATCTCCCGATCTGTTAGATTGGGCCGAGGACCCCCATGGCCGAATACTCATGGGCCAGTCCGGACAACTGCCGCATACAAGGAAGATTCCACAAGACTTGGCGATCGAGACAAGGACTCCTCCCCCACCGGCGTATTCGGCTAGGACTCTTGTTATCCTAGGCCTTTGGTGCATTATATAAACTGAGGCCAGGCTAGTCGATATACAATATACAACAATCATACCATAGGCTAGCTTCTAGGGTTTAGCCTCTCTGATCTCGTGGTAGATCTACTCTTGTACTACCCATATCATCAATATTAATCAAGCAGGATTAGGGTATTAGCTCCATCGAGAGGGCCCGAGCCTGGGTAAAAACATCGTGTCCCTTGTCTCCTGTTACCATCCGCCTAGACGCACAGTTCGGGACCCCCTACCTGAGATCCGCCGGGTTTGACACCGACATTGGTGCTTTCATTGAGAGTTCCTCTGTGTGTTAGGCAAAAGGTCGATGGCTCGCTCGCAGATCAACTGCGACTTCGGCATATTCGTCGCCAGCTCGACTGTTCACCTTGGTTCGACCAAGGACTGCGCCCTATCTCCGATCGTCATGTTCGGATGAGGGCCTTCATCAACATAAGCTCCGATCTCTATCAAGATCATGGAGGAATCATCCAGTGAGCCCGGGGGCTCAACATCAACAATTCCCTCGGGCGACCGTGCTGTTTTCCTGGACAGTGAACTTGTATCCGCCGTCACCGCCTCCTCGAGCGTCGGTTCGACGATTCCTTCGATGAAATAGTGCGGAATTGAGACTACAACAACCCTGGAAAATTTCGTCGAGTTCCGATGGGGGAATCTCTGGCAATCCACGATATACAAGAGCCCTGTCAAATCTGGACGAGAATCTGGACGAGTTTAGGGCGTGGTGTCCAGCTTCTAGCTCGGACGTCCTTTGGAAGATCCAACCGTTGATCGGCTGCGGAATTCCTATATATACCACCCCTCCAAATTTCAGCTCGACCCGACCGTCCAAACTCCAGGAACCTTCCGATTAGTACATCACTTTTCGGATCTGTTTTCTGCGCGAAAACGAATCCGACCCGAGTTCGTCTTTTTTATGAACGGGATTTCAGACATCCTTTTTGAAGGAAGTTTTGTATGGGGTATTGTGTTTTGTTTTGTTTCCGAACATATTCCACTAACTTTACAATCTTTTGAACATGATCTTCAACATCATGCCGGTGTCAAACCAGTCCGGCAATATTGCTCCACGGCTGCTGACCCGCGCTAGACACGTCGTCACTTTGTTGAGCCGCGCCCAACTTCTTCGGATCATCATCTCGGCAAGCCGAACAAGAGTCCGGCATCGCGAAGGATAAATCATTACCAACATCACCGCCCCACGGATTACACGGAGCGGGCACACCTGCATCGCTGCACGGTCACTTCGTCAAGCCGGCATCGACCACGTCAGGACCTGCATCGGCAGGGCTGCACTGTTGATTTTTCAAGCTGGTGTCCATCACACCGGCATCGACCACGTCAGGACCTACTTCGACTCATTGGCTGACACTAAGGCTTCATCACGTTAGCTGGACCGGGGGCTTCATCATCTCTTCATCAACCTACTCCGGACACTTCGGCGTCACTAGCCGACCAGCTCCGTCACGTTAGCTGGGCCGAGGGATTTGCCTCGGCGAGCCAACCTTTGCTAGCATTACCATGCCGTCGTTTCATCGCCCATCCGGCAATGGGTGCGCGGATCGAGTCCCGATTCTGGGAATCACCTTTCTTCAGATTGCTACAACAAATAAACCAGGTGCTATTAATCCTAGTATTTTTTGCTTGTTTGGGTTCATTTTTTCCAACGAATTATTACTCTGGTTTGTCCATCATATGTACGCAGGTCTATCAAATGGTGGCCGCATTAACGAGGGTTGCATGGTGGTTCGGTCTGTTTCCATACATTGTCCGGCGAACGCTGCATCTAGAACTCGAACCGACCTGTGAATTCAGGCCTTGGCATGCCTTTACCGCATCACGCCGCCGCCCTGCATCGACATTGACTTCGGCGCCAGGCCATATTTCTTTTATTACTCACTTTGCATAAATTATTTATTATGCAATGATTTTTTTACTATTATCTCTGGTTTGCACTATTTTTTGTGCACATGAAAATGATCCAGCCGGACTATATCCTCTGACGTCACCTCGGCTGGACGGGGGGCTTCGTCAACACTTCATTACCCCATGCCAGGGACTTCGGCATCACTCTGCCGTCCTGCATTGACCGTGCCATGTCACCACTTCAGAGTGCCGAGCTCTTTGCTCCGCCACCTCGGGACCGGCTTGGGGGATGGAACCTTGTCCCGCATCAAGCTCGGACCGCGTCGTCAATACCGAACACATTAACCAGCTAAGTTGCCTTCATGCTCAAAGTTTTAAATATCTAACTTGTGTTCGGTTCGACCAAGCATTATACTTTTTTGGAAAAAAAGTTGCTTGTAAAAATTTTCCTTGTCCAAACTTTGTTCGCACATACTTGACGCGCTACGCGCGCTCATTATACCTGGGGGCTTCTTTAACAGAAGCTTATTAATACGGGCTTTATGCCCAACACATGTGTCACACTTCCGCATGTACCTTTTATTCACCATTATATGCATCGATATGACTTAAGTTTTGGCCAAGCTGGGTTGCCTGGCTCCTGTGCTTACGCCTACGTTCCCGATTGTTTGGCTAGGTGGTAAAGGGAGCACCTCTGCAATTCTTACTGCCGGGTCAGCCCGGATGTGTACCTCAGACTGGGTGAAACCGAAAGCTAGCGTTCTTAAGGGAATACTCGGTCGGTGAACTAAAAGATGATTTCTTACCTATTTATTTACCTGCCCCCAGATGTTTTTCTGCTCTTTTCGCAGTCGGGACATGCACTTTAGGGCATGCCTCCCAGGGAAAGGAACCCCTAACGGAACTATTCTCCCTGGAAGATGTTTCTTACTAACCATGTAATATAACATAACTAGTTGGGCACTTGTCTGATAAAGCACTAATGACCCCTATGCCTGGTCTCCACGCATGCCCCGGTTTTTATAACCGCGAGGGTATTCGGACACACTCCGGACTATTGGGTCCAGAGGTTGAAGCGAAAAGGTCCGCTACGACAAACGATCTACAATCCGGTTAGAAGGCATTCTACATGTCACCTTACATTATATAGTCAACTTTTACCCAATTCACTTGGGGGCTCTTATGTTTATTTGAGTCGTTTCATACTAAGTGTTTTTCTTCTTAGTCGTTGCAAAGTTTTTATTATTTATCACTCCTTTTTTTTCGACACGAGTGTGCGGTCACTAGCCGGGGAGCCTAATTTCTCTCTCAAAACCGCTAGGGTTTTGTTTTCTAAACTGGCCTAATGGGAAGTACTCCGCCTTCGGGATGGGAGACTGAAGCCGTAGGCTGACCCGCTTGAAGTCTTGAGATAGGATGTGTCATGTTAAAGCACGGCAGAAGCACTTTTTTTTCTCTCTGACGTCCAATTTTCGGATTGGCACCGAACACTTGATCTTGTTCAGACGTCATGTTTTTACTGACGTTTTTTGGTTTTCCAAGCTTTTGGCACTTTTAAACTATTTGTGTGTTTTCAGCACAAGTCTCGCAGTGCAACGCCGGACTCCTTTAGAGATTTGGCAAAAACATTCTCGGATATTGCTATATATGAATCGGTTTTGAATTGTGTCTTCGGTCAATGGTTGGGTTGCCCGCTCCTGCGCTTGCCTCCTACGTTCCGCTTTGTTCGGCTAGGTGTGCAAAGGGAGAACCACTGCGATTGTGCTTCCAGCTCACATGGTTAAGCACCTCAGTGGAGAAAGCCGAAAACTTACTGTCACAATAAGCGTAAACTGGTCAGCGATCCGATGACGGTGTTAAATGACGGGCCATTCATATCAATTGCCGAAGTGTTTACGGCTTGACCTCAACTGTCGCCGAACACTACCGGGGGCTATTAACTGGCCTCCCAAACTAAATCCTCGATCTTTTGCTCTTACATTGGAGCTGAGGTTTCATGATCATGCTTAGCATGACAACCCAAAGAAAGGAACCGATAGCGGGACTATTTTCTTTGGAAGACATTTCTTTTGTTAAACAGTAATATAACATATCTCTCTGCGTACCTTTGTTTATAAAACCGTATGGCCAGATTGCCTTGTTTGTCGTAAATCTTTGCCCTCATAAAGGCTTTATAAAGTAGGACAAACACTCCTCGGCTACTGGCCGAGGAGGTTGAAGCCGATGGTCGGTCAACAAAGTTTTGTACAATGCGGATCCGAGCATTAATGACATAAAGTACTTGGATACATAGAGTCATTACACATAATTTGTGATTTTACTATGGATATCAATCCTTAATTCTGCCACCCGTGCCCGCATTAAGGCTCGGGGGCTACTGGGCTTCGGGCTTATTATTTACAAATATTAAAGGGGCACATTGATCCCCTGATCTGGTGTTGACACCCGACCAGTGTCTCGGGGGCTACTGCATTTCTTGTTCTATGTAGAAAATCTTAAGTGCAATACAGTTTCCGAGGAGATTTTGATCCTCAGGTTGGTCGGCCGCACCCAACCTGAGTCTCGAGGACTGAGCACACCGATTTTTGTGTCCCGAAGTATTCTGCCGAGCTAGTACTTGATCCTCAGACCGATTTGCAAATCAACCTGAGTCTCAGCGGCTACGGGGATCAGCGGTCTTATGTCATCCTTCATGTGCATCTCGGGTTTTAGACCGATACCCACCTTGAGGGCTACTGGCTATGTATCTCGGCAGAGAATAAATTGCACCAATCAAAAATATTGACAAAAATCCGCCCACATTCGGGGTAGTGCACCACCTCGGAAGCAGTCCGGCATAAAGCTCGGGCGCTAGTGGCTGGCTCCATAGAGGGCATTTCCGGCATTAAGCCCGGCTAAACTCCTTCAAACTTCTTTGAACCAAGGTGATTTACGACACCTCGGATACATAGTCCGGCGTTGGAGCTCGGATACAGTCCGGCGTTGGAGCTCGGATACACAGTGCGGAGTTGGAGCTCGGATACATAGTCCGGCGTTGGAGCACGGATACATTCCGGCGTTAGAGCTGGGAAGCGGTCCGACGTTGGTGCTTGGCTGCAAAAGATACCTCGAATGCAGTCCGGCGTTGGAGCTCGGACGCAAGAGCACGCTGCCGCCCGGGAACAACTTCAAACCCGAGGTGTGGCATAAAAATAACAAGGCATTGATAAAGGCCGGAAACTTAAAGGGGCTCCTCGGATACCTGACGTGTAAGCTCGTTGAATGCATTTCGGCGATCCTCAAGATCGAAGATGAGAAGATTTGTTGAACCAGTTGTCAAGACCGACGACTGAAGATGAAGAACGGTTCGGAAGAATCGAGGAGCGTCCCTGAACTTGAAGACCGGTTCAAGGGGCTACTGACGGTGTCCTGGACTAGGGGGTACTCACCACGTCATCTCCCGATCTATTAGATTGGGCCGAGGACCCCCATGGCCGAATCCTCATGGGCCAGTCCGGACAGCTGCCGCATACAAGGAAGATTCCACAAGACTTGGCGATCAAGACAAGGACTCCTCCACCACCGGTGTATTCGGCTAGGACTCTTGTTATCCTAGGCCTCTGGTGCATTATATAAACTGAGGCCAGGCTAGTCGATATACAATATACAACAATCATATCATAGGCTAGCTTCTAGGGTTTAGCCTCTCTGATCTCGTGGTAGATCTACTCTTGTACTACCCATATCATCAATATTAATCAAGCAGGAGTAGGGTATTACCTCCATCGAGAGGGCCCGAACCTGGGTAAAAACATCGTGTCCCTTGTCTCCTGTTACCATCCGCCTAGACGCACAGTTCGGGACCCCCTACCCGAGATCCGCTGGTTTTGACACCGACAGCAGGCATGGCCACAGTGGGCCGTACCAACGAAGATCTCCATCTGGCGCGGCACTGTTGCCATGCCGGCCCTGACATTAGCCCCGTGGGCAGCGCCCTGTGCCCACGACGGCCTGTCTGTACGACCCAGAGACGGCAGGACCCGCCTGTCGGCGGGGGTGCAGAAGACGGCGAGAGCGCCACAAGACGGACCCGTTGGGAGTCGGGCCCCAGGAGTCGGCGGGCCCCTCCCATGGGCCCCGCACGCCATTAACCAGACAAGACAGGGAATGGCAACAGTGATCGCCCGTCAGGCGGCGACACTGTTGCCATGACCCCATGACCAAGCCAGCGTCATTAGAGGCGCGGCTACAGTAATCCGCAGCCGGCAAGACCCGCCCGCGGCGGACAAGGCCTGTCGGCCCCATGCCGGGCCCGTCGGCGGGGCCCACCAGTCGGTGGGCCCCAGCAGTCGGCGGAAAAGACAGGCGACCTGAGAGACAGACGGCTGGGACCCGTGCCCAACCAGATTACCATTGTACCCCCGGGTGGTAAGCCTATATAAACCCCCCGGGGCACCCATGCAAGAGGTTGGACCCTAATAGTTTTAGACACACATAGAGGGAAGAGGAGAGCTAGCCGTGCCCTTCTCCTTCCTCGCCCCGAGCAGCTCAAGGAGCAACCTTGTACCCACTTTGCCATAGTGATCATGCGGAGACCCCGCAGAGCAGCAGTAGGGGTATTATCTCCACGGAGAGCCCTGAAGCTGGGTAGGATCCGCCGGCGTGCATACCTTCACCTCATCCCGTTTCCAGGCACCGGTGACGTTCTACTCGCCCCCACCATGATAAGCCATCCTTTGGCATATGTCGCACCCAACCCCCAACATTTGGCGCCCACCATGGTGCTAGGTGCACCGTCGTCCGGAGACCTGCTCTGGACGGGAACCCTTTTCCTCCCTGGCTAGCGCAGCCAGCCCGGCACACCAGACGGAGTCTGCGCCTACGCGCTGCACGGCGCTGAGATCGCCTGTGCAGCCAGCTGCCTCACGGAACTTGTCGGCGAGATTCGCCTCTCCGACGAGCCTGCATCCGACGCAGGCACGGGAGGCCCCGAGAGCCTCCTCATGGGCCTCCTTGACCAATTCCACGTCGCCGGCGAGCCTGCCACGGACTTGGAGTCCGGAGGCTCCACCAACCCGATGCTGGTCGACTCCGACACGCGTCGCTCGACGCGTTCCCCACCAATGTGGTGGTCTACGAGGAGCCGCTCCCTCGCGCGGAGAGCGGCGGAAGTACCGTCACAGAGGTGCTCGTCATCGGTCATGGCGAGCATTCTGGCGAAGGAGCTCATGACCCTCTCGGCGCGGCTCTGCAAGACCTGGCCGCGCCTATCCCGGAAGACGCTGACGCCGAGATGCTGGAGGCACGCCGCCTTCAGCTCGTCGAAGGTGCGAAGAAGCTGGCAATCATGAGACGCTTGTCAGAAGCCTACCAGCGCGAGATGGATCGCGCTATGGGCGGCTCGCCGGCCCCGACTGGGCCTAGCTGCCTAGGCGCGGTCCAACAGCGTGGCGTGGCCATCGCCAACCTGTTCGGGGCCAATCGCCCTGTGTACGCCACGCCTGCGGAGAACATCCGCGCCGCCCAGGCGGCGGTGGACAAGCTGGGCAACTTCGAGGGTGAAGAGCGCCACGTGATGACGGAGCGAGTCCAGGAGCTCCTCGACGCGGCTGCCGCGCAGAACGAGGCCGGCTGCCGCACAGAGGCGCCGCAACGACAAAACGACGACCTGCCTCCCCGCCGAGATAAAGGCGCGACGTCTCGGACACTGACTGGCGGTGTCCGCGGAAGAAAAAACGAGGATCCGGCTGTCAGCCACAGTCGGACTCATATCTCCATCGAGCGCGACCAAGACGGCCGCCCAAGAGCAGTGGAACGGCGGGACGACTATCTGCCTCCTCCTCCTCGCAAAGAAAGGCGAGTCTCCCCACCACCCGTCGAGCATCCGACTCTCGGCGACCGCCTTGGCTGCAGAGAGGGAGTCGGAGAAAACGACGCCCGCCTCCACCGATCCCTGGCGCTGGAAGAAGAAGATGAGTTGGGTCCGCCCTGTTTCGGACCTCGCATCCGAGACGAACCCTTTCCCAGAGGGTTCACGCTCCCCCGAGACACGCCCAAGTACACCGGCTCCGTAAAGCCGGAAGACTGGCTGGTCGACTACTCCAGGGCCGTCAACATAGCGAACGGCAACAAGCGTGTTGCCGTAAAGTATGTTCTGCTCATGCTCCATGGCACGGCCCGGACGTGGTTGAACAGCCTGAAGCCCCGCAGCATCAACAGCTGGGTCGACTTCACCGAAGCCTTCGTCCACAACTTCACAAGCACGTACAAGCGACCTCCCAAGCCTCGCCAGCTTTCCTTGCGCGTGCAAGGCCCCAATGAGTCAACTCGCGACTACCTCACGCGCTGGGCCGAGCTTCGGAACTCCTGCGAGGGCGTGCACGAGGTGCAAGCTATCGAGTACTTCACCGCCGGGTGCAGAGAAGGCACCCTCCTCAAGCACAAGCTCCTTTGCGACGAGCCGGAGACCCTCGACGAGCTGCTGATCATAGCAGACAAGTACGCCACAGACGACTCCTCCATGAAGGCGGAGATTGAAGTTAGTGCGACCGGCAAAGTGGCTCCCCAGGCTCCCAGAACTCCAGCTGGAGACACCATTCGGCGACAGCAACAGAACGATCACAAGCGCAAGGCCCCATAGCCGGCTTCCAGCAGCCGGCAGGTTGCGACAGTCGAAGACCAGCAGCCGGAGGGGCAGCCTCCGGCCAAGTGACAGAAAGGCGACAAGTCCAACTGGTTGCCGGCCTTCTCTTACGAGCAGACTCTAGATGGTCCCTGCAATTTCCATAGCGGCGCGAAGCCGTCAAACCACACCACCCGGAAGTTCCACTGGCTCACCAGGATCGCCAAGGGAGACGGCCTCCTGCCTCCCCCGCCTGCTGGGCCGCCGCCTCCACCGCCGCCCCAGCAGCCGGCTGTCAGGTCAGTCGGCGCAGTGCAAGATGAGTACCCAGAAGAGCACGGAGCTTATGTGGTGTTCACCAGTGTGGCCGACGATCGACGCAGCAGGCGGCTGCAGCAGCAAGAGGTGAATGCAGTAGCATCATATACTCCAGAATTCATGCACTGGTCCGAGAGGCCTATCAGTTGGAGCAGAGCTGATCACCCAGAGGTGATGCCGAGTCCGGGCTCCTACGCCTTGGTCTTGGGAGCCACCCTTGCCGCAGATAGGCGGGCCGCTCGCTTCTCGCGAGTGCTGATAGACGGAGGCAGTAGCATCAACATCCTGTAAGAGGACACCATGGAGAAGTTAGGAATCAAGCAAAGACAGCTTCAGAGCAGCCGGACTGTGTTCCACGGCATTGTACCTGGCCTTTCCTGCTCACCGATCGGCAAGATCCTGATAGATGTCCTCTTTGGGGACAAAGATCATTTCCGCCGAGAGCCAGTTTGGTTCGAAGTGGTGGACCTAGAAAGTCCGTACCACGCTCTGCTTGGCCGACCCGCTTTGGCCAAGTTCATGGCGGTCCCCCACTACGCCTACCTCAAGATGAAGATGCCGAGTTCCAAGGGGATTCTGACCGTAGCAGGCGACTACAGAAAGTCGTCCGCTTGCGCGGCTGAAAGCAGTCGGCTAGCCGAGTCCCTGGTGATCGCAGCTAAGAAGCGGCTTCTTGATAGGGTTCTGGCGATGGCCGGCAAGCAACCCGAGATATCGCCCAACCCCAAGGAGTCGGAAGCTGAGGGCTCGTTCAAGCCGGCCAAAGAAACGAAGAAGATACCCTTGGACCCGGAGCACCCAGAGAGGTACGCTGTCATAGGTGCAAACCTTGACAACAAATAGGAAGGCGAGCTCGTCGATTTCCTCCGTGAGAATCGGGACATCTTCGCATGGTCCCCTAAAGACATGCCAGGTGTACCGACAGAATTCGCCGAGCACAAGTTACATGTCCGATCTGATGTGAAGCCCATCAGGCAGCCCTTGCGCCGCCTGTCAGAAGAGAAGAGAAGAGTTGTTGGGGAAGAGATAGCCCGGCTCCTAGCAGCCGGTTTCATTATGGAAGTATTTTTTCTAGAATGGTTAGCAACCCCGGTCCTGGTACTGAAGAAGAACAAGCAGTGGCGGATGTGTATTGACTACACAAGCCTCAACAAAGCTTGCCCCAAGGACCCGTTCACTCTGCCGAGAATTGATCAGGTGATAGACTCCACAGCCGGATGCGAGCTGTTGAGCTTCTTAGATGCATATTCAGGATATCACCAGATCAAGCTGAACCCGGCTGACCGACTGAAGACCGCCTTCATCACGCCGTTTGGAGCCTTCTGCTATCTGACCGACGTTCGGCTTAAGGAATGCCGGCGCCACCTTTCAACGTTGCATGCAGAAGTGCCTCCTCAAGCAACTCGGCAGAAACGCCCACGTCTACGTGGACGATGTGGTGGTGAAGACGGAAAAGCGTGGAACACTGCTGGAGGACCTTATGGAAACCTTTGAGAACCTGCGCCGATTCCAGATCAAGCTCAACCCTGAGAAGTGCGTCTTTGGAGTACCAGCCGGCCAACTCCTTGGTTTCCTGGTCTCTGAACGCGGCATAGAGTGCAACCCTGTGAAGATCAAGGCCATCGAGAGGATGGAAGTACCCCGCCGACTGCTAGATGTGGAAAAGTTCACCGGCTGCTTGGCGTCCATCAGCCGATTCATCAGTCGGCTGGGCGAGAAAGCTCTCCCTTTATACCAGCTCATGAAGAAGACCACCTTCTTCGAATGGAACCACAAGGCGGACGAAGCTTTCCTCCAGTTGAAGAAAATGCTGACTACTCCCCCTGTGCTGGCGGCCCCGACTCCTAAAGAGCCCATGCTCCTGTACATTGCCGCCACCAGCCGGGTAGTCAGCACAGTCATTGTAGTTGAGCGCAAGGAGGAAGGCAAGGCGCTACCTGTCCAGAGACCGGTATATTACCTGAGCGAAGTACTGTCGACCTCCAAGCAGAACTACCCCCACTACCAGAAGATGTGCTACGGCGTGCACTT
>LR880967.1:965202455-965222354 GCA_904067115.1 Aegilops sharonensis
AAGAAGACCACCTTCTTCGAATGGAACCACAAGGCGGACGAAGCTTTCCTCCAGTTGAAGAAAATGCTGACTACTCCCCCTGTGCTGGCGGCCCCGACTCCTAAAGAGCCCATGCTCCTGTACATTGCCGCCACCAGCCGGGTAGTCAGCACAGTCATTGTAGTTGAGCGCAAGGAGGAAGGCAAGGCGCTACCTGTCCAGAGACCGGTATATTACCTGAGCGAAGTACTGTCGACCTCCAAGCAGAACTACCCCCACTACCAGAAGATGTGCTACGGCGTGCACTTTGCCGCCAAGAAGTTGAAGCCTTACTTTCAAGAGCATCCAATCACTGTGGTTTGCACAGCCCCACTAGCCGAGATCATCGGAAGCCGAGATGCTTCTGGCCGAGTGGCCAAATGGGCCATAGAGCTGCCCCCCTACACCATCTATTACCAGCCCCGCACCGCCATCAAGTCGCAAGCACTGGCCGACTTCCTCGTCGACTGGGCCGAGACCCAGTACCTGCCGCCAGCTCCCGACTCCACCCATTGGCGGATGCATTTCAATGGCTCCAAGATGCGCATCGGCTTGGGAGCCGGCGTCGTCCCCACTTCCCCCAAAGGCGACAAGCTCAAATATGCGCTGCAGATCCATTTCGCCGCCTCCAACAACGTCGCCGAATATGAGGCGCTCATTCACGGGCTCCGGCTTGCCAAAGAACTTGGCATTCGCCGGATCCTGTGCTATGGCGACTCCGACTTGGTGGTCCAACAGTCATTTGACGATTGGGACGCCAAAGATGCAAACATGGCGAGCTACCGTTTCCTTGCACAGCAACTCAGTGGATATTTTGAGGGGTGCGAGTTCCTTCACGTGCCAAGAAATGACAACGACCAAGCAGACACCCTGGCACGAATCGGCTCCACCCGCCAGGCAATACCATCCGGCGTCACCCTTCAGCGCCTCCTCAAGCCATCTGTCAAGCTTTCACCAGAATCAGACTCCATTTTTGTGTCGGCTCCCCCTGAAGAAGTCGGATCCGACTCAAGAGCCTCAGCAGACGGAACGAGAATTCTTACCGATGGCCCCAAGAATGCTGCAGTCGAAGCCGACCCGGGGACTTCAGAACCCGGCCCGGGGAGTGCGGCGACCATTGTGAAGGCTCCAGAGCTCGGCCCGGGGACTGCACCAGTCGGCCCGGGGACTTCATCAATCCAGCAAGCGGCCGCGGACTCCAGCCCGCCGCCTCCCAGCCTAGCCGCCCTCGTCCAAGTAGCAGTACTGGCAGTTGAGGAAATAGCAGCACCCTCATGGGCCCAGCCAATCCTGAAGTTCCTAGTAAGCAGAGAGCTACCAACCGATGAAATCTTGGCTCGGCAAGTACAACGCCGAGCGTCAGCCTACACCATAGTCAACAGAGAGCTGGTCAGGCGCAGCGTCACTGGTGTCTACCAGCGTTGCGTCGAGCCAGAGCAAGGAAAAGCAATTCTCGAAGACATCCATCAAGGCGAGTGTGGCCACCATGCGGCCTCAAGAGCACTCGTCGCCAAAGCCTTCCGACACGGTTTCTTCTGGCCAACGGCCCTAGAAGAGGCCAAGGAATTAGTGCAAAAATGCAAGGGGTGCCAGATGTTCCGCTCCAAGCCGTATCAGCCGGCTTCCGCACTCAAGACTATCCCCATCACCTGGCCCTTTGCTGTTTGGGGCCTGGACATGGTAGGACCATTCAAAGCAGCACGAGGTGGCCTAACTCATTTACTTGTCGCGGTGGACAAGTTCACCAAGTGGATAGAAGTAAAGCCCATCAAGAAGTTGAATGGTCCAACTGCAGTGACTTTCATCGCCGACATCACGACTCGGTACGGCATACCACACAACATCATCACCGACAATGGCACAAATTTTGCCAAAGGCGCCCTTGCCCGTTTCTGCGTGACACAAGGCATCCGACTGGACTTAGCGTTCGTTGCCCATCCGCAGTCAAACGGCCAGGTGGAGCGAGCAAACGGCCTCATCCTGTCTGGCATCAAGCCTCGACTGGTCGAACCACTGGAGCGTTCGGCCGGCCGTTGGCTTGATGATTTGCCAGCCATCCTCTGGAGTCTGCGCACGACTCCAAACAACTCAACTGGCTTCACACCTTTCTTCCTCGTCTACGGTGCTGAAGCCGTCATCCCAACGGACATAGAGTTCGACTCCCCGCGAGTCACCATGTACACCAAGGAGGAAGTAGAAGAAGCACGTCAAGACGGCGTCGATCTGCTGGAAGAGGGCCGGCTATTGGCACTCAGCCGGTCCAGCATCTACCAGCAGAGCTTGCGCCGCTACTACAACAGGAAGGTCAGGCCAAGATCTTTCCAAGAGGGCGACCTTGTGCTCTGACTGATCCAGCGAACAGCCGGCCAACACAAGTTGTCGGCGCCTTGGGAAGGCCCCTTCATTATCAGCAAAGTGATGGGCAACGACTCCTACTACCTGATCGACGCTCAGAAGCCCCGAGCACGCAAGAGGGACGACTCCGGCAAGGAGACGGAACGGCCATGGAATGCAAATCTTCTCCGAAGATTTTACAGTTGATGCAGTATGTACCACGCTACCTTTTGTATTAAAGTACCAAGACTTCGGGCCCCCCGAGACGAGCTCGGGGACTGCCCTTTTTTGTTATCTGTATGATAAGAATTATGCCTTCGAGTATGTTACTCTTTGTTATGCCGCTTGGCACCGGGTTTGACTAGTCAGCCCGGGGACTCGCCGCCTCGCGCTATGGAATGCTTCCTGCAGTCGGACAAGTAGTGTGTGGTGCCTAAGCCGTCTCCTGTCAGAAGCCGCAGCTTGCAGAGCGACTGTTTGGTGGGCAGGAGTAAGGAAGAATGGGCGCCCACATGAAAAATGGCTAAGGACTCAAAGCATAAACATAGCTTGAGCCGGTTTCCAGCCTCTCTTCGCAAAGCCGACTCTTGAGTAGTCGGCTTGCCGCTTTCTATCCAACTTGTTAAAAAGACTCTAAAAAATGGCCAAGTACTTGCCTTCCCAAGAGTAGCCAAGCACTTGAACCAAACGGCAGTCCGCAGAGCGGTTGCCCGACTGGCAAGGCGGTGACTAACGGAAGGCGGCAAAGGAAAAAGCCATAGGAGCAATGAGCAAGGAAAGATAGAATTAGGATAAATATTTACACAGCATAGGGCCTTGGCCGAATCTTCAAGCAGAAGTTCAAAATACACCCCGCGGGTGGAATTGTGTGAATTAACAAGTTTTTCAAAGACTATTAAAGCAGACAAAATAAAGGCAAGACGGCAGCCTAGGAAGCGGCAGACGGGTTTGGAGGGCCTAGGAAGCGGCAGACGGGGCGGCCGGCTGGACAGTCTCGGCTTGATCATCTCCGGCGGCAGCCGGCCCAGTCGGCGCGGCTCGTTGCTGGAGGCGCGGTCGAGCTGAGGCTGGTCGCCCGCTCCGTCTTCTGGCGCCTCCGTCTCGCCTCCATCCTCCGCCTCGCCTTCCTCCTCGGCGCTGGAGCCGATCACCTCCGTCGAGTCCTCGTCATAATCCGGGTTCATCCTGAACCACTCCGGCGGCGCCTCCCCGCCGTCTTCAGCCTGCTCAGGGATGAAGACGCAGGTGTCCGTGTAGTCGGCGATCGCCGCCACACGCTCAATGAGGGCGTCTTCCGCAGCCAGCAGCTCCGCCTGGGCCTCTGACCGGAACGCGGCCAGCCAGTCCAGATTCAGCCCTGGATACCACGCCTTGACGAATTCCAAGGCCCGGCACGCTCCAGCCCGGGCCGAGGAACCCTTCCAGGCCTCAAGACGGCCAGCCGCGACCTCCAGCCAGTCGGCAGTCCGACTGGGAGTGCGCAGAACCGACATGTCCGGCCACAGGGCAGCAATCGCGTGGGCGCCGACACGTTGAAGCCGGCGCAGCATCCGATGGGCCGGCCGCAGACGAGCCTTGATGCTCAGAAGCTGCTCGTCAAGGGTCCGGGGGGCGTTGGCAGCAATCTCTGCACCATTTGCCCTCCGCGCCTCGCGATCAGCCTCGATGGCTTGATTGGCCGCCTGCGTGTGGCCGGGGAAGAAGTCTGCCAAGACGAAAAAGAAGCAAGTCAAAAAATCAGGAGTCAGCCCGACCTATAGTCATCGGCTCAAAGAAAGAAAGTAAAGAAACTCACCGTCGATGATGTCCTCGATTTCATGGAAGCCGGAGGTCAGCTGTGCCTCCTTGTCGGTCCAGGAGGAGCGCTCGCTTTCGAACTCGGCCAGGAGAGCAGCCTCATTCTTCTCCACCTCGTCCTGCGCCTTCTTAAGCAGCTCACTTTGCTCCACCAGCTGCGTAGCCAGCAGGTCGCGCTCTGCGGCGAGCTTGTTGCACTCCTCCACCTTGGCCCGCAAGGCGGTGTCGGCCTCGCCCAGCTGCGGTCGGAGAGTGGCGTTGGCCTCTGAAGAATAAAAAGAAAAAGGACATTAAGTCATCAACTAAGAAGGTCGCCGGGAAGATCCGGCCCGACTGCTCAGCAGTCGGCCCGAATCTCGGGGACTACAGCCCGCGGGTGCGCCAGCGCGCCCCCGCGAAGAAGAAAGAAGACACACCCCGGTTCCTCGACAAGTCGGCGGTCCACTTGCCTAGCTCCTCAACATTGCGGTTGAAGGCAGTGACGCGGAGGTTGTGATACTCCTATGATAAGCATTTCAGACAAAGGTAAATATTTGGAATTCACCAGATGGAGTTCCATGCCGCCTGCTCAGCAGCCGGCCCGAAACTCGGGGACTACACCCAGTGGGTGCGCTGGCGCGCCCCCACAGAGAAGAACAAGAAAAACAAACTCAAAGAAGAAAGCATACCCGAACGACGGCTCGCGACACCAAATGCGCCTTTGTGCAGTTCTGGATGGCGTCGCCCTCGGCTCGCAGCTTTGCCTGAACGTCCAGAAGCGCCTAGTTCAGCGGGCCTGTGTCGCCTCCTCGCACCCACCCAACGGGTGCGGCGCTTGTCGCCTCGGCGTCTGGGATGGCCGAGCTGGCGGCGCCGGTCTCCAAGGGGCGTGGCGCCGAAATCGCCTTCTCAAGACGACGGCGCACTGGCGAGGCGAATTGAAGGAGCAGCTTCGCCACGGCCTCGTCTTCAGTCGGCGACACCGGCGGGTCCGCCTGCTGTTTACCTCACGCGCTCCCAGACGGCGGCGGTGGCGGCACGGCCGTGCCCGACATAGAGGCCTCGCCGCCTTCCCTCTCCATGATGGGGTGCTCGCCGCCGGCTCCCTCAGTCTGCCCCGTGAACTCCGGGGGCGGCGGCGCGGAGCTCAGCGGGATGACAAGCAACGCCAATTGGAGGTGCGCGGCCTCCTCGGCTCGCCCGCTTTGCTGCGACGGCGGCTTCGGCTTCATCCAGCTTCCTCTGGGCGGAGGCCGCCGCCTTCTCGGCCTCCGCCTTCTCCAGGCGGGCGGCTTCTTCCTCGTCGTGCTTCTCCTACGCGTTCCGCTTCGTCGCTTCCCAGAGGTCGGCGGCGGGGTCAATCCGCCGAGTAGTGGCGGACGTCTCTGCCGACCCCATGATGGAGGCGGCGGCGACCCTCTCTAAAGTAAGGGGAGCCCTGATGCGAGGAAGACGTGTAAAATATTTGGACGAGATTCAACGGAAGAAAACAAGACAAAAAATGGAAGCACTTACGCGGAGACCAGTGGCGGCCTTTTCACTTCCTTGCGGAAGCGGTTGGCCTTTGCGACCGCCTCTTCCCGCTTGGTTGCGGCGGCCGCCCCCTTGAACTTCTTCGACCGGCCGCCAAGCAAGCTCGTCCCGGCCCGGCGCTTCTTCGCGCCGCCTCGACCACCCAAGCCGGCGGAGGAACCCGCGCTCGGCTGGCCGACCTTCGGTTGGTGGCGCGGGGCGACTTCCCCCTCGCCGTCATCTTCAGGCCA
Organism: Aegilops sharonensis; assembly: GCA_904067115.1. NCBI lineage: Eukaryota > Viridiplantae > Streptophyta > Magnoliopsida > Poales > Poaceae > Aegilops > Aegilops sharonensis. The sequence goes on from LR880967.1 coordinate 965,208,347, forward strand.
GTCGGCAAAGGTAGCCGGGGGCCTGAAGTCGCCAGCTCCTCCTCCTCCTCCTTCGGCGTCGGCCTCCATCGCCATCGCCCCCAAGTCAGGGTCGTCGACGTCGCTCTCCGCCCGGTCGGGGACGAACTCACGGGCCGGCCCCATGGTGCCGGCTGAAGGCTGGATGAGAGGGTTCTGACTCGGAAAAACCAAAAAAGATCAGAGGTCGGATTCGGCTGAAAAAGAAAACAGAAGAGGAAGAGAGACGACTTACCACATGCGGGGAGTTGGCGCGCGAGTACGGCTCCTTGCCGAACTGCCAATCTGGCGTGAGACTACAGTTTGCAATGTAGTTCACCGTGTCCGCCACCTCCGCGTGGGGCATGTCCTTGGAGCATAGCCGACTGGGGTCCCGGTGGCCGCTCATCTGACAGATCAGATGAGGTCGGCCTTGGAGCGGAAGGACTCGGCGCGAAGGCGGCCAGCAGGTTGGCCCCGGTCAAGCCCTCCGACTGCGTCTGCACTCGGAGTCGCGCGACGGCGGCGGCACCAGCGGGAGTCAGCGTCCTGGCCCGGTGGGACCAGCTGGGGAGCCTCCCCGCCAGTACGCCAGCTTCGTAAGGCGGCAGATTGACCCAGTCGCCTTCTGGGGCGACTTTCTTCACATAGAAATAGGATCGCTGCCACATCTTCACCGACTTGATCAGCGGAATGGTGGGAAACGGGTTGTCGGCCACCGATCTCCGCATCGCGATGAAGGTGCCGCGCAGAGCCGGCACGCCGGCGACGTGCGTGCAGAGCTTGGACTGGAAGAACTCCCCCCACAGCTCGATGGTGGGAAGAACGCCGAGGAAGCCTTCGTACAAGGTGGCGAAGGCAGCCAGCAGCACCACCGTATTCGGAGTAAGGTGGTGCGGCTGGAGCCCGTGGAACTCCAAGAAGGCGCGCAAGAAACCGCTCGCCGGCAACCCTAGGCCGCGCATGAGGTGCGAGCGGAATACGACCCGCTCGCCCTCCTCCGACGCCGGCGACATTTCTCCCGCCGGTGCGGCACGGGCCCGCACTAGGCTCTTGCCGGGGAGGCAGCGCGTCTGGCGGAGGAACTCGATGTGGTCGTCGTCCACCTTGGAGCCGTCCCACACGCCGGAGCGTGCGGCAGGAGGTGCAGCAGCGGAGGAAGAGCTCATCGCCGCGGCGGCGGCAAGAGGAAGCAGGGGGAGCAGGGAGATGGGCGCGCGTACTTCGCCGCCCCCCTCCTCCCGCCTACTTATAGGCTCATGGGCTGAGGAGCCGATGGGGCGGACGTGGGATTAACTGCGCCCAGGACCCCACGCCCCCCATGATTTAACCCACGAAGTTACTGCGCGCAGTTACGACATGGGAACCCCAACCGTCCGCACGGCTGCAACGGATCCGTTCGCGTGCCGAGGCGCGGTAGTGGCGGGTCCCGCCTGACGGCATGTCTCATCACACGCGTGGGTGGGCAGACTGACCCTGCCGCATGGCGCCCTGCGACGGGCCCGCAATGGGCCGCCGCCTGGAAGCTTATCGGGCACGCTGCCAGGTTCCCGCTACGACTTTCAAACTCTCTAAGGGGCAAGACAGCCTTCTGCGAGTCCGGCTCCAGCTAGTCGGCCTAGAGGAAGACTGCGAGCAAGGCCCAGATTCCACCACCAGAAGGATGAAACCGTTGAGGCTCCTCGACATGTCGCCCTCGGCGCCTCACCAGCTTCGGGGACTACTGTCGGAGTAATGGGCCACGGGTAGGCAAACCCGAGCCCCTGGACCTTTCAAGACATCGGGGCAGGCTGCGCCCCTCAAGACCCCAAAACGAAGAGCCGCTTTCTGAGAGTCGGCGGCAGAGCTGCCGACTGCCCCTCACGGCCGAGACCCAGGGACGGCTTCGAGATAAGCCGACTCCCAACTGGCGGCTTCCAGAGAAGCCGGCTATGGGGAGTCGGCCCGCCACTCCAACCACGTCCTACCTTCACGACTATGGATGGGACGGGGTGCGGCCACCGCGCGGCCCATCCCTGCCCCGTTCGCCAAGGGCAGGTATGGCCACAGTGGGCCGTACCAACGAAGATCTCCATCCGGCGCGGCACTGTTGCCATGCCGACCCTGACATCAGCCCCGTGGGCAGCGCCTTGTGCCCACGACGGCCTGTCTGTACGACCCAGAGACGGCGGGACCCGCCTGTCGGCGAGGGTGCAGAAGACGGCGAGAGCGCCACAAGACGGACCCGTTGGGAGTCGGCCCCCAGGAGTTGGCCGGCCCCTCCCACAGGCCCCGCACGCCATTAACCAGACAAGACAGGGAATGGCAACAGTGATCGCCCGTCAGGCGGCGGCACTGTTGCCATGACCCCATGACCAAACCAGCGTCATTAGAGGCCCGCCCGCGGCGGACAAGGCCTGTCGGCCCCATGCCCGGCCCGTCGGCGGGGCCCACCAGTCAGCGGGCCCCAGTAGTCGGCGGAAAAGACGGCGGCCTGAGAGACATACGGCTGGGACCCGCGCCCAGCCGAATTACCATTTTACCCCTGGGGGGTAAGCCTATATAAACCCCCCGGGGCACCCATGCAAGAGGTTGGACCCTAATAGTTTTAGACACACATAGAGGGAAGAGGAGAGCTAGCCGTGCCCTTCTCCTTCCTCGCCCCGAGCAGCTCAAGGAGCAACCTTGTACCCACTTTGCCATAGTGATCATGCGGAGACCCCGCAGAGCAGCAGTAGGGGTATTATCTCCGCGGAGAGCCCTGAAGCTGGGTAAGATCCGTCGGCGTGCATGCCTTCGCCTCATCCCGTTTCCAGGCACCGGTGACGTTCTACTCACCCCCACCATGATAAGCCATCCTTTGGCATATGTCGCACCCAACCCCCGACAACAAGTTCGTACAACGCTCAATTTTCTCTTGCACTAAATGATGAAACACTTTTAGCAGCAATTTTTATTGCCTTATTGCACCGATGACAACTTACTTGAAGGATCTTACTCAATCCATAGGTAGGTATGGTGGACTCTCAAGGCATGAATTTCGGCTTAAGGTTTTTGGATGCACAAGTAGTATCTCTACTTAGTACAGGATTTTTGGCTAGCAAATATATTAGGCAAGCACTACATGTTGAAGGATCTATACCAATATAACTTTGATGTGAATATGAACAAGCATAACTCATTACGTTATCTTCCTTGTCCAACGCCAACAATTTTGGCATATAATATTTAATGAGGGCTCACAATAATAAAAGATGACCAATATAGTATATTTTCATGTGAATCTTCTCTTCCCTTATTAATTATTTCATGAGTTGCATCATTGACCAATGCTATGTTTGTCAATCTCCAAAAAAATTACCACTTATACTTTTCCTTATGTGATGTCATTACTTACCATAAGATTAGCATATGGTCTTTTTCATTTATTTATTTCTTTCATTTGATTTGCAACATAAGAGTAAAGAAGCAAAGACTCACATCAAAACTTTATTATATAACTTGCACACGATTACATAGATAGGTAGATCACTAGGCAAGCACTCGAAAAGAAAGGATCAAACTAAACCAAGGGTCGACATCCCTAGTCCTACGAGGTTGCAGCGTTATCATAAACAGTCATTTCGAGCCTACTTTTCACACAATCAACAAATCCTACATAAGCTGCGAGCTGCCACAGGAATACCAACACAGACCGCAGATTAATTGCAACGGGTGAGCTACAGACCTGAAGCTGCAGTCGGATGGATGACAGGGTAAACCCTAGGGGAATGAACGAGGCGCGAAGGGAGGGGAACGAGAGGGGCGGGGTGAACCTTGTGGCCGGTGGAGGAGAGCACGGCGGAGGCGGAGGGGGAGCGCGGGGGACCGAGACGCCGCCGCCGCCGGAGACGGGGATGAGGAGCTCCCGGTCGCGGCCACTTATACGTCTCCAACGTATCTATAATATATGAAGCATTCATGCTATTTTATTATCTGTTTTGAATGTTTACGGGCTTTATTATACACTTTTATATTACTTTTGGGACTAACCTATTAACCTGAGGCCCAGCCCATAATTTTGTTTTATTGCCTATTTCAGTGTTTCGAAGAAAAGGAATATCAAACGAAGTCCAAACGGAATGAAACCTTCGGGAGCGTTATTTTTGGAACAGAAGCGATCTAGGAGACTTGGAGTTCAAGTCAAGGAAGCTTCGAGGTGGCCATGAGGGTGGGGGCGCGCCCCCTGTCTCGTGGGCCCCTCGAGGCTCCCCGACCGACTTCTTTCGCCTATATATTCCCATATACCCTAAAACCTTCGAAGCGAATAATAGGTCGGGAGTTCCGCCGCTGCAAGCCTCCGTAGCCACCAAAAACCTCTCGGGAGTCCGTTCCGGCACCCTGCCGGAGGGGGAATCCATCACCGGTGGCTATCTTCATCATCCCGGCGCTCTCCATGACGAGGAGGGAGTAGTTCACCCTCAAGGCTGAGGGTATGTACCAGTAGCTATGTGTTTGATATCTCTCACTCTCGTGTTCTTGAGGTGATACGATCTTGATGTATCGTGAGCTTTGCTATTATAGTTGGATCTTATGATGTTTCTCCCCCTCTACTCTCATGTAATGGATTGAGTTTTCCCTTTGAAGTTATCTTATCGGATTGAGTCTTTAAGGATTTGAGAACATTTGATGTATGTCTTGTTGTGCTTATCTATGGTGACAATGGGATATTCACGTGATCCACTTGATGTATGTTTTGGTGATCAACTTGCGGGTTCCTCCCATGAACCTATGCATAGGGGTTGGCACACGTTTTCGTCTTGACTCTCCGGTAGAAACTTTGGGGCACTCTTTGAAGTACTTTGTGTTGGTTGAATAGATGAATCTGAGATTGTGTGATGCATATCGTATAATCATGCCCACGGATACTTGAGGTGACAATGGAGTATTTAGGTGACATTAGGGTTTTGGTTGATTTGTGTCTTAAGGTGTTATTCTAGTATGAACTCTATGATAGATTGAACGGAAAGAATAGCTTCATGTTATTTTACTACGGACTCTTGAATAGATAGAACAGAAAGGATAACTTTGAGGTGGTTTTGTACCCTACCATAATCTATTCGTTTGTTCTCCACTATTAGTGGCTTTGGAGTGACTCTTTGTTGCATGTTGAGGGATAGTTATATGATCCAAGTATGTTATTATTGTTGAGAGAACTTGCACTAGTGAAAGTATGAACCTTAGGCCTTGTTTCCTAGCATTGCAATACCGTTTACTCTCACTTTTATCCTTATTTACCTTGCTGTTTTTATAATTTCAGATTACAAAAACCTTTATCTACCATCCATATTGCACTTGTATCACCATCTCTTCGCCGAACTAGTGCACCTATACAATTTTCCATTGTATTGGGTGTGTTGGGGACAGAAGAGACTCTTTGTTATTTGGTTCCAGGGTTGCTTGAGAGAGACCATCTTCATCCTACGCCTCCCATGGATTGATAAACCTTAGGTCATCCACTTGAGGGAAATTTGCTACTGTCCTACAAACCTCTGCACTTGGAGGCCCAACAATGTCTACAAGGAGAAGGTTGCGTAGTAGACATCAAGCTCTTTTCTGGCGCCGTTGCCGGGGAGGTGAGTGCTTGAAGGTATATCTTTAGATCTTGCAATCGAATCTTTTTGTTTCTTGTTTTATCAATAGTTTAGTTTACAAAATAAAAACTACAAAAAATGGATTTGAGTTTGTCTCATACGCTTCATCATTTTAATATCTTTCGTGAGTATGATGGAAAGGAAAATTGTGCTCAATTGCTAGAAGAAGAATGCATTAAAATGCTTGGTACTAAATCTTTGAATAATGAGCATGATTGCAATGTTGTTAGAATGAACTCTTTAATATCCATAGTACTAACGATGATTGCGCTAGTTATGATGAAAATGTCTCCTATAAGCATGTTGATTTTTGTGGAGAGCATTGGGTTTGCATGGACACACCAAATAGAGAAGATAGATATTGCAAGAGGCATAAGCGTTTAGAAACTAAATTGTTGAAAGAAAGGCTAGATGTGTGTGCTGAAAGATTCAATATTTTTTGCGATCCTTGTGAACTTTGCAATGAACATGGTCATTTAAATCTCCAATGCAAATTGTTTCATGATCGAATCGTGTCCAAAAATTGTGATAACTTGATTACCCTTGAGCATCATAAAGAGCTTAGTCTTCTTTGGGGTATGAAGAAATGAAACGTATAACTGAGGGTATTCCAAAATTTAATCTTGAGGAATTCCTTGATATTGATCTAGAGGAGATTTATTCGTATTGTGCGGTGAATTGCATTGAAAATCCTTATATTGCCAATTACCTAAAGAAAAGAAAGCAAATAGAAGATGAAGAGAATACTAATGAAAGGGAAGAGACTTCCCAATCTCCTCCTATTATTTCTTATGATGAATCAGGTAACGAGGAGGAGCTTTCTATTCAACCAATCTCATCAATAAGGAGCTCAAAGAAGAAGGTTGAACCCACACATAATTTGAAGAAGAAAAAGAAAAGGAGGAGCAACACATAATCCATCCCAAATGATGTTGCTCCTACTACTCATTGTGATGATGATAATTGCTATACTATTGGTGCTATCCATGCTATTAATGAAGAGAGCGATTATGCTTATGACATGAAAAGGCCCAAGCTTGGGGAAGCTATGTTTGATGAGGATGACATATTTGAGAATATATTTGCTGCAATTAATGTTTGTCCCAAGCTCGGGGATGCTATGTTTAATGAAGATGATATTTTTAGCATCCCAAGTTTTGATATGCAAGGTTGTTATGATGATAGCATGCCTCTTACCTATTATTATTATATTGATGAAAGTGGGTTTGGAAGAGTGTCAACTTTATTTAGTGATGATTCCACTATCTTGGAAGAGGTTTCAATCGATCATGATGAGAACAAAGTTGCTACTTATGATGAATATTGTGATTAAAATTATGCTATAAAAAGTAGTGATGATTAAATTTATAAAACTTGTCATGATTATGATTACCCTTTTTCTGAATATTACTCTTTTAATATAGAAACAATTTATAGTATTCAAGTCTCTTATGATACTCCCACTATACCGAATGAGAAGAATTTGCTTATGTGGAGAGTTGTAAATTTTCTATGCTTGTAGATCATGAAAAGAATGCTTTAGGTGCTGGTTATATTGTTGAGTTCATTCATGATGCTACTGAAAATTATTATGAGGGAGGAACATATGCTTGTAGGAATTGCAATAATGTCAAGTTTCCTCTCTATGTGTTGAAAATGTTGAAGCTATGCTTGTTTTACCTTCGTATGCTAGTTGATTATTGTTCCCATAAGTTGTTTGCTCACAAAATCCCTATGCATAGGAAGTGGGTTAGACTTAAATGTGCTAGTCATATGCTTCATGATGCTCCCGTTATGTTTCAATTCTTATCTTTTATGTGAGCATCATTGTCATCATCATGCCTAGCTAGAAAGGCATTAAAGAAAAGCGCTTGTTGGGAGACAACCCAATATTTACCCTTACTGTTTTTGTGTGTTCACATGATTATGTTACTGTAGTAATCATGTTTTTTAGCTTTTGTTTCAATAAAGTGCCAAGTAAGACCTTTAGGATAGCTTACGGTGATAGTTGTGTTGATCCTGCTGAGAATCAGAAACTTTTGCACCCAGTAATTTAGTTTTGATAATTCACACAAACGTTATTATAATCTTATTTTTTTGATATGGATTGGTACACAAATTGCTTAGGACTTCCTAAGTTGGTAGGATTTTTGGAGTTCCAAAAGTATACGTTTGATACATATTACTACAGACTGTTCTGTTTTTGACATATTCTGTTTTCTATGTGTTGTTTGCTTATTTTGATGAATCTATGAGTAGTTCAGAGGATATGAACCATAGAGAAGTTGGAATACAGTAGATATTACACCAATATGAATTTAGAATGAGTTTATTACAGTACCTAAGTGCTGGTTTTATTTTCCTATACTAACGGAGCTTACAAGTTTTCTGTTGAGTTTTGCGTTGTGAAGTTTTCAAGTTTTGGGTAAAGATTCGATGGACTATGGAATAAGGAGTGGCAAGAGCCTAAGCTTGGGGATGCCCAAGGAACCCCAAGGTAATATTCAAGGACAACAAAGAGCCTAAGCTTGGGGATGCCCCGGAAGGCATCCCCTCTTTCGTCTTCGTTCATCGGTAACTTTACTTGGAGCTATATTTTTATTAACAACATGATATGTGTTTTGCTTGGAGCATCATTTTCTTTTGTTAGTATTTGCTTTCTGTTATTTATAATAATTTTTTTCATCTTTAGTTTCAATAAAAATTTCAAGGATAACCTTTACCATGCTTATTTTGCAAGTATGCATGTTGCTGCTTCAAAATAGAAAGTTTACCGATGTTGCAAAAATTCCCTAGAAAAGTTAGAGCATTATATAATGTTGAAACTTTTTGCATATTGAGCTCTGATAAATCTTCTACATCGTAGTAGTTTTCTCATAATTTTTGGAGTTAGGGAAGTATGATGAATCTTGCATTCTTTACAGACTGTATTGTTTTGACAGATTGCTGTTATGTTTGCATTGTTTGCATATGTTTGCTTGTTTAATGATTCTATTTGAGGATAGGAGTATTAAATATGCAGAGGCATTTAGTATGCAATGTTGAATAATAATTTTAGTGATTTTTTTACAGTAGAAAATGATAAGGTTTTTGCATTGGTTTATACTAACTTATCTCACGAGTTCTTGTTGAGTTTGGTGTGGATGAAGCTTTTGAGAAACAGAGAAACCATGATATGAGAGAATTAAGGAGACACAAAATATCAAGCTTGGGGATGCCCAAGGCACCCCAAGATAATATTTCAAGAAGTCTCAAGCATCTAAGCTTCGGGATGCCCCGGTAGGCATCCCACCTTTCTTCTTCAACAATTACCGGTTAGTATTGGTTGAACCCAAGTTTTTGCTTTTTCACATGAGTTGTGCTATCCTTGCAATGTCATTTTATTTTGTTTTGCTTGCTGTTTGAATACAATACCAAGATATGAAATTCTTTAATGAGAGAGAGTCTTCACATAGTTACATAATTATTTAGCTACTCATTGATCTTCACTTATATCTTGTTGGAGTAGTTTGTCATTTACTCGTGTGCTTCACTTATATCCTATGAGTAAATGGTTGAATGATTTGAATGTCATAAATCTGAAATTATATATGTTTCATTTGCTTATCCCATGGGGAGTAATGACTTCACATCTAAGAAGTAGAAGTTGTAAATTTATTAAAGGTTAGCAAGCATTGTATTGGTCATTTGAACAATTCATGAAAGAATATTAAGGAAGAGAGATTTCACATATAAATATACTATCTTGGACATCTTTTATAATTGTGAGCACTCACTAAGTATGACATGCTAAAGAGTTGATGTTGGACAAGGAAGACAATGTAATGGGTTATGTTTTTCTCACATCTTAGTTAAACTATATTGTCATGGATCATTCAAACATGTTGAGCTTGCCTTTCCCCCTCATGCTAGCCAAAATTCCTTGCACCAAGTAGAGATACTACTTGTGCTTCTAAATATCCTTAAACCCAGTTTTTGAGTGTCCACCATACCTACCTATATGCGTTATTTACCTGCCGTTCCAAGTAAATTTGCATGTGCCAAACTCTAAACCTTCAAATAATAATCTGTTTTGTATGCCCGAATCGCTCATGTAGCGACTAGGGGCTGTCATTATCTTCCATGCTAGGTGGGTTATTCTCAAGATGAGTGGACTCCGCTCATCATTCACGAGAAAAATGGCTGGTAACCGGGATGCCCAGTCCCATGATCAAAAAGATCAAAGCAAAACAAAATAATTAAAACAAAACTCCCCCGGGACTTTTGTTGGTATGGACGGTACCCCGTTGTTTCGGATGGCCGTGGAGTGTGATTGTTGGTGGGGGGGGGGAGTAAAAACTTTACCATTCTGTTTGGGAACCGCCTATAATGTATGTAGTATGGAAGATATTGGGAACTCTTGGTTGTTATGTTGACAATGAGATCATACCTCTCAAAATTATTTATCTCTATTTCAAAATCGAGCTCTGGCACCTCTGCAAATCCCTGCTTCCCTCTGCGAAGGGCCTATCTTTTAATTTTATGCAAGAGTCAAGGTGATCTTCACCTTTCCCTTTTTCATTTTATCCTTTGGCAAGCACCTCGTGTTGGAAAGATCCTGATTTATATATCCAATTGGATATAAGTTAGCATGAACTATTATTGTTGACATCACCCAAAGGTGAATACGTTGGGAGGCAAAATTATAAGCCCCTATCTTTCTTAGTGTCCGATTAAAACTCCATAACCATAAGTATTGTGTGAGTGTTAGCAATTGTATAAGACTATATGATAGTTGAGTATGTGGAGTTTGCTAAATCAAAGCTCTAACATAGACCTTCCTGAAAATAAGATGAATTGTAATTTTTTGATGACTGAGAATGAAGTTTGCTAGTTTTCAAGAAAGTTTATGGTCTATGCTTTAACATGTGAATAGCTTGTTACTTGATCTTGAGAAGTTTTATGAGATGAACTACTGTTATGACATATAATCATGCTAGAAAAGGTGATTGAAATTATAATTGATCAAACTTGTGCACCTTCTAGCATTCACACTTCATAAATTCTTTCTTTTATCATTTACCTACTCGAGGACGAGCAGGAATTAAGCTTGGGGATGCTGATACATCTCCAACGTATCTATAATTTATGAAGCATTCATGCTATTTTATTATCTGTTTTGAATGTTTATGAGCTTTATTATACAATTTTATATTACTTTTGGGACTAACCTATTAACCGGAGGCCCAGCCCATATTGTTGTTTTATTACCTATTTCAATGTTTCGAAGAAAAGGAATATAAAACGGAGTCCAAACGGAATGAAACCTTCGGGAGCGTTATTTTTGGAACGGAAGCGATCCAGGAGACTTGGAGTTCAAGTCAAGGAAGCTTCGAGGTGGCCACGAGGGTGGGGGGCGCGCCCCCCCTACTGAGCGCGCCCCCTGTCTCATGGGCCCCTTGAGGCTCCCCCGGTCGACTTCTTTCGCCTATATATTCCCATATACCCTAAAACCTTCGAAGCGAACAATAGATCGGGAGTTCCGCCACCGCAAGCCTCCGTAGCCACCAAAAACCTCGCGGGAGCCCGTTCCGGCACCCTGCCGGAGGGGGAATCCATCACCGGTGGCTATCTTCATCATCCCGGCACTCTCCATGACGAGGAGGGAGTAGTTCACCCTCAGGGCTGAGGGTATGTACCAGTAGCTATGTGTTTGATCTCTCTCTCTCTCTCTCTCTCATGTTCTTGAGGTGATACGATCTTGATGTATCGCGAGCTTTGCTATTATAGTTGGATCTTATGATGTTTCTCCCCCTCTACTCTCTTGTAATGGATTGAGTTTTCCCTTTGAAATTATCTTATCGGATTGAGTCTTTAAGGATTTGAGAACACTTGATGTATGTCTTGTCGTGCTTATCTGTGGTGACAATGGGATATTCACGTGATCCACTTGATGTATGTTTTGGTGATCAACTTGCGGGTTCCACCCATGAACCTATGCATAGGGGTTGGCACGCGTTTTCGTCTTGACTCTCCGGTAGAACTTTGGGGCACTCTTTGAAGTACTTTGTGTTGGTTGAATAGATGAATCTGAGATTGTGTGATGCATATCGTATAATCATGCCCACGGATACTTGAGGTGACAATGGAGTATCTAGGTGACATTAGGGTTTTGGTTGATTTGTGTCTTAAGGTGTTATTCTAGTATGAACTCTATGATAGATTGAACGGAAAGAATAGCTTCATGTTATTTTACTACGGACTCTTGAATAGATAGAACAGAAAGGATAACTTTGAGGTGGTTTCGTACCCTACCATAATCTATTCGTTTGTTCTCCGCTATTAGTGGCTTTGGAGTGACTCTTTGTTGCATGTTGAGGGATAATTATTTGATCCAAGTATGTTATTATTGTTGAGAGAACTTGCACTAGTGAAAGTATGAACCTTAGGCCTTGTTTCCTAGCATTGCAATACCGTTTACGCTCACTTTTATCATTAGTTACCTTGCTGTTTTTATAATTTCAGATTACAAAAAACCTTTATCTACCATCCATATTGCACTTGTATCACCATCTCTTCGCCGAACTAGTGCACCTATACAATTTGCCATTGTATTGGGTGTGTTGGGGACACAAGAGACTCTTTGTTATTTGGTTGCAGGGTTTCTTGAGAGAGACCATCTTCATCCTACGCCTCCCACGGATAGATAAACCTTAGGTCATCTGAGGGAGTCCTGAATTAGGGGGTCCTCGGACAGCCGGACTATATACTTTGGCCGGACTGTTGGACTATGAAGATACAAGATTGTAGACTTCGTCCCGTGTCCGGGTGGGACTCTCCTTTGTGTGGAAGGCAAGCTTGGAAATTCGTATATGTAGATCTCCTTCTATGTAACCGAGTCCATGTAACCCTAGCCCCTCTGGTGTCCATATAAACCGGAGGGTTTAGTCTGTAGGACAATAACAATCATAATCATAGGCTAGCTTCTAGGGTTTAGCCTCTACGATCTCGTGGTAGATCAACTCTTGTAATACTCATATCATCAAGATCAATCAAGCAGGAAGTAGGGTATTACCTCCATCGAGAGGGCCCGAACCTGGGTAAACATCGTGTCCCCTGCCTCCTATTACCATTAGCCTTAGAGGCACAGTTCGGGACCCCCTACCCGAGATCCGCCGGTTTTGACACCGGCATTGGTGCTTTCATTGAGAGTTCCACTGTGTTGTCCCGATAGGCTTGATGGCTCGTCTTGTTGTCAAGGACAACATCACCTCTGGAGGAACCCTGGCTGTAGGCCAGACTCTCTGGTTGGGCGGCTTCGTCATGGCCGCCCGTTCGGCCGCCACGCCGACGATGACTTCTCAGGTCATAGAGAACAGCCTCCACGTCAGCTCGGAACTCACCGAGCAGATGGGTCCAATGGAGCTCTCCTCCCTGAACGAGCTCTTGGATCGCATCGCTGCCCTGGGAGTCTCTACGGACTATGATCAGATCAGGCTTAAACCCGACCAAAGGGAGATTAACTCCCCCTCGGTCACCCATCAGATAGCGGTGGTGGAGGAACAAAACAGCAATTCTTCCTCTATCTTGAGGACGAACTATGTCCGGATTCCCGAGCTCTCCGAGCCGGATACCCGTCTACGGGAGGACATGGCCCAGGCTCCGAACTTAGAATCGGGCAACGGGCCACAAATATTGGGCAACATCCCAGAGTCTGAGCTACCAATCTCGGGAGCTCCTTTGCCCCCGGGTCTCAGATCGGGTCAGGATTTGGACTTAAAGCTACCCACCCACCCAGACACAAGTGATCTTTCCCACATTAGACAAGAGCCCCAAGAGACAGAACAACACTTCCGGGCCAGATTCCTCCTTGTAATGAGCAAGGTTAAGGACTGTCGCGAGGAAGACGCAATCTTATTCTTTTGCAAAAATTGCACGGACAAGGGAATTCTCAACGCCATAAGTCGCCATGACATAGCACACTTTGCCGACATGGCGGCCATAGTACAGAAGTACTGTGCGATGGAAAGTGCCCGGAAAACCCAAACAAAATTCTGGGATCCTCCGGCTCTCACTAAACCCCTCGTCTGAACTAAAAGGGTGCTCTCGGTGTCAAAACCGGCGGATCTCGGGTAGTGGGTCCCGAACTGTGCGTCTAGGCGGATGGTAACAGGAGACAAGGGACACGATGTTTTACCCAGGTTCGGGCCCTCTTGATGGAGGTAAAACCCTACGTCCTGCTATATTAATATTGATGATGTGTGTTACAAGAGTGGATCTACCACGAGATCAAAGAGGCTAAACCCTAGAAGCTAGCCTATGGTATGATTGTTGTTCGTCCTACGGACTAAAACCCTCCGGTTTATATAGACACCGGATAGGGTTAGGGTTACACAGAGTCGGTTACAATGGTAGGAGAT
>LR880967.1:965237144-965253961 GCA_904067115.1 Aegilops sharonensis
AGGGACACGATGTTTTACCCAGGTTCGGGCCCTCTTGATGGAGGTAAAACCCTACGTCCTGCTAGATTAATATTGATGATGTGTGTTACAAGAGTGGATCTACCACGAGATCAAAGAGGCTAAACCCTAGAAGCTAGCCTATGGTATGATTGTTGTTCGTCCTACGGACTAAAACCCTCCGGTTTATATAGACACCGGATAGGGTTAGGGTTACACAGAGTCGGTTACAATGGTAGGAGATCTACATATCCGTATCGCCAAGCTTGCCTTCCACGCCAAGGAAAGTCCCATCCGGACACGGGACGAAGTCTTCAATCTTGTATCTTCATAGTCTTGGAGTCCGGCCGATGATGATAGTTCGGCTATCCGGACACCCCCTAGTCCGGAACTCCCTCAGGTGCGCTCTCGCAAGTCACCCAATCCAATTACAAAGAAGCCAAAGCCCTCTACAGGGCATGGAACCGTACTGGAGGGATGGCTCAACAGGCGATGCAAAATTCACAGCACAACGGGCATCATACCAACACACAGCCTTAGAGCATGTTGGATACTCCGGCAGGTGGCCAAGAGCAGCGAGGACCTCCTCATCAACAAGACCGCAGAGCACCATCCCACGGAGAATAACAATACAGTACTGACAGTCTTTGAGACTTTCGCCTCAAACAATAGGCGTAAGCAAGCACTCCGCAGCCTCGCCGAAGTCTGCCACGTTGCAGCAATAAATTCGTGGAACGACACGGCCATAACCTTCAATGCCAGTGACGAACCTCAATTCTGAACAGTCCGAGCACCGGCCGCTTTGGTCCTTAGTCCAATTGTGGACGGCTTCCGGCTTACTAAAGTGCTCATGGACGGCCGCAGCGGATTAAACCTCATCTATGAGGAAACTCTTAACAAAATGGAAATAGATAAGAGCCGCATTGAGAAAAGCAGCATGACCTTCAGAGGAATCATCCCTAGTCGGGAGGCACGATGCGCGGGAAAAATTACACTGGAAGTGGTATTCGGCACGCCGGAGAATTATAGGTCCGAAGAAATCACATTCCAAGTGGCCCTGTTTACCAGTGGATACCACACCCTTTTATGGCGGGATGCATTCACAAGCTTCCAAGCTATTCCCCATTAAGGGTACATGAAGCTCAAGATGCCTGGGCCCAAAGGAATCATCACTCTAGCTAGTGATCCGGATATAGCACTCCGCGCCGAAAATAAAACCGCCGCACTAGCCCTGGAGGCATTATCCAAAGCCCTCACGGCCGAAGAGTTAACTATGCTGCGCTCCACAGTGGACAGGGACGACGTGATACTCGACAAACGACCCAAGTCCACCTCTTTTAAACCAGCAGACGAAATAGTCAAATTCCAGGTCCACCCAACGGACCCTACAAAAATAGCATCAATTGGGGCACAGCTGAACCCTACAATAGACACTGCACTATGAGAGTTCTTGCATGAGAACTGGGACATCTTTGCCTGGCACCCTTCAGACATGCCAGGTATCCCACGCAGGCTGGCCGAGCATAGCCTAAATATACTAAAGGGATACAAGCCGGTCAAGCAGACTCTTCAGCGCTTTTCAGAACCCAAGCGACAAGCCATGGGAGAAGAGCTAGCCAAGCTACTCGAGGCCGGATTCATCAGAGAAATAAAACATCCGTACTGGCTAGCAAACCTGGTGATGGTACCAAAGAAGGACAAATCCTGGCGCCTATGAATCGGTTTCAAGGACCTCAATAAGGCTTGCTCCAAGGATCCCTTCCCCCTCCCCCGCATCGATCAAATCATCGACGCTACCGCAGGACACGACTCATTGTGTTTCCTCGACACATACTCCGGATACCATCAAATAAAGATGGCGGAGTCAGATCAAGCCGCAACGGCATTCATCACTCCATATAGCCCCTTCTGTTTTAACACCATGCCTTTCGGACTCAAAAACGCCAGTGCAACCTATCAACACATGATTCAGACATGCCTGGAAACACAAATAGGCAAAACAGTGGAGGCATACGTAGACGATGTGGTCATCAAAACCAGACACGTCGAATCTTTAATAGACGACTTGAGGCTTACGTTCGACAATCTCCGAACATATGACATTAAGCTCAATCCGGAAAAATGCGTTTTCGACATACCTGCCGGAAAGCTCTTGGGCTTTATCGTTTCTAATAGAGGAATTGAAGCAAATCTGGCTAAAATCCAAGCTCTATCACAGTTGGCTACCCCAACAGACCTCAAGCAAATCCAGAAATTAACTGGACGCGTGGTCGCCTTAAGCCACTTTATCTCCCTATTAGGAGAAAAGGCATTACCTCTTTATCGCCTTCTTCGACGCACCGAACACTTCGAGTGGACGGATGCGGCTACGGCCGGACTGGGGGAAATAAAAGCCCTCTTGGCCACCAATCCAATCCTGGACGCGCCAAATATCGGTGAACCTATGTTGTTATATATAGCTGCAGCACACCAGGTTGTAAGCGCAGTGCTCGTCGTCGAACGAGAGACAGATGGACATAAGTTCCCGCTTCAAAAGTCAGTATACTACGTATCCACTGTCCTCACTCCATGCAAGTCACGGTACCCACATTATCAAAAGATAGAATACGCGATCTTCATGGCATCCCGAAAACTACGACACTACTTTCAAGAGTGTTCAATCACGGTGGCCTCCGAAGTACCACTTAATGACATAATAAATAACCGCGATGCCATGGGCCGGATTGCTAAATGGGATATCGAGCTCCTCCCGTTCGACATAACATACAAACCACAACAAGCCATTAAGTCACAAGTATTGGCTGACTTCGTCACCGAATGGACAGAAGCCGAACTCCCTAAAGAGTACGACGCGTACTCCAATTGGATCATGCACTTTGACGACTCTAATATGCTGGCTGGTCTAGGGGCAGGCGTTGTCCTGACATCCCCCACCGGAGATACAGTCCAATACGTACTCCAAATACTATACACAGATTCCAACAATGCAGCCGAATATGAGGCCCTGTTGCATGGTCTTCGGATGGCAGTCTCCATGGGCATTCAACGCCTAGAAGTGCGTGGGGATTCGAACCTCGCAAATAAATGGAGACTTTGACACCAAGGACCCAAAAATGGCGGCCTACCGCAATGCCATCCTCAAAATGTCAGCTCGGTTCGAGGGGCTCGAATTCCACCATGTGGTCCGAGAAAACAACCAAGCGGCAGATATTCTTGCCCGCATCGGCGCTAAACGCGAACCTGTCCCACCTAATATCTTTTTGGAAAGGCTGTTCAAGACATCCGTGGTGTGGGAAGGGGAGACCGGCAATACCAGTACGGAACCGCACACAACCCCAGATCTCGAACACCCTGACGTAATCGGAGCCTCCGCCACCGAAATAACACCTTCGGCCCACGCGATTATCGCTGTCATCGCCCCGTGGACAGAACCCTTCTTAGCCTACTTAAATAGGCAAGAACTCCCCGAGGACCAAAATGAGGCACGTTGCATTGTGCGGCGCTCTAAAGCCTACAAAGTCCACGAGGGAGAGCTTTATATGAAAAGCGCGACTGGAGTGATCCAAAGGTGCATCTCCGAAGAGGAAGGGTGGTAGCTCTTGGCCGTAATTCATGCCGGACTCGGCAGCCACCATGCCGCAGCTCCGGCACTCGTAAGCAAGGCCTTCCGTACAGGTTTCTACTGGCCGATAGCCCCGGCCGACGCACAGGACCTTGTCCAACATTGCGTTGGTTGCCAGCTTTTTGAAAATCAAAGCCATATGCCACCTACTGCTCTCCAAACAATCCCCATAACTTGGCCCTTTGCGGTCTAGGGGCTCGATATGGTTGGACCCCTTAAAGGAGGAAGCCATAAGAAGAAATACTTGTTGGTCATGGTCGATAAATTCACCAAATGGATAGAAGCCAAACCAGTTAAAACGGCCGAGTCCGGACCAGTGATAGACTTCATATCTGGGGTCGTACACCATTATGGTGTCCCCCACAGCATCATCACCGATAACGGCTCAAACTTCACAGCCGACGAGGTGAAAACTTGGTGTGTAAAAATGGGCATAAAACTCGATTATGCCTCCGTCTATCACCCCAAACAAATGGTCAAGTCGAACGAGCAAATGGTCTTATTATGAGCGGCATCAAACCCAGACTAGTGCGATCCTTGAAGGAATCAGATACGCACTGGGTCGAGGAGCTCGACTCTGTACTATGGGGGCTGCGGACCACGCCAAATCGCACAACCGGATACACACCATTTTTTATGGTGTACGGCGCAGAGGCAGTGCTACCCTGCGATATCATCCATGACTCACCTCGAGTGTGTATGTACGAAGAGAGAGAAGCCGAGCTGGATCGGCAGGACAACTTAGATGCCCTGGAGGAGGAGCGTGATGTTGCAAAGGCCCGTTCCGCATTTTATCAGCAACAGGCTCGAAGGTATCAAAGCAGAGAAGTACGGGCCAAAACTTATAACGTTGACGAACTCGTTCTACGCCTACCGGAGAAGAAAAAGGACAAGCTCAAGCCCAAGTGGGAGGGTCCCTTAATCATTGACAAAGTTCTCACCGGAGGAGCGTACCGTCTATGTGATGCATCAGATAATCGACTCGAGCCGAACCCATGGAACGCGGCCAGACTCCGAAGATTCTACGCCTAGCACCGAACTCTATGTTCGTCTCCTTACCTCCGCCTTTATTTTTTAAGTTATATCCTCTCTCTTTTTCTTTTTTTATATAGCCTTAAAAGCTTCAAGTATGCTTNACCACGCCAAATCGCACAACCGGATACACACCATTTTTTATGGTGTACGGCGCAGAGGCAGTGCTACCCTGCGATATCATCCATGACTCACCTCGAGTGTGTATGTACGAAGAGAGAGAAGCCGAGCTGGATCGGCAGGACAACTTAGATGCCCTGGAGGAGGAGCGTGATGTTGCAAAGGCCCGTTCCGCATTTTATCAGCAACAGGCTCGAAGGTATCAAAGCAGAGAAGTACGGGCCAAAACTTATAACGTTGACGAACTCGTTCTACGCCTACCGGAGAAGAAAAAGGACAAGCTCAAGCCCAAGTGGGAGGGTCCCTTAATCATTGACAAAGTTCTCACCGGAGGAGCGTACCGTCTATGTGATGCATCAGATAATCGACTCGAGCCGAACCCATGGAACGCGGCCAGACTCCGAAGATTCTACGCCTAGCACCGAACTCTATGTTCGTCTCCTTACCTCCGCCTTTATTTTTTAAGTTATATCCTCTCTCTTTTTCTTTTTTTATATAGCCTTAAAAGCTTCAAGTATGCTTCGACCGCACACTCCTGCCGCGCTATGCGCGCTCAATATACCCGGGGGTTTCTTATACAGAAGCTTAATATAATTATCTTCTGGGCTTTATGCCCACCACATATGCGTCATTCCTCCTTATGTACCTTTTTTCACCATTATATGCATCGATATGACTTAAGTTTTGGCCAAGCTGGGTTGCCTGGCTCTTGTGTTTATGCCCTACGTCCCCGTTAATTTGGCTAGGGCATAAGGGGAGCACCTCTGCGGTTGCTATTGCCGGTTCAGCCGGATGTGTACCTCAGACTGGGTGAAGCCGAAAGCTAGCATTCTTAAGGGAATATTCGATCGGTGAACAAAAGATGTTTCTCACTTATTGCAATACATCCCCCAGATGTTTATATCCTGCGTCGCTTTTCGCAGTTCGGACATGCACATTAATGCATGGCGTACCCAGGGAAAGGAGCCCTTAACGGAACTATTCTCCCTGGAAGATGTTTCTTACTATCCATGTAATATAACATAGCTAGTTGGGTACTTGTCTGTTCAAGCACTTATGACCCCTACGCCTGGTTTCCACGCATGCCCCGGTTTTTACATAACTGAGCGGGTATTCAGATACACTCCGGACTGTCGGGTCCGGTGGTTGAAGCGAAAAGGTCCGCCAAGACAAATGATTTACAATCTGGCTAGGGACAAAACATGTCCTTTGAAGAACAAAGTCACTTAGGCTGACTAAATTCTTCTTCTATACCATCCAACAGGCTGTCTAGCCTACAATCCTGTTGGGAATACTTAGCAGCTAATGCTACCTGGTCATATACCAGACTTACAGGGATCTCTTTCCCATCTGACCCTACAGGTCTGACCTCGACCTGTGGTGCTGTTTTCAGCAGAACTGCCATGATGTTGTTTTATGTGTAGAAAACAAAAGTTCTCGGAATGTCCTGGAAATCCACGGAGGCACTTTTTGGAAATTATAAAAAATACTGGCGAAAGAATCAACACCAGGGGGCCCACACCCTGTCCACGAGGGTGGGGGGCGCGCCCCCCTGTCTCGTGGGCCCCCTGGACCTCCACCAACCTCAACTCCAACTCCATATATTCACGTTCGGGGAGAAAAAAAATCAAAGAGAAAGTTTCATCGCGTTTTATGATACGGAGCCGCCGCCAAGCCCTAATCTCTCCTGGGAGGGCTGATCTGGAGTCCGTTCGGGGCTCCGGAGAGGGGGATTCGTCGCCGTCGTCATCATCAACCATCCTCCATCACCAATTTCATGATGCTCACCGCCGTGCGTGAGTAATTCCATCGTAGGCTTGCTGGACGGTGATGGGTTGGATGAGATTTACCATGTAATCAAGTTAGTTTTGTTAGGGTTTGATCCCTAGCATCCACTATGTTCTGAGATTGATGTTGCTATGACTTTGCTATGCTTAATGCTTGTCACTAGGGCCCGAGTGCCATGATTTCAGATCTGAACCTATTATGTTTTCATGAATATATGTGTGTTCTTGATCCTATCTTGCAAGTCTATAGTCACCTATTATGTGTTATGATCCGACAACCCCAAAGTGACAATAATCGGGATACTTCTCGGTGATGACCGTAGTTTGAGGAGTTCATGTATTCACTATGTGCTAATGCTTTGTTTCGGTTCTCTATTAAAAGGAGGCCTTAATATCCCTTAGTTTCCGCTAGGACCCCGCTGCCACGGGAGGGTAGGACAGAAGATGTCATGCAAGTTCTTTTCCATAAGCACGTATGACTATTTACAGAATACATGCCTACATTACATTGATGAATTGGAGCTAGTTCTATATCACCCTACGTTATAGCTATTACATGAGGAATCGCATCCGGCATAATTATGCATCACTGATCCATTGCCTACGAGCTTTTCACATATTGTTCTTCGCTTATTTACTTTTTCGTTGCTATTGTCACAATCATTACAAAACCCAAAAATATTACTTTTGCTACCGTTACCTTTATTATCATACTACTTTGCTACTAAATACTTTGCTGCAAATACTAAGTTATCCAGGTGTGGTTGAATTGACAACTCAACTGCTAATACTCAAGAATATTCTTTGGCTCCCCTTGTGTCGAATCAATAAATTTGGGTTGAATACTTTACCCTCGAAAGCTGTTGCGATCCCCTACACTTGTGGGTTATCAAGACTAATTTCTGGCGCTGTTGCCGGGGAGCATAGCTCTATTCTCCGAGTCACTTGGGATTTATATCTGTTGATCACTATGAAGAACTTGAAAGACGACAGAACCAAGATTTTGCCCTCAACTATGAGGGGAGGTAAGGAACTGCCATCTAGCTCCACACTAGATTCTCCTTCTGTTATTAGTAAACTCGCGACACCTAAAACTTCTACTGCTATGAATTCTGATATGTCGCATATTATTGATAATGCCACATCTGCTATGCATGATACTTATGATGAAACTGCTTCTGTGCGTGATACTACTTTGCCATTAGGTGAATTTCTTGATGAACAACTTGCTAGGGCTAGAGAGAACAAAATTATCGAAGATGTTATTATCGATGATAGTGATGATGAATGTGTCCTAATGATTATGAATTGCCTGTTGTTCCTGAGGGTTATGTTATGGAAGAGGAAGCTGCTAGAGCTATCTTTGCTTGTAGAGATAGATATGATCTTAAGAAATTATTAGCTAAATGGAAGCAGAAGTCTCTTAATGCTAGAATGAAACCTGACCCTGCTTTTGCTACTTCACCTATTTGTGTTAATGATAAGGATTATGAATTCTCTGTTAATCCTGAGATTGTTACTTTAGTTGAATCTGATCCTTTTTATGGCCTTGAATCTGAAACTGTTGTGGCACATCTTACCAAGTTGAATAATATAGCCACCCTGTTTACTCATGATGATAAATCTCGCTATTTTTATATCCTTAAGATATTTCCGTTCTCATTAAAGGGTGATTCTAAGACTTGGTATAATTCTCTTGTTCCTGGTTGTGTGCGTAGTCCCCAGGATATGATTTATTACTTCTCTGCTAAATATTTCCCTGCTCATAAGAAACAAGCTGCCTTGCGGGAAATATATAATTGTGTGCAAATGAAAGAAGAGAGTCTCCCACAAGCTTGGGGGAGGCTTCTCCGGTTACTTAATGCTTTGCCCGATCATCCTATTAAGAAAAATGAAATACTTGATATCTTTATAATGGACTAACCGATGCTTCCAAGGACTACTTGGATAGTTGTGCTGGTTGTGTTTTCAGGGAAAGAACAGTTGTCGGTGTCAAAACCGGCGGATCTCGGGTAGGGGGTCCCGAACTGTGCGTCTAGGCGGATGGTAACAGGAGACAAGGGACACGATGTTTTTACCCAGGTTCGGGCCCTCTCGATGGAGGTAAAACCCTACTCCTGCTTGATTAATATTGATGATATGGGTAGTACAAGAGTAGATCTACCACGAGATCAGAGAGGCTAAACCCTAGAAGCTAGCCTATGGTATGATTGTTGTTCGCCCTACAGACTAAAACCCTCCGGTTTATATAGACACCGGAGAGGGCTAGGGTTACACAGAGTCGGTTACAATGGGAGGAGATCTACATATCCGTATCGCCAAGCTTGCCTTCCACGCTAAGGAAAGTCCCATCTGGACACGGGATGAAGTCTTCAATCTTGTATCTTCATAGTCCAGGAGTCCGGCCAAAGGTTATAGTCCGGCTATCCGGACACCCCCTAATCCAGGACTCCCTCACTAGCCCCTGAACCAGGCTTCAATGACGACGAGTCCGGCGCGCAGATTGTCTTCGGCATTGCAAGGCGGGTTCCCCCTCCGAATACTTCATAGAATATTTGGAACACAAGGATAGTGTCCGGCTCTGCAAAATAAGTTCCACATACCACCGTAGAGAGAATAATATTTACACAATCCAACCTGCTGACGTAATCCGCAGCGTGACATCACACCACGGCCAAGCCTTTATTCGGATCGTTTTTACTGTCCCACCTCAGCGCACTTAGTGAGGCGGTTTCCTTGGCACATCTTGTCGAAGCAGAGATCGTGTCCCCTTATTCCGGGATTCTCATCAATACGGGCGTGGGTAACCCAACCGCACCATTAATTACGGCGCTTGGGAGACAAGCGAGTTTTACCAGGCTGGTGGGGGCACACAGTTTCATCCGCCCATATAAGGGGATAAGGATCCACCTTTTTCATCTACGCCTTCTTCCTCCTTCGCTTATCCATTTCCGCACACTCGAGCTCCAGCGCCCAAGTCCGCACTTCCCACCTCAACCTTCTCCAGCCATGTCCGGAGCGGGAGGCAGGTGGATGGCCTCCTCCGTCATGGAGGGGCACATCAAAAAGTTGAGGAAACCGGATACTTGTCCAAAGACACTGCGCACTGGCGTCCAGACGAGGGGCAGCTCATCCCCACCCCCAGGCCCCATGAGAGGGTGGTGTTCCTCCCCCATTTCCTCCGCGGACTGGGCTTCCCACTCCACCCATTTTTCCGGGGACTCGTGTTCTACTACGGCCTGGATTTCCACGATCTGGCCCCGAACTTCATCCTCAACATCTCAGCGTTTATCGTCGTGTGCGAGGCCTTCCTCCGCATCAAGCCCCACTTCGGCTTATGGCTGAAGACCTTCAATGTCAAGCCGAAGGTAGTGGGCGGCCAGCAAGCGGAGTGGGGAGGCGCCATGGTGGGCAAGATGCTCAACGTTATATGGCTCGAGGACTCCTTCGTGGAAACCGTGAAAGGGTGGCAATCGGGGTGGTTCTACATCACCGAGCCGCGTGACCCTGAATGGGCAGCGGCCCCCGAATTCCAATCTGGCATCCCCACACGGCTCACCTCCTGGAAAGAGAAGGGCCTGTCGTGGGGTAATTCGGGAGAGCTGACCAGACTCCAAACCTGCGTCCAAAACCTGGTGGACAAGAAGGTTAAACTTGTCAACGTAGTCCAGGTCATGCTCATCCGCCGGATCCTCCCGTGTCAACGACGGGCTTTTAACTTGTGGGAGTTCGACCCGGCCCAGCACGAAACTTTGACCAGGCTCTTTGACACAACACACGAGGATGCCTGGAAGGTGCTATTCAAGGGCGCCGAGGTTCCCCTCCCATTACCGAGGATCGCGGATTCTGCGCGAAGCGCCAAGCCAGCATAGTAAGCTTGATTTACCCTTTACGGGATACTTGTTTTTCATAGTTTGACTCTATGCAGGATCTAAGCTCCCGTTCCTTTGACAGGGCTGGCAGAAGAAGACCAGACAAATCGACTGTCCGGCTCCTTTTCCCGAAGGCCCAGCAGATGCCCGCTTGGCGAAGCTGCTGGTCCCGGCACCTTACGTGGTGCCGGAGAAGAAGGCCAAGAAGAAAGCCACGGGAACTCGAAAGAGTTCCCGACGCCTGGTGGTGTCGGAATCTTCATCCGATGACTCTGAGGCGGACTCCTTCCCCGAAAACGAGGAGGAAAGAGAGGTCTCTCCCCCAGCGGGGGGAGAGAAGAAAAGGAAGGCCGCCCCAACTCGGGGGGCGGAGGGTCCAAGAAGGGAAGGACCCTTCCTCCGGACTACTCCACCAACACCGACGACGGCGAAGAGGAGTGGCCATCCAGGGCCAAGCCCCTGGGAAAATCGTAAGTATCCGGATACCAGAGTAGCTCATGGAATTCCTTTATTGCACAGTATCTTCTGACGCCAAATATAATCATGCAGTCCGCCCAAGGCCCGGCTCGACGCTTCGTCGAGCAGCTCCCTGGATTCGTCGGATGTGAATAGTCTTTCACTCCCGACTGCTACCTCCCCTCGCAGTACGGACGATGCCGAGGTGGTGTCCCAAAAGGGTCCAAGCCAGGAGGAAGTGGTCCTGGAGGTGCCGCAAGGCGACCTCCCGGACTCCAGGCGCAAAGGGGATAAAACCCCAAAGGGCTCTAAGTCCGGCCCTGGGCCGGACACCGCACCGGAACCTTCAGTGGTTCCAGAGTCAGGCAGGTGGCCCCCTAGTAAGAAGGGCAAGCGTACGACGCCGGTGACCTCCGTCCAACCGGAGGCACCGGATAATTTGCTGGAGGTGCTTAACGGCGCCTCCATCGACAAGGAGCACTTCACTATTATGAGTGTGGTGATCCAGAAGGTTCAGTCCGCCAAGAGCAGGCTGACTGAAGCCTGTGCCAGCCTTCTAACAGGCTTTGAGGTATGTATTTAAGATATGTAAAAATATTACCGCATAGACAGTAGCCCCTGATGCTCAATTTGGTGTTCGGAAAGAAAAGCCGAACTGAGGATCTAAAAGATATACGCAGGAGTCTAACATAGGTATGTCAATATGGGAATGCAGGCTGCGCTGCTGACCTTTGCCGCACTGACTGCGGAGGTCGATGCATTGAAGCAGAGCCTCGAGCGGTCTGAGAACGAGCTCATCCTTGCCAAGAAGCAGCTCGAGGACAAGGAAGGTAAGTAATACCTTATGTAAGTATATAAAAAGATCTGGTTGCAAAGAATGACAGAACCAACGTGAGTATTACAGGGGCCACAACCGAGGTGGCGACCCTGAAGGAAGCGTTGTCCAAGGTCGAAGACAATGCGGCCGTGGAGCGCACCGAGCGAGAAAAGCAGGAGGCGCGGGTGGCGGAGGTGCAGCAAGAGCTCCAGGATCTCGTGAAAAAACACGAGAGTTTGGAGCTTGACTCAAAGACTCGAGAGTTCGAGCTCGCCTCGGCCCTTGAGAGCGCCAAATCTGCCAAGGCCGAAGCCCAAAAAGCCCTCCAGGAAATTGAGGCGATGAAGAAGATAGCGGCGGGTTAGGCATTCTTTATGCAAAGCAAGCACGTGAAAGTGAATTATTTGTTACTTACCCGAGTCCGGAGCTCTCCAGGAGCATTCGCAGATCTGCCCCGCAGTGTGTCCGACGCTGCCGCATTCTACCGAGCCGAGGAAGGGAGCCCGACGGAGAAGGTG
The DNA here is from genome assembly GCA_904067115.1 of Aegilops sharonensis. NCBI lineage: Eukaryota > Viridiplantae > Streptophyta > Magnoliopsida > Poales > Poaceae > Aegilops > Aegilops sharonensis. The sequence goes on from LR880967.1 coordinate 965,249,366, forward strand.
TTCTGGTCCCACTATGTTGAGGCCGGACACCCGGTGCCCTTGAGCGACCAGCTGAAGCAGCTGGTCGAGCTCCATAAGGTGGCCGAACAGGCCATGAAGGGCCTTATAGTCCGGCTATGGCCTGGGGAGGTCATGCCTGGGAGCTACTTTGGGCTGGTGAGGCGGCTGGCGGATGCATGTCCATGGCTTGAAGTCATCATGCGCTCCGTATGCATCGAAGGCGCCCGTAGGGCCCTTGCCCGTGTTAAAGTACACTGGGGCAAGATGGATGCTGAGAAGCTGGTGACAAATGGGCCACCGGAGGGCAAGGAGCATCGCAAGCCCGAGATGTATTATGAGGGCGTCCTGAAGGGTGCCCGCCTTGTGGCGGATGAATGCTCCAAGGATGTAATTTTTGAGTAAACTCGCTTGTGTTATCATGTGCGCTAAAAACTTGTTCATATGCGCTAAGCAACGCTTTTTGAATTTAAAATATTACCTTCTATGTGGTCGTTTATTAAATTTGAGAGATGGCGAGTCATCGGCTTCTGCCCCCATGACACGAGTGCTGGGGTGTTCGGGATAAACCTGAGCGCTCTTGTTCCCATTCTTTGGTCCTTCGAGGGAGGCGCTCAGCACAACGAACAAGGCAATCGGACTATAATGCTTTATCACTCTCACTTAGCCATAGAATTCTATAATTTTAAATTTCGGCGAAGCCCCTAGTATTCGAAAGACCGAGTCCGGGGTGCTATCCACGCCTAGGCCGGAAAAAGCCGGCTCCTCGCTCTAAGCGGCATAAGTCTTTAGGGACTCGAAACCTCTCGAACAGCGACCAGCTCTCGCCCTATCATGACGGTCAGTTTTAGCTTTCTCTACTGAGGTGCTTAACCTAGCTCAACTGGGGCATAATCGCAGTAGTTCTCCCAGCGCTACCTTAGCCGATATAACGGAACGTAAGGTACCAAACCATGGGAGCCGGGCAAACCCAACTATTGACCCAAGACATGATTCGGAGCCGATGCATATAACGTTATAAGTTCGGGGTGCCGCACTCGTGAGAGTGTTCGGACTTCTCACACCATATTCTGGGGTACTTAAGCCCCTGGTGTATTGGTCGTACCAAAGTGTACGGTTGCATAATGTCATAACTGAACATATTTATGTAAAAAAAAGGAATGCAATAATAGGCAAAAGCTATGCATTGTTTATTAAAAGGCTGCTGTGAAAGTAGAACGATACAAATAGTGCGATAAGAGATGGGATTATTTGACATGTCCCCCTCCAGGGGCAAGCTGCGAGACTTTATGTAAGACGGGTATTTAGCTCGTTATAGAGACAACCTGGACATTCGACGTAGCTTGCTGCCTCCCTGGCTGTTGCATCATGTGTTCGGCGATTGTACTACCGAACAGGCCTACCGGAGAGTGGAGTCCTGAAAGTAAGAAGAAGAAAAATGACAAAATCGGGAGCCCCTAGTGCGGTTGAGCCACATTTTGGGCATGCCGTGGTTGTGCCCCTCCCCTTATGCCCATGGTATTTCCAGAGCATAATTATGTGCGCATAGTACTGGTTTCGCAATTTCGCGAGGGCTGGGGTTGGGGCCGCACTGCTACGCTTGCTCGGAAGGTGCCAGGCGGTCTTGTTGTAGGTTACTCCGGGCGCGCTTGACGGTGTCCGGACGTTTAATAGCCGGACTGGAGAACTGCCTTGAGAGGCTACTTTGTACTTCTGCCGCAAGGGCCGCCGTATGCTCCTTCGTTCGGAGAGAGCGTTCGGTGTTTCCATTGACCATAATGACTCCTCGAGGGCCTGGCATCTTGAGCTTGAGGAATGCGTAGCGCGGCACCGCAATGAACTTTGCAAATGCGGTTCGTCCGAGCAGTGCGTGATAGCCACTGCGGAACGGGACTATGTCGAAGATTAACTCCTCGCTTCGGAAATTATCCGGGGATCCGAAGACCACTTCAAGTGTAACTGAGCCTGTACAGTTGGCCTCTACACCTGGTATGACGCCTTTAAAGGTCGTCTTTGTGGGTTTAATCCTTGAGGGATCTATGCCCATTTTTCGCACTGTATCCTGATAAAGCAGGTTCAGGCTGCTGCCGCCGTCCATAAGGACTCTAGTGAGGTGAAATCCGTCAATGATTGGGTCTAGAACCAATGCGGCGAATCCGCCATGGCGGATGCTAGTGGGGTGGTCCCTTCGATCAAAAGTGATCGGGCAGGAGGACCACAGGTTGAACTTTTGGGCGACTGGCTCCAACGCATATACGTCCTTGAGTGCACGCTTCCGCTCCCTTTTGGGGATGTGGGTTGCGTATATCATGTTCACTGTCCGCACTTGTGGGGGAAAGCCCTTCTGTCCCCTATTGTTCGGCGGCCGGGGCTCCTCCTCGTCATTGCTATGCAGCCCCTTATCTCTGTTTTCGGCACTTAACTTGCATGCCTGCTTGAACACCCAACAATCCTTGTTGGTGTGATTGGCTGGTTTTTCGGGGGTGCCGTGTATCTGGCACGAGCGATCGAGTATTCAGTCCAAACTGGACGGGCCCTGAGTATTTCTTTTGAATGGCTTTTTCCGCTGACCGGGTTTAGAGCCTCTGAATCCGGCATTGACTGTTGTATCCTCAGTATTGTCGCTGTTAATGCGGCGCTTGTGCTTGTTGCGACATGACCTGCCATTGCTGTCCTTGGTATCCGAATTACCAGGGCTCTTGGTCATGTTATTACTATGAGCCAGCCAGCCGTCTTCACCCGCGCAAAAGCGGGTCATGAGTGTTGTGAGGGCTGCCATGGATTTCGGCTTTTCCTGTTTTAGGTGCCGAGCAAGCCACTCGTCATGGATATTATGTTTGAAGGCTGCGAGGGCCTCTGCGTCCGGACAGTCAACTATTTGATTTTTCTTGGTTAGGAACCATGTCCAGAATTGTCTGGCCGATTCCTCTGGCTGCTGAATTATGTGGCTTAGGTCATCGGCGTCTGGTGGTCGCACATAGGTGCCTTGGAAATTGTCGAGGAATGCGGCTTCTAGGTCCTCCCAACAACCAATTGACTCTGCTGGCAAGTTGTTAAGCCAATGCCGAGCTGGTCCTTTAAGCTTGAGTGGGAGGTATTTGATGGCGTGTAGATCATCACCGTGGGCCATGTGAATATGAAGGAGATAATCCTCGATCCATACCGCAGGATCTGTTGTGCCATCGTATGATTCGATGTTTACGGGTTTGAAACCCTCGGGGATTTGATGATCCATTACTTCATCTGTGAAGCATAGTGGGTGTGCGGCGCCTCTGTATTGGGCTATATCACGACGTAGATCAAATGAGCTTTGTCTACTGTGTTCGGCCCGGCCGGATTTGCCATATCCGGCATGAAGGTTATCGTCACGTGTCGTGGGGCGCCCACGCGATCCATAGATCGATCTTGTTTGCCTTGCCTTGTCCTCCAATATATCTCGCAGTTCTAGCGCATTTCCCCATGCGTTGGTACTTTTTGAGCGTGCCGGGGTGCGGCTTGAGTGGAGGGCCGAGAGGCCTCTCTGTCGCGGGCACGAGGTGGCCGGTCGGCCGCATCATGCGTTGGTGATGTAGGTTTAGGTGCTTTCTCCTCTAATCGGAGTAGCAGCCTGCGCTTTGGGTAGCTCTTGGAGGGGCGTTCGAGTTCGTACTCTTCGGCCACAAGGACTTCAGTCCATCTGTCGGCTAGCAAGTCTTGGTCAGCTCTAAGCTGTTGCTGTTTTTTCTTGAGGCTGCTCGCCGTGGCCATAAGTGTAATATCCCAAAATTCTAAATTTTGGAATGTAATAAACAAATAGATAGTTTTGATTGATTGACTGAAAGTGAGTGAATTCGAAACTTTTAGAAAGTTAAATGAGAGGGAATAAAAGGACTTTCCCAAACTTTCATCTTGCTTTTGTTGATCCTCGTGAATTCAAATTCTTTTTCATCACAAAACCCTAGAAGAAGTTATGATTTTATCGACCGACGATTATATAGGAGTTTACGCAAAACCTGAGAGTTGTGAAGGAACGATAGATGTTTGTTGGCTTGCAGAATCAATGGATTTTTCCGAACTTAGTTCGTCGACAAGAGAAATTCTGCAATGCTTGTGAGGATGACCGAGTGTTAGAATGCGAGATTCGCTAAACCATGTACAAGGTAATGATTTGGGTGCGGGATGGATTGATCACCATACCGACTTACTCTTATTATTCGCTTTGCTATATGGGATGGTAAATCTGAGTGACTTACCTATAGTAGAGGGACGATGATCAAAACCTTGTTGAACCTTAGAATGGTATAAGTATTTTCCCTTGTACAAGGCAGCTTTTGCCAAACCGTAGGTTATACGGTGAGTTTCAACCCAGACCCATTTCTTGCAGGAGAAACAATAAATTGTTGACCACCAGGAGATATCGATAGTTGTTTAGTATTGGTGCCAGACCCGTCCGCTAAGAAGACCCAGTCTCGGAATAACCTTACCAAGATGAAAGGACCGAAGAATTGAGGAAAAAGGTTATGCCGCTACCGGAAGAGCCAGAGAAGGAATTATACTGAATATTCTGGGAAGACCGACACTGTCAACAATAAGGATGGAGTATATGAGTTTTGATGGAAC
>LR880967.1:965254043-965272055 GCA_904067115.1 Aegilops sharonensis
AAACCTTGTTGAACCTTAGAATGGTATAAGTATTTTCCCTTGTACAAGGCAGCTTTTGCCAAACCGTAGGTTATACGGTGAGTTTCAACCCAGACCCATTTCTTGCAGGAGAAACAATAAATTGTTGACCACCAGGAGATATCGATAGTTGTTTAGTATTGGTGCCAGACCCGTCCGCTAAGAAGACCCAGTCTCGGAATAACCTTACCAAGATGAAAGGACCGAAGAATTGAGGAAAAAGGTTATGCCGCTACCGGAAGAGCCAGAGAAGGAATTATACTGAATATTCTGGGAAGACCGACACTGTAAACAATAAGGATGGAGTATATGAGTTTTGATGGAACCGTAACCATGCTTCTAAGGGTGGTAGCACCCAGACCCCCTGTGATGATCGATGGATTTTGAGAAGACCCCCAAACCCTAACCTTTTCTTTCTAGCCTCTCCGAATCTCGAGGACGAGATTCATTTTAAGGGTGGTAGTTTTGTAACATCCCAAAATTCTAAATTTTGGAATGTTATAAACAAATAGATAGTTTTGATTGATTATTTGATTGATTAACTGAAAGTGAGTGAATTCGAAACTTTTAGAAAGTTAAATGAGAGGGAATAAAAGGACTTTCCCAAACTTTCATCTTGCTTTTGTTGATCGTCGTGAATTCAAATTCTTTTTCATCACAAAACCCTGGAGAGAAGATGAAATGACTTCTTCCATTTATTTAAATGACAAGGGGTGTTGAAAATATTTGAATTTCATTTGGAAAATATTTCCAATTCTGAAACTTTATGCAACTCAATGATTTTCACGAGCGAAGATAAAATGACTTCTTCAAAACATATGAAATATGAGTTGGGAGTTTCAAAGAATTAAATTCAAAGTTCTTTTGAATTTATTTTTCAATTTGGAGTTATTTGAGTTTTATTCAAATTATTTTTCTCCAAAAATAAAATATATGGAAAATAGGGTAACATGATTCCCTACATCAGAAAATTGGAGAGAAATAAATTTGAATTAAATTTGGTATTTTTAAAATGATTTTTATTGGATTTTAGTAGGGCAGTAGCACTCTTTGTTTTATTTAAATTTTTGTGGATTTTATTTGACCTTACAAAAATGTCCATCTTGTTGGGAATCTTTTTCTGAAAACTTTGATATATTATATGCCTATATAATATAGTTTTTATTAAAAAAAATTGAACTTTTGTTTGCGTGGGAAAATGATTTTAAAAAAACTTTCCGACTGGGCCGGCCCAGCCAATTGGGCCAGGTCGCAGCCCAGCCCCGCGCCGTCTCCGAGCTCCCGCGGGAGTCCGCTGCCCGCACGTCGCCGCCGCCGACCTCGAGGCCGTGCCCGCCTCGGCCTCCTCTGTCCCCTCCCGCACGCCACTGCGCCGCCCCTCCTCCATAAAAACCCGAGGCCCCGGCCCGCCTCTCTCCCCTCGTTCTCCGCGCCCTGCCGCATCCTGCCGGATCTGCGCCGCCGCCTCGCCGCTGCATGCCGCCACCGCCGCCGTCTTCACCGCCCGCAGCCGCGCCCGGAGCCGCCCGTTCGCCCCTCGCCTCACAGCCGGAGTCCACCGGGGCAGTCGCCGTCGGCGATCTCCGCCCGCCGTCGACCCCGCCACTGTCGGTATCTCGCCGGATCTCGACGGTTCGCAAACCACCGCCTGGTTCACCCTGTTTTTTTTTAATGTTTAGTTTTCGTTTTTTTTAAACCGATCTGGTTTTCTTTTCAGATCTAGTTAGTTAGTAAACGTTTTCTGTTTAGTAGTGCTTAGCGAACGTATTCGTTCCCTAGTACTGTTCAGCGAACGTTCTTAGTTTAGATTCTGTTTCGTGACCAGGGACCTAGGTATAATTATTTATTTTACAGATTAGCCCCTAGATTTTTCAGAACAGCCCCTGGACTTCAAATCCCTCTAACTCTTTATCTTTAACTCCGATTTAAGCGATTCTTTTTGCAAAATACTCCATGTGACATACTCCGATTTTGGAGATTGAGCAAATCAAATTTATTCAACTTCAAATCTAGTTCAAACCTTCGTTCGATCGTAACTTTTGAACCGGAGCTCCGTTTTCGATGAAACCAACGCCCACTTCTTCATTATGATCCCCTCTATCCAGTAATCCAACTCAAACATGTTTTTGAAAGTTTAAAATTTGAATTAGCTCAGATTTGAATTTGAACTTTGTTTGATCATAACTTGAGTTTTATAACTCCGTTTGAGTTGATTCTTTTTGCAAATCGAAGCTCTTGACCTAAACTTTCTGATAAGGCCAAATTCATATAATTTTGGTACTGTTAGAAATTGTTTTATGTTGCAAGAGTTATTTGCTTGGTTTTGATGTTTTCCGAGTCGTCTTTTTCGATCTTTCTGATCTTTTGAGTGATTGCTTATGTGTGGTTACTATTGCTTGCTTACGATAGATTGACCGGAGTGTGACGAGTAGAACTATCAAGAGTTTTGAGTGCGAATCATCTTCATCAACATTGCAGGCAAGTAACACTTTGATCATACCTCTTTACTACCCAGTTTTTATGCATTAGATCAACCCTCAAACATTGCATTGATTTAGGATCTAATTAAATTGTGGGATGGGAAGCAGTTGAGGTAGTACCTATTACCTGTTTTATTATCAACCCTTGGGAGTTACTTCTACGTTTGCTTATTATGCCATGCTATGCTAGTAGACGTGGATTGGGTGAGTGTATTCCATGACAGATGTGAGATTGTTAAATTAATGGTTTATTTAAGGTGGCAACTTAAACACACATCTGGGTGGATTGAGGCACCTGGTTTCCATCAGGACTTGCCTGTTTTTCTTCGGACCGCCACCCAGGCTCAGAGGGATCATGAGATTATTCATGCTAGAAACTTCCGTGTGCAGCCGCAAGCCATTATGGGCTCTGGCATAGTTGATTAAGTCATGCGAACTCTTACGGGTACACTAGCAGATGTAGGGGAAAGTAGGTGTACCGGTCTACCCATACGTAAGGTGCTAGCGCTTTCAAAAGACTATGTCTCGGTCATCCGTTTCTCAAACATCATGTAGTGCGGGAAATCCAACGGAGGCGATCGAGTCTTGTGGGGAAAAGTGTGCAAACCTCTGTAGAGTGTATAAACTAATCATGATTAGTCGTGTCCCCGGTTATGGACATCTTGAGTATCTAGTACTTGGATATAATGTGAATCTCATCATGTTACTCTAATTAATATTGTTGGGTTGTTAATGAGTATTTTTAATTGGGATTGAGGATGCTGTCAACCATTCTCAATGTTTAACAACCACCATGATAGTTAAATAAATTTATTCCTTTGCAGTAGGGGAAAATTGGCTTTACGCAAAACTGTAACCATAGAGCTTTCCACCAGCCATATATGCATGTAGTATAGGCTTATTCTTTCATTACCCTCTTTGTGTTACATTGCCAGCATATTCCATGTGCTGACCCGTTTTCGGGCTGCAACGTTTCATGTTGCAGGATCTTACGACGAGTAAGTGATATGTTAGGGTTACGATTTCTACACTCAACTTTGCCGTTGATGTTGATGGGAATCCACAACCTTGTTACTTCCGCTATTTGGATCGAGGTAATAGTATTTACGTTATTTATACATGTGATTTACCTCTGTTATAAATCCTTGAGTACTGTGTGTGTCAGCATACCGATCCAGGGATGACACTTAAGCACAGAGACTTGATCCATTCGGGTCGGGTCGCTACAATAAGCCTGCGTTTGAAACGCTCTTGTTCGACGGGATCCTCAGGCACGACAAATTCGTCGTAGTCGAGGCTTGCCTCGTCTTCGGAGGGAGGCATGTAATTATCGTCCTCTACCTCTCTGTCTGCCGCTCTCTCATGAGGGAAGGCTTCTCCATCCTCTTGTGCTGAATCCTGTTGGAGGGGGTTGTCTTCGGCACTGTCCGAGGTGTTATTATCTCCCGTGCCGGAATCGCCGTTTTTGCTTTGGCGGGATTTAGAGCGGCGCCGCTGACGCCGGCGCTTAGGCTGCTTCTTGGAGGGGTCATCCTCCGTTGTTCAATCGCCATTCCCCTCTTTTGGGGTGTCCACCATGTATATGTCGTATGACGAGGTGGCCTTCCAGTGCCCTATAGGCGCTGGTTCTTGGTCGTCTCCTGCATCGGCGTCCATACCGTCGATGTCTTCGGAGTCGAAGTCGAGCATGTCGGTTAAATCATCGACAGTGGCTACGAAGTGGGTGGTGGGCGGGCTTTGAATTTCTTCATCGTTCGCATCCCAAACTTGCTGACCATAGTCCGGCCAGGGCTCTCCTGATAAAGAGAGAGACTTTAGTGAATTCAGAATGTCGCCGAAGGGCGAGTGCTGAAAGATGTCCGCGGCGGCGAACTCCATGATCGGCGCCCAATCGAATTCGATCGGCAGGGGCGTGGAAGGTTCGGAGTCCGGAGAGGAGTCCGGCACCTTGGAGTTACGAGCTTCGCAAAGGACAAGGCTGGTGTTCGGCTCGATCGCTGTAGAGATTGCAGCCCCCGAGGCAGTGTCCAGCCACCCGTCCTCGATTGGCGCAGTCGGCTCCGAGCTAAGGGTCGGAGCGGACACTGGTGCAGCCTCCAGGGCACTGTTCAGCGGCAGAGCTAGATCATGCCCATCGTGACAGTGCGGCGCGCTCGGCTGTGGCTCGAACCCGTCGAATATCAAGTCTTCGTGTACGTCAGCCGTGTAGTTCAAACTTCCAAATCTGACCAGATGGCCAGGGGCGTAGCTTTTGATCTGCTCCAGATGGCCAAGCGAATTGGCCCGCAGTGCAAAGCTGCCGAATATGAAGATCTGTCCGGGGAGAAAAGTCTCACCCTGGACCGCATCGTTGTTGATGATCGGAGGTGCCATCGGGCCTAAAGATGACGACACAGAGCAACTCTCAATGAAAGCACCAATGTCGGTGTCAAAACCGGCGGATCTCGGGTAGGGGGTCCCGAACCGTGCGTCTAGGTGGATGGTAACAGGAGACAAGGGACACGATGTTTGTATCCAGGTTCGGGCCCTCTTGATGGAGGTAAAACCCTACTTCTGCTTGATTAATATTGATGATATGGGTAGTACAAGAGTAGATCTACCACGAGATCACAGAAGCTAAACCCTAGAAGCTAGCCTATGGTATGATTGTTGTTCGCCCTACGGACTAAAACCCTCCGGTTTATATAGACACCGGAGAGGGCTAGGGTTACACAGAGTCGGTTACAATGGGAGGAGATCTACATATCCGTATCGCCAAGCTTGCCTTCCATGCCAAGGATAGTCCCATCCGGACACGGGACAAAGTCTTCAATCTTGTATCTTCATAGTCCAGGAGTCCGGCCAAAGGTTATAGTCTGGCTATCCGGACACCCCCTAATCCAGGACTCCCTCAACAGTCGACGAACCTGAATTACTATTGAATAATATGTTGACTAATGAAAATAATTGGACTCTCCCTGAGCCAATTCCTGAGGCAATTCCTGAATCAATTGAGCCAACTCCTGAGCCTATTCCTAAACCCACTCCGAAGAAGAGAGATGTTTTATTTCTCAGTCCTGAAGATATGCAAGAGGCAAAGAAATCAATGAAAGAAAAAGGTATTAAAGCTGAAGATGTTAAGAATTTACCTCCTATTGAAGAAATACATGGTCTTAATATACCGCCTGCTGAAGAACCACATTGTCTTGATAACCCGACACAGGTAGTAAAGGTAAATTCTCTCTATAGATATGATAAAGTTGAAATTCCCTCTACTAAATTTCATAGCCCATGCTTAGATGAATTTGATGACTTTATGGCTAGAAAAGAAAGTTTTAATGCTTATGTTGGTAGAGAGTTAAAGAATAATGCTTTCAAGATAGGACGCGTGAGCGATAATATGGCTAGAGTTAAAGGTGAACTCAAACTTGTTAGCAAATATGCTTCTATGGATGCTACTCAAGCTGAGCAAGTACTCAAAGCTCAAAATGATTTGCTTGATGAATTAAATAATAAAAATGACTTTGTTGTTAGAGTGGTTACTAGAACTGGTAGAATGACTCAGGAACCTTTGTATCCTGAAGGCCACCCTAAGAGAATCGAGCAAGATTCTCAGAGAAATAATTTGGAGGCACCTAGTTCTTCTAAAAACAAGAAAAAGAAAAAATGATAGGACTTTGCATGCTTCTAGTGAACCTACTGTAGACACACCTGATAATCCCAATGATATTTCTATTTCTGGTGCTGAAACACAATCAGGTGATGAACATGAACCTAGTTATATTGTTAATGATAATGTTCATGTTGATGCTCAACCTAGCAAAAACAATGAAGTAGAGATTGAACCTGTTGTTGATCTTGATAACCCACAATCAAAAAATCAACGTTATGATATGAGAGATTTTGTTGCTAGGAAGCACGGTAGAGAAAGAGAACCATGGGTTCAGAAACCCATGCCTTTTCCTCCTAAACCATCCAAGACAAAGGATGATGAGTATTTTGAGCGCTTTGCTGAAATGATTAGACCTATTTTCTTACGTATGTGCTTAACTGATATGCTCAAAGTAAATCCTTATGCTAAGTATATGAAGGATATCATTACAAATAAAAGAAAGATATCGGAAGCTAAAATTTCCACCATGCTTTCCAATTACACTTTTAAGGGTGGAATACCAAAGAAACTTGGAGATTCGGGTGTACCAACTATACCATGCTCCATTAAAAGAAATTATGTTAGAACTGCTTTATGTGATCTTGGAGCCGGTGTTAGTGTCATGCCTCTCTCTTTATATCGTAGACTTGAATTGAATAAGTTGACACCTACTGAAATATCTTTGCAAATGGCTGATAAATCAATTGCTATACCTGTCGGTATTTGTGAGGATGTGCCTGTTGTGGTTGCAAATGTCACTATTTTAACGGACTTTGTTATTCTTGATATTCCCGAGGACGATAGTATGTCGATTATCCTTGGTAGACCGTTTTTGAATACTGCAGGGGTTGTTATTGATTGCAACAAAGGCAATGTCACTTTTCATGTTAATGGTAATGAGCATATGGTACACTTTCCGAGGAAACAATCTCAAGTTCATAGCATCAATTCTATTGGAAAAGTTCCAACTATTATTATTGGAGGTTTTGAATTTCCTCTTCCTACTGTCAAGAAAAAGTATGATATTCTTATTGTTGGGGATTTTCATATCCCCGTTGAGGTAACTTAGTGTTATTCCAAATTCCTCCAGTGCCGTGTTATTCGGAATGAGTTTGTTAACAAGACTTGATCAACCTTGTTAATGGATTCATTTTGATGATCATGAGATGGATGAAACTAGAAGGCACAACCTTCTGTACCCTCTTTTTACTTTCTGTTATTTAGAATAAATAAAGCAAAAATAGTATTATCCGTCTGTTTTCTGAATTATCCGTGCATTAAAAATATCCCGAAAATAAAAGTGCTCCAAATGCCCTGCAAATTTAGTATGATTTTTTATGGAATATTTGAGGATTTTAGGCACTGAAATCACTGCGGGAGGGGCAAGCACCAGGCCACGAGAGTGGAGGGCGCGCCCACCCCACCTGGGCGCGCCCCCCTGTCTCGTGGGCCCCTGGTGGCCCCCCTCCACTTATGCCAGCACCCACACACTTCATCTTCTACCCAAAAAAATCCCCATCCAGCTCAAGCACGAGTTCTAGCTCATTTTGCTGCGATTTTCGATCTCCTTGCTCAAAGCTCCATTCACAAAACTGCTTTGGGAGATTGGTGCTTGGTATGTGACTCCTCCATTGGTCCAATTAGTTTTTGTTCTAATGCTTTATTCATTGCAAATTCTTGCTGCATAGGTGACCATGTTCTTGAGCTTGCATGCTGAATTTATGAGGTCCCAAGCAATTCCAATGCATTGATATAGGCTCTAGGCACTTGTAGGAGTAGTTGCTACCAATCTTGTTTAGTTTCATTTACTTTTATTTTGAAGTTACTAAAATTTCAGAAATTTTCAGAAAATGTTAAGGAAACTTTTAAGGGGATCTTCTAGCCAGGGCTCTCGGGAAAAACAAGCTAAAGAGAAGGAAAAGGCCAAGTATAATCTTCCTCGCTTAGCGGAAGTACGGTAGTGGCCATGCGATGATTTCTTGAAAGAAGCTGGAATTCATGAAGATTTTTATTCTTTGATCGAGAATACAGGCCTCACCGGTTTCCTCCACGACCGGATCGATCAGTATCTCTTACTTACCAATACTTTCGTGCAAAAATTTTATTATTATCCTAAGAAGTCACCGCCTTCAGTATCATTTCACTTATATGATGAATTTAGAGAAATGTCTTTACGTAATTTTTGCGCGGTATGTAGGATACCTTATGAGGGAGAATTAGAGGAACCCCATCGTAAAGATGTAGATGGCTTTGTTAACACTATTGTTGTAGAGGAGCCAAAGAAGGGTTCCGAAGCGAAAATCTCTAGCATACACTTTCCTGTTCTGCGCTACTTTGCCATATTTGCTAGTAGATGCTTGATTGGTCGTGGAAATAGTGGAAACTTTAGTGTTCCTGATATTATCATTCTTTAACATGCCTTGCTTGGAGATAATAGTTTTAGTATGGGTGCCGTCGTTGCTAAACGGCTAACCTGAATCGTACAGAAGGCCCCATATTTGGAGGTATCTATGCTTCACGTCTTGCTAGATATTTTGAGATACCTATTAGGCACCATGAGAAAGAGGAGACAAAATTGCCTCCTCACATTTTAGATTACAAGAGCATGGTAGCCCACACGTTTATTGTTGACAACGAAGAGAAGATGCTCTTGTATAACCTTAGATTTAATAATAAACACAATGAGACTATTATTTTGCCTGCGCCTCTATTGTTTGATTTGACTGCAGATAATTTACTTGTTACACCGGAAGAGGTGTACACTCATTGAGGCCGGAACCTGCACTAGACCCTTATCGTGCATCATCTTTGCAGTGGGATCCGGAGATGACCAGCCAATGGTATCCTGATTACACCTCCCAGTACACCGGGGAGAGTAGCAGCGGTCCTTGGTATTAGACTAACTTAGGCCAAAAGCCCAAGCTCGGGGGACTACGTATTTCACACCGACTTTACATTCATGTTCACACACTATTCTAGTTGTCGGTACTCATACTCTTTCATTGTATTATCCATGCTAGTTTAATTTCCTTTTTCTCGCTTTCTTCTTGTGTGTTTGATAAACCTTAAGAAAAACCAAAAAAAATTAGTTAGTTTAATTTCCATGCTTGTAGTAGAAATTAAAATGAAAACCCAAAAAGATTTCTCATTCTTCTTTTACTTGTTGGGAGCTTTCCCGTGTAAATAGTTTTATTTTCTTTTCTGTCCTTTGGGGGTCGAGAAGACCATATTGAAAATGCTTAGTGGCTCTCATATGCATGATTGTTTATTTAACCTAGAGCCCATATTACCCTGTCTTCTCTCTTGAGTTGAATGCTTGCAGATTCCAGCTTAGTCCAATGCACGTGCACTATTATTATTATACACATCGTTCGGTCGTGCAAGTGAAAGGCAATAATGACGATATATGTTGGACTTATTGAGATGAGAAAAGCTGGTATGAACTCGACCTCTCTTGTTTTTGTAAATACGATGAGTTCATCGTTTCTGATTCAGCTTATTATGAAGTAAACATATTTGCAATGACATTTAGATATTATAGTTGCTTGTGCCATGCTTGATTAGCTATGAGTTATAATGGTTTACCTTGCGTGCTAACATGCTATTAAAATGATTATGATGTGGTATGATGGGATGGTATCCTCCTTTAAATGAATTAAGTAACTCGAGTTGGCACATGTTCACGCATGTAGTTGAAACAAATCAACATAGCCTTCATGATATTTATGTTCATGGTAGATTATATCCTACTCATGCTTGTATTCAGTGTAAATTAATTTTAATGCATGTTCATGACTGTTGTCGCTCTCTCATCTGGTCTTTTCCCAGTCTTTTGCTAGCCTTCACCTATACTAAGCAGGAATACTACTTGTGCATCCAAACTCCTTAAACCCCAAAGTTGTTCCAAATGAGTCCACCAAACCTTCAAATGAAATTTACCTGCCGTTCCAAGTAAATTTGTATGTGCTAAACTCCAAACCTTCAAATGAAATTCTGTTTTGTATGCTCGAGCAGCTCATGTTTCAACTAGGGCTGCCTATATCTTCCATGCTAGGTGGGTTATTCTCAAGAGGAGTGGACTCCGCTCCTCATTCACGAGAAAGGGCCGGTAACCGGGATGCCCAGTCCCATGATCCAGAAAGATCAAAGCAAATCAAAATAATTAAACAAAACTCCCCCAGGGCTGTTGTTAGTTGGAGGCACTCGTTGTTTTGAGCAAGCCGTGGATTGATGCTTGTTGGTGGTTGGGGGAGTATAAACCTTTACCATTTTGTTTGGGAACTGCCTATAGTGCATGTAGTATGGAAGATACAGCCATCTCATAGTTGTTGCGTTGACAGCGAAAGTATGCCGCTCAAAACGTTATTCAATCTTTATTTTAAAAATCGAGCTCTGGCACCTCTAAAAATCCCTGCTTCCCTCTGCGAAGGGCCTATCTATTTACTTTTATGTTGAGTCATCACCCTCTTATTTAAAGCACCCGCTGGAGAGCACACTGTCATTTGCATTCATTATTATTGGTTTATATTGGGTATGATTTGACTGGATCTCTTTTACCATGAATTACAATGTTTAGTCAGTCCTTGATCTTTAAAGGTGCTCTGCATTTATGTTTTGCGGTCTCAGAAAGGGCTAGCGAGATGCCATTTTGTTATATCATGTTATGATTGTTTTGAGAAAGTGTTGTCATCCGAGTTTTATTATTATGGCTCGCTAGCTGATTATGCTATTGATATAAGTAATTGTGAGACCTATGTGTTATTGTGAGTATGGTTAGTTCATAATATTTGTTGAAACCTGAATGATGGCTTTGCATATTTACCACAACAAGAGCAAACAGAGTTCGTAAAAGTTTTTCTTTATCACTTTTAGTTTATCAACTGAATTGCTTGAGGACAAGCAAAGGTTTAAGCTTGGGGGAGTTGATACGTCTCCAACGTATCTACTTTTCCACACACTTTTGCCCTTGTTTTGGACTCTAACTTGCATGATTTGAATGAAACTAAGCCGGATTGACGCTGTTTTCAGCAGAACTGCCATGGTGTTGTTTTATGTGTAGAAAACAAAAGTTCTCGGAATGTCCTGGAAATCCATGGAGGCACTTTTTGGAAAATATAAAAAATACTGGCGAAAGAATCAACACCAGCGGGCCCACACCCTGTCCACGAGGGTGGGGGGCGCGCCCCCTCCCCCTGGGCGCGCCCCCTCTCTCATGGGCCCCTGGACCTCCACAGACCTCAACTCCAACTCCATATATTCACGTTCGCGGAGAAAATAATCAGAGAGAAAGTTCCATCGCGTTTTACGATACGGAGCCGCCGCCAAGCCCTAATCTCTCTCGGGAGGGCTGATCTGGAGTCCGTTCGGGGCTCCGGAGAGGGGGATCCGTCGCCGTCGTCATCATCAACCATCCTCCATCACCAATTTCATGATGCTCACCGCCGTGCGTGAGTAATTCCATCGTAGGCTTGTTGGACGGTGATGGGTTGGATGAGATTTACCATGTAATCAAGTTAGTTTTGTTAGGGTTTGATCCCTCGTATCCACTATGTTCTGAGATTGATGTTGCTATGACTTTGCTATGCTTAATGCTTGTCACTAGGGCCCAAGTGCCATGATTTCAGATCTGAACCTATTATGTTTTCATGAATATATGTGTGTTCTTGATCCTATCTTGCAAGTCTATAGTCACCTATTATGTGTTATGATCTGACAACCCCGAAGTGAAAATAATCGGGATACTTCTCGGTGATGACCGTAGTTTGAGGAGTTCATGTATTCACTATGTGCTAATGCTTTGTTCCGGTTCTCTATTAAAAGGAGGCCTTAATATCCCTTAGTTTCCGCTAGGACCCCGCTGCCACGGGAGGGTAGGACAAAAGATGGCATGCAAGTTCTTTTCCATAAGCACATATGACTATTTACGGAATACATGCCTACATTACATTGATGAATTGGAGCTAGTTCCATATCACCCTACGTTATAGCTATTACATGAGGAATCGCATCCGGCATAATTATCCATCACTGATCCATTGCCTACGAGCTTTTCACATATTGTTATTCGCTTATTTACTTTTCCGTTGCTATTGTCACAATCATTACAAAACCCAAAAATATTACTTTTGCTACCGTTACCTTTATTATCATACTACTTTGCTACTAAATACTTTGCTGCAGATACTAAGTTATCCAGGTGTGGTTGAATTGACAACTCAACTGCTAATACTCAAGAATATTCTTTGGCTCCCCTTGTGTCGAATCAATAAATTTGGGTTGAATACTTTACCCTCGAAAGCTGTTGCGATCCCCTACACTTGTGGGTTATCATTCACCGACATGCGCTACAACTAAGCGCACGACACCTGCATGTCTTCCTTTTCCTCTCCCTCGTCACGTTCTCTCTCTCCCCTTTCCTCCCTTGACTCTGATCTAGATCCAACCTCGGTGCCATGTTGCGCCCTCTTCCCCATCGCCGCCGGCCACCATCCCCACATTTTCTCTCCCTTTGCCCGTGGATCCATCTCTTCCATGGATGCCTCCCACACCGTCTCCTCCTTCCCCCATCTCATCACTAGGGAAGACAAGGCAAGCGGGAGGGAGATCGACCGTGCGTGTAGGTCAGATCCATCCGCCACGACCTCGACGGAGATGCCCAGTGGATGGAGCGGACCTGCAAATCGTCAAGCCAAGGTAGCAGGGCAGCAGGGCTCCATCCTTGATTTCCTTGACCATCTTGGATTACCTTCCCTGATTTCCTTGATTCCTCACACACAGGGCACCAGGGCTCCATCCTTGTTCTCTTCTCCATGGGGATCATGCACAGGGCTGCACCTACAAGTGAAGAGAAGACCACTGCTCCTCCGGGTCTGCTTCTTCCTACTCTTCAAGGTCCCTCTCTCCCTCTCATGCTCTGCCTGAATTAATGGCGTTGGGTGTCACAACCAAACTGAAACTTTTTTATCTTCAGAGAGGAGAAAACTGAATCTTTAATTAGGTTAGCTTGCACCTGCTGCTGCTTTTTTATCTTCATTTATTTGTGAGAAATAGTAATTTACATTGAAATTTTTTTAATTATTCACAGACACTTATTTATGCATTGTTCTTCTTGTATATAATAGATGCTTTATTTGTAGTTGTTCAGGTTCTCAATGTATGTTTATCCACTGTATAATGTAGGAGTGCAATACTTAGAGCTAAATTTTCTTAAATGAGATGCAATGACATTTTTTATTTTACAAATAACAATAATCTAATCTACCTTAATTAGATCAGCTATGTTTATGGCAAACCTTCTTAAGAAAGCAAGAAATGCCAATTCTTGTTTATGTGGTTCGACATTCTTTCATTGTTCTGTAACTACTTTGTGTCAATTCAGTTATGCACTGTTATAGGATAGATAGCCTGGACCACAAAAGGTGTGGCATTGACTTAGTGGCAGCTGAGTTGTTGATAAAGGGCATGGGTAAACAAATGAAGGTGACTGGGATTTTAAAATGAAGTTAAATTGTGATCAGCACAAAGATTTTGTCTTATTTTTTATGTCAACTAATGCTATTTGTGATTTCACAAATTGCCGTCAGCTTGGGTTATCATAGTATAGCTTCTTTATGATTTTTTTAGCTTGACACATTTGATGCCACAAAATTCATGAGTAGTCAAAATTGAATGGGATACTGAGTATTTGAAGTTCCCTATTGTCGGACCAGCTAATCATGTCGCCAGGCAACTCTTCTCACCCCCTCTTCTCCTCTTGTTATAATCAAATATATATTATAAGCGGCAGAATATTGTGCTGGTGGCTACTAAGTTAGTAAGCATGCTTGATGCATTATGCTACTAACTTTATAATCGTATCGTGGATGCACCAATGTTTGTGTCCGTGCAATCTGTCTGTATTGTTGTGGCGTATCAACTGCTTATTAGCCCCGCATGTGCATTTCCGTTTTAAAATTCGTGGTTGCCCGACAGACAGGTAGTTGCTGCTTTGCTTATGGCAATTCGTAACGTCCGTACTAATGTGGCTGATGAATTAAGCTCCACTAACTAACTAGGTTGTATTTAAGTTATATATTGGGTCCCTTTTACTTTCCACCATGGATAGTAGTAATCTGCACACTGTTTTCACATTTTAGTATCCTGAATTTGAATAGCTCAGTTTTGATGGCACTAGCATTGGACCATCTTCAGTCTTGCAACCAATTAACATGATCTCATACTGCATAAATGTGTATTCCTTTTATTTAGAATTAAATTTGTTCAACGACTGAGGGTTCTGTTGGGAGTTCTCTGTGTCCTACAATATTAAATGGTCATTCATAACTGCCCCTGTCTTCTTGTTGTTGGCCAAGTGGTTTTCCATTTTGAGCTTCAGCGCTCTGCTTGTGTTGCAAGTACAACATTGCACCTGCTGTTTCTATTTATTTATGAATAGTTTATGTAACTTTCAAGTACCATCTCAAAATAAAGTAGTGATTGATTTTTATAAAATTGTCATTCAGAATAATACGGACAATTAATTCATTATATATGCAAGCAGCTGATTCTTGGTGAAAATTGATTTGCCTGTATGTATGTAGAGTATTGCAGCTAACTGACGGGGAAAAAATGTGCCATGTAAATCTAATTGATGAAAAATGATGTTTGGCCATCAGAAGCCTGTTTGTAGCTGTATGCAGTTGTTTTGATGTGCAGTAAGTGAACATACGAACAAGATTAACGAGTGAGGGTCGGTGTTCAGTAGATAATAAGATTGTTCTAATATTTCAGTTTGTCTGTTTTAATACAATATTACATAGGCAATGTCTTGTTAATAGAAATCACTCACTTTTTCGCTTTCAGTTTTTACTTCTACTTCACAGAGTGGAAGATTGTGAGAAAACATTGGTTGATCTTTAACAATTATTCTTAGAGTAAACCAGAGCAATATTCGATGATATATTGTGAGTCACTGAAAATGTATACTGTGTTTTTCTTCAGGATATGGATGACTATCTGAACGTATGCAGGTTTCTTCCCAAACTTGACAACGAGATACTAGGTGAAAGAAATGCTCCCTACAAGGAAAGGTTGAGCAGCCTAGAGAATTTAGTACTGATCATGGTAAGGTTGAAAAAACCTGAAATCTCATCTTGATCCACGTTCCAAGATTTCATGGTAGCATATACACTTGAAGTTGGCATGGAATGTCAAAATTCGAAATAGACTTTGCCTATTCCCTATTTTGAAATACAGTGGGAATCGATTTTCTGAAGTCCTTGGTTGTCTATTTCCCTATCCATGCAACAATAAATGTTGAACAGAATGTTGAACAAGATTGCATGAACACGTATAGCTAGGGTATGCATTTAGTAGGTGTATTTCCATTTTGAAGATTCATAATAGACTAAAAGAGATTGATAAATGAAGAAAATACCCTACCGGATCTACACAAGGACAAGAACTAACAAGCAGTTTTCACTTTCCCGACGTGGGCGCAGGGGTGATCGTCGTGTACTACCGCAATCCGGTGGGCATCGTGCTCTTCAACAACTTGGAGACGGACTTTGCCATGAAGCCCGGCGACTGCGTCACACAGATGATTGTCCAGGTGATTGTGATGTTGGAGGTCGTCGAGGTGGAGGATCTTGATGCCACCGTCCGGAGGTTGCCGAGGTGGAGGACCTCGACGCCTTGGTAGATATATTTAGAAAAGTGGTCTGGTTAGGTTGGTGGTGGGACGCTAGGGAAGGTACCCACCTTTCGTGATGGTTGTGTGCATCTGATGTATAAATGGGATCTCATGATTTCTTTGAGTTGAGATTTTCAATGTTGTATACATGAACGCTGCAAGTGCTAAGAATGTAAGTGCTAATTAAGATGGTTATGTGACCTTTGCACTAGATGTGTCTTGATTTCCATCTGTAAATAGTGCATCTAACTTTTTCTTAATTTTTAATTACTTAGCAGTAGCGTGGGGAAGAAGGGCATTCTACTAGTACTTAGGAATAGTAGTAGTGTGGGTTAGGAATAGTAGTAGTGTGGGTTGCACGTGCTACTACTAACTTTTTAGCTGTAGCGTGGGGTAAAAAACACGCTATTGCTAAAAAATAGCTGCAGCGTCATAGCAGTAGAGTGGGAACCTACGCTACTGGTAGTCCAAAAACCCACGCTACTGGTAAGGTTTCTCCTAGTAGTGAGGGCTCACTTAAGAACTAACATGGTTATGAGTTTCTGGTTAAGCTGTACAATGCGGTCAATCACTCCCATTTCGGTTGCTCTAATTGGGAAGCTCTCTGCAAGGCATATGGATTTGAGAAGTGAATGCAAATAAGATTTGATATTTGTCCTGAAGATTATGATGATGATGATATATCGACATCTGGGTGGATGTGGATATGCCTCCAGTTTTGCCTAGATGTGAGTTTTTCAAACTAATTTGTTAAGTTAAGTAATTTATATTGTTAATTTAAAAATATTTGGTGTTCGTCGGTACTAAACTTTTTTATTTATAATTGTCAGCTTATATCTTACTTCAAGAAAAACTCGGAAGGTTGTAGACAACACATACTACAACTATGACTCCGAGCTTAATTGTGAGGAGAAAAGTTATCTTGTCTCATTAATAGAAGATGTTGATGCTTTTAAAACCAATCACTCTATCAACCCAAATTATACTAGATTCGTGCCACTAGTCCATAAATTGCTTGATGGTAACTTCATTGCGAAAAACTTGGTAAGATTTTGTTAATGATGGTAACTTCATTGCATACATTATTCTTAAGTAAACTACATTGCTAACTATACATGTTACTATTACATTTTTCAACAGAGGCTCCCGAAGGAGGTTGTGCCTGACTTGATGTTTATCGAAGGTGATATGCATATGGTTAGCTTACGACCAACTCCTTCGAAGGCTTACCACAGTGCATACTCAATTTCTTCAAATGGTGGAAGGCTCAAAATCAAAGAATGGAGCAAAGTGATGAATGCGCACACACAACTAATTGGAGACAAAATGAATGTGCGCAAGCCACAAGTTGGAGATAGGTTTATGTCCATTCTCTATTATGGAGATGGACCGGTTTATCTGTTTTATGCTATTTTACCTAGGAGAGAGGAGTAGGTCCTAGGTATTAAGAACAATTAGTTAGTGTTGATTATATATGACTATGATGATGATGAGAAGTCTTTATTATGTGCTACAATGTGTTAGAGTTGATGATGAGGAGGAGGAGGAGTTGTTATTATGAGTATTGTGATGATGATGAGGAGGAGTTGTTATTATAACTAGTGACCAAGTGATAACCCACAAGTATAGGGGATCGCAACAGTTTTCGAGGGTAGAGTATTCAACCCAAATTTATTGATTCGACACAAGGGGAGCCAAAGAATATTCTCAAGTATTAGCAGTTGAGTTGTCAATTCAACCACACCTGGATAACTTAGTATCTGCAGCAAAGTATTTAGTAGCAAAGTAGTATGGAAGCAACGGTAACGGTAGCAAAAGTAACAGTAGCAGTTTTGTAGTAATTGCAACTGTAGCAACGGTAAAGTAAATAAGCAAAGCACAATATGTGAAAAGCTAGTAGGCATTGGATCAGTGATGGATAATTGTGTCGCATGCGATTCCTCATGTAATAGTTATAACATAGGGTGACACAGAACTAGCTCCAGTCCATCAATGTAATGTAGGCATGTATTCCGAATATAGTCATACATGCTTATGGAAAAGAACTTGCAGGCCATCTTTTGTCCTACCCTCCCGTGGCAGCGGGGTCCTAATGGAAACTAAGGGATATTAAGGCCTCCTTTTAATAGAGTACCGGACCAAAGCATTAACACATAGTGAATACATGAACTCCTCAAACTACGGTCATCACCGGGAAGTATCCCGACTATTGT